>JAGPOW010003642.1:65406006-65499786 GCA_030014935.1 Caiman crocodilus | reverse complement strand
AGCAGATGTCTGGGTAGTTTAGGTCCCCCATGACTACCGCCTCCCTAGTTTTTATGGTCTCCAAGAGCTGCCTCAGGAGCCCCAAATCTAGTTCTTCCCCTTTGGGTGGGGGTCTGTAGCAGAACTCTACCACCAAATCCCTTTCTCCTTGCCCCCCATGTAACCTAACCCACAATCCTCCTTCTTCCTCATCTTTCGATTCTGTCTTGATGAGAGTCGATGTATATTGCTCAGTGACATAGAGCGCAATCCTTCACCCTTTCTTCCCTACCTTGTCCTTTCTGTACAGCCTATAACCCTCTATGTACCACCTAGTCATGGGACGAATCCCACCAGGTTTCTGTTAGCCCTACTAAGTCATAGGTATTTTGTGCAAGCAGGAGCATTAGTCCATCCTGCTTGTTCCCCATGCTCCTAGCATTAGTATATAGGCACTTGAGCCCTGTGACTGGTGCCTTTGCTGCCCCCCAGGTCCGAGTCCCAAGGGGCCCCTTATTTCTTACCAGCTTTTTGCTTATCTGTGCTATATATGGCCGCCCCATGACTTGCAGGTTCCCAATGTTCTCCTTCTTCAGGCTGGGCTGTCCTTGTGGGTGCCACATGGTTTAGTGGTCCACAGCTTCCCCCGCCCTCATCTTCCCCTCCCGACGACGAGCCTAGTTTAAAGTCCACTGGAGGAGATCCGCCAACCTAGAAGAAAACACACACGTCATCAGGTCTGCTACCTTTGCACCTGGCAGGCAAGTCACCATGTGGTCCTCTCAGATGTCTCTAACCCAAGTCTATCGAGTGTTTTTCAATTAAACAGATTGCATTTTATTTATGCCATCACTTTATAATTTCTTTACAGTCTATTACTTCACTGTGTCCAATGGTGGTCTTTCCCCCACAAGTCCTGCCCCTATCTGTGGTAGCGGCTTGTCTCTATCAGTCTAGGTGTTGTCAATCTCTGGAGCTCATCACTTGTCTGAGCTGCTTTTCTTCCTTTCTGACTCAATCTTCTACACCAAAACAACTTTAGCACCTTGGCTAAGAAGCCGACATCCACCATGATGTCTTGATGATCCCTCTCACATGTCCGGAACCTCACCTGCCACAACTTGTTGTTATGGGAGAAAAAGGAATGCCGGGGCGTGTGGGTCTTGATGCTTTGGCTCTTGCAATTTGTCTTAGTGTAGTAAGGGCTTCACCAAACCCTACACCCTTGCCCTTTTCCACTGGGTGGTAATTCAATTGTCTCCGCAATCTACTTTTGAGCAGTAAAAAAAAAATGCTTTTTGGGTCTCTAGGTCTGGCCACTCAGAATCCCTGATGGGCCTGGTTGTACCTCGCCTAGCTGGCACCTGGCACAGACCTGCCAGCAATCTTAGCCAGTCTTTTTCTTGACTTATTGTCCTGATAATTGTAAATGCACTATCTGGGGTGACTTTCCTCTCACCCTAATGAAAATGAGAACAAAAAAACACACTGGCACTTCTTTTGCCCTTTATAGTCCCAACTTTGCGGTACCCTGTTTCTTCAGCCCTGCTTTAGGATCTTTACAGTACCTTCTAACTGCCTCCCATTTCCCTCAAGGTTCTCTGCCTGGCAGCTCCTCCTACAGAGTTGCTTTCCTTAAGCCCAGTCTCCCTAGCTTATTCAGTGCCTTCAGCTCTCCCTGCCATCTTGCTGCCTGAGTCAGTCTCTTCTGGTGTCCTGTGTCCCTCCTCTGCCTGCCCCATGTCTCCTTTTATCCTGGAGTTCTGGCTGACCTCCCCCGCCCCCGACCCCCATCTCCTCCTGAAACACCAGGTGAAGAAGGAGCCCTGCGGAGTTCTTTGCAATACATATGGGGCCATTTTACTTCTCTGGGGCTCTTCCCTCTCCTGACACACTGATATATAGTGGTATCTTGGTGGAGATTTTATGGATCTCTCTCAACCTTCCCTCAATTTTCTTAGTTTAAGATCTTTTCAGTGTTGGTAGTAGTGATCCCATGAGGCCTTTTTACTACTTACTCAAAAAAGTCTGTCTGTGAATGTTTGACTACTGGGAGGCATTCTCAAACCTTCTTATAGCTCTAGTATCTGATCCATCTGTTGATCTTCCTAATCTTCTAGGGACAGGAATAATGCCTTTATAGCTCACTTAGGCCTTCATTTCTTTAAGCATCTTCCCCAAACTGGTGTAATCCTTCTTGGTCCATGTCCATGAGAATCTGGTTATATCATATGTTCTAATATGAAGATCAGTCAAATGATTCTTTCTCATTCCTGTCAGGATTTTAGTTAACATCTTGTCTATGTCACCTATTTTTGCTTCTGGAAGACAGCTTTTCTGTTCTTGGGGTCCCAAATTCTCAAGACAGGCCTGTCTAATGTCAACAATGAGTCCCCAGTCTCTTCCTCTTACTGATGTTAGTTCAGCTCTCTGGTCTTATCCATTCCATTCTTCTTTCTGTCTGAAATTCATTTTGACTTTTTCCTGTCTTGAACATCCTTTTTTGGCCTCACCTTCAGTTAACTCCATTATTAACCTCTCCATTTTTAATCCCTCTCCTTTTTTTTGGACTGGCTGCCCTTCTCTTTCTTGGCCTTCCCTCATTTAATCCTTTCTGATGCTTCTTTTCATTTTCCACCACAATAAATCTATATCTCTATTCTGTTTTGTTTTTTTTTCACCCCCCCAGCCACTTTCTCTGCCCTGTTTTGGTGGGCCCACATTTCCATGGACTAATGTAACATGGACTCTAGAGCTCTTGTTAATTTAAGAGGAAAGAATACAGCAGATAGAACTCAGGCAGCTGAATAGAGTCTAGCTGCAAGAGGCTAGCCAGCAAATAAATGCTACTGCTTGAACAGGGAGCTGCACGTTAAGGAAAAGGGGAACACCTGCAGCCAGTCAACAGAATACTGCACTGAATAAGCTGGCTGCAAGAGAACAAATCACTAAAAGCCAAAGGCTATGAATGCTAAAAGTGTTTAATGAAGAGCTAGCTGCTCTGCAATAGGACTGTAGGTCAGAGCCTAGTTCAGGCAACAAGGGTCCTGATGTAACACCAGTTGTAAGCTGCCAAGGAGACTAGCCATCAGGGCTTAATGAGGAATCCTGCAGGCAGTAGGGGGAGCCACCTGACCAAAAGGGGCAGGCCTTGGGGAAGCGTATAAGACCAGGGCCTACACCAGACAGGCAGTCTGACCCTGGAGATGACTAAGGAAAGAGCTCCAGAGCAGAAGGGGAATAGAGGAGCTTCTAAAAGACACGTGAGCTTACACTTGTGGTGGAATAGGACTCAGGGCAGGGGAAAGTTAGCCTAAAGACTGAGTTTGGGTTCAGACCCAGTGAAGAATTTATGTTATGGCCAGAGGTCTTACTCTTTTGTCACAGTCAAACTGGTGGACTTGTTGGGACTGATAGGGGAGATAGGAAGTCCTAGAGTGCTAGAGAAGCACATGAGGTTTGATTCTGCTGAGACATGATGCAAGCTGCAGTATAGCCCAAGAGACTGAGTATGAGAGCCAGGGGCCCAGTAGTAAAGCAAGAGAAAAAGACAGAGTCAGGGTTCAGGACCAAGTGTCTGAATCGGGGACCCACAGCCCAAGAGGAACAGAGACAAAGGCCAGATGCCCATGGCCCATGGAGAGCAGAGACTGATAAGGAATGTAGGAGTCTGATGAGGCAGGAGATAAAACTGGGGTTGACAGCCCACCAGACTGGTTAATTGGTGATATCTGAGAGGCATGGGCATGACTATAGGGGAGGTCAGAGGCCACAAAATTAGTTTGTAAAGGAACAGGTGTGGGTGGGGGGGAAGGGGGAAGGAAACATAGATTCATAGATTGTAAGGCCAGAAGAGACCTTGGAAGATCATTGGGTCCAGCACCTTGCACCAAGCAGGAAAGATAACAGGGGTTCAGGTAACACCAGCAAAGTGATTGTCTAGTCTCTTCTTGAAGATTTCCAGTGTAGGTGATTGTAGCACCTCTGGAGGGAGCTTATTTCACCGTCTGGACACCCTGACTGTGAAGAAGTTTTTCCTAATGTTGAGTCTGAATCAGTTTTCCAGGAGTTTGTGGTCATTATTCCTGGTTTATTCCTCGGGTGCTCTGGTGAACACTTGCTCACCAAGCCTGTGATGTATCCCCCTAGTGTAGCAGTAAGCTGCTACCAGGTCCCCTCTCAGCCGCCTTCTCCTCAGGCTGAAGAGTCCCAGATCCCTCAGCCTTTCCTTGTATGGCTCGTCTTTTAAGACTCTCATCATATGAGTGGCTCCTCTTTGGACTCTCTCAAGCTTGTCTACGTCCTTGTTGAAGTGTGGTGCCCAGAACTGGACACAGTACTCCAGCTGCATTCTCACCAGTGCTGAGTAGAGTGGAATAATCACCATCTTGGGTTTGTTGGAGATGCTTTGATTAATGTATGCCAGAGTATTATTTGCTCTACTGGCTACAGCATTGTGCTGCCAGCTTATTTTCATACTGTGGTCTATTATTACCCCCAGGTCCTTTTCAGCTGTGGTGCTAGTCAGTCTGGTGCTGCCAAGCCTATAGGTGTGTTGGGGGTTGCTCGTCCCAAGGTGGAGCACTTTACATTTCTCAACGTTGAACTTCATCAGATTCTGATCTGCCTAACTTGCTAGCCTGTCTAGGTCCGCCTATATCTCTAGCCTATCTTCAAGTGTGACCTCGCTTCCCCATAACTTGGTGTCATCCGTGAACTTGGCCAGTGAGCTCGTCACTCCCACATCCAAATGTATGGATCAGAAGGGCCGACTAAGTGAGAAGGATCTACTGACCTGAAGACTGATTAGGGTTCACTCTGGGATGCACAGGCAGCTTCCTGTTCCAAATTTAAGAACTTCAAGGAGTGGCAGGCAGGAGTGAAGGGAGGGACCCTAGACCTAGAGCAGAGCAGGAGGCACACTACCAGGGTGTGTCATGGCTATCCCTGAAGCAAAATGAAGTTACAGTCACTTCTCTCATTCTAATGTCCGCTGTCTAGATCAGGGGTGGACAAACGGTGGCCTGTAGGCTGGATCCAATTTGCCAGCCCACAGCTGCCTGGCTGCCTTCCCCGGTCTGCCTGCCCAGCATGATGAGCAACCACCTACAAGGAGCCAAGTGGGTAGAAGGCAGCTGGTAGCTGGATCTAGAGTCCTGCACACTGGGGCAGGAGCTTCTTGGCTTCAGTTTCTCCCCTGCTTGGCTGGGCATATTGTGCCCAGCATGTATCCCCATGGCTGGTACTGCTTCCCTGCTCTACCTGCTGCATGGAATAGTGCAGCAGGTGTAGAAAAAGGAGGAGGAGCTGCTGGACATGGGGAAGCCAAGTAGTATGTAGGCAGCTGCAGCAGCAGTGATAGCAGCCTTGCCAGGAAGTATTGCATACTGGCTGGGGCTGGGGCAGTGCTGGGGTAGTGCTGTCAGCGGGCATGGGGCAAGGTGCCCAGGTGTGTAGTGTGGGCTCCTGCTGACAGGAGTGGGTGAGTCTTGGCCTCACACAGAGCACTGCAGGGTGCAGCTGTGGGTTGGGTGGGGTAGCCTGCACTGCACTGCCCAGCCAAGCTCTGCTGCACATGAGCCCTGTCTCCTCCCCCACCTCTGGCTGGCTCCTAGGATCTAGTGCACAGGCAGCCATCCCCCCACAAATGTGCACACCCACCCCAGACCTCTATACCCCTCCATAATATACAAGGGTAAGACTATATTGAGCTATTATGCAATTGCCTCTATATCCACTACTCAAAAACACATAAATCAGGACAATCTTTTTCTGAAATAAAATTAAAATATGTTATAGCAGATGTTTGATTTTTAGTATATAATTTGTTTTTTATCTATTATATGTTAAAATATATCTTCTGAAAGCTTTTATGTGTGCAGCCCTCGACAGCTCATCAAAACTTATTAAGCGGCCAGCCAGCCAAAATAATTGCCCACCCCTTCTCTATATCCTCTTATTCAGTTGGTTTTTGCAACTTCTTAGATGTGTGCAGCTTCGTATCTTCCTTTCTCTGTCATCTGAACTACATCATTGTTTTCAGCTTCATTTCTAATCCTTTGATCTCCTTTCTATGAGCTCTGTCATATGATACTTTATGCATCTATACCTTTCCTTGGGGTGATGTACATCCTGTAGCTTCTATATCCTGTCATCATTATCCTTGGTGTCTCCTCCACTGATGTCATAGTTGCCATTATCCTCTTTCCTGTCTTTCATAGAAAAAAAATGCCATGTCTCACTAAACTGCTATTCACAGTCCCCTGTCTGCTGGCTTGGTTGCAGGCTCCTGGTGTTTGCAAGCTGCTTGGCTTTTAAAGCTTGCCTGAGTCAGCCCATCTTAATAGGCTCTGCTGTGATAAAGGACAGGGAACAGGCCCATATCCCTATGCAGTCAGGTCGTCTTCACACTCACAATATGCACTCACAGAACATTCTAAGTACCACCAAGCATACCACAAAGGATAAACATATGACTCATTGACCATCAAATAATGGGGAGCTGCTCCTTCTCACCAGAAGTCCCATTCAAATTGCCCTGGTCACAGGTGATTCCACTGGTCACAGGCTCGACTTTTAAGTTTCCAATATCTACGTATATTTATGTTCATAAGTGAAACCCACTCACCATCCTTTTCTACAATACTCAGGAGCAAAGTAGACCTCTTCCAGCTCTGTTCTTTTTCAGCACAATGCCAGAAAAGTCAAACAGCTTTCTGACTTTCCTAGGAACTAGGGGGACTGATGCATCAAATGCACCTATCCTCCAAGGACAACACCAATCTTAACAGAGAGAAGCAAACAGCCTACTCAGTGTGCCATCTATACAAGATGCTTAACTGTGTAGTAGCATAGTTTACTGCACAGTAAGTGTGCACATTTACCCGTGTGCGCACTTACTAAACAGTAAAAATGCTTACTTATGAATAAATTTGCTACTTGCAAATGCAGGTAGCAAATTTAAGCACACTTAGTTACTGCACAGTTGCACACATGTAGACACTACCCAGGAGCAAGATTGCTTCCAGCTCAGCCCTGTCACTAAGGGGCTGGTGTCAGGGCTCGGGGCTGGCTGGAGCCTTTCCTGCCCCACAGCTGGCCTGCCTCTATGGCAGCCACTGCCTCAGGCTTTAAATCCAGCAGGCATTTTGAGTGCTGTGGCACACCAACAGGGAGCCTGAGGGCAGTCCAGGCCCCAGTGTCCTCCTGGACAGGCTGCAGGGCAGCTGTCCTAGCTTGCTTGCACCCCAACACAGCTGCCTGGCACTGCATTGCTGCACTCTTGCCAGGCTGGTTCAGGCTCCAGCCAGGTCTGCCAGCCCCCAGGCCCAGGTATAGGCAGCTTCTAGCCAGCTCCATCTGCCCAGCCCAACCCCGGCAGCATGCCCTGAGCTTGCAGATGCTGCAGGTCATTGCCTCTGCCACACAGCTTTCAGTCCCATGCTAGGCCTCTGCGCTGGATCCTGCAGGCAGTTGTTCAGGCTCAGCAGCACAGGTACAACCTTGTGAGGGCCTAGAGAGCTGGCCTGGGACCCATGATGGTGTCCTCCTCATCTGTGGCCATGCCCACACCCGTGCCTGCCACCCCACAACTGGTCCATGGAGGAGGCTGGTGACCTTGTGGCCATCTATGAGTGGCTGTCAGCCCAGATGTGGGAGTGTGGTCATGACTAGTTAGCACAGCAGTGTTGCATAAAGGTCAAGGCCTTGTGAGCTTGTGGGTTTCCATCACCAACCACAATTGTAGGTTGGGGAGTTCCCCTTAAGTCCATGCTCCTTATGCGGCAACTGATGGACATCCTTGTGCCCTGGGACCCAGACTGCATCATGGATGGCTTGGCTGAACCCCTGCCCCAGCCTGCCACCTGTGATGACATATCACTGGGGGTCCCTCAGGCATCCAGAAGCCTGTCTTGCTGATCTCCCTGGATGCACCCTCCACCAGCAGCTCAGAGAACCTGGACCAGTGACAGCTGTACCAGCTCCACAGCCCCAGCCCCCACTACAAGGCATGGCCAGCCATGACACCACTGTCTTCCAGCAGCACCAGCTCTTCCTGGGGTGGGGCCCAGCTAGGCACCTTCCCACCGCACCCTGCCATCTAAGCACACTGTCCAGAGCTGCACACTATTGCTGATCACTGTCACCACACAAAGCCACCAGTCATGCTACCCCAGCCATGTGGTAAATTCTTCACTGGGAGGATGGTTCTCCCTGCCCTGACCCCAGCACCTGCCCCTGCTCCCTGCCCAGCCCGCCTGCATTCCCCTGGCCCCAGGTTCCTCCCCATCCCTCCCCCTGCCCAGCACAGCATGCAGGGTGGTGGTGGACAGTGCAAAACTTTATTGAGCAGCCCATGCTCCCACAGCTAGGCAGGCATGGGCCTCTCACATGCCAAGGAACATGTTAATACTGGTGGTGATGTCCTCCTTGGCTGTGGAGGTCAGGGACATGTAGCATAGCCACAAGTAGGCCTCCAGGCTGTGGTGGAGGTTGTGGGGCAGCCCACGTTTGCTTCCCACACAGTTGAAGCTCAGGATCCTATGTCAGGTGTGAGGTTCACCCAGGACACCATAGTGATCATTATCGGCAGGGTGTCATGGGTTGGCCACCTATTGGTCTGTGCAAATAGCTCTTCATGCACCTCCCGAGCAGGGGTGCACAAATAAGAATGTTATGCAAATAGCATAAATGCCGTCTTGATGTTAGGTAAATAACATGGAAATAGATTTTTGCCTATTGCTTTTAATCTTGTGAATTTTCTTGAGTTTTGCATTGTCTTAAAAAACTCCATTTTGTATTGCTCTGTAGCTTGATATACGTGTTCAACCTTTTACTCTTTTGTATGCTCTCTGGGTGAGAATGTGCTTGTGGACAAGGAAAACATCAGCTGGCAACTGACTGAAGAATGCAGACAGATAAAAGACCAAACAAGAAGAATCCGCTCCAGAACAGCGAGAGAACAATGGCAATTGACATTCAAGAAAGAACACAGTGATAACCCAGCAAAATCCCAGAGGACTGGGTGAATTGACAAGGCTATAAAAGATGGGGCGAGACATATCAATTTTGAGTCTTGTTCTGCATGTCATCCTGGAGCACTGGTTCATTTGATGAGATGGACTGGCAGGAGCCTGGCTCCCACTCACGATCAACTTGACTGGCCACTAAGTTGATCCGAGCGCCAATAAGACTGGTAACATATACCAGTACAGAACAGAAATTGGGATATGATTGTGGTGCGTGCATGTGTCTGTGTATTAAGTGCTTAATAAATGTGGCATCTTGCCTTATCCTCCCTCATAAGGTCTCGTTCATGATTTGAGCAATTGGCAATTTGTTTAACAACGTGCATGCTCAGGGCTCAGCGGTGGTATGTGGGAACTGGCCCTGGAGCGTCTCCCTGGAGAGGCCCCTTTTTTGGGAGGGGAGTGGGGGCATGGGCAACTCCTCACCCCAGTTGTCCAGGAGCCCCATGCCCCACAAGCCCATGTGCCATGGGCTGGACAGAAGCACAGAAGAGCAGTTGGCCTGCAGGAGGAGGGTTGTGGGAGTAGGGCCTGGAGCTGCAGCAGGAGGTGCTGCTAGAAATCTGACCTGTCCCAACCTGGGAATGGAGCAAAGGTTGCAGGATGCTTGCGGATAGCACCCAGCACCCTGCCAGCCTCAGGGGAGTGAGTGGGGATGGGGAGCTCAGCTGACAGGTGCCTAGGCCTGGGCCTGCTTGGCTGACTTACTATGGTCCCTGGGCATCTGTGCATGCCTGACCCCCAGTCTGAGGCCAGGCAGCACATGGCCCCGGTACAGAGCATCTGATCTCTGAAATGTTGCAAACTCTCACAAACAGCTTGTTTCATGGCTCTACAGGGCCTGCAGCTGCACACAGGGGAAAGGTCACCCTTGGCAGCTGGGATGCAGCCTTAGGGCCTTGTGGAGGTGCACTCCACCAGGGCTCTGGTTAAACTCAGGCAGCAATTAAAGTGGCCTGTCAGGGGTCCAGCTGGCTGGTGTAGGGCTACATGAGCCAGGACAGAAGTGGATAGGCAGGGTCCCCCATGAGCAGGGGAGGGACCACAATGGGACAAGTGGTGCAGGTCTGGTATCCCTGGCATGAAATACCCACTCTCCATTAGGTCAGAGTTCTGGAAGATGCAGGCATTGTGGACACTGCCCTCCCAGTTGGTGCTGACATATGTGAAGGCCCCATGGTGGTCCTTGACACCCCGGTGCATCATGGAGTGCAAGCCCTTCTGATTGTAATAGGGGTGGTCTCCATGGGGTAGGCAAGTGATAGGGATGTGGGTCCTGTCCAGGTCTCCAATGCACTGGGTGATTCCAAGGGCACAGAACCTCACCACCAGTGCCAGGGGGTTGTGCATATTGAGTATAGTGTCCTTTACTGAAGGGTGCTGCACAGCTCCAGGATGGCCTCCCCAGTGGTGGCCTTGCCAATGGCAAACAGGTGGCTAATGTACTACAGGCTAGTGGGTGAGCCAGCTTGAGCAGGATGAGGGCCAGCTGAGTGTCTACAGGGAAGGTGTTCTTGGTGTTCTTGGTGTTCTGCCACTCCATATGTGGGCGGAGCTGCTCAAGGAGGTCCTGGAAGGTGACACAGGCCATCCTGAATGCCTCCAGATACTGTTTTTATCCCAAGTGTACTGGACAATGTGCAGCCACCATTTCTGGCTGGCCCAGTGAGCCCAGAGGTGATGGGGCTGGAGGGCCTGGAGGGTTAGGGCAGCCCTTGCTGTGGTATCCTGGGGCATATCATCAGCATCTCTGACAGGGTCTGGCCAGCAGAATGGGGTTCAAGCAGCAGCTGTATGGCAGCAGCAGCTTTGGGATGGTGCAGTAGGGCTGGGTAGGTGGTTGCTGCACATGAAGGAGCTGGAAAGGCCCAAACAGCTGTGAGCTAACAGGGCCAATGAGATGGCTAGCAGGAGCCTGGGACTCTGGGCATTGTTGCCAGTGGCAGGAGCTGAACCAGCCATAGTGTGGTAGGGTAGTGGAGGCAAAGAGAGTGCTGCTGTGTGCTATCCCTGCACTGGACATGGTGCTCTTGGCCAGGAAAGTGGTTAACTCAAGAGCAGTGAGCAGAGCTGCTTTTTATAGAGGGCTGCTAGCTGCTGGCAGCTGCAGCCAGAGCCTGAAGCTCCCCACAGTGGCAACAGGGGGCAATTTAGGGCCCTGGGAAGCAGGAACATAGTGGGCAGCAAATCTTACCCTGCTTCCCTCCACATGTAGACACCTACCCAACATCATTTACTCACAAGTTATTTACTCGCAAGTAAACTGGTGCCATAGGAAATGCACAGGTAGATGCACCTTGTATCAGCTCACATATTGTCCCATGTGGTACTGCTCTGGAAACCTCTTCCCAGTTATATATTGCCAAGTCAAAATCAAAGGCCCATGAAATGGAACAGATCTTTGGGCTAGCTTGGTTAGCAATATCAACTTGCCAACCTGAATAACCAGTACTCATTTACCTGTATTAGCTGGGGGCAAGTTTGGAACAAGCTTGCACTCATGTTTCTGGAGCTATACCAAGACACCTTAGCCACATTGCTTTCACATCCCAGCAGTTAAATGTTGTGCTGTATAATTATTTTCCAGATGAACCTGGTGAGCCAATTTTTTATTCTTAACTTGCCATTGTTTTATCTTGCTGTTCTGTTTTATCCTTGCCTAGAGGCTTTCTAAAATGAGCTCAGTCCAGGAGGAAGGAAAAAATGGCAACATTGCTGTCTTGCTTATACAAATGGCCTATATTAGTTCTCAAAAAGTTTAGAGTAAGAGACAATTGTTTATTTCTTACTTGTCCCATCCTACAGAGGCCCACCTGCCTGAGGATGTGAAGGAGGTTTCTGATCATAGGTGACAGACTGCTGAGTGACAAGCAAATGGGAAAGGCCAGTCTGTGCAAAAGATGGCTAGCACCCAGCAACCAGGAGAACCAGAATATATCAATCACTCAGTAAGATTTTGGGGAGAGCATCTGTGATTCCTATGCTAATTAGGAAGGGACAGGCAATTGTGACTGGGGACTGCTTGTTAAGAACTGATATGTATGCTTGTCAGAACAGAACAAGCACGTGGAACCTGTGTCTCTGCCACACTGCTGCTCTGACACAGGAAACATCAGCCCAGAGGTTACAGCATGGAGGGTGTGCTTTCGAGATGGCTGCCAAGTGTTGGCAATTGACTCTGGTTTCAACATGGCTCCCAAGTGCTGGAAGCCATGTGTCTGGAAGCTGGAGCTCCTCCTGGTGACCACAGGGGCACATGACAGGGCTGCACTGACCTGGGACTAAAGTTAGTCCCAAGTCCCACCACATGTAGACACCTGCCAAAATGCTTAATGCACATTAGTTTAATGTGCATTAAATTTAAGCTTGCTTAAATTCATGTGTAGACATGCCCAGAAGGACTAGAACCACTGGTACAGGATATGAAATCAGATATTATGGACATAATGAACAGAGTGAAAGAGTAATTGTGGGTTGAAGGGTATGTTTGCTTCAGGAAAGGAAGAAAAAAAGATAATGTTGGGTAGCATCAGATATTAATGATCCAATAGACTAAATAAATAAGAGATGGTAGCCTGGATAAAACACATCTGGAGGCTCAAATCACTAGGAAGAACAGGAAAATAAATTCTACTGAGTATTGATACAGATCCCCAGGATCAGACTTGAATGTGGACAGAAAATTTGTAATATTGGTACAGCAATAAATACAACTAACGTCATAGGAGAGAATTTAATTCCTCAGATATAGATTGGAGAACAAATGCTATTAATAATTGTAAGCCTCAGATATTTCTAGCTCATCAAATAGTCATTAAATCAAGCAGAGACTCTGGTATGCAAGGGTTGGATACAACTGCTGCTTTTCCCTAACCCTATGCTCATTTCTGAATTCAGCAGCAAGAGAAAAGGTAGGGTGAACAGGAGTGGCAGTCATCCCCTGGGTTCTGGAGCTGTGCCAGCGCAAGGTCCAGCTGTAGCTGTACTGATGAGAGAACTGTGCATGGCCCCACAGTCAAAAGGGGGATGCAACTATACCTGCTGCAGCCTCTCTGGATATTCCTCTGATGGCCTTAGAAAGGCAACCTTGGATCAAATGGTCACAAGCTGATTCAATTGGAGGGAAGCATAAACACATATAGGTCTGTAATTGAGGTTGTCAGTTTCAAAAGGGCAAACTGAGAAATGAGGGAACTAGCTAGTCAAATAAACTAGACTGAAGAGCTAACAGACTTGAATGTGGAGGAGGTTTAGACTATATTCAAGTAAAGCTATGAAAAACATCTGGAACTGCTATCCCAAAAAAAGGGTAAAAAATTGTGGAATGGGGCTCCATAGCTAGCTGGTTGAAGTAACCCACTAAAAGAGAATATTAAGAGTAAGCAGAGAGCGAATAAGGAATGCAAAAAGAACTAAACATCAAAGAAAGTGATGTCTTAGGAGATCAGGAAGTGTTAGGCTAAAGTGCCAACTGACAAAAAGCTAAGTTGAGTTACACCTTGTGAAGGAAATGAAAACAAATAGCTAACAGTTCTTCAGCCATATGTATAAAAAAAGAACAAAGAAAGAAGTGGTATTGCTATGATGTGCAAAAGGGGGAGAGATTAAAAAATAATCTTGATATGGCTCCAAAACTAAAGGTATGCTCTCTTTCAGTTTTCTGTGAGTCCAATGAGATTGGTCATGGTACAGGCAGTCCTCGAACTTATGTGGGTTGTGTTCCTGGAAAAGGCGCTGTAAGTCAAAACGATGTAAGTTGAATTTGATTTTCCCATAGAAACAATGTTATAATAGGGGGTTACGTTCCTGACTAAGGGCCCAATGCCCAACTTTTTATAGAAATGATCATAAACATCATATTTAAATCAACTATTTCATCACCTATAAATGATATACACTGTTCAGTACAAAGCTTTCTAAAGTGTACTGTATATAAATTGATTAAACAGGGCAATACAGTAACTAATCACATAAAATTTTATTTAATCAGAAGGTGAAGGAACATCTTCATCAGGGTCATGGAATTCAGAAGGTTTGGGGAGATTTTGCGGAGCCACTTGATGGCTTTTTGAGAAACTGATCCAGGGATGTTTGTTTTGCTGCTCTCTTTTTCTCATCGTAAATTTCCCTGTAGTGCCATAAGTGTGAGGATCCAGTGCCACAAGTAATAACATGGTTGTAAATGGCGGAGCGCCATGAGTGCAAATCACCGTAAGTTGAAATGCCATAAGTTGAGGACTGCCTATATCTAAGGTAGGATCGCTAATGGAAATGCAAGTTACTACCTTATAGGTGGAAGCAAAATCCAAAATGTCAACATGCACAAGTCAGATTTCCTCCCATAATCCCAAAAGAACTGGCCTACGAAATGAAAAATCCAGGTGCAAGAATTTTTAACAAATCTATCAAATTAGGAGAGGTGCATTATAACAATAGAATAGTATTGAAGTACCTAAATTTAAGAAGGGGAGAGAGAAAAGATGACCTGGGCCATTGTAGGCCTTTTAATCTAGTTCCCGTAATATGTAAGAGTTTAACACCATTTTTAAAGGAAATCTTAGTTAAAGACACGAAGGTAAATAGAAAGGGGGATAAAAATACACATGAATTTAGTAAAGCTTAATATTGCCAAGCTAACCACCTATTTTCTTTGATTAAATAACGTAGATAAAATAATTACTTTACTAGATACAGGAAATGATTTAGATCTAATCTATTTGGACTTCAATAAAGTGTTAATATAATGCCACATAGGAATTTATTACTCAAAGAAAAGATTTGTGAGGTACAAGACTTATGAGGTGAATAAGGAACTTGTTAAATGGGAGATGATAATGGATTATGTTGAAAGGGAAAATATTGACCAGATGGATGCTAGCAGGAGGTTCTAATTAATGCTTATGACACAAAAAGAAAGGCTGTGCTAATGAAATCTGCTGACATTGAGGGATCCTAATTTTCTGTGCTAAAACTCACAAAATTCTACAATAAAAAAAATTAAAATCTGCAATTTTCTGTGGCAAGCCTCCCCACCTACTTCAACCCTGCTTGGCTGAGTGGCCCTGGCAGCAGCCCTATGCTTTGCTGCTAATTGGCCTAGAGGGGCAGGAATGCATGACAAGCAGCTCTCTTGGTGAATCAGTGGCATAGGGAGCAGGGACAGCTGCCATATTAGCTACTATCTTTGTGGCTTCTCCCCCCTGGCAGACTACAGCAGCAGCTACGAGAACTGCTGGTTCCCGCTGAGGAGTGAACATTTTATTTTAGTAGGGTTTCCCCCCCCAGCAATTCTAAAGATTCTCTGTTAATCAGCGAATTCCATGTTTTCCATGACAAATGGATTTCTTGGACTCTGGTGCTGACATTAAATCTAGGGACAGACATTAAACATAAACCGATTTAAGTGATCTGAAACTGGTTTAAACCTGTAACAGAACACTTTCCAGTGCTCAGCTGGTATGTCCCTCCAGTCCTTCTTTGTTTAAGAAGAGTTTCATAGATTTCATGGACATTAAGACTGGAAGGGATCTTAGAAGATCTTCGAGTCCAGCCACTCGCTTGAGGGACAGGCAGGCAGCTGGGATCATAGGATCCCAGCAAGATAAGCATCCAATTTTCTCTTGAAGGTGTTCAATGTAGGTGCTTGAACCACCTCCGATGGCAGGCTATTCCGGACCTTGGGCACTTGGACAGTAAAGAAATTCTTCCTTATGTCTAGCCTCAAATGGTCCTGTAGAAGTTTATAACCGTTCGACCTTGTCATCCCTTTGGGCGCTCTGGTAAACAGACATTCCCCCAGATCCTGTTGGTAACTCCTGATAAACTTGTAGGTGGTCATCAGATCACCCCTGAGCCTGCGTTTTTCCAGGCTGAAGAGTCCCATGGCTCTCAGCCTCTCATCATACGGTCTGTATTCCTGACCTCTAATCATGCACATGGCTCTCCTCTGCACTCTTTCAAGCTTTTCTACATCCTTTTTGAATTGTGGACCCCAAAACTGGATGCAGTACTCCAGCTATGGCCTCACCAAGGCTGAGTACAATAGGAGAATGACATTCTGGGATTTACTTAAGAAGCATCTGTGGAGGCAGGCCAGTGTTTTGCTTGCTTTACTAGCAGCAGCATCGCATTGCAGGCTCATGTTCATCTTGCGGTCAATCATGACCTCCAAGTCCCTGTTGTCCGTAGTGTTAACCAGTGTAGCACTGCCAAGCCTATAACCATGCTGCAGGCTTTTCTTCCCAAGGTGGAGAACCTTGCATTTTTCATTGTTAAACACCATCAGATTCTCGTCTGCCCATTTGCTGAGCCTGTCTAGGTCAGCCTAGATCACCCTCCTGTCTTCAGATATGGATGCTTTGCCCCGAAGATTGGTGTCATCGGTGAAATTGGCCAGTCTGCTCCTGACTCCAATGTCCACATCATTAATGAAAATGTTGAACTATATGGGTCCAAGGACAGAGTCTTGGGGGACCGCACTAGTCACAGGGCACCATGACGATTGACTTCCATCAACTACCACCCTCTGGGTCCAACCATGGAGCCAATTTCCCAGGCAGTGGATCGTGATGGACCCAAGGCCACAATTGGCTAGTTTAGTCAAGAGGTGATCATGGGATACCAGATCAAAGGCTTTTTTGAAATCAAATATATGACATCAATCTCTTCTCCCTTGTCCAGGTGATAGGTCACCTGGTAATAAAAGGAAATGAGATTGGTCAAGCAAGACCTACTTGTAACAAACCCATGCTGGCTATCCCTCAGGATGTTGGCATCAGCCAGTCCGTTAAGGATGGCCTCTTTAATAAACTTTTCTAAGACCTTCCCTGGGATAGAGGTCAGGTTGATGGGCCTATAGTTTGCCAGATCCACTTTCCTCCCTTTCTTGAAGATAGGCACCACATTGGCCTTCTTCTAGTCTTCAAGCACTACACCAGAGCACCAGGAGTTCTCAATGACCTGTGCCAGGGGCTGGGCTATGAAACTTGCCAGCTCCTTGAGTATCCTGGGGTGTAGATTGTCAGGGTCAGTTGACTTGAAGGTATCCAGACTCTCAAGATTTTCCTTCATGAAGTCAGCATTGATGGAGGGCAGGGTATCTCCCTCACCTGGGCTTCCCTGTTCCATAGTGGCCATGGGCATCCTGTGGGACTGATGAAAGACTGATGCAAAGTACCCATTTAATAGTTTGGCTTTTTCCTGGGTGTCAGTTGTCAGTTGTGCCATCTGGTTTAGCAAGGGTCCAACGTTGCCCTTGTTTTTCCTCCAGGTCCCCACATATCTGAAAAAGGACTTTTTATTTTCCTTGATATTCGAAGCTAGTTGGAGTTCAGTTGTAGCTTTGGCTTTCCTGGTTTGCTCCCTGCAAGAGTTTGAATTAGTTTGAACTAGTTAGAGAGGGTATTTGTTTTCTGATGGGGTGATAAATGCTGATAACAAAGCTGATAAATGCTCTGTTATCAAGGACAGGAGAACCCCTCCCTTATTCTGCTGGGGTCTGGCCATGCCCCCCTCAGCTCAGCCCTATAGAAGGGAAGGCAGGGCTGCTGTAGCACCCCCTAGCTTCTAGCCTGAGCCACTGCAGGCATATGCCTGCATTTCTGAATGTCTGGACAGTTACAAAATGATTCAGCCTAGCCAGGTTAGACTAACCTGCAAAGATTGAATTGATTCAGGCTTAGGCTTTTTGAATGTCTGTCCCTGTCCTAAGTGTTAATGCCATTGAACAGCATTGCTGAGACCTCATCTGGAATATTGTGTCCAAGTTTGGTCTTCCATGTTCAAAAAGATAAATTTAAATGAGAAAAAGTGATGAGAAGGGCTACTAGGCTGATGGGGGAAAAAGGGAGTCTGTCTTATGAGAGTAAACTAAACTAAAGATTCTTGGCTTGTTCAGCCTAGTAAAATAAAGGCTGAGAAGAGACCTAGTGCTTCTCTGTAAATACATTAGGACATTAGGGGTGGACAATTATTTTGGCTAGAGAGCCACTTAAGGAGTTTTGGTGAGCTTTTGCAGACCAGCGAGGGTGGTGCTGACCTGACCTGGCCCAGCTTAGCAAGGGGGCTGGTACTGACCTCACCTGGCTCAGCATGGCAGGAGGGGGGCAATTGATCCTGTTTGGCCCCAAGTCCATCTGCCCTGCATACAGTTATGGGACACTGGATGGAGTGGGAGGGCAAGTGAGGTCTCTGTGGAGACTGGCCCAAGACACCTGTGGGCAGGGTGTACTCATCTGGGCAGATGGGATGGGGCTATGAGCAGGCAGGGAGTGGTGTCTGGGATTGGGATGGCAGGTGGGGCTAGAATAGTGGGGCAGTGAGAGCACAGGGCTGGTCCCAGGGCAGAGGCATGATCTTCTCCCCACATGTGCCTGTAATGGGCACTGGTTCCACAGGCAGAGACATGTGGGAAGTAGATCGTAGCTTTACCCTGAGCTCTGCCCTCATGCACTTACCACCCTGCGATCCTGGCCCCGTCAACCTGTCCCACTTCCAGATGCCGCTCCCTGCCTGCCTGTGACTCCATCCCATCTGCAGTTAGCCCTGCGTGTGTGGGATCCCCGGCCAATATCCATATGGAACCTGCCCTCCCACATACTCTGCTAGATTTCAGGTTTCCTTGAGCCTGGAACTCAATTATGATAGCATTTCTTTCAAAAAAGTGATGTTGCTTATATGAAAACTGCTGATTTTATCTAATGTATTATGACTTGAAGGGCACCTTATTTTACCAAATGCTCTATCTTTTTGTTACAGCAAAGTGTACTATATGTCAGCAATAGAAAATAACATATTTTCTGTCAGTAGGAGTTAGGTAACAAAGTATCTTTGAAAATATGGCCCTGCACTCTAACAGTAGTAATAGAGTAATAGAGTAAATTCCAAACTCTCATAATAAAGAGACTTTTACAGAATAATAAAGCAGGGAAGTAAAAACCTCCTGATATTTTTTTCTTTTAAAGTTTTCTATTCACAGTGACTTTTCAAGTAGCATGTCTCTTTTCCCCATTTTACATACTCAAACCCATTGTATCTTTTTTGAAAGGCACAGTGAGAATCTCAGAAGATTTGTTTTTGTTTTATTCCACAAGGAATGTAGGAAGAGGGATGATCTCAATCTCTTGTGCAAAATTACTGTAGTCTCTATAGTTTAAGGCCATGAGCCCAGAAACGCTCATACCTGCTTACCTTCTACATAAGAAATGTTGACTTCCATGGGATTCTTAACAGAGTATAATTTAAGTATTTTCAGGATTGATGTTTTTGTCTCTATATTGTCTTCTTTACCCATATGTTGTTTTTCATTATTGTTTTATTCTGCCTTATATGCATATACTTATATTCAGTATATTCAATAATGCCTGAAATGCCAGATATAGATACGTCAGTCAAAGGTATTGATTCTTATAAAATTCAAATTGTTGCTAGAGCACTGAGCTGCAAGAAACAACAGAGAAATAAAAGAAACTTGCAGGGAAAACCATAAATAATGGTCTTTCTTGTGAAAAATGAGGAATATATTACTCTAAAGCATTAGATATGCTATTCAATTGTGACTGGTGAGAACCCTAAGTAGGAATTTGCACAGTGAAACAACCCCTCCCAAACTCTGTTTTGTTTTATCTCACAGGCACGGGTGATGCATGGGGTAGAGCTGGCTGCCATGTAAGCAGTGCTGACTGCTTTACTGACAGCATGACCAGCCTTTGGCTATTTTTGTGCCCCCATCATTGCCCAAAGACAGCACCTAGTGCTACTGCCTCAGTTGCACCCTCTTTGTTATGCTACTGTGGAGAAAAAGGACTCCAGGTTCCCTCAGGAGGAGATTGAAATGAAGGAGCCTCTTGAAGTAGGACCCCAGAATGGGTTGAAGAGCTGTCTTATCTGAAGTTTTACCCAGATTTAATGGTTAAAGACTAAAATTGTGCCCTGAAAGAGACTTGGGTATGACTGTATGCCCTTCCTGACCTGGGAAAGTAGCTCAGCTGCCATAGATACCAGTAAGAATCATTACAGACACCATATCATGTCCTTGATATCATGGGCATATTCTGTTGACAGCAGTAACTCTGTAAATGAGAACTGGTTCCAGTCAGAGACTGAAAAATCAAGGCAGCAAGGATCAGCTTTAGTTTGATAACCCCATCTTAAAACAGGGGGACCAACCTTTTTGGCAGGCCCCATACCCTCCCCAAGTGCCACTTTGATCCCTTTTGCCTTCCTGGTCTGCTGCTCAGCTTTCTGCTCCCTGTCCTGTGCTCACTGCCTGATCTGATGCTTTGCTTTCTGCTCCCTGCTGTATCTGCTACTGTGCTACCTTTCCTCTCCCCAATCTACTGTATGCCAATTACAGAGGCTGCCCATGCCATGTGTGGTACCCTTTGCTGCAGGGTGGCCACCTCTGTCTTAAAAGAATGCTATCAAAAAACATATATTCAAGATCTAACTGCTTATACTGTCAGCTAAATAAAACTTTGTGGGACGCCTTGCTAGCAACATCTTGAGACTGCAAACCATATTACATTATTCTGTAATCTACATGGGGATTTTTATTAAAACAGTAAAACAGTAACATGGGAAACTGTTGCTGAAAAACAGCAATAGACAGAATCTGGTAAGAATAGCTGTCAGCAAAACAGACATGGGCTTCCAGGGAAAATATAAATATAGCACAGGGATATGTAGTAGCATAGGAAGAATATAGACTATAATATTTATTAAGAACTTTTTATTATGATTATTTTTACTATGGCAATGCCCACAGATCCCAGTCAAGATCAGAGTACTTTGCCCTGTACAAAATCTTTTTCTGTAAGTCTAACAAAATGTCTTTTTAAGAACGAAAAGTGTGTGTGTGTGTGTGCGCGCGTGTAATAAAAGTAAGCCCCCAGATTTATATGTTGTCCTCTCAGTGGGCAGATTTCTCGATTCTGGGAAAACCAGTCTCTCAGTGTCCCTCCCCACTTTATTTTGTACCATAAGGAGAACTGAACTCAGCTATGAGTATGTGCTCAGGTAGAGGCTACAGACCTAAGAAGCGCTACAGGGCCTAAGGAGGGCTTAGGTAATTTAGTATATATGCAGTTTGTGATGGTACATATTAGCCTATTAAGGCTGAGGAGGAAAGGTCTCTGTGACCATACTACTGCCTTGCTGCCCATGGAACAAAGGAAGTAAAGAATAAGGCAGAAAAGAAATTGCTTTGGGTAGGCAATTTATGGTTTGTAGACAAAGTAAGCTGCTGACTGTCTACAGACTAAGACATCAGTGTTGAGATGATTCAATAAATAAATATTCAGCCAGAGGGAATCCTGGGTTCTGTAGTCAAAAGGCTGCAAAGATTTGTAGACCTTTTCTATGAAATATGGTGTGAGACTGTGTAGGTGGGTTATGTCTGGAGGGAGCAGAGGCTGGCAGAATTTAAGGGGGCTTTGGGATTATGGGGATGGGGTCCGGGTGGGGGGAGTAAAGGGAGCTCTGCAGTGACAGGGTTGGATCAGGGTCTAGGCAAGGGGCCAGAGATTAAAGGGGACCAGGAATGGTAGGGGTGAGGGTGGGCTAGGGTCTGGTACCAGTGGGTGGCTTTTCCCTGCCAGCCCGTGTTGAGCTTTGACAGCTTCACAACCTCTGGGCTGTGGAAGGGGCTGAACTTCCCAGCCCCTGAGCTGTTTTAGGGATGAGCCAGGGGTGAATCCTCCTGAGTCTGGGAAGCACAATTTCTGGGTGGGCCCAGGGGTAGGCAAAAGCCCCATATCCACTCCTATACTTTTGTGCTGCAGCTTAGTGCTCCCCTCCCTCAACATGCTGCTGGCCCACGCAGCAAAAAACTTGCCCCATCCTGAGTGGTGCCAAGTCAGGGACCAATGTTGGGGGGTGGGGGGAGATGTGCCCCCCCTCCCAGTGCTCCCTCTACCAGTCGCCTGTGGGAATGAGTGCTCTGTTACTTGGGCTGGACTTGTGAAGCACAGTCCAAGAAACAGCATTTTCCTGGAGGGAAGGGGCAGGGATGAGAGCAGGACATGCTGGGATACCGAAGGGCACCCCTGTGTCTTTAATTGATTGGGACTGCATACACTGTGTTCATTCAAACACTTGTACCCCAATTAATTAGCATTTCAACCATGTCCAATGTACTGGAGATTTCCACTGCATCAGCCATGTTTTAAATATAAGGCATGGTGACCCCTGGATCCCAGACAGCAAGGGGCACTTTCCCTTTTATGGGTCTAGCTGGAAGGGAAACTTCCACTCGGGTCTCCCCTCTGGGGTGGGGGAGGGGCTTGCCTTATTTCAGGAATGCCTTCCCTGAGGGACCCGACTCCACCAGCAACTTACAGTTTTCTTCAAGGAGCCTTTGACCAGGTCTCAGATCCCTTTGCTCAATCAGAGGCCCCACCAGCATTGTCTATGTCATTCTGAGACCTCTCCTCCTGGCCCTGTGCCCCGCTTTGGGCACCGAGGGCTTTTCCAGCTCTCATGCGGGGGGGGGGAACCTATCCACTGCTGGCTGGGTTTATCTAGCTTTATGCCTAGGTCTCGCCTTTCCCAGGCCCTGTTCTAGGCTCTGGGGCTCTTTTAGTTCTTTGGCCAGGCCACACTGCGGGCCTCCAGTTATCTGGATTACACCAGGGCTAACCTGAGCAGCCTCAAGCTGCTCCCAGGGCCAGCTCTCCCTTCCTGTCTCTGCCCACTGTGCTGAGCACGCTAGACTTTTATCTACACTGGAGGTCCCACCCCTGAAGTCTGCCAAACCTGCAAAGTGCAGTCTTCAATCAGGTCCAGGGGCTCCTCACTCCTCCTGCTCTGAGCAGGGGCAGGGCAAGCCCCTCCCAGCTGTTACCTGATTGGTAGAAATGTTCCACCAGTCCAAAGTGTTCTTCTCCAAGCAGGGGTTGCCAGGCAAAAGCGGCAAGCCCGCCACATAAAGTCATAACATAGAATCATAGAAGTAGGGTCGGAAGGGACCTTGTAGATCTTCAAGTCCAACCCCTGGCCTGGGCAGGAGGAAAACTGGGCTCAAATGACCCCAACCAGGTAGGCATCGAGCCACTTCTTAAAGACCCCCAGGGTAGGAGCCATCACCACTTCCCTTGGAAGTTGATTCCAGATCCTAGTTGCCCTGACTGTGAAGTAGTTCTTACGGATGTCTAATCTAAACCTACTTTCCAACAATTTGTGGCCGTTATTCCTTGTTATCCCGGGAAGCAGTAGGGGAAACAAGGTCTCCCCCAAACCCTTCTGGTCCCCCCTAATGAGTTTATAGATGGTCACCAGGTCCCCCCTCAGCCTTCTCTTGTGAAGACTGAACAGGTTCAGGTCCTGTAGCCTCTCACTGTAGAGTCTGCCCTGCTGTCCCCAGATCATGCAAGTGGCCCTCCTCTGGACCCTCTCAATGTTGTCCACATCCCTCTTGAAGTGGGGTGTTCAGAACTGTACACAGTACTCCATCTGTATGCCTGACCAGTGTTGCATAGATGGGGAGGATCACCTCCTTGGCCCTACTTGAGATGCACCTGTGGATGCATGATAAGGAACATAACATAGTTTTCTGTACACAGTAGACTCAAATGACTGACAGCAGTTTCCTGCTCAAAATTCCAAGTCTGCATTTATAGCCAACACTTTGCCCAAAATGCTCTTTCTTGGCTTTCTGTTCAGGACCACAAATGTTTCTTTTTCTGTCTCCTCGTTTTCTGCTACTTCCTCCTGATTGACACTGTGTCTGATGAAAACATAGGTTGAATATTTCATTCCCAGTCCTGAGTTTACTTTGTGTCCTTAGATGATGACTTCCATTGCTTCACCTATCACTAAAGGAAGGGACATTTAATTGTTCCCTTATTTAGCTTTAATAGGAGATGGCTAGTAGGGTGTGTGTGAAATGGGTTCTATTCGATTCAGATTCAGCCCGAATCAGGGACAGTGATTTGATTAGTTGATTTGGATCAGTGTCCCTGCTTCAATTCAGCTGAAACCAAATCTGAAGATTCGATGCTGGTTCAGAGAATCAGCGATTTGGACACAGAAACAACTTTAAACATTTTTTCTACCTTGGGGTACTAGTGCAGCTTATGAACGCTGCAATGCTGGGACACTTGGAGTGTCCCACAGGAGGGGGAGGGGGAGAGAGGGCTCCACATGCTCAGTGGCAAACCTAGAAGTGGACTGGAAATACTTCCAGTCTGGTTCCAGATTTGCTGGGGAGTGTGCTGGGGGAGGTCCCCCTGCACCCTTCCAACCAAGCAATTGGCTATGAGGGGACCCAGGTATCCCCCAGACTCAAGAGGCACCAGTTGCTGGGCTGGCAGGGTGCAGGGGAGCCCCCCTGTATGCTCCCTGGCAGACCTGGAAGTGGGCCAGAAATGCTTCCGGTACACTTCTGGGTCTGTTGCTGAGCATGCTGGGGAGCCCCCTGCACTTCTGTGGGACACTCCACGTGCCCCAGCATTGAGCATTCACGAGCCTCCTACTACCTAAAGGTATGTAGAAAAAACATTTAAAGCTGTGTCTACGTCCAGATTGCTGAATCTTTCCAAATCTCTCCGAATTGATTCAGAAGGTTCCAATTTGATTCAGAGAGATTAAAGGGTCCTCTGATTCAATTCAGATTCAGAGATTCAGCCACTGAATCAGATTTGGAGATTCAGCCCTGAATCTCCGCCGAATTGAATCAGGGACCTATTCAATTCAAGTACAACCACCATTTTCAGTGCAGTTTGTGATGGCCACGGAGAAGAGACACAATTGTTGTGATTCATTGAACTGCCAGCACATTAGGGAGGAGCAATTCCATCTTCCATTTTTTGTGATCATTTCTGAGTCAACATTCATGTGCCAAAATGAGGGCCTTCCTTCTGGCAATTAAGAGGGAAATTCCATTCACCTTTTCTTAGCTTCTGGAGCATGGCTAGCTGCCATTCTTACCCATCTCCATCTTTCATGTCTTATTGCTGACTGGTCTTCCTCCATGTCTCACCTGACCTCATGTCCTATTCAAATTCATTAGTCTTTCTCTCATTGCATACAAACAATGTGTTTCTTTGCAAGGAAGGGGAGAATGACTAGGTTTTGGAGACAGCCATGGCCACCCCTATGAGATTGTTAGGTACTGGTCTGGGAGGGACATTAAGAACTGAAGACACCCCCCTGAGGAGGAGAGTATAGACTTGGGAGGGACATTAAAGGACGGGATATTGGTAGGGAAGGGAGAAATATGAGAACTAAAAAAAGGGAGGGTTATGTTGCTTTTGTGGAAGTACAGAGGCTGCTAGCCATGTTAGTCTGATTCAAGCAGAAGGTAGGGCAGGATGGCACCTGGGAGACGAGCCAATTCATTTCTTGGGCTGTAAATAGATGTCTCATTTGTCCAGGGATCCTACAGACATACGTGTGCACTTTCCCACTTCAAGTCCCACTGAAGTACGCGGGATAGTGCTAACATTTTTTCCTGTTACATGGCTGTGTGCATCTGTAAGGTTATTGCATGTTGTTCCCTGGACAAGTTGACAAGGCGTTATACTATCACTAGTCATCTGCTGGAGGAGAAGCGGCAATGCAGCTTGGACAATTTTTAATACACGGTTTTGGAAGGATGATATGTAAATGACTGTGCCACATTCATTTTGATTTGGCTCAAACCCCAGGATAATCCAGGACACCTTAAATGACATGTCTAATTACAGCCTAGTGCCACCTTGGCTTACCTTCTGCCTTTTATAGAGGTACTGCATACAGAAGTGAGATTGGCTGAGTGGTAGAGGGAGGAAAGTTCTCTTAGGTCAAAGGCTGGGACGTGTAAAGGGTAGGGTGGATTTCTTTTTAATTGTGTTACTTTGGGGGTGTGGGTGTTTGGTTTGCTAATTTTTCTTGTTTTAATTTTTTCTGTTTTTATAAGTTATATATTTTATAGAATATCTAGTCAAGGGAGCAGAATTCCCCTAGTTCCTGCCTCAATTCTTTTACATTTTGCAGGTTAAATCCTGTTTTAAGGCAGTGGTATCTCTTTCAGAGAGTGGAACACTGTCAACTCTTGACTTTTTTGCAGACTAGTCTGCCTCCTATCTTCAAACATTTAATTGTGAATATTATCAAAAGGCTGAATGTGATCTGCAGACTATGTACCATGTCTTTCTGAGCCACCAGTAGTACTGTTTGGGAACTACTGTCTTTAAGTATACAGAAGAGAAACCTAAGGATTCCAATAATGAATTCTCCCCACCCTTTTTTTTGAGGGGGGGTGAGTGGGAGAGGGGTGTTTGATTTTGAGTGGATGGCTGCCAAAATCCTCTTAAAGTTAAGGTAGGCCTTTGCCAGTAGAGGCATGGTCAGTTGAAAGAAGTCTCTTTTTTTTTCTCTACAGTTTTTTGTTGTTGTGTTCCTACCTCTCTAAGATTGGCTCTTCCCTAATCAGCTTGTCACTTAGAAGTGACATATAGCTCAGGGCTGTGACACCATTAAAAGACCTGAGAATGGATTTTGCAACAACATATTTATTTACAGAAATAGATATTTTCTTTGGAAATATTCAGAAAATGAAAGCTGTTGGTCTAATATAAATCCAATTGTCAAGTAAAGAAAACAAAATATAGTCTGCATAAGGCTGAAGGAGGAGGGATGGATTTTAGACTCAGGAAGTATAAGTGTTTTCTAGTCCCTTGCCATTCTCTAACCAATGATGAACTACATATACTGCCAGTTACAGGCATACTGATTAAGATCAGATGATAAGATCATCAAAGGGAGAAAGAAACATTGCCAGTGAAAATGAAAAAGATGGAAATGTAATAAAATTCTTGATTTAAAAATTAGTTATCGGAATAAAATAAAAAAAGAATAAACATTTCTTGCAGAACAGCTGAGAGTTAGTCACTGGAATAACAAAATGCTGAGATAATGTAATCATTGCTTGGTAAAATTCATTATAAATTATAAATATACAACAGTCATCCTACACTTTGCATCAACCTTCCTTATGCTGCAAATTTTCCTCACACACAGCCATAGCTTTATGTACAATTAATCCACTGGCATTACAGTGATGAAGATTCTTGCTGGAATGCATTAACTTCCTTCTTTAAATCCCCCCTGAGGCAATCCACATGAAAAATATTTCCTTTGTCTAGGACGTATAATTTACTAGTTCTCTTTTTACACTGAGATAATAATTCTTTTGCAGCAATTTATGCACACCGGTCAAGTATAAAAACTGCAGTAAATTATATTACATTAAAAGATCTCAGACAAGTTTTCCATTGCTTAGACACAATTGAGTAAGAAAATTTGTAAGTTGAATCTTGTGCCCATTCAGGTCAGTGGCTAAACAAACATCGATGTCAGGGGAACAGGACTAAACTGTAATCTTTTTTTCTGTAATAGTGTAGTATTGTAGATAATAGGCCTTGTTCTTCAGGTTGCTGAATGTATCCTATAAGGAACAGCGTGTTCCCAGTTCCCACTGAACTATAAATTCCAATCAGCAAAGCATATATCTATATGCTTAAGTATATCTATGCTCAGCAAAGCACTTCAGTGAAACCTAAGCATGCATTGAAATTACTGCAGCTGACTAAGATAGAGAGACATAACAATTGCACTGATATCAAATGATATCAATATATGCTGGTACAAAATAAATATTACTGTTCTGTATATTTCTGTAGTGATACAATTGTAACACAATCATTGCAACTGTTATCTTGTTTCATTCAGAGTTGAAGTTAGTGATCTAACTCACTTGTATCCCCTACAGCAGAGCTGTTCAACTTCTGAGTGGTCAGGGGCCACATGCCCCGTGGGGTGCTGTAGTGAGGGGTTTACTAACAGGGGTCACAGGCCTCTGGGGCTGCACAACACCCCCCATCCCCAATATGCCACATGCCTGAGTGCCTCACCTCACCTTTGGATCCTTGTCTACAGGGTCTTCTACTGGACTGTGCTGCACTGCATCTTGGGTACAGGGGTCCTGGTACTGTGGGCTGCATCATGTTGCATTAACCTGGCCTCTAGGTTGTGAGGCAGGGCTGGAGTAAGGCATAGGTAAACTAGGGTCCTAAGTGAAGAAGGGGCCCAGCTGTGCTTATTTTACATATTACAATTGTTGAGTGAAAAAAGTAATATCAAATTTCATCTTCACCAGGGCCTCCCAAGTTTGTTTGCCTAGGACCCACTAAAGGGTTAATTTGCTCCTGGTTTTGGGTGGGGGGGAGGGAAGGGGAGCCCAGAGACCTCAGCTACTGCTGTATCTGGAGCAACGAGGGGAGCAGTGGCCAGATTGCAGCTGGGGGCTATAAATGAACCCCTTGCTGGCTGCATGTGGGTCACGGGCCACCAGTTGGTCAGTCCTGCCATATAAGCTCATGAAGACTTAATATTCACAGTAGGGCAGGGTGACACTTTCAGAGACTAGGTAGTACAGAGAGGTATGAGATTTTAGGTAACAACCTACTTGATCAGATGCTAGGAATGATCTGGCCAAAAGGGAAAAAAATCATATGGAAGGGAAAGGGACAAGGGTATGGGACATTGCAAAGAGTGCTAATAACTAGATTGATCAGATCAATTAAGTTGAACAGGGTAGTTAATACTTGGAGGGACACCAGAGTAAATAGATATTTGAGATGGCTGTCTTTTCCAGGCGGGGTTGGAGGACATTAATGACACTGTGATAGCTGAAGCACGCTCCTAAGCAACAGGCTTATCCTCCCCTTTTAAAGAATTTAAAAGTTATGTTTGTTCATGCCCTAAGTCACTGAATTTAATGAGGTATATTCTTAACTGCCTTGTAAACAGGTGTGAGATGTTGAAACAGGGACCTAGTTATCAGGAGCTGTAAGTTCTGAGAACCTCTAAGCTTCACTCAGGACTACAGGTATCATACTTTTCAGTAGATTTCTTCACCCTTGGCAGTGATCTCAGCCTATAAATATAATTTTAGCATAATTTTATTCTGCAGATTTCCTTTTTAAAAAGGCAAGGTTTATTGTTAATATCTTTTATTGGGCCATTTGTATTGTGCAGAGAGATGCTTGATAAGCTTTCAGGAATAATGTGCCTTTGTCCAGGTCTGGGAGAGCCCAGATTCATAAAAACATGCTAAGGTTGCGTTGCTTGCTATTGCTGTGCTGAGACCATGCTTGATTATACTGAGCAAAAATATTGTCTCTATTTCTTACCACTTCCCCAGCTCTGCTTGCCCCACATCCAGTTGTATTAACCTGTTTTCTCTTATCTTATTCTTAGATTGTAAGCTTGTTGGGACAATGGTTATCTTCTTGTTCTGTGGGAACATCTACATGAGACGCTTGGAGTGCAGTAGACTAATTCTACTGCAAAATATTGCAGCAGGCAAAACCTGTGTGAATGCACTAATGTTCAGTAGATTTAGTCAACTGTACTTTAATGTCACAAAAAGACCATTCGTTTGCACTAATGCACAGTAGTGCCAGTTATGGTGCATTAATGAACTTGTAGATGTGCCCTGTGTGTATTTTTTTTCAGGACTAGCATGAAGGGCTTCTGACAATGGTTAGGGCTCATAAGCCCTACAAAATGCAAATAATCATTTTTGCTATCTTTTTTTGTAAATATTAGACTATCCAGTTCTCACTATGGCAGGTTACTGTTTGTCCTTGCCACTTTAAGGACCTGAGCCTAGCAGCCAGCAAGTGCCTGATTACAACAGCCATTTTAGATTCAGGGCAGCCTATATAAGCAGGGCATTTTGCTGCTGGCAGGCCTGGCAATGACATCGCCTGGCTTCAAGACTTTATGGAACACCCCTGGGGTAAGGGAGGAACTGTAAGGGATGGTTTAGGAGGCTCCTGGTCCTGAGCATGACCTAAAATTGCACCCTGCCAGGAGTGGGTGGCCTGGTGGGGCTCTCAGTGACATGGGAGCCACCAGGAAATGCCAGGCCAGTTACCACCCCAGTGAAAGGCAGGTCGGGGTGCCTTAACCCCAGTTCCCACCCTTGGGTGGGTCAGGTAACACAGGAGGCAATTCTCTGAGGAGGGACAGTGGGAGCTAGGCATGGCTACAGTCACCTTAGCCCACAGGGGAGTAAAGCCTTTTGTCCCCATGTGAGGGGGTAGTGTGGAGCCCTGAGTGAAGGGGGCAGAGATGAGGAGCCCTGGGTAAAGGGGCTGGAGTTGGGGAGCCCCAGTGAAGGGTGAGAAGAACCAGAGGGCCGAGGGCCCAGCATGTTTATATACACATAGTGTTACCCCCAGAAGGGGCCAGAATAAGCTTAGACCTGGTTGAGTAATTGGCTGGCCACTACCCTGATAAGGGTCATAGGAGAGGTCCAACAGATTCAAAAACCTCATACGGACTTCCAGGCCTCACTGGCGAGCCCAGGTCAACCACTCGCCCCAGCGGTGCGAAATTTTTTTCAGAGTCCCACGCCGGAGACCAGGTCCACCCGGCTCTCCGGCCGGAGAAGCCCGCCGGTCCCGGGGATGGTGCCCCTGCCCCGTCCCGAACACCGAACGGTTGGGGGGGGCCCGCCGGGGAGCGGGAAGTCGGCGAGACTGGCGCTTCCGCCCAGGGAGCGGGTCGAGCGCCCGTGCTGCGCGAGAGTTCCAGGAGCCCAGCCGCGATTCCGGGCTCGACCCGGTCAACTGCCTGGCGGGCGGGCGGGCCGGGGGCAGAATATCCAACAGATGGTACTTCTGCCGCCCAAGGAATGGACTACCTAAGCCTATGGCCAAAGGAAGCCCACTTCAAGAGACAGCAAGGGACCATAAGTTGGTGATACATGAAAGAGACCCTGTTAAAGAGGGTGGAGTATGTGAGGCCTGAGTGAGAGGTGGGTGATATGAATGTGCATGTGACTGAAGCCTGACAGCACGTCCTAAGATTGCTCCGGCTGTAGGCAGGAAGCACTGTAACATCTGGATGCCATCTGTAAGGCATGGGCTGCAATGTAGGGGAGGCATGGAGCCACAGATAGCATCCCTTGGCATCGGGGCAGTAAATGGGCAGCCTCCTGCCTAATTAAGATAATGAATTAATTAATAGCAAGGCTTGGCAGGTGAGTCAGGTGGGGGAGGTGCTCATAGGCAAGTGGGGAACCTAGCACTGTGGCTAGGCAGGGAACCCCACCTTTGCTACACTCAGTATTGGAAATATATCATTAAGAGGTGGTATATGATGATCTTATAATGATCTTACTACATTATGAAACAATATAGTTATGTATTTCTGATTATATAGGATATGGAAGGTTATTGAAGGTATTTGTAAATAATAATCATAAAAATAAATGGATAGCTGACATATCCTATGGGTTCACTATCAGGCATAAATAAACAAACATAGGGAGCTGACATACTAACTTAGCATCATTTCTCTGGCAGGCAGGAAGGAAAGAAGTGGTGGCAGTGATAGCTGGGTTTTGTCACTACTACTTAGGGAGCTGATTCCATGTGGAGGTAGTGAATTGGGGCACATACATAGGTTAACCATATGTATATTGCCAGAATCTCAGGCTTTTGTTGGATTTCTCAGTCCCTTCACCCTGCAATCAAAATGGCATTGTTATAGTGCTTCAAATAGAAAAGTGAAATTAAATGTAGCAGAGCCTTCTTAATCAAGAGAGGTTTGCCTGTTTAGGAAGGCTACCTAAAATTTAGCTCTTTAGTCTCACTGTGATATAGGGTCACTCAAAGAAGGGGTGAGGGAGTGGGGAGATTTCTGTATACTCGGACACATTTTTTAAATAACTTTTTCAAAGGAACAAGAAAAATATGTGAGGAACACACGGGTGAAGTAGTCAAAACAAAAATATCAGGCTTTTCAGTTACCTGTGTTAGTCCAGGATGGTGGGAGTCAAGTACTGGCTGATAGATGGGGACAATGAAAGATAGGTGTTGAGTATCTGATTTATTCCAAATCAAAATTTTACATAAAAAATGACAAAAATGGAAGTATTAATACAGGTGCCTATGATTACATAGACTACTTCATTGATGGTTTTGCTTTCCTCAAAACTTCATCTGTGTTTTACAGGGTTTTTTTTAAAGTCTGTTAGCTTTTTAGGTCAGGGACAGTGTTTTTCTTCAATAATACAATGGTCAATCAATGCCCAATCAATTTTCTTTGATTGTGCAATGCACTGTGGGTGCAGCTACAATGAGAGGGTACCAGTCACAATTCTGTACTTAAGGTTACATTCTGTTTGGTATTTAAAACATAATTTTGCCTGTCTTCAGAATGAAAAATACTGTCTGCCCAAACTTTGCAGCACTACTTCTTCGATTGTAGCATGAATTCTTTGAGAATTGTCAAAAATTCTATTAATATGGAATGTAACCAATTAAAAATTGTGTCCTTAAAAAATAACATATGCCAATCTCTTCTGTCTTAAATTAATAGAATAATGGAGACATTTCAAACTGTCTAGACAGTTAAAAATAATTGAAATCTTATGCACAGGCTATATTTCAGGAAGTCAGGTTATAATTAAGCTAAGTTATTAATGGTTGTCATAATTGTCATTATTACCATAAGCTAGAGACAGGCATTGGCAATTCTTAATTGAGAGTATTGTTACATGATAGGTGACTGAACCACTCATCAACCCTGTGGACAGTTTCTCATGCAGTGATTTTATTAGTTGTAAAGGTGTGGGGCCGTGGTGTGCAAACTTTGGGCTCTGTACTGAATCTAACCCACAGGGATCCTCACACGCTCAGAAATGTGGCAGCAAGGGAGCAGTGGCACTGTTAATTTCTGTGGGTGGAACATGCTGGAGGATGGAACCTGTCATGTCACTGCTTATTTGACAACTGATCTTGAGAGTACCCAGAGCAGGATCTTCTCTCTCAACTCGTCTGCCATGACTTGACGTTAATATAATTCTAAGGAGCGTTCAGTGGTGTAAGTACGGATGTCCTGGGTACTCACAGTTTGGATGTGGTTGACATTGGGGCTCTGCCTCCCCTATACCCCATCCACATGCCAACCATTGGTGCTAAACCTTTATGATCACTTGTGGCAACTCTGGCCTTGTCTGGTCACACGGTGATCATCAACCAATGTCCCAGCTACTGATTCCTCAGTGGAGGGCCGACCAGGCTTATGGACATTTCCCCAGCCCTCTTGTGGCTGTCCACCTGCTCCCCGCTATCTAGGCACCATGCATCCCAGCAGGCCAGGGATCCCAGGATACTTAGGGGGTGTGTACAGTTTCCTCTATCACAGGATCACAATTTTTTTAGAAGGATCTTGACCGGGGTGGGCAAAATACAGCCTGCAGGCTGGATCTGGCTTTGTCTGGCCCATGGTGCGTCCCTCGGTTCTGCCTGGCCCAGGTATCATACCACAATAGTGTGTCCTGCCAACCTGTGGGCTTGCAGTGGGGTGGGGTGGCTTCACACTAGACTGACTTTCTAGGCAGCCCAGGTGGCAGCAGCTGCTGGTCCCAGCCCCGTGGTACTGTTGGGGACTTGCATGCAGCTCCGACCTGTCCTGTGCCTGCTGCAGACTTGCCTGCTCACTCTGAACAGCTGCAGCAACAGCAGTGCCAGCAGGGCAGAAGTGTGCTCAGAATGGGGGAAAAGTGGCTCCTTCCCCTTAGCGCTGCCCACCACTTCCTGTAGTAGCCACGTGGAGCTCACGCTGGTCTGTGTTGTGCTGTCACCAGTGCCTCTGGGCTGCCTTGTGGGGCAGCAGAGGTAGCTCAGAGGAGCAGCAAGGCAGCCCAGCATGGGCACTGAGCAGCTGCTGCAGAAAGCGCTGGGCAGCATTGAGGGGGAGGGGCTCCTTTTCCCCTGTGCCGAGCATACTGCCACCGCTAATTTGGGTTCCTACGTAGAAGAGCTAAAACGGCCAGGTATTCTGCCAGCTAGAGGCTTTTCTCACCAGCCCAGAAAAGAGCCTCTACCAAGGCCTGTTTCAGGTGTAAAGGTATATCAGGGTATAAAGTTAAAACTTATGTGCATATTGGCTGGGTGCATGGTTTGCTTAACTTCATAACACAATGCCAGTTCCAGTTTCTGTAACATTGGTTGTCTACATATTGGTTAAGTTCATGAACTGCTTAAGTGCATAGGAACTGTTCGATGCCACTCTCAAGATTGCAGTATAATTCTACTTTGGTTAACTGCATAATCTGTGAACCTGATTTGGAACATCACTTTCGTGATTTCTAAAGCAGTTGAGAACTGACTGGGTCTTGTCAATTTTAAGGCTTCAGTTAGAGGCGTATAGCACTCTGTGAAACAAGGAAAGGAGCCACAGAGTTGTGAATAGCTTAGTGCACCCTGTTCCTTCAGTTAAATAGGATTGTTTATGTTAAACAAGATCAAATTCTGGGCAGGTGCATACTTCTTTTTTAAGCCCCAAGGCTATGTACCGAATTGGAGGACACTGTATTCAAACATAAAATGTCTTATGAATTTACACGAATAAACAATTCTCTTGACCAAAGCAAGGTGCTATCTCCAGATTCATTTCCCTTTACCTCTTTATGTCCCATGAAGAAGACACACCCATCAAGCCTCACTTGGATCATGTGACAAACCTGCAGCCCTAAGCTCTTCCCACTGCTGTTCCTCTCTGCCACTCAATCTAAGCTAAAAACAAATAGCCTTAATATGGAATTGACTGCAATATAGCATTTTTTATGGATAATGGTGTTAGCACTAGTTTCCTAGCTGCTTCCCAAGTGTTCAAGTCAGGCAAGCATTCTACTTTCATTTTCCACATAGCTTAAATGGAATACATTATTAGAATTATTAACTGTAAAAACAGCTTGGTAATGCTGTTGGCAGATAATAGTTGTTCTATTGTATCCTAGAGGTAGCTGTACATCAGTGATGTGTGAAATGAACCCTGAAACATCCAGCTTTTAGAACACTGTGGCCATTCTTGTTGAAAGGTGATTATGTAAATGTAAAGCATTTTCATTTCAGAAAAGGACTTTTTTGGGGGTTAGATAACACTATCTGTACACTATGCTTTCTGATCCAGGATTAATCATAATAAATCAACCCTCTTCTCATATGCTGAACTGCTAATCAGAAACACAATGCTTTGACTATTTATAGTCTTGTTCCTCCATGGGTCTCAAATTACTTTGAAAATATTAATAACAATAATTAAATTAAACTTCACAATTCTCTTGGGGGGTGGGTAAAATACATAAACAGATTTGATTCATAGGTGAAAAGGGACCATTATAATTCTTCTACTCAAAGGGCACACCTACACATTCATTAATGTGCAGTAGTTACTGTGCATTTAGTTTAGTACTTGCTTACTGAAGTGCGAACTAAATATGCAGTAATGACAGTTACTGTGCAGTAGTGCCAGCGCATGGTTTTTCTTACTGTGAAGTAGCCTAATACACTGCACAGTACATGCTACTGTGCCGTATTATTAGGCTACTGCACAGTAAGCAACTCCTGTAGATAGGCCCAAAAGCTATACTATATTAGAGCTATACCATATCATTATATAATTAAAAAATATATATACATCTGGAGTTGAACAAGGCAAATGCTTCAGAGTGCTCACAGTTCTATGTAAGTTGAAGGGCTGACATATGAAGGTTGTGTTAGACTGCAAACTCTTTGGGGCAAGGCCAATAGTTTACTGTGTTTATAAAATACCTGACACAATTAGGTCCTGGACCATAACTGCAGCTCCTGGGCATGACTACAATACACTTAACTCACATAATTTACTAAATAAAAAAGTCTTTTTACCCTCCAAAGACTTTGCCTGGATCACTTTCTACATGATGAAGGAGGATGAAGATGGTGGGAGGAAAACTGTAGTCTTGGTAACGAAGATGTTTTGTTGAAGAAACAAGCAATTTTCCTCAGCATGCATTAGTGTTTCAAAGTGATTATGCTTTTTGTGCCAATGTTTGTGTTTCTAGTACCAATAACATAGTTTGCTGGCTAATGACTTTTTGAACATTAGTACATCTTATAATTTCATTGAGAAATTCATGTATTTGAATCACAAAGCAATTCAAAATGAGTATCTGTTAAAACAAGAGAAAGTAAATATTCATGTCTTACGGTATACATGTTAGAATTGCAGAGAGTGTTGACTATGAAAATGGGACATTTTACATTATTGATTAAGCTTCTCTGTTTTAATTTGAACTGTCAAAGGAAATGAATAGAAATCTCATGTTCAGGAGCATATATGATTATTAGGGATCTTCATGCTGGAAATGTAGGATGCAGTGGCATCTTTAATCTTGGAGTTTCTCCCACATGCCCCCTCGCTGCTAATTGGCAGAGGAGCTCCGTTGCTCACCATTTGCTGCCTGCCACCTACCACTTGAGCCTGATGGCTGGGAGGCAAAAACCACAGCATACTTAAAACTGCATTTTTTGCCTCCCAGCTGTCATGTGCAGGTGGTAAGCAGTGAGCAAATGGGCCCCTCTGCCAATCAACAGCAGGTAGTGGGTGCGTGCATAGGAGAAACTCTAAAATTAAAGAAGCCACTGTGCTGCACACTTCTGGTGCAGATTCTGGAGATCTTTAATGATTATTTATCAGGTATAAAGTTAAGACTCACACAGATTAGTTCATATTAGATACAGGTATTTTACTTTAGCCATTTGACAGATAGGCTAGGGACAGAAATTATGCATAAACTTATATAAATGACTGGAAACTGGTTCAAATCTGTAACACAACAGAATACACATAAACTGCTTTCAAATGGCCAAAACCAGTTTATGATAAATCTGGATGGATGTAGTATCAGACTTAACCGCTCTAAGTCAAACTGGTTTACTGAACTTCTGTCCTAGATACCCTCCAGATTCAAGTTAACTCACAATCCTCCAGCATCCCAGGATATTTTGCACTTCCCCTGAAATCACTCCTTTTACAGGGTGAGCAGGTTAGCCCTGGGCCAAGCTATCTGCTCCAGCTGAGCTGGGAGGTATGCTCTAGTGCCTCTTGGCTTCTGGCCTTGGCCACTTTCAGACATGTGGCTGCATTTCTGGAATCAAAAGTGAATGTTTGTTCACTTACTTGTCAATTCAATCTATGCAGCTTAAACTAACCTGTAATAATTTAATCAATTCAGCCTTGGGCTTTTTGTCTGTTTGTACTTAGCCCTAAAGAAACCATGTTTTACAATATGACTAAAAGAAATCCCTATTTATCTTGCTTCTGAATGTCTACAAAAAAAATAGACCACAGAAATACAGACATTGACATACTTAATTACATCAATAGTCCATCTAGTTTGATATCTTGCCTCTGTCTAATAATATGTACTTGATGTTCTAGACTTTAAAATGTCCTATAATATATCAAGACAATTAACCGAGCAATTTAGTCTGTACAGAAGAAATGGGCATTCCTGACCCCTGGTGGTGAATCAGCCGTATTTTATGAAGTTTGGTTTCTTCAGTCAATTAAAAATATAGCTCTCTGATTGGAACATGATGATTAAAATATGGATACCAAAAATATTATATAAAAACATGATAACATGATTTTTTTTGTTCTTCCATCATATTTTAGCAAACATGATACTATCTATTCACATTCTGCTTAGAGGAACTGGATTTCAGGTGAGCCCATTCCATAATGAATAATGAAAATAGAGCAAAACAAAACCCAGTCATCCTATTAGTTTATCATTACTTCCAAAAAAGTACCATAATTCAGCTAATAATTTCTCATAATTAGATATTCTGACCTTGATAAAGGGCCAAATTCTTAATTTTGTAGACATTCCTTCATAATGGTATTATTTCTGTTTGGGGTCTGCATCATTTAGTTGATTTGGTGGTTTTGCTAAAATTGTAATAATTTATAATAGTAATAATAGCAGTAATTACATATTACTAAGATGCATTATGTGCCTTTTATAAGATCCCTGCTGGTTTACCCTGCTGGTGTTTTTATTTCTCTGTACATTTGAAAGCAGAAATGGCTAGCAGTCAATTCTGTATGTGCATTAAGTACTGAAAGTCTTATTATCTCTGAATAATGAATGTTTGGCTGAAGTTCAAGAACCCTAATAACAGATCTTAAAAGGTCTGATTCAGTTTCATTTGAAGTTAGAGGCAAATTCCTATTTATTTCAGTTGGAGTAGTTTGTTCATTTATGGAAAATTTTTGACAATAGGCTGAATGAATCTGAGAAATTTATCACATTTGTTCTCTAAATCCAACAGAATATTTCAGCCACACACACTATCAGTCCATTTTTAATGCCCCTTAACTGTTTCTTCCTTTCCTCCATGTAGTGTTGTTTTATCTTGTACTCAGGCTACTAACTTTTTTTTATGAAGCAAAGAAGCAGCTATGTACCTTCATATTGGTCTTCTTGTTTCTGAGTTACAAAGAAACTGAAACAGCCACTTGGAAAGGAAGTATTCAAACATTAGGATATTTCTGAACAATTTTCCTTTTCACGAACCCAATGAAAGAAGATACTTAATCCCTCAAACAGGCCCCCATCTCTTTTTGGCCCAGGAATGCCAGTCACAAATATCTTCAGTCTACTGTCCAGGCCCTTTTACTGATACCTAGCTTCAGCAATTCCACTTATCTGTCTACATCAGGGGTTGGCAACTTTTTAGGAGCCATGGGCTAGGTCCAAAGATGGGCTGCTGCTTCTGATCTGGCAGCTGGCTCTCCCTTGTCACATCACTGCTGACCCGCTGTAGAATTGCCATCATCGCCACTTTCCCCCAACCTCATCACATCACTGCTGACCTGCTGTCAAATTGCCACCATCACCACTCTTCCCCAACCTCATCATTGCTGACCTGCTGCTCACATCCCATACTCTTAAATTGCTGCCCAACATTCTGGCTTCATAGGCTGGATGCAATTCCTTTGTGGGCTGAATCAGGCCTGAGGGCTGTTGGTTGCTCATTCCTGATCTGCAGCAATCTATTGCTACTTCTAGCATTTCAGAAATTCCCAGGTCAGAGGCACCCACAAAAGCATTGAGCGAGAGGCAGAACAAGAAAATAACAAAGTGGCGCCCAAACTCATGAGATATGCCAGCAGAGCTATTGGATTTTCCAGTAGACACTTAAGAACAGGAGAGAAACAAAGGATCACGTGGAAGGAAATCAAGGATATGCTAGGAATATACAAAGGAAGAAAGAGAGAGCTGGTACTAAGGTTGTTTGGAGTTGTAAAGCACCAAGGAAAGGGGTGGATTCTTTTTTGACTATCTCAGGGTTTGGTGTAAGTGGTCTTTGTAGAAAACTCCCTGAATCAATCTAAGAGGTAACTTATTTATTTTCCTGGCCTTCACTTTGTTGGGGAGGAGCAAAGGTCATGGATAGTTATAGTTACAGTTACAGTTACAGTTACTGTTAGAGTTATAGGTTACAGTTATATTCAACTATGGGTAAATATTTTTAAGAATTTAATTTTCTGCATCAAGGTAATTTAGGGTTTGTCTGTACCATGGCTGTGGCATGCCTCACCACTGACAGGAGTGAGAATACTCCATCCAAGCCTGCCCATGTAAGTCTGCAGACATATTCCAGACTCAAAAGTCTATCAGTGGGTCTACTTTGGTTCTGATCTGGTCCCCCATATCCTGCTTTCAGAGTTGCTGGAGACTGATGGCTTGAGAGCGGGTACTGGGGATAAGCTTAGAGCAATCCCACTGTTGAACCCCTGGGTCTCTAGAGCAGTGTTTCCTAATGCCATGTCCACAGATGGCACCTTCTCAAGGTTTATTCAGGTGCCCACATGCATTTTCACAATCAATAAAAATCATTATTCCAACAAAAAATTCTGTCGATGCTGATTGAACTCAGAACAGCAACATTTCAATTTTTTTTTCCACAGGCTGTATGCAACGCCTGCCAAAATGAGACTGAGTCAGTCTGACTTGATGCAGTGATGGAATGGTACCTACTACTCCCTCCCTGAACAAAACTATGTGCATGCGCATATCCAGGATTCTGAATTCTAAACTTTAATATTCATATTAGTGCCCACTGTTTTTTCTTTTAAATTCAAATGTGCCCTTGGGCACATAAATGTTGGAAACCCCTGCTCTAGAGCATACCTGCAGACCTTCTGCTGCTGGGATATACCACCACCATGGGGTAGACTAATCCTAAAAGTTCTTGGAAGCCCTCTGAGTTCCATCCCCTGTCAAGAAAACCCAAGGCATCTCTGTGGAGACACAAAGGGGAAAGAAAGTGGTCTTAATACATGTGAGACATAAGAAGGGACAGTGTCACCCAGCCCCCGTGGATAATCAGTAATCGGGAATAAAGGGGCACATCTACACAAGACGCTACTGTGCAGTCATTACTGCACATTTATTTAGTACTTATATTAGCAAATTATAAATGCAAAGTAACCAGAGTTACTGCATGGTAGTGCTGGTGAATGTCTTTTAATTGTTGCTACTGTGCAGTAGTCTAATACTATCGTGCAGTACTGTATTAGCACTATCCATGCTGTGATGCTCTACTGTACAGCATTTTTCAGTTACTGTGCAGTCAGCAGCTTATGTAGATGTGCCCAGGAGTTGGGAAAGACACCTTGAGAAAGCAGCTAGTACAGGCAATGGGAAAAAACAGAGCCCCCTTTCCAAAGAAAGCCATATAGGAGGGGTGCTAAAAACAACCTCCTATAATGGGGTTTTGGAATTGGGGAAAAAAAAAACCAGTGTAACTGCATTGGAAACTGGTTGCTTGAGGACTGATCCTCCCTTCTGCCCACCTCACCCCACAGCCCCCTGGAACAGAACAATCCCATTGATATGCCACTACTGCAGTTTGCCAGAGGGTAAACCAGTCAGCTCTGAGGCTATGACTAGGCAGCTATGTTCAGTTTGTGTAAAAAAAAATGCTTTGAATCATAACAAGATAAAATATACCTCTGTCAAGACTTTGTACCATTGATAAATTCTTCTACAAAGGAAAATGACCTCTAGTGAACATTTCTTTAGATAACACCTCTGGAGGGGTAATGCTTCTGGGAAATGCCTTTGGAGAAAAAGAGGCAGAAATAAAGTGCCTCTGGGAGAAAAATGCTTCTGAAGACTTCTGTGGATTCACCATGTCCCTTGACAAAACCTCCCATATTTTGTCTTTGAGCTCTTAGACAAAGTTTTTATAGCTTCAAGCAGAGCCCAGGCATCCCTCAGGTGAACAAAAACTTACTATGCTCCACTGCAATAAAGTCCAACACTATTCCTTCTGACACTTGCCTCAGCTGTTCACGCTGTCTCTCTGCTTCAAGGTGCTGTGCTGCTTTGTTATGCAGGGTAGGGAGGAACTGGGCGGAGAGGTTGTGTCCGGAACACAGTTAAGCTCCCACTCAGTGCTTGTAATAAAGGAACATAGTTTATATTCATAAGGGAGAAAGTTTAAATATATATCACCCTCCTCCATGAACTATTTACCAAACAAATAGTAGAATAGTAGATCTCAATAAAACTGAGCAGTGTGTGCGCAGTTTAGGGAGGATTCCAACCCACAGGTAGCAAGGAAGAGAGTTATTAGAAGTGTGTAGACCAAACAAGAAGTACAGGACTGACAATGTCTGTTTACCTTAAGTGAATAGAGCCCAAATCTCATTTTGGAACATAGTATGGGAAGAGGCCTCCTGGTCGATTGAGTCTGATCTCCTGCATTTGCATGCAGTCATTTACTCAAGCAATCCCCAAAATCTCCACTTCACGTAACTACAAGGCACACTACTCAAAACACCAACATAACATGCAGTTGTTAAAAGCAGGGGAAAAAAAGGCACTACCAGTGCCCCACCACTGCAGTGAAATAGAAGTAATAGATTAATATATTCTCAGAAGATCTCAGGAAAAGAACTATGGACATCAACTCATAGGAGACTATCACTCTGGACCACCCTAAAGGGAGGAAGAGTCTGCTGCAAGGATCTCAGTACTACTTTGAAACCTTACGATAACAACAGGAGACGAAAAAGTGGGAGCGATATGTAAATGACTATGGTGCTAGTTCTCCAACTTTCAAAAAGTTTTCTTTAGTCAATTTACATGTCCCTTAGAGCATCAGTGTGTCAAAGACCATGTTAAGAAGCCAAAGCCACCCACCCCACATGGAAACATGTGCCTGAGTTGATATGTGTCAATTCTGGATAGGCCTCATCAGCCTTCTTTGGACTCACAGGTAAGACAATCATGGAAGACAATCATCCCTGACTGTGAGAGGTTGTTGATAATGGACAAAAGAAGGCAAAAAGCTCACAGTCTGTGACAGTCTGACTGGAGGGAAAAAATCTTTCCTGGCCCCAAATTTGGCAATTACTATGACTGCAAGCAGAAGAGCAAGACTCTCTACCCAGGAACCTCTCTCAGCTAGCTTGCCTACAATGGTAGACAAAAGGAAAAAATCTGCTGAGAATTGGCAGTGTACAATAGCAAACCACAGTAGCATTTTTAATGGAAAATGGAAAATATTAATGCACAAGTAAACAGGTTTTTTTGGCCATAACTTTTCCATCCAGATACTTTTATGGGTCCTAACATCATAGTACCTGAGTGCAACAAGAAATCATTAGCTGTGAGAATCACAGTAAACTAGACTATTTACTAAATGTGAGCTAGTTAATGTATTAAAGAAAATAAGTCATGTTTTCATAACAGTGGGTCATTTTTATAATTTCTCACTTATTTACACATCAACCAAGGTAGGATTTAGGTAAGCATGTTTCAAATGGAGATCTGAATTGATTAAAACAGGAAATCCTCTTGTTAAAATGTGGGGTCATTTTTACTATCCTTTATGCCAATGCAATTCTATTGACTTCAAAAAGATTTATTCGCAGTTCATTGCAGCATGAAAAGAATACTTGACCTTGGGCGTATTTTTATTCCTGTGCAGTGTAGAAGTAGCATTTACAACAATTCAGCTTGACTTCAGTGATAAAAAGAATATTTTATACAATCTTTATGCAGATGATTCACCTTGCTGCACAAGTAGGCAAAGGCCAAAATTCATATATAGTAAACAGTCTTCTTCTGACTATGGTGTTAGTTCTTTGTCTTTTAAAAAGCTTTCCTTAGAGCCAATTTACATGTCCCTTACAGCATCAGGCTGATTAATATGAAGAATGCTGTCAGTTATGGTATCAGTGGCTTTGCTTTGCAGTAACTGGTAAGAGCCTGAACACTCTTACTTTATGGTAAGTGGAAGATAACCTAGGTTAGCTAGCCCCATTTTGACTGAGGCTTAAGATAATGCAGTAGCAACATGCACAATGGCAGTTACTGAGAAACAGTTGAAGCATAGGGAGAAGTTATACATTACACTTAGACTATACTAAATTTGTGCAATGTTAAACAGTGTTAGAGAGTGCTGTGAGATTTAAGGGTTGTGCATATTAAGGGTTAATACCATTTCTTCACAGCTCTGACTTGCTCTAACTAGATTAGAGGGCTGGTGAGCAGGGGCGTGGATAGAAGCCAGCACACCTGGGCTCTATCCTTGCTTTGGGTGAAGACTAGGGCAGGCTGGGAACACTGTATCCTGGGATGCTGGAGGACTGCAAATTGCTGGTTTTAACTCCCTGGAGCAGGCTGAAGTCACCCTAACCTGAGCTAGGTAGCCTAACCCAGATTTAACACTTGCCTGAAGTGGTATATCTTTGCTCAGAAGGCACTTAGCACGAGTTAGCAAGCTTTGATAATACTTGAAAAGTCCCTTGGGTCTTGTAATACTGACCAGAGCAACACATAAATACCTTCTAAGATTTCAGTGATTTTTAGACAAGCACCTGCCTCCCACTGATGAGTGTTAGGAACCAAAGTGCTTTTCAAAATCCCACTAGCCATGTGTCTGCATCAGGTGCCCATATATATTTAAAAATCTCACTGTAAGTCACTTTTGCAAATGTGAACTTTACTCCTAAATCACTTAGATACTCTTGAAATATTTTACCACCAATCCTGCTGACTTCCCTTGTGCAATTTCAAAGGGAATTTTGAACGAGTCCGCAGAACCATATCCTAAGATAATATTTTGATATGTTATTATATATAGGTAGCTCCAGAAACTAGAATAGATCTCTTCACAAACCATCTTCTTATCCTTAAAATAGATAATCCTTTCTATTTTTACCCATGCATTCATTCCATATGTCCTTTCATTTAATTCCAATAGAGATTATTCTTTTTAACGTTTGTACTGATCTTTTTTGTTTTGTATTGTACTATTTTCTATTAAAATAATGTTACAAATGGGAAACGTATTATGGTTTTTAAAAAGAGAAAACTATTCCCTTCCCAGTTTAAGAAGCTTTTGGAAATCCGTGCAACTCTTCTTTTTTCAAAAAGGACTGTGTTTACTGAAAAACAGCAGCAGATTGCAAGATCCTTGATATGAATGTCTTCATGAAAATCACCTGAAAAACAACACCAGGCTCATATGCCCACAAGCTGACCTTCCTCTCATTACACAAAAAAATGCTCTGTTTGAAAGTCAAGTATGAGATAAGATCAACATGACAGAATGGTAATTACGTTAAGTAATATTCAGTCATTATGCATAATGTACAGTTGATCCAATGGCTTAGGTGCAGGCAGAAAATGCCATCTACTTTACTTGTATAAAAGAAATGGCCAACTTTTTCTTCTCATTCTGACAGAAAGGTACATCTTAGCTCCAGGAACGGTGCACAGAAACTACAAGCATCATTCAGATTCTGAGTCATCTGCTCTTATCTGATTGAACAAACTGAAGGAAGGTAGTATCTTTAATTCTTATTGCTATTACAAAAAAAAAGTTTGTATATTTGTCTAAATACTTATTTTTCTTTTCAGAGTTCTTATAGGCAAATATTCATCCAAAGGGTTGAGTTGAAAAGAAGGGTTGAGATGGAGGGTTGTACTGGTATAGATTGGACCGAGAGGTTAGTTCTAAAACTCTATTGAACTTTTACATCTGACTTCTTATATGTTGTGATCAATGATCCCAGGCATAGTTGATATTCTGGTAGTAATCATAGGTTACTTATTTATTTAACTTATAGGAATTCCTTTTTTGTATAAAACATTGACTATTATAGAGGTTTTGGTATTGAAGCATGTTCTAAAATTGACGTTCATAATTTAAAAGAGAATTTTGGGCATGATTCAGTGTACTTAAGATGAAAATATGACTCACCTTTACATTCTATTTTCAGGCAGTTATTAAGCTCTAGCTTTTTCATAGTAAGTCATAAATTCTAATGTCACTCAGTAAAAAAATCTGGAAATGAAGAAAAAAGTGAATTTCAATTTAGATAGTGTCAAGTGCTGTGAAATCACAGTCAGTATACATAAAAAGGTACAGTGATAATCCCATGCTTAAATATATAAACTATGAAATGAAGATGATTATTTACAGTCAGCTTAAGGCAAGTCCATGAGGCAAAGGGCACTGGCAGGCTTGTGCAAGATGAGCTCTTTCAGTGGAACTTGACACAGTGGAACAGGAAATACAATGTACACTTGATTTGAAGAGCAGTTTGCATATTCAGTTGATCAGTTAAGTGAATGACTTGTCTATAGAACCAGTGGTGATGCGTAGGAGGTGCATGGGAGTGCACGTGCACCCCAAGAGTGCTGGTGCATCCCCTGACTGGCTGTACTTGCCACTTAGGCGATGGGCAGGGGGGATAGGTGAGAACACTGGTACCCCCTTGCAAGTGCTGGCCAGGGAGTGGAGAGCTGTGGCGCTCCCAAAAGAGGCTGCGGTGATTGGGCAGCTGTCTTGTGATCAGTCATTAGGGCCCCCCCACACACTTGGTCAGTGGGATTAGCTGTGTGGAGATCCCCCCTGTCAGTGAGATTGGCTGTGGGGGAACCCCCATGGTCACTGACTGGTTGCTGGGGAGCACGTGCCCCCCCCACCAACTAAGACAGCAGCAGTCGCCCATGTATGGAACAGGTTGCAAAGCAACCTTGTGAATTTCAAAACAAGAACTACAAATGCAATATATTATAACACAGTGATCCCAAAGTGCTGCCAAAACATACACAGCCTGTAACGTCCCATTACCTTTTAGAAGAATAACAATTAAAGTTCATAATAAGTCAAAAATAAAAGCTCCCCTTGACTTGCTGGTAAAACTAGATGAGTGAATATGGACGGGAGCTAACAGGTTTGACAGTCTGGTCACTGCCATAAAACCAAACAAGCAGAAGGGATTCCGTATGAAATTCAGTGTAACAACAAGAGTCTGCACCCTGAGCAAAAATGGTGGTAGATTGGCAGCAGGAGCCAGGCTGGTTGTTACAGCTGTGGGAGCTGGCTGGCAGCAGCTGCTGTTTCTGCACCACCTTTAAGTGGGTGCTTGGGGATGGTGCTTAGCTGCTTGTTACATTACTACTATAGGAATATTTAACAAGATTAAATCTAGGAGTCAAAATGCAAAATAATAACTCTCTTTTTTATATACAGGTTGAGGTAGGCTAGATGCAGAAGAAGACCTGCAAAACTGCACTTTGCCAGTTCCTCTGTTAGAGGAGGTCTGTTTAGAGAGCTTCCCTTTGCAACTGCATCCACACCTGTTGTGTCCAGAGACATAAGGGTCTGTACCTTTCAGAAAATCTTTGTGTAAAGATGTACCTCAGGAATGGCCAGTCCCTGATGCAGGTACCACAAGTGGCACAGGCACCTGCTGTGCATGGTATGAGAGTTCAGGGACTCAGTAAAGGGAGGCTTCTGGATGGAGACAGGGAGGAGGCCGCTTCATGGAGAGGAGTGGGGGCAGGATGCTGCTGTGAGAGAAGGTGCCAGGTGTCACCTCCAAGAACCAGGTTAATGCTTCCCTGACCCTGCAGCCGCTACTGAATTCAGGGCTTTGAAGTCTTACCACAGAAAATGATCTTGAATTGGCAGAAAGGCTTGTCAAAGCATCAGTGTGGCTGACATTTTACTGAGGAGCCTTACTGATCATCCAAATACGCACTTTGCACAGAGAGCGGTCAAAACAGAAACAGTAGATCCAAACTAGCCTCCCTGGTCCAGCTCCTGAATTTTGGGGAAGATCTTGGTTGTATGAAATCTTTTACCTTTCTAATTAACTCAATAAGAACACCTAATAAGAGCATCTGTAGGCTTTGAGGAACTTCACATTCAAATCCAGATTGAATTTTTGGGGTGGTTTTTTGGTAATGTTTTTTCTTCCTTTTTATCCTTTGCAGTTTCTCAGATTCTAAGTGAGCGAGCCATATTTGCAATTACTGTTATAAATGTAGTAGATTTAATTAGCCACGTAAAATCTGGGACGGTGATTGACAAATACAGACATGGGCAGACCTAGGGTTTTGAAAACCTCGGGTGCAGATGGTGTGGCGCATCACCACATAACACAACACATTTTGCTCTAGTGACAGGGAAACTACAAGGTTTAAAAATATATTTGGGGCCTAGCACTATATTATTCTATTTAAGATCAAAACAAAAACAAATATACTTTTATTGGAAAGTGCATTAATTTGCTAGATTATACATAAAGTTTAAAAAACATAAAATCTAGGCAAAAATAGTTAAAAGTTATTGTTTCATTGATCCTGTTATTATTGTTAAATGTACATCTCTTATTCCAATTCATAAAGCAAAATCTAGCTTTCTTGAGCTTCTTGATAGTGGCTCCCATACTTCAGTGGCAGCCATTTTATCAACTCATTTTAATATTAACTCATTAACCTGAGTTAATATTAGTACACCTGAATTAAGGTTTTTAGCTAGAGCTAAAATTGTCTTCAGAGTTGTCAAATAGAAACAAGACATTACCAGGAATGGCTAACGGAGCGAAACTGCAGAACTAGTTTGCATGGTGGAACATCAAGACCATTAAAAAGGAGAGTGGGTCATTAACACCCGTGGAGTGAAGAGTGATTTGCAGGAATCACGAAGATGGCAAGGAGCCACAAAGCCAATTGACTCCCTCAGCACTGCCTGAATAGGAATGCTGCTGCCCTTCCCAGCCAGTTGATTTTAAAGTTAAAGGAGCAGGTATTAAAGGTGGCCACTGCACCGTTGCACTCCCTTTGGATCCATTCCTGAATACAGGTACATTGATAATTTTGTGATATATTTAGTGAACATATTTGCTTAGTTAAAATCTGTGCATTTCTCCCAGGCACTAATGGGTTAGAGATTTTAGCTAGCTGAGCAATTTGCCAGAGGTAAAAGTCAATGCTGTTTGTCTAAGAGGGGCAGATCATGTCTGTGTCACCTCCCGTCGAGCCTGGAAGTGTTGCCAGGAAACTAGCCTAGTTCATTCACTCTTACTACACTGTGGCCAAGTCTGCCATATAGGCAGAGTAGGCAACTCTGATTAGGATGGTGGTCTTCAGCACATGCTAACTACCGGTTTAAGCTATTGCAGATGAATCAGTTCATGGTAGTGTCACCTGCTACAGGCCACCGCACAGTTGATTCAGTCTTGCTTCTTTTGTGTAGGCATTTGCATTGGTAGGCCATCTTTCCATAAGCAAGCAACAGATGTGGGCACATAACCTGAGATTCATAGCACTGCAAGTCACTTTTGCTCCATGTTTGTATTCACAGGATGTTGTAGGGGAACAGCAACATGTTTGCCTGCTCTGGGGATTGTGAGGGGAAATGGTCTAGGGCAGGACCAAATGTCCTCCTGGTTACACCAAAGTCAGTTTTGATGGTGGCAGAACGAGGCTTCCCTGATCTCATTTGGAACATGTACAGAACAAAAACTTTTATTTTATTATTATCTAAGAATAGACCAAAACAAGATAAGATAATCAATAAAACAGCTCCTGCATTAGGAGGAGAATGACTTAGCATGAAGAGGGAGGTGATTGGTAAGTGCTTTTAAGGATTGTGCTTTCTCATGTTACATTGACTTGGGCTGTGGCCAAAGAGCTGTTTATGTTTGCATTAAAAATGCTACTGTGTTCTGCTACTGTATGCAACCTGTTCACTGCATTGTTTTTCTATGTGTCTAAGATTTTAGGCAGCATAGTTGGGAGATGGCAGTGGGGAAGGGTGGGTGGAGGTAAGAGGCTAGAGCTGGAGAAGCTAAATGGTACACCATCACCCATAAATGAAAGGACAACTAAGATTATAGGATCCACCTAAACCCTTCATAATATTCATCATACTAAAAACAATAATGGTTCTGCCCATATTACTACATACCTGTGGGGTTCTCCAGCACTCTGGCCAAGGGAAGGGAACCTGTGGTTTAGGTTTGATGTCCTTTCTAAGGCAGGGGGACCCCTGCATTTATGGGCTGGCTTTCTGATGCAGGGAAGGTGCCTTCATAGACATGCAAGTTCCAAACTATGTACCTGCACTGTATACAGATGAGTACATGATGAAGTGGGGCTACATGCTCCAGGCCCTGTTCAGAGTATGGTCTCTTTCATCATAATGTAAAGGTTGTCAGGACAGGAACAGGTTTTCTGATCTTTGGCTTTCTGGTACCTCACCTCTTTAGCTTCACTCCTCACTGCTGCAGGTTCTACTTGAACTTGTGAAAAACCAGCACCTGATGAGATGTACCATCACACAGTGTGGCTGAAACTTCCTCCAAAGCAGTGGTGTGAGCTGGATGAAGGTAGAGAGCTGCAAGTAGGGAAACAATGTAATCTGAGGATGCTTAACAGTGGCATCTGAAGAGATAGATCACTTTCAGTCTGGGGGAAGAGCACAGTTAGGGAGCAAGATAGCTCTCACAAATGAGTGATCAGGAAGGGACTGGAGAACAAATTCTTCATAGTTCTGCATGTTTTCACAGTAATTCCCTCAAATTAGCAATATATAAAATAAGCTAACTTTAGTAGGCTCTATATCTCAGTAGCTGGTTCAGTGACTGCCTTACCAGGTGGTGTGGAGGGAGATGTGCAGGTGTATGAAAGTGAGTATACTAAAGGAAAAGCAACAGTTGAAAATGAATTAAGTCTAACATGAAGACAAGGCATGAGATAGTCCTTATCTAAATGTAGCACCTCATCTAAAATACATCCAACTTACAACAGCCTTTCCACTGTAATCATTCAGCCTGCTCCCAACACATCTGCCTTTAGCATGTATTGCCTGCTGTGGAATAACATGTGGGTGCCATGTTTCCAGAACTCATTTGCTTTTTGCTAAAAGAATTACTGCAGAGGTGTAGTACCTGTAGCTGGCATTCATGCCATTTGCACACACCCTGGATTTTTGGTGCCTTCTCCAGACACCTTTTTTCCAGCAACCTGTGCTCCTCTTTCCAAATTCCATACAAGTTTCCACATCTTTCTTCTAACAGTTTTTTGGTAACAACTAATGACTTTCCTCCTAGGAACTTACTGTGTCTTTTGTGTACCATTTGTTGACTTACTGGGCCCAAAGTTTGGTAGTACACAGTCCACTGTAGTGAACTGATCTTTACCATCATCTCATTGTGGTACTGTCAGCCATTCCTCCATCCTGCGATAGACTATTCCCGAGCAGCAGATTTTGCGTTCTGTGCTAGTCTACTACCCTGTCTCTGGGCGGGTTATTGTAGTAATCAGGACTGCCTGATGTTTTGCCTGATCCCTACCTGTCCATATGGCTTTTGCCAACAGTGTCTTAGCTGACTCTGCCTTGTGGCTGCTCTGTAGATTACCCAGTAGGAGACATCTTGTGCTCAAGTTGCCTTTTGATGTGGAACCTTTTCAATTCTTCTGCAGTGCCCTGCAGTCCACTGTCTAAGCAGATATACCATACTTGGAAACATGCACCTTCAGTTGCCTGATTGCTGTGTTTTTAGAGTTCTCCAGACGGTCTTTCTATTTCCCAGAAACTGGTTGAGGAATCCACAATGATCAGGTAGTTTCAGTCAAAAAATAACAAACTAGTTTCAATTTATTTCTATGGTTAGGTTAAGAATTTACAAGACTGAAGAGTTGCCTTCTGCTATTGATCACTTTAGTCTTTACACATGCTTCATTGTTCTGTGTGCCATCTGCATTGGGTGTTTGTGGCTTAACAGTAAGCACAGTCCCTTGTTTGTATCAGATATCCCCTTACACTCAGGCATGACCATGTGTGCAGCTCATGGTATCTGCTGGGATTACTCCTCAGTCCTCTTTAAACAAAATCCCAATTCACTCTCATGCTTCACATGACAATGCAAGACAAGTCTCCCATATCCTTGTTCTTTTTGAGCTGAGGCATGAACTATTCTGCCTGTAGCGCTCCCTCCTGTTTGGTGCATTGCTGGTTTCCCACTGAACAGGTAATAGTGCTTTAGCAGGTTAACCTCTCAGTCTTCTGTTCCACGGAGCCATCTTGCACTCAGATGTTTGGTTCCCTAGGGGCAAGTAGCAGAGGTCCACCTTGCGCCGCAGCTACTTGTCCCTGGGGAATGCCCGTGCCATGAACAGTTTGGCAAGTTACCCCGGGGCCCCCTTACCTGGGGTCCTGGGGGCCTCTTGGGGCTGCAGCCACAGTGATCCTGCCAGGTGGAGCCTGGCTGGCAGCTGCAGCATGGCTCCAGGTGTCCCGTTCTGCTTTTCAGTTGCAGGCGCTGCCTGTGTGTGCACTGCTCCATTTTTTTCCTATGGTTTTTTTGACCCCTGGATATCCAGCGGTCAAAGAAAGCTGCAGAAAAAAAACCTGGAGCAGTGCATGCATGGGCAGCTTGCCCTTGCAGCATGGAAAAAAAACTGACTGTGCAGTATGTGGAGCTGCAGACGTGTTTGCGGCACCACTACCACATGACTGAACATGTCTGGATGCCCCCTGGGAAGCATGTCCCACTTCAGTGTGTCTGCCAGCACGAGTGACTTTCCTAGGCAGCTTATCCTCATATTATACGGTGGGAGTTTTAGTTATGTGTACTCAGCATGTAACTAGATTCTTGGATGCACTTAGGAATGGCTTTTCCATGAAATATTCTGATGGCCCATCAATTTAGGCCCCCCTGTTTTACCTACACACACCCTCTGGCAATGGTAAGTAGTAGATGCTTTAGAACAGGGGTGTCAAATGCATCCTGCCCCTGGGCCAAGTCCAGAACACAGGGCTCCTAGTGGTTTGGATCTGAATGCAGTGGTGAGGTGAGTGGCAGCGGCAGCAGGGTGAGTGGTGGGCTAAGCAGAGTGGTAGTATTTAATAGAGCAGTCACTTGCAATGTGGTTCCACCATGCATGCCAAACAGAGCTCTGTGCTTCGGAGTTAGGTCTCGCTTGCCCTGCTTCTGAACTCCTGGCCCCTGTGTCAGCCACAGACTGAATTTGACTTGTGGCCCATAACTCTGACATCTCTGCTTTAGAGAGAGAGTATATATACAGAACATGATTAGTGTAACCCATCGCCTATCATACTGTCTGAGGCATTAACCATTGTTGGTTTAGGGATGTCAAAGAATATATTCATGACTGTTCTAATTAATAGTTCTCAATGGACCTGTCTATCATTCATTTGTCTAATCCCTTTTTGAACCTGACTATACTATCTACTGCTACAACCTCCTATGCGACAAGTTAGGTATGCACGATGTAAAAAAACATTTCCTCTTGTTTTAAACTTGTCGCTTGTTTCAATGGGTGCTGTTCATCCTTGTATTCTCTATTCACTTTTATTTATACCCTGCATGATTTTATAGGCTGCTATCATATTTTGCCTCAGCCTTCTCCTTTCCAAACTGAAGAGTCTCAGTCTTCCTTGCAGATCTTTGAAACTGGATCTGCTAGTACAGATTCCTAATGCGGCACTTAAACCCATTAAAGTCAATAGGGTTCTGTGAAGTTCATGAATCTATTTTAGATGATCTATTCGCAAGACCTGATCCTTAGTGTATGTCTATACTGAAATCTAAAGTGTCTTCATTATGTGGAGACATGCCTGCCCCAGCTTTAAATTAGCTAGGTTGATTAGTGCCAGTGGTGTAGATGCAGCAGTATGGATTTAATGCAGACTACAAAATCCTCTCAAGAATAACTTGGATTACAGTTATGCAAATACTTAGATAGTTAGCCAGCCTTTTAAAGTCTTTTTCTTACTAACAGCACAAAGTTTGTTATGAGGCATTGTGTGGTTCTCATGCAGGGAGGGCTTGATGGGATGTTCCTGTGGACTTGATATCTCATATAGGTTTCCTGTAGCTTCATATGATTGGACTTAATGGTCCAGGTGGTATCTTCCAGGCCTGTAAACCTATGGTTCTAGCTTGGATATGTATATGCTTCTTTGTGGTCAGTATGGGATACATTGCTGTTGGACACTGATAGCATTGTAGACTTACTCTTGGTGTGAATGCATGATGGTGGATTCGTTTGTGGATGTAAGGGTGGATCTACACGTCACTCTATAGCAATGTAATAATGCACAACATTGCCATACAGCATGCTACTGTGACATAGCGATCACTTGGGTCTATATGTGATTGGCAGCTATGTTGCTGTAGCAGTGCACTCCCCAGTTATGGATGTAAGAGCATGTCTACACTTCACTCTGTGGTGATGTAACAATGTGCAATGTTGATAGTAAACTATTGTGATGTGGTGATCACATGGGTCTACATGTGCTTGGCAGCTATGCTGCCATAGTGGCGCACTCCCCTGGTATAGCATGCCTCTATGGCAACGTAGTGGCAAAATCTAACCATGTTTGGCATGCACAGCGCAGTATGGGCAGTTACCCACACTTTAGAACCTCCAAACGGAAGTAGGTGCTGTAGCAATGTTGTCATAGAGCAACATGTAAGCGTGCCCTCAGAGTCATTGAAAATGCTCTGACAGGATCATCTACAATAGCAATGAAGTTTCCTTTGTTGTAGTTTATTTGATGCATCAATCATAAGGAGACTTGAAATAAAATCCTTATGTTGAGCCATGGTTGAGTCCTTTTAGACAAAAGAGCACTACCTGTATTTACTTTCTATACAGACTGCACTGGATGTAGAATTTAATACTTAGCTGTCATATATATAATGCTTTTCTCCATGGACCCAATTATCTCATCACAGGATATAAATTATTTCCATTCTCTTCAAAAAGAGGCTAGGTTTATCCAGTGGAGAATGTTATTTTTAAATGTAAACGTCTGATAAAGCTTGTTTTCTGGAGAGTGTGGAACAAAAAAAAACTTTACGTAGAATGAATGTCTTTTAATAGAATAGGGAATCAAAAATATAACCTTTGAGAAGAAAGATTATAGACTTCATACCAAAGGCACTGTGTTTAAAGTCAGGGGTAGGCAATTATTTTGGCTGAAGGGGTTCTTAACAGCTTTTGGTGAGCTGATGAGGGCTGTGAGGGTAGCCCCACCCTTTGACAGATGCCCTGCCCTCTGATTGCTATCTTGGGACAGGAAGTCCCACTCCTAACCCCTGACCTATGCACTGGAAATCCCTCCCCTTCTCCCCCAGAAGTACACATTTTGGGAGTGGGGGGGTTGTCATCTTGGAACAGGAAAACAAACAAATCATATGCTAAAAATCAAACATCTACTAATTTTAATTTTATTTAAAAAAAATCTGTGTCCTGATTTATGTGCATTTGCATAGTGTATATCAGTGCTTCCCAATTTTTTTCTCAGCATAACTCCATTTAAGACCCCATTTCCTCAGCATAGCCCCTCACTCCTAACCCACAGCCCCTTACAACCCCAGGTGCCCCACACCCCCAGAAGTCCCAGGCTCCACAACCCCGTCCCCTGCCCGCCCCCAGCAGTGCCTGAGCCCTGTGGGAGGTGGCAGCTGCTGTGGCCGGAGTAGAGTGCAGAGCCTGGCTTCCCAACACATTCACTCCCCCTTGGGCAGCACTGCCAGAGTGGAGCCCATAGGGGAAGAGGATGTGGGCTGCCTCCTGCAGGCTTGGAGGTCCCTGCCCTGATGCCCTCCCCAAAGGGGCTCCATGGCCCGGTGGGCATGACCTGGCATGGGAGGGAGGGAGTGCTGTGTCACCATGGCTGCCAAGCTGAAGCAACCCCTGCTCACCCAGCAGCAGCATGGGCACAACTCTGTGCTGCCAGTGCTTCCATGCCTCACCTTGGTGGTCATGGTGGTTCGGCACTCGCTCCCACAATGGGACCCCCCTGTTGGGCCACAAAGGTGGTTTCTGCCCAGACCTGGGATGGCCTGGCTGCAGCCCTGCACCTGCCATTGGCACAGAAATCTCAGGGGGCATGATTATCGTAACCTCATCTGCTGATGACGTGACCCCATTTGGGGTTGTGATCCTCATTTTGGGAGCTGCTGGTGTATATAGAGGTGATTCCATAATAGCTCAAAATAGAGCCCAACACTTGTGTACTGTGTGTGGGGTGTAGTTGGAGGCTGTGTGTGGGATGTATGTGTGTGTGTGGGAATTTGTGAAGGGGCAGGATGGGTGTGGGGAGGTGTTAGAGGACGTGGATGGGTATGAGTTTTGTGGGGAGGGGGTGGGTGTGTGCAGGTATTTGTGGGGTCTAGAGGGGATATGGGAATGTGTGTGTGTGGGGGGGGGGATGGGTGTGGGCCCCTCCACCACATGCTTCTTGCTGGTGGTGCACAGCCTCCAGCACCAGTGGCAGTAGCAACAGCAGGCGGTGGGCCCTCAGAATGATCATGGCCCATGGCAGGCAGACCCCTTGGTGGTGTGTGGCTCTGACTGAATCCTGGGAGTCCAGCAGGGAGCCACATATGGAGGCACAGAGCCAGCCCAGTCCAGCCCAATTGTGTGCAGCTCCCACCTGCGATGCTGGGAGCACCATATGAAGGCATGCAGCCAGCCTGGCCCGGCCTAGTGGTGCATGCTCCTGGCTGCAGTGCTGGGAGCTGCACAATGTGGCATGGAGCAAGCCCAGCCAGTCCAATGGTGTGTGAGTTCCCATGACTCCCAGTTCATCTGCCATTGGGCTGAATGGGCTCTATGCTGCCACATGCACCTCCTGGCACTCCTTCTGGGAGCTGCATGCCATTGGGCAGCCAGGCTTGCTCTGTGCCAACACATGGGGCTCCCGGCACAACAGCTGGGAGCTTATGCCACCAGGCCAGGCTGGGCTGACCCCATGCCTGCATTTGGGGCTCCTGGCACTTTAGGCAGGATCTCCCCTCCTCACTCATCAGCTGTCGAGTTGTGCGACGTCATGTTTGGTGCCTCCATGTGGAGCTCCCAGCTGGAGTGTTGTGAGCCCCACGGAGGTGTAGGCACACAGCCTGCCCAGTCTGATGGTGTGTGACCTCTGAAAACCAGTGCCTTCTGCCAGCTTTTAGAGAGACAGCCATGGGCCAGTAATAATCAGTCTTTGGAGGGGCCCTGTGGACTGAATAGAATGGCCTGGCAGACTGGATCTAGCTTGAAGGCCATATTTTACCCATTTCTGGTTTAAAAGAACTAGCTGATATACAATGGCTAAAATGATCCATATTCTAAATTATAAACCAACAATTCTGATTAACAGAGTTCCAATTTTAACTCTCATAATTAGTTCACCTAATGTTCAATGCTCCTGATATTTGAAGAAATGTGTGAGGCTCACACATTTCAGATGGACCCAACTCTGATCTTGTCTGACTTCCAGCAATAAAACATTTTTCTGGATTTTGTCACAAGAACATCTAAATTGCTGTATTGGATTAAAGCCGTGGTCCGCCTTGACCCATGTAAAATATAATGGTAGTCAGACGAGATGCTTTGGAGGATGATCCAGGAAACTCTGCAGTAAAAAAAAGTTTTTCGCTGCTTCCATTTATAACTCTTACTAGAACAGCAGTCTTGAAGTTAGGATAGAAAGAGAACTGAGGCTTCATTTTCTTCCTTTGTGAAGGCTTTATTTTAAAAAAAAGAAAGATAAGCAACACATTCGGAGGGACGGTCTGTGCTACACTTCTGACATAACTCACAGCCTAGGGAGAGCAGGCTATGGCTGCTTTCAACTGCCCTCCTAATTCTGTGTTGCTCAAAAAAGAATAATAGAATAGTAGGACTGGAAGGGACCGGTACGATCATCAAGTCTGGTCCCCTGCCATGGACTGGAGGTAATTGGGCTCAAATGAGCACAAATGAGGTGCTTGACCAGACAATTCTTGAATACAGAGGGGCATGGAGGAGGGATGGAGTGGATGAAAAGATTTCCAGTATAATGTGGATATCATGGGGGGCTTCTGAAGTGATGGAAACATCCTTATGCTGCCAGATGGGGCTGCATTACCTCACATTTCTGCTATATGTGCTCTATCTATGCACAGCATCACTCCCACCTCCCCAACATGCTCTAAACCTCATTGCCAGAATGCCACCTATGCCTGGACTTGACAGGGTGCTAGGGGAACCCTTTCTCAGTTGGACACAGTTTTTAGGGTCCTTCTAGGATGATCTGGTTCTTTGTAAAGGAACTGGAGAAGGGGTGAGGACCTGTACCTCAGCCTGAGAGTACAGCCTAATTATACCATTATTTTACTTGAAAATCATGAACAGGTTTCTTTTCTTGGTTGGGCCACAGACAGTAGCTTTTGCTTCTTTTTGTTTTTCTTCCATTGCCATTTACTGGCTTCCCTTAATCTACTATAAATATCAGACAATAATATATTTTATATCATATGTGCTCTAGCTATGTTATCATACTTAAAGTTATATTAATATATTATTCATATACTATATTATTGTTGTTGCTTTTGCTTTATTATTATTCTTATTCCAAAAGGCTGTAGAAAGAACATCAATGCACTGCATTTGCAGTTTCTAATCACGCTTCTAAGTTGCCTCTGTAGCCAATACTCTATGCAATGACAATAAAGCAAGGAAGTCACATTAATCCTGTTTTTTGTCTGTATTTGCAGAAGAATTATGGATTACTGTGGCAAGTATGCAGCTGTCACTCTGGCTGTGTTGTCACTATTTCTGCATATTCTTCATTCTTTCCCAGATGGAGAGTTCCTCATGCAGGGTGAGCTACCTTGAACATTCAGGGAAAAACAATAAAAACATAAGATGTGTATCAATAAAAAACATTAATTAAACCTTCACGCACTGTATAAATGTGATCATAAATCTCGTCTGTCAGATGCATTTCTTGGCATGACACTCTGTGATATAAACCTAAAATGAAAACAGCATATTATATCTTTATTTAAATGTCGCTATGCTCATTTTATCTTACATAAAGAAATCTCTTATTATATTGTTTATATCAGAGTTCAACAAACAGAAAATCCTCCTTGTTCAGCTGCAACTCAATACTCTTTTTTTTATTTTATGAAACACACCCTATATGTTTATGGACTTTAGCAAGTTTCGTTTTGTGACCCCTAGTTCTTGTATTGAGAGAGAGAAAATAATAAATCCCTATTTACTTTCTTTTCATCTAGTATTTGGTAAATCCTGACCATGTCCCCTCTCAAGTGTCTCTTTTCTAAACTGAATAGGCCCAGCCTCTTTAGTTTCTCCTCATATGGAAACCATGACTGGCAACAGCATTTTAAAACTTGGGCTTTTGTGGCTCAAAGGGTTGAGCGCTCAAGGGAGGAAAAGACAGCTGCAAGGGCCATTAGGGAGAAGACATGGCTGGCAAGCAGTGAAATGGGGAAGAGGCAAGGTTCCTGTGGTGGCTGGTAACATTATCCCAGGGGGGCTGGACTAAGAAAAGATTTCAGCCAAAGAGCAGACAGTTGGCAGGGCTGCAGGGAATGAGCAAGCCCTGTGCTTGGACTGCACAGTAAGTCTTGCTAGCTGGAAAGGGAGGGGCACTCTAGGCCTCTAAAGGGGACACTCTAGCCCTGGCTGGGAAGGAGGCAGAGCTCCCAGGTGGGTCAGGGCAATGCCTGCAGGTGCAGGAAGGGAAACTCTAGGGACAGGTTTTTTCCTTGAGTGGACTCAGAAGGGGGAAGATCTAAGCTCAGGTTCTTGGGGGCCAGGAGTCTGGAACCTAGACTGTGGGGCTTCAAGCCTTACCCATGCAGCTGCTCCTTAGAAGCTGAGCCCAGAAAAGAGGCCTATGGCTGAAAGTAGCAGCCAGAGGAAGTAGGCCAAGACCAAGAGGGCTAAGGTCTAGATAAATACAAAGGATGGAGCAAAGGTGACCCAAAAGGACAGTACTACTCCAAGGCTTGGGATACGACCTATAGAAACAGTTATTTCATCAAGGCATGGCAGAGGAGACATGGAAGAGCTTCCATGGCAGGTGGTATGGGAGAGTTGGAGTTCAGGCAGACTAGCACCTGGCACAGCTAGTTTTGTTACATCTTGATACCACTAGTCATCCACGTTGTCTTTCTTTGTACCTTCTCAAGTTCTTCTATATTATTTTTGAACTCCCACACAGAAACCTGGGAACATACATTTTAACTGGGTGTTCTAATATGAACAAACACCCAGTGGGGTGTGTTGGGGGAGGGTGTGGGATGCAGGTGCGGCAGCAGTGGAAGCGGGGGCTCTGCCCTGCTGCCACTTGCCCCCTTCCACCTGGAGCGAGCCACGCCTGCATTGCACCCCCCCCGGGTTGGGCAAGCGGCAGCAGGGCAGAATCCCTGCTCTCAGCACTGCTGCACTGCATCTTGCACTCCACCACCTCGGCTAGGCAAGCGGCAGCAGAGCATGGCTTGTTATTTGCCCAGCCGGGGCAGAGGGGTGTGGGATGCAGGTGCTGCCAGTGTTTGTCCAGATGGAGTGGGGGGAGCTGCAGGGTGTGGGCACTGCTGCTACTAGCCTAGGAGGAGTGGGGGGGTGCGGGATGTGGGCACGGCAGTGCTCGGATTGAGGATTCTATCCTCCTGCTGCTTACCTGGCCGGGGCAGGGTTGGGGGAGCTGCAAAAAGGTATGGCTTGCTCTGGAAGGAAGGGTGCAAGTGGCAGCAGGGCAGAGCCCCTGCTCACAGCACTGCTGCACCTGCATCCCACCCCGTCCCTGCCCTGGCTGGGCAAGCAGCGGGCTATGCCTTGTTGCCACTTGCCCAGCCAGGGCAGTGGGGACTGGGATGCAGGTGTGGCAACGCTGAGAGCAGGGGCTCTGCCCTGCTGCCACTTGCACAGCCAGGAAGGGGTGGGGGGACACGATGCAGGCATGGCTCGCTCCGGGCAGAAGCGGACTAGTAGAAGCAGGTCACAGCCCTTTCTCCCAGCACTGCTGCTGCTATGCCCACATCCCATGCCTCGCTGCCCCACTCTCCAAGTCCTGCACCCCTCTGCCCCAGCTGGGCATCTTGTCCCACTGCCAATCCCTCCCTCCCCAACGTTTCTTCCCTGCCTCCTCCACCCACCACAACAGACTTACCAGCTCGAGGCAGCTGTGTCCAGCATGGTGAGAACTGCTGCCTGTTTAGTCTATGGCTGAATCTCCAAAGTGGTGCCGAATCTTTGGATCCAGCTCAGCCAAATTGAAGCAGGACAGTGATTTGAATCTGAATCGAATCACTGTCCCTCTGAATATGGAATGATGAGCTTTGCTACATGGAAGCCAAACTGTGCATAAGTGCAAAAAATTGCCATTATGCAGCTACATGAATGCTACTTAGGCATGTAATGATGCAACAGGGTTTAGCCCTTGTAAATAAAGGGCATGTCTAAGAAATACTGCAAATTGTGTGTTTATGTTATTTAGTTATTAAAAGTGACTAACAAGTATAAGGGCAACCACTGTACTATTCACACATAATAGAATCCGAATCCTACTCAGATCTAGGATTTCGAAAAGGGGGGGTGCAGATAATGTGGTGTATCACCACAACACAACACAACACAACACATTTTTCTCTAGTGAAAGAGATACTACAAGCTTTACTAATATGCTCAGGGTCTAGCACTATATTATTTTATTTATGATAAAATCAAAAACAAATATAACTTTACTGGAATGTGCATTAATTAGCTAAATTATATGTACAATTTAAGAAAACACAAAAAAACTGGCATAAAATAGTCAAAAGCTATTCTTTCATTGGCCTTGTAGTTATTACTGTTAAATGTACATCCTTCATTCAGATTCACAAAACAAAACCTAGACTTCTTGAGCTTTTTTGACAATGTCTCCTATACTTCTCTGTCATTTTATTAACTTATTTTAATATTACCTCATTAACCTGAGTTAATATTATCACACCTGAGTTAAGGCTTTAGCTAGAGCTAAAAACTGTCTGCAGCATTGTGAAACAGAAGCAAGACATTACCAGGAATGGCTAACAAACAAAAGTGCAGAAAAAAGAATTAGTTTGCAAAGGGGAGCATCAAGACCATTACAAAGGAGAGAGGGTCATTAACACCTGTGGAGGGAAGAAAAATTAGCAGGGATCAAGTAGATGAAAATGAGTCGTGAAGCAATTGATTGTATCAGAATTGCTTAAACAGAAATGCTGCTGCCTTTCCCAGGCAGTTTGTTTTAAAGTTTGGGTGAAGCTGAGGGAAGGCTCCACTCCAGGGGAATAGTGGAAAGGAAGTAGGAAGACTGTAGGCTCAATTTGCGTGGGCTAAATGTTTGTCTTACCAATAAAGATACCAGTGGAGTCTTTCAAGTGGTGAATAGTCTAGAGAATTTGTTTCCGTTCTTTTTAGCTTATAAATGGGAATGACAGGCAATACAACCCACATTATATTTTTCTTCTTGTTAATGTAAATAAAAGTACAGCATTTAATCAGCTGTGGCATGTAGAGAAACATTACAGTGGCTTTTTAATAAGCTTTATGTAGCTTTGGTTACTTATGTCTTTACAACAGGCTGTCCAGAATGCAAGCTAGGAGAAAACAGGTTCTTCTCAAAGCCAGGAGCTCCCATTTACCAGTGCACAGGATGTTGTTTCTCAAGGGCTTATCCTACTCCCATGAGATCAAAGAAGACCATGCTGGTTCCAAAGAACATTACATCGGAGGCAACATGCTGTGTAGCAAAAGCCTTTACAAAGGTGAGAAAGTGAATGAGATCTGTTTAAGCTTGTTTCAGGATGCGCCATTAAACTAAAACATAACAAGTCAGTGACTAGAAGAGAATGTTTTCTTGCTGTAGGGCATGTAACCACCACTTGATGACTAAGATATTTATGTTCTTAGTACCTAGTTTTTAGTCTAAGAATAATTTTTTTAAAAGGATAGGGTTTGAGAGGCTGTTCTTTAGCTGATGTTAGTAAATGGGTATAGCACCACTGACTTCAAGAGTATGTTTTGGCAATTTTCCTTGAAATGCACTCTCTCCTTAAATATCACACAGTGTGTGTTTGGCATCTAATTACCATGATTTTCCTCGCTTCTTTCTGCACAGGCAGGAATCCTTCTTCAAGTGAGACTGGTCAGGACTAGACACAATATAGTAAGGACCAGAAAAAAAATAACAATGCAGTATGTCCAGTGAAGCTTGTTTTATTTCTACCTCTGTTCACTTGTAACCTGCTGCCACGTATATAGGCTTCAATCCACTAAGTCTGTGGTGACCAATCAGTGAATATATAGTGTAACTCCACATCTATTGTGCTCAGCATAGCCGATTTCAAGTGGGCAAGTTTGAGGTGCAGGTGTTGGCTTTGGTCTATGACAACACATTCAATAACTACAGACCCTCTTGCAGGGATGCACGAGAGTCATAGTTTTTATCCAGGTTAAGGGGCAGGAGGAGAGCTATGGAAGAGCCAAAGAACTCTGTGCACTGCCTGTCTGTCTGTCCCAATAGGTCTCTGCACAAAGGACATTCTCCTCTATGTGAATTCTTTGTGACACCGCTGAGAAATACTAGTATTAGATTTGTCTAGGCCTATGTTAGGAGGCAGCAGGCATATTTGCTGAGCCATGGACTTTAGTTTCCTGTTGCTTGTTTCAGTGAGATTTAATTTAATTTAGTGGAATTTCTTCTGCTTTACTCTTGTGCACATATGTGGGAAATCAGTTTTCTGGGTTACTATGTGAAAAATGCATGGTTCTATCCAGGTTATGGTTTCCCTCACTTAGCTAATATATTCTGGACAAGATAAAAAAAAAAAAGGCCAATAATTTAAAATGTCTTCTTTTTGCGCATGTACCTAGAGATACCTGAGAGACGCCTGATTTTTTTCATTACTTTATGAAAATCAGACCATTTAATACTTTTCAGGTTAAGTACAGGAGAGTTGGGTACTCAAAGTCCCAAAGTCTTTTGTCAATAATCTTGCCTTTGTGGCCCTGCTTTGTGGAAAGTAAATGTTATTCAATGAAGGGTTCAGGTGCCAATTTGGTATCTCTCACTATAAGATTGAGGATGTAAAGGTTACAAAAACACATTGCATAAATAATTGTGTTTAATCAATGCAGTTAACTGTAATTTTGTGCATTTTTCTTTAAAAGATTACCCTTAAGGACAACGTGAAGATAGAGAACCATACAGAGTGTCACTGCAGCACCTGCTACTACCATAAATCTTAATACCCGTCCTATTGCTACTGACCAGGAATGACAGCAAAGGGAGTTTTGTTCTTTTTTGTCTTTGACAGCATTGTTGTGTAAAATCTGTGTTTTTCTGATGAAGGCACTTATTGCGCCATGAAACAAGATGCATGGCTGTATTCTTTTCTTTTTACGTCATCATGCATTTAACCAAGTGTAATGATATTCATTAGGAATGAAAATATAGCATCTGCATGACAACAGAAGTCTTGATCTATTTTTTAAATAAAGTGTGAATTTAAATATGATGAGTTAGTAATTTTAAACAAAAGTTTTTGCAGAGATTAATTTCTAAGATTGTTGCAGGGAGGGGGTTCGACACATTCCACTGCTTTTGCTTTGCTCTGTTAGGACAGATTATAGTTAGTTCTCCTATTTCTCCCTTTTTCTGTCGCAGAATCTGTTGTGGGCATCAGTTCATAACTATTTACATAGTACTTTATTACTCCGAGTCACCTATTACTCCTGTTTGAACTAGTTCTTTTCACGTGTTTTCTTGGTTGCAAGATAAGATGCTCCTAAATTAAAAGTCAACTATACTTTTGAGGAAATGGACCCTTCAGGGGAGGAATGATGCAGGCAGACTGGCTACAGAAAGGGGTGTCAGAATTTCCTGTGCACCATGGAAGGGACTCTATCAAAGTCCCAAATGCCATGGATTAGTCTCAAATGTGCAATTAGGACAGGAGTAGGAATGGTCAAAGCAGATCACACACAGTTCATAGGACAGGAGAGGGCAATTATTTCAGGTGGAGGGCCACTTACCTAGTTTTGGGGAGATGTCAAGGGCCTCATGGGTAGCCCCATCCCTTGACAGTTGCCCCATCCTTAGTTGCCATATTGGAACTGGAAGTCCTGCCCCCAACCCCTGACCTTTACCACTAGAAATCCCTCCCCTTGCTCTGGTAGTACTCCTTTTGGGAGGAAGGGTGATGCAATCTTGAAACCAAAAAAAAAAATCTATAACTTATTTTAATTTTATTTAAAAATATTTTTGTACTGATTTATGCATTTATGAAGTGCATCTAGAGGTGACTACATAACAGCTCAAAATACAGTCCAACTATATACTGTATGTGGGCAGTAAGGTGGGGTACGTGGCAGGGTGTGGTTGGGGAGTGTGTGTGTGTGCATGGTGGGGTGTGGGGTATATAGTTGGGGTGGGGGCTGTGGGAGGAGTGGGGTTATGGTAGGTGGGGTGGGAGAGAGAGACAGAGAGAGAGAGACAGGGCCAGCCTGCCAGCTCCATTGCATGAAGTTCTAGCAGACTGCATGCAAGCCTCATGCAATGCAGCCAGGCAGACCCCACGCCAAGGCTCTGCACTCCTGCTGCCCCACCCTGGGTCCCTGCCAGTCCCAAGGCAGCTGCTTGGGCTATGCTCCCCCTGTCACTGCCGTTTCCCTGCATTCCCTCCTGTACACTTCCCTGATACTCCCTGCAACCCTCCAAAGATCGCCGTGACACTTCCTGCAGTCCCCACACTGCTGCATCACTCCCTGCAGCCCCTGCTGCTTTTTGTAGCCCCCACCACTTACCATGGCTGCCATCACTTCCTGCGTTGTCCCCCATGACCCCTGCTGCTTTGCTCCTTGTGGCCCCTGCTGCTTGTTGTGCCACTCACTGCAGCCCTTGCTGCTCCCCTTGGCCCCCCTATCACTGCGCTGCTCCCCACAGCCTCTGCCGCTTGCTGAAGTCCCCCTACCAACGTACCACTCCCTGTGGCCCCCACTACTTCTTGTGCCACGCCCCCCACCACTCACCATATTCCCACCACTTCTCTCAGCCACTGCTGCTTCCCGTGCTGCTCCTCACAGCCCATGCTGCTCCCTGCAGCCTCCACCACTCTCTGCAGCTGCTGACACTTCCTGTGTTTCTCCCTGTGGCCCCCACCTCTCACTGTGCTGTTCCCCACAGCCCCTGCCACTCCCCACAGTCCCCCCCCTACACGGCACGGCACCCTGCAGCTCCCACCGCTTGCCACGGCTCCCACCACTTCCCTTGGCCACTACCACTTCCTGTGCTGCTCCCCATGGCCCCTGCCACTCACTTAAGCCACCCCCACCACTGCGCCACTCCCTGCAGCCCCCTGCTGCTTCCCTTCCCCCTGTCCACTGCTTCCCACTCTGGCTCCAGCCTGGCCTGGGAAGCACCACGGGGCTCCTGGCTGCTGGGCTGGTCACAGCAGCTCCCCCCTCTGTCCAATCTTACCTTACTTTCCAGTTGGATGGAGGGTGGGTAAGAGGGGAACAGCTCCAGGGTCCCGAGGCCAGAAGTTGCAGAGGCTTCCGATTGGAGGCTGAGGGCATGAGGGGGTGGGGGTGTGGTGGAGCTGGGCCGGCTTGCTGCTCAGCCAGTGGGTCCTGCCACAGGGTCCTGCTGGGTCTTGCTGCCACTGGGTGCCTGTCATTTTTGACAGACAGCTAGGGGCAGATAAAAATTACTTTTCTAAAATTTTTAGAGGCTCCATGAGCCGGACAGAATGGGGTAGTGAGTTGGATCTGGCCTGCAGGCCATATTTTGCTCACCGCTGCCATAGGACATGTGTCCACAAAGAATCAGTGGTCCTAAAATCTTATGTAGCATGTGCAGAGAGGTCACTTCTCCAGCACTTGGGCTGGAGTAATGTTTGTGTGTGACAGGCTTGGTAATTTCCCTCCCTGGAGTCTGGTACCTCCAGTGACCAGACTAGCTTGTCCATGTTCCCTGACCTCCTCTGCCTCCTATCTCTCACTTGCCAGAATTTGCTATTCTATATCTCTCTATATATAATATATACATATACATACATATATAATATATACATACATATATATGTATGTATGTGTGTGTGTATATATATACATATATAACATATATAATATAATAGCAAGCATATATTATATTTTATATATATATATAACAACAAGTTCTGGCAAGTGAAAGATAGGAGGTAGAGGAGGTCAGGGAACATAATAAATACATAAATAAATAAATAAAAGGGAAGGATGCCCACAGAAGCCAGGGTGGCCTACTCCTTGGAGCCTGTTATCTTTCTCCTCTCACCCATGAGCATACTCCCTTTTTCAAGAGGGCCTTGGCTACCTTTGGGGCTAGAACTGTGATGTCCAGCTGATCCCATAATCACACTCATACCTTGCAGATGAACTCAGTGGTCCTTTTATATCAGACCTCTATGTCCAAATCAATGTGGGGGCTCTTAGGCCCCAAGGGGCTTACCTGTGCTTCCACCTGCCTGGCTTCAGCCTTTTCTGTCTGAGACTCTTCAGACTAGGTCCATAAATCTCAGACCCTAGCTTCCTTGGTCTCAGCCCTGGTATCACCTCCTTGGGCTCTTGGCCTCTGGACCTGGTCTTTTGCAACAGCCCCTAGGGATCCTGACCCTAACTAGGTGGCTGTATGCTGAGTGCCTCTCAGGTGTCCCTGTGACCTCCATACTGTCCCCTGATACTCCAGTCTTAAACATAAGAGAAATAAAAGCAAATGGCTTCCCACAAAAGCTCTCCCCCACTTTGGATCAACACCCCACTGCAAAGCTATACTTCCTCTTTAGCACTCTCACTCATTGGATGTCCATAGACTTGTTTCCTGGGATCCCCTCTCCCTTTAGCATGCAGGACCAGACTGCCCTTTATGGTTCAGGCTCTGGGATTATATGCCTCAAAGCCCCACCCTTTACTGTTATGGGCTCCCCATCCACACACAGGAGTTTCCCCTTTGTGTAAGGGCCAGTCTGTGCTCCTATGTTGCAGTCCTGAACAGCCAGCTTAGCCTGCTGCACTCTCTTAAAGTATCAGGAGCCCTTGGCTCACTGTTACACTATGGACAGGTACCTATCAGATTGAGGAGTCAGGCAGCCCATTTCACAGGCAGATTGTAGGGCTGGCTGCCATTTTGTGGGCTTATCATGACAGGGCTCTCTAACAGCTTTGATTGACTGAGGGGCCTCTCACTGTTGATTGGTTGAAAGTGCCATCTGTCATGCAGCCCACCCCTCTTCACTGATTGGCAGAGGGATGCATGATAGGCAGCCTCTCAGCCAATCGGTGGAAACAGGTGGGGGCAGTCATCATCTTGGCAGCTCTACTTCATACCAGTGGGCCTCCCTGCTGCTGGCTGTGAGGCCAGCCCATAGTGGCCATAAGGACCACTGGCCCCCACTGGGAAGCCAGAATTTTATTTTCAGTAAGTTTTTTTTTTTCAAGGATTTTGCAGAGGTTGCTGGATTTTGTGGACAATGCCTGATTTTGCGATTTCTGTGAAAGCCATAAAATAGTGAATTGAGTAAGTCCCTAACTATGGAATATATCAGTTATCCCTCTGCTGTGTGGCCTGTCCTCAGGTTGTGGGCCAAATAAAGTTTATCCCTCCCAAACCACACAAAGCCCTAATGCTTGAAGTGATGCCTACTCTGAAACCTTTATACCATATAAAGGAGCAAAATGGTACTCTCAAGGCCCCATATGCAACTGGGAAAGGAGCATTGCAATGATGCAGGCACTGTGGAGATATCTGTAAGGTGCCCTTCCTAGAAACCCTCTGCAAGCCCTTCCTTAAAGGGAGTGCCAGGGTGGGGCTGGGAGAGCTGGAGAGCTGTGTGGGGAGGCAGAGACTGAACCAGTGCTGTGTTGGGCAGTGTAGCTCCTGGATACTACAGTAATTTAGACAAGCCCCCAGCCTAAATTATAGTAGGACTCTGAAGTTACCTGAGTTGGAAGGGCCAAAAGTATTCTATGCTGTCTCTCTAAGAATTTCACCCTGGTGCATTATGTGGGGCAAAGTGACTTTCTTCACTAGTGAAGGGGGAGGAACCAGCTCTGATCCTGAGAGTATTATTGCTCATAGTCTTGTTTGGAACATAGACTAGGAACTTGGTGTCCCTTCCCAGATGCCCTTTATACAATGGGACTATATTTCAAGACATTGGGCTAGTTATCCTATTATTATTATTATTATATGTTACATTTGAAAATGGATGAGGAGCTGTGAATGGAAGAAACATCTGGAAAATGTATGTTGTGTGACTTAGGAAAATGGTAGCTAAGCCTACATTGAAAAACTTTCAACAGATTGAATAATCTTTTTTGCATAAAAATATTGTTGAAGACCAATATCACCTAAAAATACAGTAAACTATTTGACACATATATATTTAAAATGAATATATAATTAAACAAAGAACTGTGCATGTTTCATGGCATAGTTTAAAAACATTTTCCTTCCAGAAAGTAATTTTGCAACTAAAGAATGAAAAATAGTTGACACACTTAAACTTACATACTGCTTTACGTGTTCAGAAAATAAATTAGAAAGTCCAGAAGCCTACTCTTTCAGTCTGAAACAAGCAAGCTCCTTATAACCAGAAGCTTATATGTAGGGCAGATAAGCTGAAAGTGAGGCAGTTGATTTTATATGGGTCTTTTGACTGAGACCTTAAAAACAGAGGTCATATCTACTATGTATAAACACTACAGTTTCCATGGTAACTTTTGCCCTGGGTTACTTATATTTCTTCTCTTTCTCCCATTGTGTTTGTTGTGCTAGATCTAGTTGGCTTACTATTTGGTACTACAGGACTACAAGAGACACCTATGACTTATATGCAGTTCTTAACATGAAGCTCTTAACATTAACCTCCACAACCAGAAAGGGCACATTTCAGAAATACTGTATTGATGTGCAGCCACAATCATGTGGAAATAGAGGCTATGTTAGCCACTGACAAGCCAACACTGCATTGGCTTAAGGATCTTGAGGAAAATCTGGGTCAGGATAGAGAATGAAGGTGAACTGGACTCTATTGACATGCCCTAGTGAAGACCTACAGAGCTACTCGCTGAGTGTATGCTGTATATACAAATGTGGTTCTATTACCCATAAGCTGCCTCATTGAGAACCAAACCATCCTTATATTTTTGTTTAGCCCATATAAGCTTTCAGAACTGTCACAGGGAGATGTCAAGGAAAGTTGAAGGTAGATCTTCTATTGAAAGGAAAAGGTCTTATTAGGGGCAATTAAGTAGGGCAAGCTGGGGAGTATGGATTGCATTTTGTCCCCCTCTCATACAAGGTATCCCAGTTTGGAGGGTTCTTTGGCCCAAATGGGCTGCATTTATATTCAGCGATATACTATTCTATGTAGGTTCATAGACTTTGTAAGTTCCTTCATGGCTGACTCTCAATGAGATGAGGAAGAAACCATCCACCATGGGGAGAAGACAGGCATGTAGCTGCTTCTGAAAAGATTCATCCTTTCAAAATACAGTCAGAGTATGTATTAGGGTAGAAAGGGAGCAGAGGAAGTTCAGTGTGACGGCTTTTCAGCCCTCCTTGCGAGGTGGGGGGCATGTATTGCAGCCCCCTGAGGTGGCAGGGGGCTCCAATTTACCCACCCTACCCTTCATCACCACCTGGCTGGAGCCCCAAGAATGAGCTCCCTCTGCTGCCTTTCCTTCCTCCTATTCTGAAAACAGCATGTGTTGGCAGAGTCTGGACAATGCTATGGGAACCTGGCCGTAGGCTCCCAGCTGCAGCAAGATTCCTCTCTCTCTTGGAACCAACAGTGAACTTCTGTTTGGTCCAGGGTAATGCTGTAAATCAGAACACTTTGCAAAATCATTCTGAGTTACAGCTGGGAGCTGCATTTCTGTCTGCACCCAAGGGTTAGCTACAGACAGTCAAAAAGCCCGAGGCTGAATCAATTTAATCTTTGCAGGTTAGTCTAAACTGTACAGATTTAAATTGAAACAGAAGTGAACAGGCATTTACCTTTGATACAAGAAATGCAGCCACATACCTGCAGTGGCTCAGGCTGGAAGCTGGAGAGCATTAGAGAACAGCTCTCTGACTATATGTTCACTTCTTCTTCCTGCTGCCCCCAGTGTCTCTGGGATTTGCAGTCTAGAATTATAGCAGTAGGTCTCTGCAGGATTGCTCATCACTTCCTCTTCCTGCTTTCAGGTATTTCTGGGATTTGTAATCCACAGTTGCAGCCAGCAGTAAGTTTGAGCAGGGGAATGGGTGTTTAACAGCGTTCCCTGGCCCCAGCTCCCAGCTGGGGTTTGCCTAGCGGTGTAGTCCTCTTGTAGATTGGGCTGCATCCCCAACCAGGCTTGCCCCTCTCACCCCATTGTCAGCCAGTCCTTACTGCTTCAGCTAAGGAGCAGAGGGGCAAGACCAGCCCTGCTCTCTGGAGCAGACAGCCCAGCCCAGCCCAGCCCAGGACTATAAAGCATGCTGGGGGACTGGGATTTAACTTGAACCAGGGAAGGGTCTGCAACAGAAGTTTCATAAACTGATTTGACCGTAATCAGTTAAGTCTGATACTACATTCAACCCGGTTTCTCTTAAACCAGTTTCAGCCATATTGAAACTGGCTTATGTACTCTGAACTTCTATTCTGTTACAGGTTTAAATCAGTTTCTGATCACTTAAACTAGTTTATGTGTCACTTCTGTCCCTAGCCATAATGTTCACCTAATCATTGCTAAGGATATCATGGAAGTGCTCATAGTACTGCTTTGAGTGGCTGACCAGACTCATCACATAGTTCGGTACTGAGATTGTCACTAGAAGTGGCCCACAGCAACAAACTGAATCCAATTTGTTAGAACTGTTAGATTCAGGGCTTGGGAAAAGCCACCTCCTATCAGTGATTCTGAGCAACAGGAAAGAAAAAATCTGAGGTTGAAAAATGAAGGTTGAAGGCCAATTACCGTGCATAACATGTCACACAGAAAAGAAGGAACAAGGGCTTCCAAGGCTTCCAAGAAACAAGCCTGAAAACCAGCAGCATAGTACAGGGAAGGGAAAGGTCTAAAATGGAAGTGCACAACTGGAAGCTTGACCACAGTGACCTTGTAGACCTCACAGCACTAGGATTGTAAAAACAAATCTAAAAGATTTTCACCTAAAGTTGCAAATTTCATAGAACTGGAGCAAATACCACGAACACTCTGATGTAGGAGTTTTGCATACTCACACTCCCAACCTTTTCCATGGAGCAGGTCTTTTATTTCTTTGAGCTGTTGTTCTGATAGCCTTATTTCCTTGCTCTTGCCTACTCAGTGTTGTTCTCAGTGTTGTTCTGCACACAGGAATGAACTGACTAAGGAACAAATATTAACTTATCAGCACATTTTCTGAAACTATTTTCTTATCAGACATTTAATAAGCCCAAAAAGAAAGTTACATACCAGATCTTCATACCAGATCTTTGTGGAATGATGCAATCCTTCATATAAATCCTAGTTTATTTTTCACTCTCTACCCCAACCCTCATTGCATCATAATTTTTTAAGCCAATATTTTCAGGGACCCCTATGTTTACAGATTAGTCACATCTTTTAGGTTTCTTCATGCATTACAAGCTTGCAGATGATGCACAACATTGATCCTAATTACAGTGATTTCTGACACAGTGGTTCATGTCAGAATAAAAGTCTATGTATATGAATGTAAAACAAGACCATAATCAGAATAATGATTAATTTAAAATCTGTTATCTCACGGGGTTGGGAAAAATGCCGTATATCATTGGACTGTTAATACATTTGGTTATATATATTGTGTGTGTGGAAAGAGAATGACTGTTAATACATTTGGTTATATATATTGTGTGTGTGGAAAGAGAATGACTATTAGATTTTCAATAGAAATAGAAAATACAAGGTAAAGGAAATTTCTTTGCTGTATAAAATAGCTCAACTCAATTCAGTCAATGGTATATTATTCAGAACCAAGATAAAAATGTCACAGAACTAAGACATAGCTTAATTACTTGCTTACTCAAATAGGGAAGATCTGTATTTCTGAGGCACAGATAGGGGTATAGGAATATGGGATAAAATGGGTTCCTTGTGAGCATGGTTCATAACAAAGAGACAGAGAAACCAAGTACGTTCTACTAATTAAAAACACTGAAGAGATAAAAAATGATTACATTCTGCAGGGATACATGATGTGTTTCTTATTTTGTTACAATGACCTATACAGAGCTAGCCTTAGGTGGGCAATGTGAGCAACTGCTCAGGGTGCTGTGAATAGGGGGGCGCCCCCACCCCACACATGGCTGCCAGAAGCAGCAGGTAGTGATGCCAGCCTGGGGCATTGCTCAGGACCCTATGCAATGCTGGGGCGGAGTGGTGGGGGTCTCAGCAGGGCAGGGTGGGTGAGCTGCCTGGGATTCACCTGCTCCTACAAGAATGAGGCTGGCGACCCACACAGGGAAGCAGGGAGGGCCCTGGCTGTCTTGCCTGCATGTGGTTGGCTGCATGTCAGGCCCTGGAGCCTCCAGGCTGGAGGAGCCCCGTGGTGGCTACAGGGTACTGAAGCCCCCATAGCAGCACTTACTGGACACACATTGCAGGCTCTGCAACCAGTGCTCTTTGCTACAGGTAGCATGCATACAGCATACAGCCATGCCTGGCTTCCTGGCCCATCAGATGGAACCCCTCTGTGACAGGGCAGTTATTTGGGAAGAGGGTGCCAAACTACAAGTACAGCCAGGCTGTCATTTTCCCTAAGGCTGTCTCTGGACCTATATAAATCTAACCAATCACAACGAGTATGTATTCAGATTCACCATGCTTGCTTCACCTGATGACTGAATATTCAGAAGTATTTCAAGTGCCAAGCCATAGTCAAAACATTCTGGGATACCATATTCTCAATGGAAGGGAAAAAGCCCCTTGCTATAATGAACTTTTGATGATGTTTTCAAAACATTTCATTTCAAACAAAAGCTTTTGTTGTCAGATATGTAGTGTGATGCCTTTGATAAAAATTAATTCCCAGAGACTCTAAAGGATGCCATGGATAAGCATTTAGCCTCCTTTCCTCTTCCTGCCTTTTGGTTTTCTATCTAAATAATGGCGTGGCTTACAAAGTCTTTGGAGCAGCTACCATACCTTATTTTTCATTTAGGGAGCTCATAGCCCATGAGGGGTGCTACAGAAAATACAATAAATCATAGATAATTGAGAGCTCTCATACTAGGTCAGACCCTAAAGCCATTTTTTCCACTCTCCTACCTCCAGCAGTGGCCAACTGCAATGCTGTTTCAGGGGAAGGGGAAAAATCATCCTCATGCACAATCATTTGTGCTGAGCAGCACATGATGGAAAAAAATCTTTTCTAATACCCACAGGGTAGCTTACACCTTGAAGCATTACATTTGTTTATGCTTATCATTATCTTTGCCTTCATAGCTACAAATGTTACTAATAATCATGCAATTATCCAACTCTTTTACATGTTAAATTAAAGCACATTCAGTCTGCTGGCTCCAGCCTTTCCACCCTGAGCCCCTGTCATCTGGAACAGCTTTCTCTAGGATCTCAGGAAACAGCTCTCTTTCCTTATCCTTTTTAGAACAAGGTTCAAAATTTGAGATTTAATTTGTTTGGTGGCTTGGCAGCATTGCTTTGTTATTGTTTTGCTGGAAACCTGCTGTGAGCGAATATTTGCAAAAATGAGTACCCTATAAACAACTTTTCATGAAGCTATAAAAATGACTGAAATGACACAAAGGGAAAAATGCAACAGTTCTGATTCAGTTGTATTTCAACAAACTGAAAAATTCTAGAGGGAAGCAGTGGTCGCTCTGTTTACATTCTCTTGCCTGGCTTTATCTTGGGCAGCTTTTCAAGGCTGGGGTGTGATTTGGAGTACGTACCTGTAAAGCAGAGGCAGTAAGAACAACTGCAGAGCCTCTGTGGAGGACAGTGAACCTTGGGGAGATGTGCTCAGCATTAACAAGACCTACTTACCCACACTATAGAACAGTTGGGAATGAGTAAAACCTTGGTTCCCCCCTCCTCACCACTATCTAGTGTAACTAGTAGTGTGGGGAATCTCTGTTTGCTATCGGCTATCAGTGAATTACACCTAAACATCCTCCTGCCCCTCTGGAAAAAGGAGAAAGGAAGTAAAGAGCGGAGACAGAAAAAGATGTTTCTGCACCCTCGTGCAACCCAGTTCCATCATTGGGGTAGTATAGTTTACATACTTCTCTTTTTTAGGGCTGCACATAAAATCACAAGGGCTATGCCAGTTCAGCTACACACTCTGTGCTCAGGCTCACTTTTTAGCCCAACCTGTGTTGGACTATCCTCATGGAAAACACCTTTGCTTCCACCACAACATCAGTTTAGCCTACCCCAGAAGGTCAAGCCATAACCCACCTCTGCCTGCAGCGTGTTCACAACTCTCCCAAGCACTGCAGGGCTAGCATAGGAAGTCTGCCAGCAACCCTTCTGTGTTCTACTTCTTGTCGCTACTACCTGTAATTAGAGTCAAGCAGTGGAGATGAGCAATGGTCTGACTGATTTCTAGAAGGGCTCTGTTTGAATTTCCTGTTTCCATTCTTCCAACAAGCAGTCCACCCACTATTTGTCTCCCCATCTGTGCTTGTCACATGCCTCTGTGGCAAGGTAATACAGACAGGGAGGCAGTGTAGCTATATCACAGAGAGGGAAAGGGGTATATTGCATAATACTGACCAAGCTCCCTTTTAAGATAGTATAATGCTTTCTTCTAACAGTTATTTTTTTTTCTAAATTGTATACCTTCTCCTTTAGTATTGTCATAATCAGCCTGTTGGTTTGTTGTTGTCCTGGTAGAAATGGAGTTCATGAGGCTTAAGATGGTTGATGGTAAATCTTATTTAGTCCCAGAATAAAAGTATAGACATATTCACTTTCTCCTTAACTACATGGCGGAGGGAGGCATGGGAATAGACTTCAGGCGGGAAACTTGAGCACTGCTTTCCCTTTGAGTTCAAACACAATGTATCTGGTGAAGAAAAATCTTTGTGAAATTTTCAGGAAAGGGAATTTGATCCAATTGTAGCTAGACCTTACTACAAAGATGATAGCTTCCTGGAAGGCAGCTTACAGCAATTCTTAACAAGCGCTATGTAGGTGCTTGGTCTGTCGCAAGTAGCAACCTGAAAAAGCCAAGCACTAAAACATAAGGAGAGGACTGGCACAATAGAATCACTTGCTGGTGCAATGATTTTAGATTTAATAAATATAATACAGAATATCACGCACTTTTCATTCTCCATGTCAACTGTTTGCTGGGTATACAGTTTGTCAAGGACTGGGGAAAGTCCAGTTCAAACTGGTGATCAGTGAACAATAATAAACTGAACACCTCCAGGAAGAGGTACTTCCCTACACAGTAATTAAATGATTTAAGTACTGCTTTTTCTCCATTATACAGCATGCTTACTCATGAACTTAAGGTATATCCAAAACCTACAAGGGGCAAGTGCCCTAACCATTCACTTCTGTTCCACATGACCCAAACTGGAAATGCGGCAGTACTGAGTTCCCTCCACCACCACTTTCAAGTGCTCAGGAAACAGATCTTGAGAGCAGGGGATATCTTCACGGTGGTTTCACTGCTCCCTTCTGGATTTCGTGTGTGCAGGGTCAGAGAAGGTGGGGAGAGCATGCTTGAGATTATTGCTCCCCTGGAGTGCCATGGAAATAGTGTAGATATATTGCAGAGGGAAAGGGGTGTAAAAAATAATAGGATGATAGTAGTAACAATCAGGCCCTTTTTTAGGTAGTATATTGGTTTCTTTTAATAATTATTTTTTCTGTATTGTACACCTTCTTCCAGAGTATAATCATAATCAGCCTGTTGGTTTGTTGTTGTCATGGTAGAAATAGATCTTTGTACATAGGATTGTGACCTTACGGACCACCCCATGAAAAGAGTTCCAGCAGCTAATTTTATCCAAGCTTTAGAACCAAAGTAAGGTCTGATGGGCAGAAACTTGAGGGCAATGAAGGATTATAAAGGGGCCCTAATGACTTTCTGTTTGGCTGGAGTAGAATTTTCCCATGCCAGGCACTATGGAGGGCAGCTACAAAGGGCATGCCTATCTGAGCGGGGGAATCTAACGCATGGTGCTTTATACAAACTGTCATGAGTTACAGCACTATTTAACCCAACAGACCTTCACTTGGGTGCGGGGGCGGGGGGGAGGGGGGTTTAGAGTCTGCCTGTGCTAGCCCTGGCCAGCAGGTGGGGGCACTCCAGGAGCCTCCCAAGAGGCTGCCAGATTGCTCTTCTCCCCAGCCCTGCCCCCACCATTAGCCAGTCTTGTGGGGAGCTGACCTAAGCCCACACAGTCGGGAGGGGCTCTCTTGCCCTTCCACTTCCTACATGAGCATCTTGGCAGTGGCAGAGGCTGCTGTGCTGGGAGCTGGGGCAGTGGGGAACTGAAGTGCCCCTGCCTCATGGGCCCAGCCTGGCTTCCCCCCCAGGCTCTAGCAGGAGTAGCTAGGGCAGACCTGTGAGGCAGGGGAGCTCCATTCCCCCCTCTCTATCCCTGCTCTGCGTGCAGCAGCCACAAGGCTGCTTCCAAAAGCCTCAGACAGGGGAAGGAATAGAGCCTCCCCAACCCTGCCCACCAGCCTCAGCTGGGGTCTTGAGAGGGAGCCAGGCTGGGCTTATGAGACCCAGTCTGGGTCTCTGTCGCCCCCTTCCCCCCAGTTCCTGGCACAGCAGCCTCTGTCACTGTTAAGATGTTCTCACAGGGGCTGGGGGAGAGCCCTTCCCACCTTGGTAGCCCAGCTCCCCACAAGACCCCAGCAGGGTTAGCTGGGGATGGCAGCATGGCACCCTTCCCCTCCTTCCCTCTCCCACTGTGCAGGGAGGAGACTGTCTCCTCTCTGTGATAGTCCCAGAAAACCACATGGGATGTAGGCTGAATTGCCCAAAACTTACCCTCAGAGGTAACCTGTACACAGGTTCCCTAAGGTCCACTGCCTGGGAACACCCCATCTGATACTTCATCAGATGATGGTTACATTTTTGTGTCATTGGAAATTTTAAAAGCACTCTACAGCCATGAATGTTTATGTTATAGTTGTACAGCACTTGCAGGGGCCTCACTGTGCAAAAAATGTAACTTCTGTCAGTGCCCAAAGTTATCTTCTGAGGACCCCTCTTAAGTGTTGCTGTGGAGAATGTGTGAGGATCAGGGCTGGGAAAGGCGTGTTGGAGCCAGGTTGCAGAATGCAGTACTGAGGACATTCTAGGCCAGATGTTCTCAACCTTTTTAGACTTAAGAAATGCCAGAGCATTTCCTTCTCACTCAGTTTTTATTACAGAAGAATAATAGAGCATTTTTTCCGTTGGTGTCCAAAGAAGGGCTCTTACCAAAGTCCACCCACCTGTTTTGGGCCAGGTGCTTGCCTCCATTTTTCTGTATTCAATCAGTCTGTAGTGGTTATTACCTTGTCCAGAAGGTTTCCTCTCTTTCTTACTCTGTTTTCTATACTAAGACAGTTTTACTCGGACTCACTTCAGTCAGCTGGCTGAAGCCTGCCACAATGTCTTGATGGAACATTCTGCATGCCCACGATCTTGCTTGTCACAACTTGTTGTTAAGGGAGAAAAGAAATACCTGGATGTTCGGCTTTTGACATTGTTGGTCTTGATGTCTGCCTCAGTGTAATGAGGGCTTCACCAACCCGTACACCCTCATCTGTTCCACTGGGTCTTAATTCACAGTTTGTATAATCAGTCTCAGAGCTGTCTCAACACTTCTTATGTCTCTGGGTCTGACAAATTAATAGCCACTCTTAAGGTGACAGTATTTAGATCTTGTGGAGCACTGGATTTGCAGCTGAGTAAAGGCTTTAACCTATGGCCTCGCAGAGCTGCTAACCACAAGGCAGAATAATAAATTGCAAGATGCTTAGGCAAGCAGTTTCCTAACAATGTGGTAGCTTGTAGGATATATGATTCCTTGTGAAAGGAGAACAGGATGCAGCCCACCAGCCATTGTCAGGGGATAAAGCAGAAGCAAGACCTTGGAGATGAGGGAGGAGTCAGCAAGAAACGGCAAGTGACCAAAAGAAGCCGGGTTCATGGTCTTACGCGTGCATTCATAGCAAAAAGGCATGTAAATGGATGAAAAACATAGGCAATCATAATCATAATGAAGTAAACCAGAAACACAGGCACAGCATGATAGGAGGGAATATGGGTGGAACAAAGGAGGGGCAAAGGTGGAATAAATATTAATGAGCATGAACCAAAGCGTATAAATATGGAAAAAAACTAATGTTCACTGCTGCCCCCGGTTTTGGGTTTTTGGGAGCTTGCCTGAAGCTGTCTCCATTTTGAATAAAGCTGTTGGCTAGCAATGTGTGCTAGTGTTTGCTACCGGTTTGCTCCCTGGGCAACTGGATCCATGACCAATTGGATCATGGTGACCCTAGTCATTGGGTGCTGCGTGGAGTTGGGGTCTAACAGCAGCATTGAGCCTGCTTATCCTCCACTATGCTTGAAGCAACACAAGGGACTGACTTGTATTTTACCAGTTTTTTCCTAACCTATTGTCCAGATAGTTGCATCTCACTATCCTGATATATCTAGCAGGAATCCTCTCCCACTCCAAAGAAAAGAGAAAAGAAAACAAACTTTGACTTCTTTGTACCCTCATTAATACAGTCTTTACGGTACCTCTTCCCAGACCTGCTATTAGGGTTTTTATGCTATCTCCTTCCCTCTCTGCCTATCCTGACTGCCCCCAGTCTTTCAGTTTCCCTGAGAGCTGCTCCTTCAGGGTTTCTTCTCTGGCAGCTCCTTCAACAGAGCTGCCTCTCTGAAAACCCTTCCTAACTGCTCCCTCTGTGCCTTCAGCGGTCCCTGCTGCCTCTCTGGCTGCGTCAGCAACTTCTGGTTCTGGGCATCCCTCACTTGCCTGCTCCCGGCCTCTTTTTATATTGGAGCTCATGCCTCCTCCGCACTGGAAACACTGGGAGAAGAAGGATCCCTGCAGGGTTCTTTGCAGCCTCAGGGCTGCGGCAGTTGCTTGCAGCTCTGGTGAGTTAATTTTTGCCCCGGTCACTCTTCTCCTTCCTTACAATTGGAAAAAACTCAGAAAGACTACAACCCATCAGAATGATTTTAATACTATGAATTCCTATCTGATATCTCTTGGCTTATCTTGTGAACCATATTTGTATACTTGAAAGGGCTAACATTATAGGCCATGATAGACGTTACGCTTTACAACCCAATAATATGTTAGAACCCGTAACATGATACATGTGCATGGGGTTAAATCTTGTTTAGGGGCCCGATCATTGTGTGGGATCTGAAGCTTGATGGATGTCATTTAGCTAAACCAGAAGTAGCTGAACCAGGTTCTGAGACTGATTTTGTAACATTTATCATGCAAATCTGATTTAGGGTCTGTCTGCATTGAGAGTTATGTAGTTTGTCCACCAGGTGTAGTTCCAGAGTCTGTAATTTCTTATCTCCATACTTCCTTCTTGTGGGTGGGTGTAAGTGAGGTTAAACAGATAAAACAGCTTCTATTGCTGGATGTGCAAAGTACTCAGTTATCACCTTGGTATTTACCAACTTGAAAATTCAAGGAGCCACATGAGCTAGGAGGTTTCCTATGGAGAGTGGGGGATGGTATGTTTAGAGCCGAAGCATAAGCAAAAGTGTGACGTACTGAAACTGCTAGTCCTCTTCCAGGAAGGTCTGCAAACTCAGATCCTCCAAACAAAGACATGTCATTTGTTCTGCAAACTAAGGGCTGTCTCTCTCTAGGCCAGGCTGTGAGGAAACAAGGATGAAGTGTGGGTATGGGGGTGCTAATCAGTCTATTGGAAATGAAATGGCAATGTGGTAAAAACCAGTGTCTTTCCAATCTCCTGAAGGAGGTGGAGGAGTTTGGTATAGATGCTAAAACCACATAAATTGGGTTGTACTATTTCTGTTTGCTTGTACCTCGACCCCAACATACTGGGAAAGTCCTTTCCCTTCTCAGTGTCTTGAGTTAGCATCAAACAGAAAGAACTTCTCCCATTCTTTTAAGCACTGTGATGGAAAGTACTGTAGAAGAATGAAATATTTGATGCTGCTTTGTGAACTGAATTCATTCCTACCCATGTCTATGCCAAAAGTTGTAATGGCCTGCTACTCTGCTAGTCTAACAGTCTATAATCTACCCTTGGATCTGCCCTTCTATATTGCCCTTCATCTGAGGATCACTGAAGTCCTGTACCAAATCCTCAGGAGAGCAGGAAACATCTCTGAAGGCATAAGTATAGTGCCTAGCACCATGGAACCTGACAAGGACTGTGACCCCCAGTCTTTCCTCTTCTATGTGATACTTCTGAGAGCAGGACCTATCCTATTGAGAGGTTTATGTTTCAGGAGCTGATGTATCCCAGCTGGTATATCCTAGGGAAGAGACTTGCTGGAGGTCACACCTTGAGCCTGTGGTAGAGATGGTAATAGAGCTCTAGAAGCTTGTGGGGTGTGTGTGTTCGTGCATGTGCACATGTTTCTAGGCAACACAGTTGCATCCATTAACTTTGATTTGAACAGTGTGAGCAAGTCAAATGATGGCAGAACTATAAGGCCTTCACTTCATACAGTGTCCTCAGGGACTCAGAGGAAGCGCTTCTTAAAACTGAGAGTGATTTTCAATTCCAGTGTCTCAGTGTAAACATACAGGTTTGAGCATTAGAGATCTATCAGGGGTGTAGGTTGTAGCCGTGTTGGTCTAAGGACACAGGCAGACAAGGTTCTTTGGGTGAATCTGATGTGATAGGCTAGCTGGCAGTGACCTAGCCCAGGGGCTTTGAAAGGGCAAAAGATGGTTGGAGGACTTGGGATTCCCTTTCCTCACCAATCAGGCCCCAGAGATTCACCCCTCGTGTCCTCTGATTGGCCCCTTGGGTCACCTGGAGGGGGATAAAAGCGGCAACACTGCTGACTCAGGGAAGAGACCAGCGAGGAACCATGAGGAAGGAGCTTCAAAGAGCTGGCAAAATCTGAGCCAGTGGGGTGGGAGCAGTTGCCCCAGAAGAGCCTGAAGGAGCAAGACCTGCAGGCAGCAGTTGGACCCTAGCAGCATGCAAGAGAGGCTCCCTGCTGGGCTTCAGGATCCCCTATGAGAGGCTGCGGCCAGCAGGAGAGGCTTCCTGCTTCAACAGGGATCTGAGCAGCAACCTGAGGGGTTCCCAGCTTGGCTTCCAGCTTCTCCAATCAGAGACCAGGCAGCTTGATGTGAGGTTGGGGCTCCAGGAAGGTCAAGATCCCTAGCAGCTTAGAGTAGTGTTAGCACTGGTGGCTGCATGGGAGTATTCCTGCCTACCACATGAAAGATCCAAGTTCAAGTCTCAGTTTTGGTGACTTTGGGTGAGTGAGCTAACAAGGACAGGTTCCTCTTGCAGTGGAAAGGGGCCATTGTGTTTTCTCCTTTTCCAGGTACCTAGGCCCTATACTTCTTTGTCCTTTGATATTTTGTATTTTGTGCCTTTTTATATTTCCCCAACCAGTATTGTTTGCTCTGCTGTTTGTGTTTTATATTTTGTTAACCCTGTCTTTTGTCAATGATTGTAAGCGTCTAACCTTTGTTGAATCCTGCCCCTTGGGGCATTGTAGTGTCCACTATACCCCCTGATTATGCCTGTTATATTCCCAGTATTGTTCCCTCATTAAAAGGTAGGTTAAGTCCCCAGTGATGGTTTGGCTCTGCTCTACAGGGGGAGGAGAGTCCCTACACCTCCCACAGCTCTTGTGCACCTGCCTTGATCCCTTCAATTGGGGAGGGGGTACCTTTTGGAGTACTGCCTGGGTTACACTGATATCTTTTATTAGGTCTAGACTTAATAGATTTATTAATTTTTTTATTAATAATTTTATTATTAGACCTAATAAAAGATATCAGATTCACCCAAAGAAACTTATCTGCCAGATATCTATCTGGTATCAAAATAAAAAAAAAAACACGCTGATAAAAAGCGGTGTAGGGCGTGTTCCTGGAGCATGCTCTGAAGCAACTGGATGCTGAGTCGTCCAGAGACGCACTCTGGAACCTGGTCAGAACATCTCTATGCCTACCCCCCTCCCCTGTTGCTCCAGTATGCTGCCTCAGTGTGCTGGGGCAAATAGGAGTGGGGCAAGACTGCAGCAGTGGATTGGACCTATGTGCTGTTTCAGGTAGGTGGGGACATAGGGATGGGGAGACTGTGGGGGTGAGGGGGATTGCATTTGTGGGTGTGGGGGAGCTGTGGGTGGAGGGACACTCTTGGGAGGGGGTGGGTCCCCCACCCACTCCCCACATGGTACACAACCCCTGCTCCTGGCATGGTGCTGCATGGCATGGCACTGGCTGCCTGAGACCTTGCATCACCTGTGCCACATGATGTGGGCCCAGCCTGGCCTGGCCCAGCACAGGGGTGTGCACCTTTGGGCAGGACTGGGCTGCTCTTGCTGTCACCCAGGGTCCGGCACCACAAACAGGGTCTGCATGCCCTTGGGCCAGGCAAGGTCCTGTTTTCAAGTGCCCTGTGCATCCTTGGGCTGGACCAGCTCCATGGAGGCAGGACCTGGCCAGCTCAAGGATGCAGTGCACCCCTGCATGTGGTGCTGGGATCTGGGGTAACAGCAAAAATGGCTTGATCTTGCCTGAAGACACATGCCCCTGGGCTTGCTGGGCCTGCGTCATGTGGCACAGGCAGCACCAGGTCTCAGGTGGCTGGGGGCTGCACCATGATGTGGGGAGGAGCTCTGCCAGTAGTGGGGGCTGTGCATTGTATGGGGCGTGGGTGGGGGACCCAACTCTCCAAGTAGTTCCCCCACACTCCACCCACACACCCCACACCACCAAACCACCCCCATAAGCCTCCCACCCACATACCCAGGCACAAACCCCACACCTCCCCAAACCACCACACAAGCCCCATACCCCAGTGCTGGAACATGTAACCCCAACCTGGGGGTGCTCCTTGTCCCAGGTGCCACTTGGGTGTCTGATAGGTTGGGGGGAGGTGTGGAGATGCCAGCAGGGGTGTGTGTGTGTGAGAAAGCTCTCCCCTTTCCCTTTCTCTTGCTCTAAGGGTAGCAGAGGCCTCCAGAGCCAAGCTTAGAGCCCCTTTGCCTCCTTATAGAAGCCCATGCAGGGGGAGGCCAGCTTGGAAGGGAAGGAGCTTGCTCAGCTCAGACCCTGAATCCCAGTCACAGCATGAGTATCATTCGGGCCTGGGCACAGGCGCAGAGAGAAGACTAGCAAGAGCTGGCCAGCTCAGAGCCACAAAGCAGCAGGTGGAACAGCTGCAGTTGGACTCATGTCCTGGTGCTGGGATGGAGCTGCTGCTGGAAGGGAGATAGTGCGGGCAGGCAGGGGATGCAGGTCATGAGTGAGGGGCACTGGTGGGGCTGTGGGTTGGGAGTGAAGGGCAAGGGCAGGGGCAGGGCACCAGCCTATCAGTACGGCTCAGTGCCTTACATCCTGGTGAGCAAAGGGGGCAGGGGCAGCTCTGATTTTTCTATGATACAAAAACCAAAAGCAAAAGTGTATAAATATTTAGAATTAATTTTATTATGAAGACAAAGGCACTGGTAGGCTTCCAAATGGCTTGAATATTATAAATATATAAAACATTGTCCAACTGATCTCTATTTATATAGTGACATTTCATTTTAATCATGGAAGAACACAGATTTTGCATATTTTAATGAGAGAATTTGGTTTTTTTTTATTAGAGAATTTGCAATTTTTAAACAGGGAACACCAGGATCTCTGCTTTTGAGGCAAGTGGTGGGACTCGGGCAGAGGAGCCTGCCCACAGCCAGCACCAGGGACCCAGCTGGAGGGTAGATGAGGTGGCTGGCCTGGCTATTTGGGTCCAAGAGGATACTCTTTAACAGTTCAAAGCTAGCCACCACAATAAGCACATCTTCTTGGTGATAGCTGACCAGATGGCAGATTGGGGGCACCAGCAGACATGACAGCAGTGCTGCCTGAAGGCCAGCTGTGCAGCCACTGCCCACTGGCAGCTGGCCCAGAAGACCAGGTTGCTTTGCTGCAGTGCCCACACCACAGCTCAGGCAGCTGTGTGGTCCCTGTCAGGGTCTGGCAAGTGCACAGCCATGGGGCTGCAGGTCCAAGGTGGCGGATGCTGTCACAGGTGGCAGTAGGCTACAGCCAGGAAGCAGCCCCCACTTCCAGACTGCTGCAGTGGGTTGAAGTTGCAGGAGCCATTCTAGGTTACAGCTGTATCAGCAGTCCAGCTGGCACAAGGGGCTAGTGTCCTTAGATACCAACTGGCAGGGCCTCAGACGCTCCTAAGGGTAAGTAGCCCTGACCTGCTTGCCAGGGCAGTTTTATGTACTGTTGGGGCCAGCACAGCCTCTAGCTCCCTCTGGCTGAAGTTCCAGGAGGAGCTGGGCAGGGTCAGTTTGCCCGAAGTGGCACAATTTGCCCTACACCAAAGAGCATGTTTAGGCATGTGTGCTGAGACACAAATCTTCAGCACAAATGTGTGCCACTGCTATTTGAGCTGCTGCAAGTGCACATGCCTGCATGTGTGGACATGCCCCAGAAGTGCAAAATACAAGGGATTTCGAAGCATTTTATAGACAGAATTAAGCCTTGAAATGAACTTCTGAGTAACAATGAGGAGGTGGCTGAGATTTTTGGTCCTATGTATTTTGCCCTGTTAAATTTATCCTTATGCTAATCTTCAATAATTTTTCCCTTATGATACCTAGAAATATAGGCTGCTATAGCCAAAATAAGAAAGCCCATGCAGCCTTTAAGTTTTGCATGCAAATGGAAATAAACTGGAAGGTTAGCACATAGGAGCAATTAGTGAGCAATCAACTTGGTAATTGCTACCAAGTAGCCCTGTGACCACAAAAAGTGGTAGGATTTAACTGCTCGACACTCCCTCTCCCCCAACAAGAAGAAACCAGGCTCAGAATAGCAAGCAAATACATTTTATTCTTTATAGACAGGAAAGCTTTAATTTAATTTACATACATACATTATTATTAATTACAGCTAAATTAAAGCTAAGTTATTAAAGCTAACTTTTAAAATCTTAAATATTTAACCTTAGATAAATAAATAAATATTAAAAGCTTAAATATTTAAGCTTTTGGAGTATTTAAATTGAAGCTAAGTAATTAAAACTAAATTAAAATTTAATAGATATATTTTCTATCTAGAACAGCATCACCCAAATTATAAGAACTTGAAGTATATGAATCTACTCTGTAAAAAAATATCATGGCGTGTAAGCACCATCCAGTGGCGCTGTGAGGTACATAACACACATGACCGAATGAATTTATATCACCCTCCTAGACATTGGCATGCATCTAAATTGGATGTGGTTGAATCCACATTTAGAAACATCACTTGCATACATACATACATGTGTTTCAAGGCTTTATGTGGCACCCTGCACCACTCTTGAAAGGATTTCAAAGCACCCCAGCATGATGTGGCACTCTAAATGATGTGGCAATCTACAGACCATACTGTCACTTAAACAGGCATCCAGGGCTAAGTTACATCAGGGGTCTATCTCATCCTTGGAGGAGCTCAGAATTGGGAGAACTCAAAAGTGGTTTAAAGGCTCTTCAACCCTTCTCCCTGTAGGTAGCAAGTTCTTGAGTACAACCCAGAATCTCACCCTAAGACTTTGGAAAGGTTAGTCACCCCAGAATGAATGTGCTTCTAAACATGCATTGATTTGTCAGGCAGAGTAAAGTGCATTGCAATCTACATGGAAATGCAGCTGGAAAAGTAAATTGCTTCAAGATTATGATGTTTATGATGTAAAGGAAAATCTTTTTCTTTATTTTCTTTATTCATTATTTTAACCTTCCACTTTTGACTCTTCTTCATACTGTAAAGAGGTCACCTTTTATAATGGCCAAAAGTTTCAGGAAGTCAGTAAGAGTTGCAAAAATGTGGCAGCCATGGTATAACTTGCTACAGAGGAACTTTCTTCCTAACCACATGAGTTAGAGGTTGTCTTATACCCTGAAGGATTTATTTTCCTTTCCAAACCTTTTCTTTTTAAATTCTTGTTATTATAGCTCTGGATTTTCTTGTTACTCATATATAAACCTCCAGTGCTTTCTTTAATCCTACAGATGTCTTGTGTTCAGTGATAATTTAGCTCACTGCCTGAAGGTTTCTTCTTTGAACTTAAAAAGAGGAGGCAAACACAATTTTTTTTTAAAAAAAGGAGATAATTGGCATGCAGAAACCACAGTGGCTGGCACATCATATGTCTAGGCAGATAGACCAGGTACTGAATGCCATCGTTTTCTCTTGTGTTGTGTCAGAATTTGACACAATCAGGCCTGGATGCTGAAGTAGGCCCACATGTGTGAAAGTGCACATGAATCCTCTGCTTTCCCCGACTCCATCGAGCAGAGCGGACCAACAAGAGAGGAGAGAAACCACAGCCAGGAATAAGGTAAGCAGGCAAGGTGGGGAGGGGAAGAGCAAGCAGGAGTCAGCCCAGCTGTAGGGAATTGGGAAAGGGGGGGAGGAGCAGTTTCCCTTCCCGTCCCTATTTAATGGCACTGTCTGGGAGCCCTGTGAACAGGCCAGGTAAACAGGCGTGCTTGTCAGGAGCACACTGGAGTTGGTGAGGGAGTTGGCACTGGAGCATAGGGGGGAGCACAGAGTGGGGACCTGAGAGTTCACACATCAGGAGCCCCTGCCCCAGAGGAGGACTCTGGACAGAGACTTCAGGTAAGTGTATGAGGAGAGGGGCAGCAATGGGGGTGATGACATGGAGCGCAGCCAGGGATCCAGTCTTGGTGTCACCTCTGGCTAAGAGCTCCTGTGGGGCTAGCACCTGGACAGGGCCTTTGGAAGGGTTGGCAAGACTCTGGCCCCCTGTCTATGACAGCTGCCTGGTAGGGGCTCTGGGGCCTGTGTGAACCAGGAGTCTCCTTACCTGTCCCATGTGTGCCCAACTTGAGGCCCTGGAGGGCAGGTGAGGACGCTCCAGGCAGAGGTCAGCAGGCTGCAGGGGATGAGGGCAGTTGAGGAAGAGGTTGATGGGTATTTCCATTCTCTGCAGGACCACATACCTGGAGGGAAGGCATCACAGGAGGCGGTCAATGCAGAAGGATGGAAGCTAGTCACCTCCAGATCTAGACGTCACAGAGCTAGACGTCACACTACTGGAGCAACTCCCCCAATGCAGGTGGGAAACAGGTATGATGCCCTAGCATCATTGGGAGAGAGTACACCAAAGAGGCAATGTCCACAGCTACCACCAGACAGGCTGAGAGGCTACTGGGCAGCCAGAGGAGAAGATGTCGAGTCATTATGGTAGGATGCTGCCTGCCCGGAGCTAGGATTTGGGATATCACAGTGAGGCTTCCAGACCTGATCAGGCCTACAGACTACTATCCCATGTCCTCATCCATGTTGGAATGAATGATGCAGCCCGGAGTAGTCCAGGACTGGTCATGGCTGACTACATGGCTCTGGGAGAGGCTCGGGGGCACAAATAGTCTTCTCATTGGTCCTCCCAGTCAGCGGACATGGCCAGCACCACAGCAACTGCATTGAGGAGGTCAACTCACAGCTTTGGAGCTGGTGCTACTGTGCTGGGTTCAGCTTTCTAGACCATGATCCGTACTTCCAGGATAAGACTTTGCTGGGATGGGATGGCCTACATCTCTCTCCAAAAGATAATAGTCTGTTCTCTTACAGGTTTGCAGACCTCCTACATAGAGCTTTAAAATAACTTCATCAGGGGATGGGGATGCCAAGTTCAGGATGAGATCGGGGAGAACAAGCCACGAACTGCACGCTAGAATTGATCAGGTAAGTACTAAGGGGCTCACTAAGAAACAGGATAGGGGAATACTAAGGGCACCTATCGAGGGGCTAAGGTGTCTCTACACTAATGCTAGAAGTATGGGAAACAAGCAGGAGGAAATAGTACTCCTGCTTGCAGACAAAGATCTTGACCTGGTTGGTATAACAGAAATCTGGTGGGATCCCATCTAAGACTGAGAAGTGGGCATTGATGGCTACAGGCTATACAGGCAGGATAGATGGGGGAAATAAGAGGTGGGGACATTGCTTTATACGTTAGGGAACATTATACATTGTGTGTAATAAAGACGGGGACGGAAGAAGGGCAGATTGAAGTCCTATGGGTCAGATTACAAGGGGGTAAAGGTGAAAGGGACGTCAACAGACCCCCACACCAGGAGAAAAGTTAGATCTAGAATTCTCAAAACAGTTATCAAGGGCAGCATGCTCAAAAGATGTAGTTATCATGGGTGACCTAAATTACCCAGACATCTGCTGGCAGGAGCATTCAGCCAGGTCTGCCTGTTCACGTAGGTTATTAACCTGCATACAGGACCTGCATCTAACACAGGACGTATGCAGTCCCACTAGGGGAGATGCCTTACTTGACTTGGTGCTGGTCACAGGGCAGGACTTGATGGGGAATCTACAGGTACAAGGTAACCTAGGGGATAGTGATCACCAGTTGATAGGATTTACTCTCCAGTGTTAGGTGGGAAAGACAACTAGTAGGGCAGTAGTGTTAGACTTCTAGAAGGCCAATGTCAATGAGCTCAGGAGATTCGTTAGGGTGGGACTGAAGGGTAATCACATCTGTGAGTTGGTAGTCCAAGAAGCCTGGGAGTTCCTCAAGGGACTGATCCTACAGGTGCAGAGGGGCACCATCCCAGTAAATGCAGAGGGAGGCAGAAGAGCCAAACAACCTCCTTGCCTGAGCAGGGAAATCCAGGAGAGCCTTCAGAGGAAAAAAAGAGGCCTACAGGCTGTGGAAGCAGGGGTAGCCACCAAGAAGGAGTATACCTTCTTGGCTCATGCTTGCAGGGAAGAAGTGAGAAAGGCCAAAGCAGTTACAGAACTGAAGTTAGCAACAAAAATTAAGGATAACAAAAAGTCCTTTTTTAAATACATAGGGAGCAGGAAGAAGGCTCAGGGTAACATAGGGCTGCTACAGAATGGACTAGGGCAACTTGTAACTGATAGGATGGAAAAAGCAGAGCTATTAAATAATTTCTTTGTTTCTGTTTTCCCTGACACACATACAAATACACCTCCCAATGAGTCTTTAGTCTGGAGTGTGAGTAATAGCAATCCACCTATGGCTAGTGCTGACCTAGTGAAGGGGCATTTGGAAGGGCTGGATGTATTTAAGTCAGCAGGCCCTGACAATCTTCACCCAAGGGTTCTAAAAGAATTGGCTGATGTCATAGCAAAACCACTGGTGCAGCTGTTTGAGTGCTTGTGGAACTCAGGACAGATCCCATAGGACTGGAAAAGGGCCAACATGGTCCCTATTTTCAAGAAGGGGAGGAAGGAGGACCCGGGTAATTATAGGCCAGTTAGCTTCACCTCTATTCTCGGCAAGACCTTAGAAAGAATCATAAAGGATCACATTTGCAGGGGGCCAGTGCATCACACTACGGTAAGGGGCAACCCTCATGGGTTTATAGCAGGCAGATCCTGCCTGACTAACCTGGTCTCTTTTGATGACCAGGTCACAAAGTGTTTAGATGCAGGAATGGAAGTAGATATTATTTACCTGGATTTTAAAAAGACTTTTGACACAATGTCTCACACACTTCTTAGGAGCAAACTGAGTAGCTGTGATGTGGATTTTTTTCACAGTAAGGTGGGTGAAAAGCTGGCTCACGGGACGCACCCAGAGAGTGGTGGTGGATGGGTCAGTTTCCCCTTGGAGGGATGTGGGCGGTGGTGTCCCCCAAGGTTCTGTCCTTGGACCAGTGCTGTTTAATATCTTCATCAGTGATTTGGATGAAGGTGCTAAGGCACCGTGTTCAAATTCACAGATGACACTAAACTATGGGGTACAGGAGGGCAGGGTGCAAATTCAGGAAGATCAGACAGACTGGGGAAGTGGGCAGATCATAATAGGATGCTATTTGACAAGTAAATGCAAGGTGGTGCACCTGGGGAGAAAATCTCCAACACACCTATAGACCAGGGGTACCATTCTGAGCACCACAACAGTGGAAAGATATCTCGGAGTCCTGGTTGATGCAAAAATGAACATGAGACACCAGTGTGACAAGGCAATAAGCAAGACTAACTGCATTCTTTCTTGTATCAGCAGCTGCATCACGAGTAGGTCTAGGGAAGTGATAATTCCCCTCTATGTGGGGTTGGTGAGGCCGGAGCTCGAGTACTGCATCCAGTTTTGGACTTCGCAATTCAAAAAGGATGTGGAGAAGCTTGAGAGAGTCCAGAGAAGAGCCATGCACATGATCAGAGGTCAGGAAAACAGACCTTACGGTGACAGGCTGAGAGCCATGGGATTCTTCAGCCTGGAAAAGCGCAGGTTCAGGGGCAATCTGATGGCCACCTACAAGTTTATCAGGGGTGTCCACCAGTTTCTGGGGGAACCTTTGTTCACCAGAGCACCCCAAGGGATGACAAGATCCAACAGTTATAAACTCCTGCAAGACAGTTTCAGGCTGGACATAAAAATAATTTCTTTACTGTCTGAGCCCCCAAGGTCTGGAGCAGCCTGCCATCAGAGATGGTTCAAGCGCCTACATTGAACACCTTCAAGAGAAATGTGGATGTTTATCTTGCTGGGATCCTCTGACCCCAGCTGACTTCCTGCCCCTGGGGCAGGAGGCTGGCCTCGATGATCTTTTGAGGTCCTTTCCAGCCCTAATGTCTATGAAATCTATGAAAGACATACTGAGGGACCTGAATCTCTTCAGACTCTGCAAGAGAAGGCTGACAGGCAATCTTGTGGCTGTCTACAAACTCATTAGGGGGGTCACAATAGGGGGCACTCTGTTTACCAGTGTGCCCCTTTGGGTTACCAGAAATAATGGCCACAAGCTGAAGGAGAATAGATTTAGATTGGACATAAGGAAGAAATTCTTCACAGTGAAGGTTGCCAAAATATGGAATGGGCTTCTAAGGGAGGTGGTGCTTTCCCTTACCTTGGAGATGTTCAAAAAGAGATTGGATACTCATTTAGCTGGGGTTACTTAAACCTAGTGCTCTTTCCTGCCTGGAGCAGGGGGTCGGGCCTGGTGATCTGCCAGGTCCCTTTCAACCCTAGAAATCTATGAAAGAACCCCCTATCCCCAAATCAGCTGTCTTCTTCTTGGTGCCTTATTGGTACTGCCACAGATGAAGACAATCATTTATATATGTAAAATTCTCCCAATGGCAACCTTGCCCTCTACTTGGGTCCAAGGACTTCAAGACTCCTAAATGCTACCAGATTGGCAATTATTCCCGAAGTGAAGAGATATTGCAGATTATGAACTCCTACAAATCTCTCATGTTTGCTATCCTTCCCACATGCACATTCAGTTGAGTCTAATAGTAAGGCTTTATTTTCTCAGAGAATTTTCCTTTCTTCTGAATTTTTCTGGATGTGTGAAAATAACAAGTAAGATGTAAAAACTGTGTGAAGCTTTACTGCAAATCAAAAGGTCTGAACATTATGTTTTTATTTTTCTATGTTACATGCATTTTCTGTGCAATTGTTTTATTTAATATTTATGGAGTGTGAGTACCACCTAGTGGCACTACAGACCAGGCTAGCTCCAGGTCCTGCTGTCTAAAACAGGAAATCTGGATGGAATTTTTCATTTCAAGCATTTATAAGCCGGCAATAAATCATTTCTGCAGCATGTTAGAATGACACAAAACACTTCAATGCCAGAATTCCATTCTACAGGCTAGTATCAACACAATTATTTTATATACCTTGATTTCCATTCTGTGATGCTATCTTCAGCCTTCTAGATCTTACCAAGTTTTCGAAACATGGTAGTAGGTAATCCAGTTCATTTCTTTATATCTTTTCAATACCTGTTCTTCAGTGCTAATCTGCTAAACTGTATCAATTTTTCCACTTAGTTATAGTACTTTGCCTTCATAGATTTCATAGATTTCATAGACATTAGGGCTGGAAGGGATCTCAGAAGATCAGCGAGTCCAGCCCCCTGCCCAGGGGCAGGAAGTCAGCAGGGATCATAGGATCCCAACAAGATAAACATCCAGGTGTCTTTTGAAGGCATTCAGAGTAGGTGCCTGAACCACCTCTGGCAGCAGTCTATTCTAAACCTTGGGGGCTCGGACAGTAAAGAAGCTCTTCCTTATGTCCAGCCTGAAATGGTCATGGAGGAGTTTGTGACTGTTCTACCTTGCTATCCCTTGGGGCACACTGGTGAACAGACATTCCCTGAGATCCTGGTGAACACCCTTGATAAACTTATGGGTGGCCATCAGATCATCCCTGAGCCTGTGCTTTTCCAGACTGAAGAGTCGTGTTCAGTTTTGACCTTTACAACATCCTTTTGCCTTACAATTACCATACTTTTTGTTTCCTCTGTTTGGATTTGTAGTCCACATTTTCTTTTTTCCTTCATTTACCTTGCCTCTTGTTCTCTGTAGTTTTGCCTTGGCCAGTGGTGCGAGGTCAATAGCATTTACAAATCTAATATTATTCATGGATTTTAATAACATTGGGCAGGAGGGTTTATGGCAAGGTTTAGAATGTGTGACAACCCTGAGAAATTTATTAGACTGCTAAAAACATCTATAGACAAGACACCTAATAAGGATTATTTGGATAAGGAATGGGACAAGCTGAGGGATGAGATAACAAAATGATCAGTCAAGAGCTTTTGGTGGTCTGAGTGAATTTAAGTCAATAGAGCCTGATAGACTTCATCCCAGGCTACAGAAAAAACTACAGAGGAGATCTGGGAGTCCTTGGCAATAATATTTACAAAGTCATGGGAAATGGGCGAGGTAGCAGAGGACTGGAAAGGGGCCAATGGCCAATGTTAAAAAAGGCAAAAAGGAGGACCCAAGGTGTCCCGACAAGTAGTCGCCATGCTACAAGTAGGATGAGTATCGGCACCAGGTGGTAAACCCAACCTGGACGATGGCAGGTCGCAGTAGCAGGTAGGTATGGACTCAGACAAGAGGTGAATAAACAAAGTTGCAATTTTACTCACAAAGACAGATTCATCGTAATGCTGACAGAAATACAGGCAGTTGTCGGTCGAATGAAGATACAACTGCAACATGTTGGGTACACTAGTCACAGTTATAGACGGAATGAGCTCTATGTACGTAGCTAGCAGAGTTTTGGTTTTATGGCGTCCTAGGGGTTCACTTGGCTAGGCAGGTGATCAGTCTACCTATTTGTGCGCACGAGGAACGCTGCGCTGAGGGGAGCTTGTCCTTTTATCACCTCCTCCGCCAATCAAGGCTCCTTGTGATAAGAAGGTTCCAGAGAACACGGCTGCTGGCCAGGCAATCATGTCTCCAGAGTAGCCACTGATTGGTACAACCCCCCGATCACGCTGTGATCATGCTCCCGCTGCATGGTGTTCACATACAGAGCTTATCCTCTGCTACTGAATACCCAATCTAAATGGTTGTGTCTCTTAACCTTGACACTGACTTGTTTGTGGGCCTAAGCGTTGTCACCTAGCCTTAAACAATAATCTGAGGGGTGGTCATGCTTTTTTACTAGACATGCCCCCTTTACCAACAATCAGATTACTATTGTATCATTACCCTTTGAGGGCTATTTCCTCGGGTTCTTCCCCTTCGGATATCAATAGTTGCATGTTAACCATAGTTGCTGACACTAACTTTTTCTTAATTGATTCAAGAATACAACATCCTATACATATAC
>JAGPOW010003642.1:65395624-65405906 GCA_030014935.1 Caiman crocodilus | reverse complement strand
CCCCCTAAGACCCCTGTGAGGATCCTTTTATTTACTATGAATTTGACTATGGGTGTACTCACTGTGGCATTGAGTCCTTGTACAAAAACCCTTCTTGGAATCTTTATGTGGGGTATTTTAGGCTCGATTACGTTGACCTGGGCACCTGTATCTAACAAGAAACATATAGGTACAACATTAAGTCTAGTAGGTTCGCTCACTTCTAAGGTGATATACGGACATTCGTCTTTATCTACTTGACTGCTGGTGCCTGATGCAACAGTTGCTACTCGTTTTTTTGCGGCTCGTCTGGATCCGGAACACTGGGTCTAAAACCCATCCGGGTAGCGAGTTTCTTTTGTCCTTGGTCTCTGAGCCTCCGCAATTGTTCTTTAGTGAGGCCACTGTTGTTTAACAGAAACCCGAAGCAGGCTTGCTCCTCTGGTGTTCTCTCCATTCTAGGTTGTAGTGGAGAGATCTTCCCTTCACCTTTGTATTTAATGACCTGTACCTTTTGTGGAGTCTCTCGTGGTGCCTCTCGTGTTGTCCCTGCTTTGCATGCAGAGGTTAACTTTCCTAGGCTGCTCAATATGTTTCCTATTGGCCCTCCAATTAGGGGTTGCAGGATTAGCCTATACAGTGGTGTTTCCTTACCCCCATACAGATCCACGCATGCTTCAATTGCCTTTACTGAAATTGGGATGCTGCTGGGATCGTGACACCATTGGTGCGGCCAGACCTGGTTTCGCTGCTCCTCCGTCAGGTGTAATGGGTGCTTTGTCGAGTCCCACATCAAATAGCTCATGCCTGCAATAGCATACAACATGTGGACAGGTGTTGGGTTAGCAGGCACATTATCGTGCCATACATTTACCTTCGTCATTAATGCCGGTACAATTGTGGCTCCTATCGGGATCGGCCAAGTTCTATTTTTTATAATCTGTGAAGTGTCATTACAGATACCACCACTCCATACTGGATTTCTCATGAGGGCTGTGCTGTCTTCCATATCTACTAGGTCACCCCCATGTTCCAAAATCATTCTCCCTTCCCACATAGTGAGGGTTTCTTCAGGTCAGATCTTTGTGTCTCTTATAAGATCTTGTATCTCGGCCCTTGTTTGTGTGTGGAAAGTGGCTACAGTCCATGTTACTTCCCCATTGAGAGTGGTTTTGGCAATTGCTATGGGGTCCACCTGTACTGTCGGGGTACTTGCCTCGGCTGGCAGTGTGGGATAGAGTGGTGTTATGTCATACGGAGGTGGCGCTGTGGCGGTTGCGCTGTTGTCCATGTCAGCGGTAGATTTTCCTACCCCTCCTGCGTTGAGGGGCACGCCCTCTGTACTTACTGCACAGCTGTTAAGTTTTCGCGCCTCTGGGGTTTGGGCCACGCCCCCTTCTTGCCCGGCGCCATCTTGAAATGGCCGTTTCTGTGCTGCTGTGCTGTGGTCTGTGGTGGCCCTGGCTAAAGTCTCGACCAGACTTGACTGATTGGCCGAGTGCCTCAGCAGGGTTGTGATGGCATGAAATAAAACATGAATTTGTTTCTTTTTGCTCCATTTCTCTTTCCCCAACTTCCATTTTGGGGCTTCCCGGGCCTGGGTCTCCATATTTTCCCTCAAGGCTGAGAGGATTTCACTCTCGGTGCTGCCTTGGGTCAAATTCAGGCACTGAAAATTGTCTGGTGGTGTATCGACCTTGGTGCTCTCTTTCAGATATTTAACGCACCGGCTGTATTCCTTAGTTGGAGCTCGGTCGCTGGGATTGACCGGTGCCTTCACTCTTTTCAATTTTACTTCAGTGGTCTTATCGGGAGGTCGGTAAAGAACCGCTGGTGTAGCTACTAGACATCCCAGGGCTGCTGGGGTGAGACCAGTTACGGTCCACTCCTTCGTCGGGCCCTCCTTAAGCTCAGTGGCTCTGATAGAAACGTAGCCCCCGATACTCCCAGCCTGTTCGGCCTGGTGATAGGATGCGTGGGACCACAGGTTGTCTGTGGTTATTGTCGGAGGCCATTGTTGGGCTCTCCATGGACAAAACCTTGTAATCATGTCCACACCTTCATATCCCTGCTCTGTGTGGCATCCTGTTCGTGACGCCATGTCCCGACAAGTAGTCACCATGCTACAAGTAGGATGAGTATTGGCACCAGGTGGTGAACCCAACCTGGACGACGGCAGGTCACGGTAGCAGGTAGGTATGGACTCAGACAAGAGATGAATAAACAAAGTTGAAATTTTATTCACAAAGACGGATTCAACGTAATGCTGACAGAAATACAGGCAGTCGTTGGTCGAATGAAGATACAACTGCAACGCGTTGGGTACGCTAGTCACAGTTATAGATGGAATGAGCTCTATGTACGCAGCTAGCAGAGTTTTGGTTTTATGGTGTCCTAGGGGTTCACTTGGCTAGGTAGGTGATCAGTCTACCTATTCGTGCGCACGAGGAACCTTGTGCTGAGGAGAGCTTGCCCTTTTATCACTTTCTCCACCAATCAGGGCTCTTTGTGACCAGAAGGTTCCAGAGAACATGGCTGCTGGCCAGGCAATCATGTCTCCGGAGTAGCCACTGATTGGTTCAACCCCCCCCCCCGATCACGCTGTGATCATGCTCCCGCTGCATGGTGTTCACATACAAAGCTTATCCTCTGCTACCGAATACCCAATCTAAATGGTTGTGTCTCTTAACCTTGACACTGACTTGTTTGTGGGCCTTAGCGTTGTCACTTAGCCTTAAACAATAATCTGAGGGGTGGTCATGCTTTTTTACTAGACACAAGGAACTATAGAATTTAGCAGCCAAGGACATCCTAAGGAAGTCCTTTTGCAAGCATGTGGAGAAGAAAAGGCTGATCATGAGCTGCCAGCATGGATTTATTATGCACAAATCATGACAAACAAACTTGATCTCCTTCAACAAGATAGTTGGGTGGATGAAGGTAACTCAGTGGATATAATGTATCTGGACTTCAACAAGGCTTTTGACAAAGTCTTACTTGATCTTTTCCTAAATAAATTGGAGAAATGTGGGCTAGACAAAACTACAGTACTCAAGATGGATCTGAGTGGCCATTCTGATTTGGCACCCTTCTCTTCCAGTCTGGTCCTCCTCTTCACTCTCCCGCCATGCTTTGTTGTGAAAGAAATAATAAGAATGGGGGAGGCCAACAATCAGATGGTATGAGACCGGAATGCACGTGTCCTGGTCTTTACCACATGGCTCTGCCTCCTCTACACCCTGTCCTCGTCATACCTACATGCAGGGGTATTGATTTTTTTTTTCAAGTGAATGGACAGCTTACTCCAGCTTGCATGTTTTAGAAGGCTGATCATCCTTGTAAAGGAATTCCCTCACTGGAAGGTGAATGGTCCTATCTCTGTCTGAGTCTGCCACTCCCATCTTGGAAGAAATTTCAATCACCCCTAATTAATCTAGCCCCTTCCCCCCCTTCTTCCTGGAGGGCTGTGGAGCATCAGACAACACTCACTCTTTGTCTCTGGTCCTCCTAAGTAGGCAGGCCCTCTCTTCACCTACTTGCAGGCCTCTCCTCTGATCCTTAAGGGGAAGCAGTCTGACGCAAATTGCCCCTCTTCTGAATAAGTACCCAGTAAGACTGACTTCCCTTTCTTTCTAATTTAGTCATGGCTTGTGGCATGGCCTCTGTTAGCTGGCCTTTGCTGTGACTCACCTGCTGAACCTTATCCCAGCTCCAGGGTGTCCCTCCGTAGTGTGGGCTTTCCAAGTCCTCAACTCTGCTCTGTGTCTCCATCTGGATATCTCAGCAACCCTGTGCCACCGAGTCTACTTCTCCTCTGTGAAGGAAGTGTGGCCCGGACGGCTTTCTACCCAGCTTTCCAGATGCTTGGCCAATCAACATTGGCTCCCTGGGTAAGCCTCCTTGTGGTCTGAGGTAATCTGCCTGCTTTTCCAGTGGTTGACTGACATGGCAACCTGGAGCACTTGTACACATGATGGGGATTTAATCCTCAGTAAATAAAACAGGTTTATTAAAATTGACATGGTGTCTTTTAATTTGTTCCATCATTACTTACAAATGATAGCTTTTAAATTGAATAAGGCTCAGGGCCGTATCCTTTGTAAATTACAGCAGGAATGCCACAAAACAATCCACTCCGCTGATCTCTTTGGTACTCAATTACAGCAGGTGGCTCCAGGAACCTGCTAATCCCCTAAATTCTGGAACACATCCCCCTGAAGCCACAGCTGCCCACATGGAGCCCCACACTCACCCCTAACTCATCCCTGGCCTGGCTAGAGAGGAGAAGACATGCACTGCCTACTGTGGATAGATGTGGCCAAGATGCCCCCCTGCACCATTCTGCCCCTGGCTCCCCAAGGGTTGCCTTGGTTGCCAGGCACACTGTCACCCCATAATCTGCCCCTGCTTCATGCAAGCATTATAAAACCACCTGGCCACTTTACACAGATGGCCAGGAGCAGTTACAATCACTGGTAGATTTTCAAGTTATGGCCACACAGTCCTATCACTGCAGGCAACAGGCAGCTCTGGGAAGTGCCCGCTGTCTGCACAGATACCTACACCCACCCAGCATGGCCCGGCTCAGGGTGCCCACCAAGCCCATGCTGTCCATGGCTCCCTAAGGGGTGCCTTGATTTCCAGGGGCACCATTGCCCCATAATCTGTGCCCCCACTCTCCCGAAGCCCCCCAGTGACCCCCAGCTGCTGCCACTGCTGGCCCACTGAACAACCTTTGCAAAGCTAGCGGACCAAGGCACTTAAGGGAGGTTACCCCTGCTCCAGCCCTGGAACAATCTGTAGGAGAGGCAAGGGCCCCCGAGGGGACACTTGCCTGTCTGTACACAAATGCCAGGAGCTTGGGGAATAAACAGGAGGAACTTGTCCTCCTGCTTAACACAAATAATTACTATGTCATAGGGATAATGGAGACCTGATGGGACTCCACCCATGACTTAACCTCAGATATAGACGGCTGTACCTTGTACAGAGGATCAAGTGAACAAAAAGGGCGGGGGTGTAGCTTTCTATGTCAAGAAGAGTTAAACGTTCCTGCAAGCCAACATTGGCAACCAGAGTGGACAGCTGGAGACCCTCTGGGTTAAAATCTGTGGGGAACACGGCACATGGGACACAATGGTGGGAGTCTACTACAGAGCTCCCATCCAAAGTCAAGAGCTTGACTAGGAATTCGCCAGGGAATTGGCTGAGGCCGCATGCTCCTGGTCCATGGTTGTCATGGGAGACTTCAACTACCCTGACATCTCATGGGAAGAGCACTTGGCCAAATCTGAGGGGTCACAAAGCTTTCTCTCGTGTGGCCGTCCAGAGGATTGCTAATTCAATCGGACATCAGGCGGGCCGGTGATGGAGAGGTGAGACAGCTTATTGGTTTTAAAAGATTACTTTACTTACACCGCGTGGAATGGCAGCGCAGGCCTTGAGGTAGCTTGCTTACATCATCACGAATAATTAAATGAGTTGCGAGTTAACGAGTTTTTGAACAAAAAGGAACCTGCAGGATAACAAGGGTATGTCAAAAGGACCCGGTGACGGGGAGATATTGGTGGGTGATCAGTCCGCCAAGTTTCCTCGGTCGCGCTACAGATTTCTCCGTGATTACTCTGTTGCATGCTCAGAGGTCTCCGACTTGGGCGGAAGCTGCATGAACTTTTATATGTCCGGAGTGGCCAATAATGGACTGCTAAGTAGGAATAACTAATGAAGCGGAACGTGACCAAATTTGGGGTAATGGCTCCGTGCGGTTGATTGTGATTTAGACACTCAACTAATTTAGTTATGACAATCTCTATCTGACACAAGAATTCTACAGGCCAATGAGAGTTAAAGCACTGCTTGACCTGGTACTGGCAACCAGAGACAACCTAATCAGGGACCTAATGATTGAAGGGAAGCTGGGTGACAGTGACCATGAGCTGATCACCTTCACCATCTGCCATAAAGCTGGCAAGTTAGTCAGCAATACAGAAGTCCCCAACTTCAGGAAAACTGACTTTGACAACCTCAGGAGGCTTGTTGGTAAGGCCCTAAGGCACCACAACCCCAAGGGGAGGGGAGTTTAGGAAGAGTAGTTGCTCCTCATGGGAGCAATCCTAGATGCACAAGCTAAGGCTATTCTGTCTCGGAGGAAAGGCAACAAAAGGGCATAGCAGCCCCCTTGGCTCAGCAAGGAACTAGCGGACCTCCTGCATCTAGAAAGAAAGACCTACAAAGAATGGAGAATGGGATCCACCTCCAAGGAAGAATATTTCACACTGGTCCAGTTCTGCAGGGAGCAAACCAGAAAAGCCAAGGCTGCAATGGAACTCCAACTGGCTACTAGTATCAAGGATAATAAAAAGTCCTTTTTTAGATATGTGGGGAGCTGGAGGAAAAGCAAAGGCAACATTGGATCCCTGCTAAACCAGATGGGACAACTGATGACCAATGCCCAGGAAAAAGCCAACCTACTAAATGGGTAGTTTGCATCAGTCTTTCACCAGTTCCATGGGATGCCTCTGCCCATCATGGGACAGGGAGGCCCAAGTGAGGGAGATTCCTTGCCCTCCATCCATGCTGACCTCATGAAGGAACATCTTGAGAGGCTGGACACCTTCAAGTCAGCTGGCCCTGACAATCTACACCCCAGGGTACTCAAGGAGCTGGCTGACATCATAGCTCAGCCCCTGGCATGGATCTTTGAGAACTCCTGGTGCTCTGGTGAAGTGCCTGAAGATTGGAAGAAGGCCAGTTTTGTGCCTATCTTCAAGAAAGGGAGGCAAGTGGATCCAGCAAACTACAGGCCCATCAGACTGACCTCTATCCCGGGAAAGGTCTTAGAAAAGATTATCAAAGAGGCCATTCTTAATGGACTGACTGACGGTAACATCTTGAGGGATAGTTAGCATGGTTTTGTTGCAGGTAGGTCTTGCTTGACCAATCTTATTTCCTTTTATGACCAGGTGACCTATCACTTGGACAAGGGAGAGGAGATTCATGTCATATATTTTGACTTTAAAAAAGCCTTTGATCTGGTATCCCATGATCGGCTCTTGATAATACTGGCAAACTGTGGCCTCAGTTCCACCATGATCTTCTGGTTGGTTACTGGCTTTGTCGTCAGACCCAGAGAGTGGTGGTTGATAGAAGTCAATCGTCATGGTGCCCTGTGACCAATGGGGTCCCTCAAGGCTCTGTCCTTGGACCTATTTTGTTCAACATCTTCGTTAATGATGTGGACATCGGAGTCAGAAGCACACTGGCCAAGTTTGCTGATGATACCAAACTTTGGGGTAAAGCATCTACACCTGAGGACAGGAGGGTGATCCAGGCTGACCTTGACAGGAAATGGGCGGATGAGAACCTGATGGTGTTTAACACCAAAAAATGCAAGGTTATCCTCCTTGGGAAGAAAAACCTTCAGCATGCTTATAGGCTTGGCAGTGCTACGCTGGCTAACACTATGGCTGAAAGGGACTTGGGGGTCATGATTAACCACAAGATGAACATGAATCTTCAATGTGATGCTGTGTCTAGTAAAGCAAGCAAAATTCTGGCTTGCATCCATAGGTGCTTGTCAAGCAGATAAAGGGACATCATTCTCTCATTGTACTTGGCCTTGGTGAGGCTACAGCTGGAATACTGCAACCAGTTTTGGGCTTCACAATTGAAAAAGGATGTGGAGAAGCTTGAGAGAGTCCAGAGAAGAGCCGTGTGCATGATCAGAGGTCAGGAAGACAGACTTTACGATGATAGGCTGAATGCTATGGGATTCTTCAGCCTGAAAAAGCGCAGGCTCAGGGGCAATCAGATGGCCACCTCTAAGATTATAAGAGGCGTCCACCAGTTTCTTGGGGAATGTTTGTTCACCAGAGCACCCTGGGGGATGACAAGGTCTAAAGGTTATAAACTCCTGCAAGACGGTTTCAGGCTGGACAAAAGGAAGAATATGTTTGCTGTCCGAGACCTCAAGGTCTGGAATAGCCTGCCATCAAAGGTGGTTCAAGCACCTACTTTGAACGCCTTCAGGAAAAATGTGGATGTTGATATTGCTGGGATCCTCTGACCCCAGCTGACTTCCTGTCCCTGGGGCAGGGGGCTGGACTCAACCTTCTGAGGTCCCTTCTAAGAAATCCATGTCCAAGAATCCAATGAATCCAAGAAATCTATGAATCCATCCCTGGTTCCATCAAGGACTTAATAACTGCCTGAGTGCCTAATGTGGGCATTTGGGAGTGCTTTCACTTGTCTTTCACTACAAATCATGCCTGCCTGCTCAGAAGAGTGCAGCCTGTAGCCACCAGTCATCATCATAACTCTTTTTTCCTTTATGCTTGCATGGAAGTCACAAAGGCATGAACTTGTAGCTCATACCCAGACCCATAGGTACTCAGACCCATAGGTATTCCTGGACTGGCAGCAGGCAGCTCTACTAAGCCACCCTCACCTTCACGGGCAATCCTCCTCTTCTCCATCTCCCCGTGGACCTGATCAGGGTGCCTGCCTGGGCCAGCTGTGCTGCTACTGGGTTCCCTATGGGAGAGGGAGGGCTTTATTACATCTTGTGGTCAAAGAAGCCATTTGATGGATGTCAGGGGATTTCTCCAAGAACACTAAGACTCCTAATTTTGGAAGGAGGGCTGGCCAGTTGCATTAGGAAACAACCAGCATTTTAGTTGGGTTGCCTGCCTGTGTAGTGCTTTGTAGTGCCCTGGCTTCCCAAGGGGACCCTGATTGCCTATGGCACTGTCAGCCCATAATCCACCCCTGGTTCTTGCTAGGAAATAATAACCATTTCGATTCCTACTGTGGGTGCCTGAAAACACTTTTGTTTGCTGGTCACAGCTTGCACGCATTCCTCCCACCCTGCATGGCCATGGCCATTGTGCATACTTGTGCCATGGTGCCCCTGGTTGCCCAGGGACACTGTTGGTCTATAATCTGCCCCTAGTTCTGGGTAGGAATTAATAACTGCTTGGATTCTTAACATGGGTACCTGGAAGTGCTTTCATTGGCTGGTCACAACAAAGGGCATGCACCCAGTCTTAGGAATGCAGCCTTTAGCCTGCAGGCATCATAACAATTTTTTTGTTGTTGTGCAGGCATGAGCTGACACCGGGCAAGAGCTGACCCATGGCTCCTCCCAACTTCTGAGCAGACACTCAAAGGCAACCCTCCCAATCCCCTCCCCACCTGCACAGTCTCCTGCATCCACCACGCATAGCCCTGGCAAGGGTACCTGCCTGGGCCGTACTCCCCCTGGCTCTCCACAATTATTTTCTACGCCCCTTTCCCCTACAAAGTTGACCTGCAATGTTATCAGGTTTTCTATATTTTTACAAGGCCCCATATACAGGACCCTTTATAAACTCCTGTTGATTTTGAAGTGAGGAGAACAAAGCTTGGGAGCCTGGCTTGAGTGTCTGCTAATGGCCCATATTCAAAGAAACAAGTGCCCGCCTAGTCCCTCCCTTTGCCCCATAAACACATATGGAACATGAAGTCAAGCACTTTATTTAGATAATTAAACATAACTTATCTAGTAAACATGAAATGGTCAGTCAGAGCACTCATTCAGGGACTTAGATCACCTCTATTTGGGCTAACAGAACACCTCTGGGAAAGTCAAGCAGCCCCCCACCCCCACCATGACCACAGTACTAAGTATATTTCCTCATAAAAGGAACTGACCTTAGGACTGTGATTACAGATGGTAGGCCTTCATGGGCCACCCCATACCATGCTCTTTGCATGAGACCTTGAGGTTTCAGGAGTCTGATCTGGACTCTCCCATGTATACAGAAGTTGGCTTTGCAGATCCAGGAGACAGAAGCCTTTTGTGAAACTTTGCAACATTACAGAGATAAGAAGCTCTGTACCATGGGTTGTGCACTGCCTTTTCTCAGATCAGGGCTTGGCTGAGCATGGGGGCGTCTGCCCAGTGAGAATGGTAAGTCAACCTTGCATGGCCAGGGTGTTGTGCTCCAGCCCAAGTCTGGATTCGTGTGCCCAGTATGCAGAGGCCAATAAGAATACCAAGCGTGGAAGTTTAAAAGGAAAAAAGTTTTATTGCAAGCAATAAAGGTGCAAGGTAGCAAGCACGCTAAACACTATTTCTAAGCATCCTTTATACTAAAATCTACAAGCATAATATTCACTGATTGGTTACAGGTAAATGATGCAAAAAGTTCTCTACTGAGCATGGCCCTTTACCATGTACTTCACTTCCATACATGTATGTTTCATTAGCATACTTTCTCTCCACCTAGGGGTGTGTTTTTTAGTATTATAATGAGCCCCTAAT
>JAGPOW010003642.1:65358407-65382057 GCA_030014935.1 Caiman crocodilus | reverse complement strand
GCAGGCCCAAGGACCGAGCCCTGGGGGACCCCGCTGCTCACATCTCTCCAGGTCGAGTACGACCCATCCACCACCACTCTCTGGGAGCACCCCGTCAGCTAGTTTCTGACCCACTCAACCGTATAGGGGTCAATGCCACAGCTCCCCAACTTTTTAATGAGGATGGAGGTGAAAGACCATGTCGAATACCTTCCTGAAGTCTAAAAAGACTACGTCGACAGGGGCGCCCGCATCCATGGATTTGGTCACCTGTTCATAGAAGGCGACCAGGTTGGTCTGACAGGACCTGCCCTTAACAAACCCGTGCTGGTTGCCCTTCAGCATAAAATCCCCTTTCGGTCCCTCACAGATGTGGGACTTGAGAATTTTCTCAAAGATCTTTCCCAGAACCGAGGTGAGACTGACAGGCCTGTAGTTCTCTGGGTCCTCTTTCTTCTCCTTCTTAAAGATGGCCACCTTCCAGCCTCAACACCCTTGGGTGCAGGTCATCTGGACCCGCTGACTTAAAGACATCCAGCCCTTCCAAAAGCCCTTCCACCAGGTCTACCCTCACCCTTGGCCTGTCAGTGATACCTGAGGGGGAATACAGGCTTCGCGGGAGGGAAGTCCTGGTCTCCCCTCAAGAAGACCGAGGCAAAGAACCCTTTGAAAATCTCAGCCTTACCATCAGCTGCGAGCACCAGGTTGCCTGACGAGTCCCTCAGGGGCCCGACATTGCCTGGGGCTCTCTTTTCGTTCCCCACATATTTGAAAAAGGACTTCCTGTTGTCCTTGATCCTAGTCGCCAGGCGGAGCTCTACTTCCGCCTTGGCCTTCCTTATAGCCCTCCTGCACTCCTGAGCACAAGAGGAGTACTCCTCCTTGGAGACAACTCCTCTCTTCCAAATGTTGCATGCCTTCCACTTCGCCCTCAGTGACCCCCGAATATCCCTATTAAGCCATGGGGGCTTCCAGGCACTTTTGCCCATCTTGCGTCGGGCAGGAACGGTCACCCCTTGGGCTCGGAGGATCGTCTCCTTAAGGTACATCCACCCTTCATGGATGGCCATGTCCTCAACCCTACAGTCCTGCAGCGTCTTCTCAACCATCCTCCTGAGCTTCCTGAAATTGGCCCTTTTGAAATCTGGGACACTAGTCATAGCATGGGCCCTATGTACACTGCACCAGACAGCAAATTCTATCATGTGATGATCGCTATCTCCCAGGGAGTCCCGTACGTGAAGACCTCTAACCAGATCATCCCCCGAGGCCAGGACCAGATCCAGCAGCGCATCCCCCCTGGTGGGACCTTGCACCTCCTGGACCAAGTGGAGGTCCTGCAGCTCCGCCAGGAACTTCCAGGACCTCTCGGACTTTGCCGACTGCTCCTGCCAGCAGATGTCCGGGTAATTGAAATCACCCATGACAATGACATCCCTCGTCCTAGCTGCCTCCTTGAGCTGGCCAGTTATTTGGAGGTCCAGCTCTTCCCTCTGGTTGGGTGGTCTGTAGCAGACACCTACCATCAAGTCCCTTTCCCCTCATCCTCCTTGCAGCCTGACCCAAATCGATTCTGCCTGGTCCTCAGTCACCCCCCAAGTTGACGCTCAATGCAGAGAAACGCTCTTTGACATAGAGTGCAACCCCACCGCCTCTTTTCCCCACTCTGTCCTTCCTGAAAAGAGCATATCCATTGATGCCTATGGCCCAATCATGGGTTGGGTCCCACCAGGTTTCCGTGAGCCCAACCAAATCTGGGTCTTCCACAGCCACCAGGAGAGACAGCTCATCTTGCTTACCTCCCATGCTGTGAGCATTTGTATAGAGGTATTTAAGGCTACTCACTGCCGCCTCTCCCTCTCCATTCGTTTCCCCCAAGCTACAACCACATACTCTCGCTCAACTTACCTGACTAAGTGGCAGAGCATCGTCTCCTTTCCCAGCAGGCCCATCCCCCACTGAGGCTAGGTTAAAGCCTGCCGCACGAGATGAGCCAAACTAGAAGAAAGGAAACGCTTATCTTTAGGTGTTAGGTGAAGTCCATTCTCTGCCAGCATGCTCTGCATAGAGAAATGCGGGCTGTGATCGAAGAATCTGAAGCCCGCATCATAACACCAACCCCGAAGGCGTTGGTTTACAGCTGTGATACAGGCCTCATGACGCCTTCCCTGTTGAGTCACCGGCAGAATGGAAGAAAACACCACCTGTGATCCGAATGCCTTGAGCTATCTTCCGAGAGTCTTGAAGTCTTCAATGATGTCATCCAGCCAGCCTCTTGAAGTGTCGTTGGTCCCCATGTGGACTATCACTAATGGATGGTAATCTGTGGGCCCAACAATCTTCCGGATGCACTCCGTGACGTCCTGAACCCGTGCTCCGGGCAGGCAGCAAACCTCTCTGCCCAGGGGGTCAGGACGGCAAATGGGGCTCTCCATGCCCCTTAGGATGGAGTCCCCGATGACCAGGACTCAATGCTTGCTCCTCCTATGGGACTGCTTCTTCATCCCATATGTTTAGGGAGGCTGCCCTCAAGTTTACATTGTGCATAGTCCTGCTGGACCCTGCTGGATCCTGTGGGTTCTTGGACCCTTTTTGGATCCTGCACAGAAATGGTTGCCTCTCAGGGCACCTTCAGCCTTATGGGCTAGATGCATGGCTCTAAACCACCCCTTTACCACACCCCAAGCCTTGCAGATGGCATTCACAATGTCCCTCCAAGGCCTTAGTTACACTTGGCCTGTGGTCATTACTAGGCTCTCTGCAGCCGCATCTCTCTCTCTCTGCAGCCTTCAGTGCTTGGCTTTCCACAGTCCTTTCTCTCTCTGTCTGTCTGCACTTACACTGGTGCTGGGGTCTGTGCACCCCAGATACTGTGCTCACATTGGCGCTGGGGTCCCCACCCTGTAGTGGGCCCCCAGTGAGGCTTCCTTTTTCCCCAATAGCCTCAACCCAATCCTTCAGTTTACAAACAGAAATCAAAATACAAGCCCCTGAGCTATAAGATAATACAAGCAGCTCAGGGTGTGCTGTATCCCTTTAAATGAATCAGCCTTCCCCTAGCACAACATGCCTTGTAGGCCAGGGTCTGGTGCACTTCTGAAGTCCTTTAACCTTACCAGGAACAGGAGATGAGCTGTCAAGCCTCTTCATTTAGTTTCCTCTAGGAGAGCTCCTTCCCCCTTAGCTTCTGGCAGAGAACTGCCTCTCTGGTCCTGGCCCTGGGGTTTATATATGCCCCAGGCCCTGCCTCTTCTGGTCAGCTGATCGCCTGCAGGTGGGGGCTAATGCCCTAATTCCTTCTGCCCTGGTAACTTGCAGCTGAGGGGTTCCTGACTAATTGCTAGGGTTCTCTCCATTGCAGTATCAGCCCTTAAAGGAGCAGGCACCTTAGTGCCATGCGACACCTGGCACTGCAGAAAAATTACCTGGGAGGCAGACTGGGACAGGGAGGGAGTTGCGCGAGCCGCCGCTGTACCGGCTTTTCAAGTGGCTGTCAATCAAGCTGGGCAGCGGCTGGCTGATGATGTCAGCTGTGACTGCTGCTGTGGGAGACTTAAAAACCCTGGCAGATGCTGGGTGCAGGGAGAAATGGAGGAGGTAAGACACCAAGTTCATTGGGGTGCCACATAGCAGACCAGACCCTGCCTCACAACACTGCCCCATCAGGAAGAAGCAAGGGTAGTAGTAGGGAGCCAGATGAGGCTTCCCAATTCCCGCTCCATGGGAAAGGGCTTGGGATCGGTCACCACCAAGGGGGCTAGGCATAGTCAACTCCTGCCACAGGCCTGGCGCAGGGATGAAGCAAGGCCAAGGATTAGGAGTGAAGGGCAGGCTGCAACCACAAGTCTGCACTTCAAGTGCAGGCTGATGTGGCTGAGACTCAGTGACATGATATAAGAGGCTGGAGCCAGGAGTTGGTGCAGTGGCACTACAGCCCTCACAGTTGGTGAGTGGATGGTGTGTAGGGGAGGCATAGTCCCAGGATCAACTGCAATAAGCCAGTGAGTATTACCATCTCTGGGCCTGGGCAAGAACACTACTGAACCCCTCCTTTCAATTACAGCTCCATCAAGTCATGGCAGACAAGTTGGGGCCTGGCCCAGGGAGCAGGGAGATACAACGCCAACTGAGGGTGCTATAATGAGATAGAGCACATTGTGTGTGTGGACAGGAGTTGGCTTAGAGGCAGCACGCAGGCTATAACTCTGGTTACCTTGGTATGAAGAAAAGCCCTCAGAGAAACATCCTAGTTTCCATATCATTTAGATTACATCAGTGTACGAATATCACGCTTTTAGAGAAAATATACTGAACAAATGAATCTAAGTCCTAAATCTCTTGCTTCCATTTTGAATATGTCAATTGTGGGCCTGTCTACAATAGCAATTAGTCACAACTAGATTTACTGTGTGTTAAGCTAATACTCAGTAAGTGAATTTGAGTAGATGTCTACACATGCATGGACCTGGCAGTAAATTTAGTGCCAGCTCCCTCCAGCCCTGCCATATACCCCTGTGGCCACCAGGGGGAGTTCCAGCCTTCAGACCCAGCTGCTAGCATTTGGCAGCCATATATGAAGCCAGACCCAGCTGCCAGCACTTTGCAGCCATTTTTAAAACACAGCCGCCCACTGTGATCTCTGTGCAGCCAGTTCCAGTTCTCAGCCAAGCAGTGTGGCATGCACAGAGGCAGCATGTGACAGCTCTATTCATGTCCCCTCTGCATTCCTGAATTATGGCTGCCCCAGCCCCTAGCACTAGCAGTGAGGGACAGGGTCCCTCAATCCTACTGGCCACCTCAGTTGCCCTGTTGGCTTAGTGTAATCACTTCAGCCATTTTGCGCTACTTGGCTCCCCCACATGCAGTGACAAGTGCCTGCCTGCTGTGTGCCTTACCAGGGCCCCTGCTGCTCTGCAGCTGCTTCCACCAGCTATGCTAATGAGGGGCTCCAGGAGGCCACTGCTGAGGATGCCATTGTCCTCCTGGCCCTCCAGTCCCACCACCTCTGGGCCTGCTGCATCTGCTGGGATTGGTGGCAGTGCCTGATGCAATGTGACTGGGATGATAAGCAGTGAGTTGACACCTTTAGGATGACCTGGGCCACCTTTCTTGACCTGCTCTGCCAGCTCTGGCTCCACCTGGAGTGCCAGAACACTGGCATGCACTTGGCCCTCCCCACTACCTGGCTTTGGCGCTGCTTAGGTTGGCCACTCCTGCCAGCCTGTGGTAGGTGGGGCACTTGTTCAGTGTGGGCAAAGCTTAGGAGGCTGTTCTGGAGGTATGTGGCACCTTCCAGGACATGCTGCTGGATACTGTCCTCTGCGTTTGAGACCCCTAGGTAGTGGTCACAGGGTTCAGTGTACAGGACGCACATCTTGGTGACCTGTTCACCCCATGGAGACGAGCCCTACTATAGCTTCAGGGGATTCCACTCAGTGGTCCTGGAGGCAGTTGTCTATCACCAGGAGACCTTTACCCATGTCAGTGCTAGCTGGGCAGGCAGCGCACACAATGGCTGCATATTCAGGAACTCTGGACAGGGCACAGTGGTGGAGAGTGGGTGCTTCATGCCAGGAGTGAAGGACCTGCAGCTAGATGCTGTTGTCATCCCGCCTGTGCTCATCAGGGACCCAGTGTACCCAATGCTCTCATGGCTAATGACACCCTACACTGGGCACCTGGATCCTCACCCATCCAACTTTAATCAGTGCTTTGGCTGGACCTGCACCCTCATCGAATGAGCCTTTGGCTTCTGCAAGGACCACTGGTGAATTCTTACTACCTGCCTCGAAGTGGTGGAGAAAAACCTCCCCTGGGTCATCATAGCAACTTGTGTACTGTGCAATATTTGCAAGGCCCGGGGAGAGTTGTTCCTAGGCAGGGGCAGGTGTGCCTGGTGGTAGTATCATGAGCTGCAATGGCTGGTCCCCCGATGAGGCCCCAGGCGAGGCATGCAACCATCAGTGGGGGCCAGGGCACTGCAGGCAGGAGGCTCTGGTGGACCACCTCATGGAGTGTTTCCCACTCTAGCCTGCCTGCTCCACTGCCCACAGGCCTCCTACCCTCTGCCCACTCCCACCACCACTCTCAAGCCAGACACATGTTGAATCAAAAGTGCTTTATTACCCTCACAAATCCCACCCCATCCATTCCCTCTCAATACACCGAGTCCTCTTCACAGAGTCATAGATTGTTAGGGAGATCTTGTACATCATTGGGTCCAGCCCCCCCACTCTTGTCACTCCCTACCCAACAAATAGACCCCTACATCACCCTCTCAAATCATCAACAATTACAAAACTGCTTCTGAGTATCAGAACTATATATGTGATGGGCTAGCTGCCAATGACCTAGCCCAGGGGTTTTGAAAGGGCAAAAGATGATTGGACGACTTGGGATTCCCTTTCCTCACCAATCAGGCCTCAGAGTCTCACCCCTCATGTCCCCTCATTGGCCCCTTGGGTCACCTGGAGGGGGATAAAAGGGTCATGGCTGACTCAGGGAGAGACCAGTGAGGGACCATGAGGAAGGAGCTTCAAAGAGGTGGTAAGAGCTGAGCCAGCGGGGCAGAACCAGTTGCCCCAAAAGAGCCTGAAGGAGCAGGACCTGCAGGCAGCAGTTAGACCCTCAGCAGCACGGCATGTGGGTGGCAGAAAAGGCTTCCTGCTGGCCTCCAGGATCCCCTATGAGAGGCTGTGGTCAGCTGGAGAAGCTTCCCACTTTAGCAAGGATCTGAGCAGCGACCTGAGGGGTTCCCAGCTCGGCTTCCAGCTCCTCCAATCAGAGACCAGGTAGCTTGATGTGAGGCTGGGGCTCCAGGAAGGTCAAGACCTCTAGCAACTTGAAGCAGTACTAGTGCTGGTGGCTGTGTGGCAGCATCCTTGCCTCCCACAGGGGAGATCCAAGTTCAAGGCTCAGATTTGGTGCCTTACAGTGAGTGAACTAACAAGAAGACCTTGTGTCTTTCTTCCCCTTCTAGGTATTTAGGCTCTATATTTCTTTGACATTTTGTATTTTGTGCCTTTTTATATTTCCCCAACCAGTATTGTTTTCTCTGTCTTGTGTTTATATTTTGTTAACCCTGTCTTTTGTCAATGATTGTAAGTGTCTAACCTTTGTTGAATTCTGCCCCTTGGGCATTGATATATCCACTAAACTCCCTGATTATGCCTGTTATGTTCCCAGTATTGTTCCCTCATTAAAAGGTATATGGTCAAGTCCCCATTGGTTGTCTGGCTCTGCTCTATAGGGGGAGGAGAGTCCCTACACGTCCCACAGGACTTGTGCACCTGCCTTGATCCTTTCAATTGGAGAGGGGTTACCTCTTGGAGTACCACCCAGGTTACATGTACAAGAGTCTCAGTCTCTGTTTGTGAGTGTTAGAGTGAGGGGGCCATGGGGTAGGGGTGCCTAGGGGACAGAGCCCAGGGGTAGATGGCATGCACCCCCGCCTCAGGCCATTCTCCCATGGGTCCATGGGTCATGTCAACCATAGCAGGCAGCAGGCTTATCCTGGGATGACAGCAGCCAGTGCTCCTCCAGGACAGGTGACTCCTCCTCTGCCTGCCCATGTCCAGGGCTAACAGGGCACAGAATCCCCTTGCAGTGCCACTCCTGGGATCTCCAGTTCTACACCCACATGGAGCCGGGGCAAGTGGTGGACCCAGGGCAGGGACTGGGCTAGAGGTTCCTGTGGGTGGGAGGTGCCAGAGGACTCCTCCCAGGCCCTGGCAGGAATCTGATACAGGGTAGTGGGTGGGTAACAGGGGCCTTGCAGGGCCAGGGCTGGGGGCTGGGCAGTGGGGGCACGCACATGACTGCCAGGCCAGAAGGGTGTCTAGGGTCTGGTGGTTGTCGTCCATGGCTTTCACTGCCCAGTTCTAGATGGCATTTGGCTCCCACAGGATCCTCAGGTGCACTTGCTCCAGGGCCAGAAGCTCTGCCCAGAATGCCTCGTCCTCCTGCCACCTGTCCTCCTGGGCTAAGTCCTCCTGTTGCCAGGCCTGAGTCCACTCCTTCCTCTCCTCTGCCAGCACCACCTGCAGCTTGTAGGTGCAGGATCTGATTTTGTGTGCAGCACTTGTGCAGCTGGCACATGCAGGGGGCACTGGCAGTGGGTGATGGCTTCCTTGACCAGGCATCTCCACTGGCTGCTGCTATATCTTCCCTGCATCTAGATGCTGGCCCTGCAGCACCATAAGACAGAAACCCTTCGTGAGAGTTTGCAACATTTCAGAGATAAGATGCTCTGCATTAGGGGCTGTGTTCTGCCTGGCTTCAGATCCGAGGTTGGCCATACATAGGTGCCCAAGGACCATGGCAAGTCAGGCTGGGCAGGCCTGGGCCCAGGTGATTGCCAGCTGAACTGGAGCGGGGGGGCAGGGGCAAGGGTCAGGACTAGGAGCAAGGGCTGGGGCTGGGAGGGCCCTCCTCTCCCCCAGTGTAGGACTTACCATGTGGCTGGGTCTGGCATAGCTGGTGGCTCAGTGCAGTCCTCCCCACTGGTGACAGTATTTGGCTGCACCCAGCGTCCATGGTCTGCAGTGTGCAGTGAGCCAGTGCCTGGTCAGGGCCCCCTCTGGGGGGAAGCTGGTGTTATTGATGGCTGCTGGTGACATAGCCAGCTGCTCCTTGTGGCAAGATTTGGGACTATGCAGTGGCTGAGGCAGCTGCTGCCCAGGGTTCCCAGAGCTGCTAGTGGATATAGCAGCTGGGTGGGCTGGGGCACTAAGTGCCTGAGAGCCCCTCCTCCAGTGACATGATACCAGGCCCAGTGACATGTTATTAGGCCCAGGTCCTGCAGATGAATGTGTGTCAAGTTGGGGCTTAGGAATACTGCTCCTGCTGGTGGAAACTACAGGGTTGCAGCCTGGGTCCAGGGGCACTAAAGTCTGGGTCAGCTGCTGCATAAAGGTCACAGTCTTTTTGGCATGACCAGACAGATGATTGTGGTTGGTTACAGCCACCTGCTGTGCCTGCAAGGCCTTGACCTTTATGAGGTACTGTTGCACTGACCAGGAGTGCCCACACTCCCTCATCCCACCTGGCAGAGCCTCATGAATATGGGTGTTCAAGAACCTGCCCTACACAAACTGCCTCTGGACCTCTGCATTACCCCAGAGTGCCAAGAGGTTCCTGATCTCTTTCAGGCTCCAGTTGAGGCCCTGGGTGAATGGCACGGGCATGCACGCACAGGCAGGTCCAGGCCTTGAGGTGGGGGAGGCAGATGACCTGGTGTGTCTTGTGCTGGCTCTCTGGGCCTCTATGTGGCTGTCCCTCTGTTGCTGACCTTGGGCAGCTACCAGCACAGCCCAGTGCAGGACTACAGCAAGGGACTGGGAGCCAAGCAACAGAGGCTATGTCCCAAAGCACCTGGAGGTGCAAAGCAGGCTGCTGGGTGTGAGAAGCAGGGAGCTGGTGCTGGACCTCCTGGCAGACAGTCAGCAAGCATCCTGGGGGTTCAGCAGGCTGCAGCACCCACCTGGCTTGACAGAGGTGCCCAGGAAGCTGTGTAGCCCTGCAGTGGCCAAACAGCATCTCTGGCTTCAAGACAAGGCAGGCAGAGGCAGCCCATGTCCTGTTCAGGGGGGGGTACATGGGGCCTGCAGTGCCCTTGGAAAACGTACAGGCTCCTTGAGGCTGCTGTGTTCCCCAGGGCACAGAATGGCTGCAGATTTTTATAGCCTGCAGCTAGGGGCTACCACAGAGGCAAACCCTCACAGGAGCCTTGGGGATGGGCTCAGGCCAGCCCCTTAAAGGCAGGGCAGACTCAGGGCAACGTAATGCCAGGTCATGTCTGCATGTGCATTACTGCACATTAACTAATCATAACTAAATTTGATGCTTACATTTGCCAGTATCAGATTTAGTCATGATTAGCCATTTTCACAGTGCATTAAGGGTGTGCACTTGTAGGCGCATGCCCATATTGTGCAGTAAACTAGGCTAATACGCAGCAATGCATCTTGTGTTGAGACGATCTGATTTGCATATGACTGACAAATAAAAGCATGGGAAAAAAATCTATGGTGACTGCAGCTTTCAATGTGCACCCAAGATGGACAGATAAAGCATTCATCTATGAGTTGTTCTTTGCTAAGAGACTCAGAAGAATGGTGGGTGTGGTTGTTATACATTGAGATTTTGATATTTGTAATGTCATTCCATCTAATAATAGTAAGAAATTCAAAGTGTCTTGGGGTAAAAATGTGTCTCTATTAGCATTTTTTCAAGCAGAAGTACTGTAATTATTTTAGAGCTTAGATAAAACCTACTCAGACATTTATAATTAACAGGAAAATGAAGAAAATACAGGAAATCTCATTAAATTTCACTAATTCTATATGACTGGTATCATTATAGGAGACTCAAGAGATCCTTTCCCGGGCTTGGGGCCTGAATGCTAAGTGTTATATAGATCAACAGTAGAAAACATTCCCTGCCCCAAAAAGTTTATAGACTTGCAAAAGGAGACATGAGGGGAGTGAAATACATGGCAGAGGTGTATTGGAGAAAGAATAATGTCAATTATAAAAGCATATTTTTTGTATAGTCTATATATGTCCAGTTTAGCACACCACCAGACCTGCTATTATCACTGTGTGTGTCTATAGGAGATGCTTTTCTGTGTAGTAGAACAGTTTACTGCACAGAAAGCCCCTGCATCTATGCATGAAGACATTTGTTGTGCAGCAAACTGCTCTAATCATGAATACATTTCCTGACTGCAAATGCAAGTAGAAAAATTTCCTTGTGAGTAGTTACTGCGCAGTATTACATGTGTAGACACTGACTGGGAGCAATTTGCTCTCAGTCTGCCTTGCCACTAGGGGGCCAGCCTGAGCTAAGCCCCAGGATCCCAGGGCTGGGAGCCTCTCCTGCCCCATGGTTGGGTTGGCTTTATGCCTTCCCCAGCCTCAGCCCCAGGTCCTTAAAAGCTTGCAGGGACGCTGGGGCCCAGGAGCATGTTCTGGCTGCTTGCAGCCATAGCTAGCCACTGCTTCTTCCAGGATGGGCCACACTGAAGCTGCAGCAGCCTGCCTGCACCCTGGTGCCCTTCCCTCACACTGCAGTGCTGGGCGGCTGCCTGGGCTGTGTCATCCAGTTCTGCAGAGTGCTACAGGTACCTGCCAGGCCTGGCAGCACCCAAGCCCATTTGCAGCCAGCTTCTGGCCACTGTGGCCAGCTCCAGCTGGCACAGGAAATCCACAGCAGTCTTCTCTGACCCTGCAGCTGGTGCCTTGCCCTGTGTCTGTCAGTCCTGTGCCATGACTTTGCGCTGGGTGATGCAGGCAGCAGCTCAGGCTTGGCAGCACCAAGAATGCTGTGCGGAGGCTCAGTGAGCCATGAAGGGAGCCAACTCGTATCCTCCCCAACACCACACACCATCTCCCAGGGCCACACTTGGTCTCAGGAGGAGACTGGGGACCTGACCATGCTGTGGGGTGAGGCTGAGGTCCTCAGCCAGTTCATGTGGGGTGCGCGTTCCAATGCCTACATTGACAAGGGGTTATCACGAACTTTGTGGAAGCACAGGCATAACTGATTGGTGTGGCAGTGCCACACAAAGGTCAAGGCCTTGCAGGCACAGTGGGTTACCCATCACTGACCACAATTGCTTGTTGGGGACTGCCTGCAAGTTCATGCCTTTTATGCAGCAAGTGGATGACATTCTCACACCCTGAGACCCTGGCTGCAGCCATGCCCTGTACTTGAGTATTGTCATTCTGCCCGAGCCTCTGGTATACCCTGGCACTCATGGTGATGAGTCACTGAGGAAGGGCCCCTCAGGCCACCACCAGCCCATCCCACTGACTCCCCACCACCAGCATCATCCAGCATTTCTGGAAGCCCAGAATGTCAAGAGCCCAGAAGGCCAATGTCTGCCCCACTAGTCTGTGGTCTCATCCCCACCCACAAGGTCAGGCCATCCATGGTACTGCCACTTTCCAGCAGCTCCAGCTCCTCCCTGGATGGGCCTCTGCCCCTGGGCACCATGCACCATGCCCCTTGTGACCCAGGACTTTCAAGGGAGCTGCACGCCGTTACTGTCAGTGGGGACCAACCTGAGCTGCCAGGCATGCCAGCCTTGCCCACCTGGTAAGCCCTGCCCTGGCCAGAGGGCCCTCCCTGCCCCAGCCTCTGCCCCAGCCCCAGCCTTGGTTCCCTGGCCCTGCCTGACTCACCCATGCTCCTCTGGTCCATGGATTCCCCACACCACATGCAGGGAGATGGAAAACCATGCAGAAGGTTATTGAGCATCCTGTGCCCCCATAGCTAGGGGAACACAAGCCTCTCACAAGCTGAAGAACATATTGATGTGGGCAGCAGTGTCCTTCTTGGCTCTGGGGGGCATGGACATGTAGCACAGCCACAGGAGATGGTGGAGGTTGAGGGGCAGGGTGGGCTTGCCTGCTGCACTGTTGAAGCTCAAGGTCCTGTGCCAGGTGTGCAGGTACACCTGGGGCACCATAAGCATCAGTAGCAGCAGGGTATAGTGGGTCAGGAATCCCTCAGTCTGCACAAACAACTCCTCATGTTGTGCTTGGGACAATCGCATTTATATATGCCCCAGGCCCTGCCTCTTCTGGTCAGCTGATTGCCTGCAGGTGGGGGCTAATGCCCTAATTCCTTTTGCCCTGGTAACTTGCAGCTGAGGGGTTCCTGACTAATTGCTAGGGTTCTCTCCATTGCAGTATCAGCCCTTAAAGGAGCAGGCACCTTAGTGCCATGTGACACCTGGCACTGCAGAAAACTTACCTGGGAGGCAGACTGGGACAGGGAGGGAGTTGTGTGGACTGGCCCCAGGGCACCTCCCAGGAGAGGCCCCCTGCAGGGACAGTGGGGTGCTGATAGCTCAGTATCTCAGTCATCTGAGAGCCCCATGCTGTCCCAAGCCTAAGTGCTGTGGGCTTGGTGGCAGCACAGGAGCCAGGCTGGCCTGAAAGAGTGGGAAGTGGCTCTGGAACTGCAGCACCAGGTGCTACCAGAAGCCTGTTTTGTCCTGCCCTGGGAATAGGGCAGAGGAGGCAGGCTGCCTGTGGGGAGCACCCAGCAGCTCACCATCCCCATGGGAATGAGCAGAGATGAGGAACTTGGCTGGCAGCCTCCTGGGCCCAGGCCTGCCTGGCAAACTTACCATGGTCTGTGGGCACCCACAGATGTACAACCCCCAACCTGAGGCTAGGCAGCACACAGCCCCCTGGTACAGAGCATCTTATCTCAGAAATGTTGCAAACTCTCAAACAAACAACTGTTTTCTCATGGCTTTGCGGGTCCTGCAGCTGCATGCAGGGGAGAGGCTCCAGTTGGCAGTTGGGGTGGCAGCTCAGGGTCACCTCTAGCCTTGGCTGGGGTCCTGAAGATGTGCAGGTTCCAGCAGAGGAGGACCCAGGACCAGATCTTCCTGCTGCACTGGGTGGTTATGGTGTCTGAGGAGTGGCTTTTTTCATTGGAGGCATGGCAAGTGGAGGATGTCACCTGCAAGGACACTTGGTAGATGGAAAATGTGGCCCACAAAGAGGTGCAGGACCGAGAGGACTAGAAATTCAGGGCAAGGCTCCTGGCTGTGAAGGAGCACCATATTAAGACCATGGAGTGGCAGGCTGTGCTGATGGCCAGGACTGTGGAGGCCACAGAGGAGGATTGCTGGGTTCTGGATACTGTCCTGATGGAATGGAAGCCTTGCTGACAGTAGTAGGGGTGGTCACTGTGGGGTAGGCAGGTGATTGGGATGTGAGTCCCATCCAGGACACTGGGGGAAGCCCAGGGCATGGAACCCCACCAGCAGCAGCCAGTTGTGCACACTGAATACGTGTGCCCCAGCACATCTTGGATGGCTTCTCTGGTAGTGGCCTTGTCCATGCTGAAGAGGTGGCTAATGTAGTGGAGGCTCATGGGTGCATCCAGCTAGAGCAGGATGATGGCCAGCTAAGTGTCTGTGGGGAGGGGCAGCCTCATTGTGGTTTCCTGCTCTTCCAGGTGCAGGTGGAGCTGCTCCAGGAGGTCCTGGAAGATGGCCTGGGTCATCTGGAACTTCTCCAGCCACTGCTTATCATCCCAGGCAGTCTGGATGATGTACAGCATCCAGTCCCAGCAGGCTGGGTGGGCCCAGAAGCAGAGGGGTTGCAAGCTCAGGAGGGCATTAACAGCCCCAGCGGTGGTGTCATGAATATGTTGTTGCCATCCCTGCTAGGGTCCAGCCAGCAGGACAGGGTCTATGCAGCATCTGTATGGTGGTGGGGAGTCTGAGGAAGCACAGCCAGGTCAGCCAGGTAGCTGCTACACTTAGGGGAGCCAGCAGGGCCCAGACTGCCCTGGAGCAGATGGTGGTCACTGCAGCAGGTCAGTGTCACAACCCAAATCAAGTGAGTGTCCCTGACACAATAGACCACCCCTCTGTATGATTGGCATTGAGACCACCCCTTTGTATGATTGGCATTGTTCTAAATTTGGTATGTTCCACCTAATTAAGTATACCTATTTGGCAATTTTTCATTGGCTATTCTAAAAGTATAAAAGTCTGCTCAGTTTCTGCCCAAGTTGGAGTGAAGTGAACTCTGACCACGTTGCAGGAAAGACCTTGCAGAGGTCTGAGCACACTGCGAAGAGCTCTGAGCACATGGCAGGGTGACTTTGGCAGACTGATCACCCACCAACGGCTCCCTGTCAGTGACCTCCCGAGATACCCCTTCCCTGCACGCTTTTGTCTGTACATTGAATGCAGTAATCCGAACTGTAACTACGCAAATGAGCCTACAGCTTGCGTTGTGGCCACCAGCGGCGTAAGTAAAATCTGTTTTAAAACCAATATGCTGTTTTGCCTCTCCATCTGCCAGCCCACCTGACGTCAGCTTAGTTAACCACCACTTCCCCTCGGCTGGCTCTGACTGGTTGGCCAGCTGAGACAGTCAGCAGGGCCAACATCATGGCCAGCAGGAGCCCAGGGTGCTGGATGTTGCTGCCAAGGGCTGGGGCTGGAGCTGGAGCAGCCATGGTGTGGGGAGGCAGAGACTTTAGTGAGTGAGTTACCACATGCTGCCCCCATGCTCTGCACACTGCTGCCAGCGAGAAAAGCAGCTGGCCAAGGAGCAGGGAGTGGATCTGCTTTTTAAAGATGGCTGCAGACAGCTGTGGCTGAAGCTACAAGCTCCCCCTTGTGGTTGCAGGGGCCTGTTGCATTGCTGCAGGAAGTGGGGGCAGTTTGCTGCTGAAAGCAGCAAATCTGCTTCCACTCGAGTTGTTTAGTCAAGAGTAAACTGTTCCTGGATGATTTGCATGTGTAGATGCACCCATTGTCAATGGCAGTATTCTGTAAGCAGCAAGGCAGAGTCTTATATAGAAAACCATCTAGGTTTTCTTTCTCCTGGTTGCCAATCTCCCCACCAAAAAGAACAGGAGCTTGTTCTGGTGGTCCAGGTAAACCAGTCCAGAAGAGCGGGTTGGTAAGCGAAACGGGATTGTCAGGTAGACAAGTGGAGGGAGAGGCCAAGACAGAGTGTTGGTTGCAAAGAGATTTTTACTTACGCCTCTGATGACACTGGCATAGGTGGTGAACGATTGCTTGGTTACAGGTAACAGGTAACAAATGACAGGTAACGTAACAGATAACAGGTAACGTAATGGGAAACAACGTGACAAGTCAACAATTCATGAATGCAGCAAGCATGCAAAAGGAACGGGTTACGTCTGGCAGGTCGACGACGGGGTTGGAGGGTGATGGGTGATCAGGCCACCAGCTTGCCTATGAGGTGTTTCTCAGAGATCTCCTCAGATTTCTCCTCAGAGCTCTCCTCAGAGTTCTCCGACTTGGGCAGAAGTTGCACAGACCTATGTAGTTTTAGAGTGCCAGGTGGGAATAGCTAATGAGGCAGAACGTGACCAAATTTAGAGGTGGCAGCAGTTGCTTGGGGTGGGGTTCATTGCTCGCTCAATCCATTGTGACAGGGGCACTTAGCTATTTAGAGGACTTGTGTATGACATGCCCCCTTGCTCATGGCACAATGGATGTACGGTTTTGTTTAGACAGCTGCTTTGTCCATGAACTCGTTGGTCTCAAAGGGTTCGGGCAAATGGGTATACACATAAGTAGACAACTTCGTTACTCTATGTTTAACATATTTCAAAAAACAACAAATGTCTCCAATTCCTATACAAATAATAAACAGTGGCATCAACAGGGTGAGTAAAGGTATCAGTAAATACATGAGCCAGGAATAAGTGTCCCATCCAAAATAAGTAAATAGGCTAGCTAGCCATCCGGTCCCTAGACCACTTACATGGTTGGTGTCTGTGGCTATTTTTCGAATCGTATTAATTTGTTGGCTAAGGGGAATGGAAATATTTGGAATGCTTATAAAACAGTGGTCGTGCGAAAGATTGAGATCCTCGTACACACCTCCCTGTTGAAGTAACATTAAGTCAAGGGTAAGGCGGTTTTGTATGGACATATGGGATGTGGCCTGTAACTGTTCTTTTACTAACGCGAACTCCTCAGCGGTTTGGTTGGCTAGCTTCTCGACTTGTTCAGCTAATCAAGCTATAGCTACTCGGGCTTTGCCTATGCCTAGTCCAGCCCAGCTGAATCCTCCTTCAAAGACCCACTGTGTGATTGTGAGGTCGCGTTTGTTATTTGTGAGTGACCTCCAGGTGGCGCCTTGCTTTTGTCTGTGGCGTAACAAGTGGCTTGGGGGGTCGCGTGCTGTCGGCAGACAGGGGAGGGCAGAGAAGTACCATAGCTAAGAAGCAATCTATGTTCGATAATACAGCCGGAAGGGTGGTATGTAGGTGCCCGTCCGAGCAAGCCCATAACAGCCCGATAGGAGCTGGGGTATTTAGCCTTGCACAGTTCTGGTTTCTCCACTGGTACGCACCTAACTCGTCTGGTACCGTGGTGGCGTTAGGTGGTGGGCGATGCCCGTGACACCACTGACTGAATCTAGTGGCTCTTACTACCGGGTAAAAAAAGGAGTACCATTGTTCGAGGTCAGAAACATTGACAGTGAATGATTTATCCCACTGAATCAGTGAGCAGGTGTTATGGATAGTAGAGGTAATGACTAGAACATCAGTGGCATTAGTTGCCAGCCCGGGCGGAAGTTTTAAGAACGATTGTGGGGTGTATCATTTAGGATTCTAGAGTAAGGAATTATCAGGCCTAGCCCAACTCACACCCTCGAGGTTGATACCCCAGGGAATTTCTGAGCAATTAATTTGGTCCGGGTCGTTCCCTGGTCCAGGGAGGCTAGTTGTGGCTATATCTTGGGTGTAGTTGTGCTTTAATATACTGCTAAGTGTGAGGTTTTGTGCCCATGAATAGTTATAATCGAGTGGTGGCCCACTAGGCGACCCTACGGGAAACTCAGTTACTATGACACTTCTAGGTGTGTCATGATTTCTAGCTGCAAACCAGGTGCTAACATTAAAGGAGTAAGAACATGGGGATCTACTACAGGGTCGTTAACCAATAAGGGTATGTGCAAACATGCAGTTAGGCCTGATTCACTAGTGTTGCCTGTAACGTTGGCCCAAAGCGAGAAGAGGGTCAGTATCGAGTTCTGCTGTGGCTCCAGTGACGTCTCCCTATAGTTGTCTTGAGCCGTGGAGACCACTAAAATGGCTGATACAATTACGGCAACGAGTCGGACTATTGTCATTGTGGTTGCAGTTCCCAGGATGGTGCCCGTAGGTGGTGACGTCGACCGTGTTGCAGTTCACTGCGGGACTTCGCTTAACCTAAAACAAAATCTAGGGGGGGGAGAGAGAGAGAGAGAGAGAGAGAGAGAGAGAGACAGAGGAAAACCGTAGACATAATTAATTAGAGATTGCTTTCGTCCATAGTGGTTCGGTGGGTTAAGAAAGAGTTGGAGCGTGATTGCGTCTGTCCCTCCGTACACCTCGACACAGGCTTCTATGGCTTCCAAAGTCGCTGGAATTGCCCCGGGATTCTGCAAGTGGCGATGAACTCATCTTCCATTGCGTTGGGCCTGCATCAGTCCCAATTGGTGTACCCTTGGATTCCACGAAAGGTATGACACTCCGATAATGGCCAATAGCAGTTGTTCCGCATTGGCCTTCTGCAGGTGACTCTCAGGCCCTACGTGGGTTTTATGGATCACTTGTCCCACCACAAGTGCTGGAAGTGGAATGGGCCAATGAACATTAGTCATGATCACATTTAGATCAGTGGCGTGTCCTCCACTCCAGGCTGCTTGTTGGGTTAAGGCATTTGCTTCTTCTAAGTCTAGTATGTCAGACCCGAATTCTACATCAAATGTCCAAGCCACATGGCCAGGGTTTTTTCAGGTTTCACTTTTGATTCCCGACACAGCTCTTGTATCTCTTGCTGGGTGCGTGTGCGATAGGTGGTAGTAGTGTGGGTGGTGCCTTGCGCATCTGTGATGTGTTTTATCAATGCTATTGGGTGAGGTGCAGTCAAGGAGGGGCGTTCCGTGTCAGGCTGGAGGGCTGGATACAAGTTTTCTCCCTCATATTCCATTGCTGGTGTTATATCAGAGAGTGGGGCCAGGGACAGGGACATGGCTGGCCACTCCCCTTGGGCGGCTCCTATCTTTTCACGGCCTTTTTTCCTCCTTGGCGCCTTTTTCAGGGGGTGGGGCAAAGGGTGGTGAAGCAGCCAACCACCCCCCTTGGGGCAGTTCTGCTTTTTTGTGCCCTTTCTCATTTTCGTGCCCTTTCTCATTTTCATTGGTGCCATTTTCTAGCGGCGGCTCGGCACCTCTTTCGCCGCCATCTCCAGTGGCTCCTTGCCCACTGTGTGCAGCTGAGCCTCTAGGTTGGCATTTTCCCATAGTAAACCCGCTACCACATGGAATAACACATTTATCATCTTTCCTTTATTCCATTTTGTCACCGCCCCATTTTGCTGTGTGGCGGCCCTCGGTTTGTAGGCCTTCCCAGAGCTGGCCTGGGAGTTTGTGACCACACGATCCAGTTGCTAAAGCCGGACAGTTAAACCGATCCGGTGGGGTGGGTTCCCCTCCTTCCCGCAAGCACCGTAAGCAGTGGACATAATCTTGGGCGGGGGTCGGCTCATCTGTTTCCTTCACCTTCACCTCTGCTAGGGACAGGGGCAATCCTGTGTCCACAGGTCTAAAACTAATCCAGTCGCTGGCCATTACGCAGCCGAACACCTCAGGGGACATGCTCACTTTCCACTCCTTCACGATCGGCCTTTCTCCCCTTACCGAGAAGTATCCCCCGAGGAGGTTCTTTCCTTCCCCTCCTACCATCCGATGGTAAGCGATATGTGCCCAGAGTTCATCTGCGTTATCCATGTGGCACCCCCGGTGAGCCGGGGTCAGCACCTGATTAAATTCTTCTCCACCACATTGCCTTCTGATCCTGTTTATGATGCCATGTTCTGGTGGTCCGGGTAAACCAGTCCAGAAGAGCGGGTTGGTAAGTGAAACAGGATTGTCAGGAAGGCAAGTGGAGGGAGAGGCTGAGACAGCGTGTTGGTTGCAAAGAGATTTTTACTTACGCCTCTGATGACACTGGTGTAGGCGGTGAATGATTGCTTGGTTACAGGTAACAGGTAAGAGATGACAGGTAACGTAACAGATAACAGGTAACATAACGGGTAACGTAATGCGACGAGTCGACAATTCATGAATGCGGGTGATCAGGCCACCAGCTTGCCTATGAGGTGTTTCTCAGAGATCTCCTCAGATTTCTCCTCAGAGCTCTCCTCAGAGTTCTCCGACTTGGGCAGAAGCTGCACAGACCTATGTAGTTTTAGAGTGCCAATAATGGACTGCCAGGTGGGAATAGCTAATGAAGCAGAACGTGACCAAATTTAGAGGTGGCAGCAGTTGCTTGGGGTGGGGTTCATTGCTCGCTCAATCCATTGTGACAGGGGCACTTAGCTATTTAGAGGATGCATGTATGACAAAGCTAAACCCAGGAGCCTAGTAGATCTGAATTACTCCTCCAGGTTGCAGTTGGAGTGTTGATCATTTCTGCATAATTTCACAAGGTAAAAATGGTGTAAAAATTCATAAATAAGGGTAAATTGGTGCTCTGCCAGGAAGAAAAAATCGGAAGAGTCTAGTTCCTGCTGTTTTGCACAGTTTCCTGTCACTTATACCTTGGCAAACTGGCCATGAAATGTGACCAAATCAGAATTTTCCACTTCCTCGTAAGCTTGGAGGGAGTGCTCTGTATCCAGGTCAACCATGTGTAAATGGCTACCATGGTTCCGGGCTAAGGGGAATCACACACATGTCTTTTTCTGTTCTGTCTTAACACATTTATGCAGCACCTAGAGAGAATATTGCTGCTAGGGAGGGAAAAGAACTGAAACTGAAGAAGGTTGGCACTGGAGCCAATAGGTATAAACTGGCCATGAATAAATTTAGAGTGGAAATTTGAAGAATATTTTTAACCAATCAGAGCAGTTGGACTTTCAAATAATAATGAGATAAAAAACGAACTGTTCCTAAGATGAAGCTTGATCAGTTTATGAAAGTCATTATATAGCATGGTTTTCCATCATAGCAGGGACTCGATTCCATGACCCCAAAGGCCCCTTCCAATCCTCTGTTGCCATATAGTCTACCTCTTTCACCCAGCCAATTTTCCTAACCAGCATGGGTGGGTCTGGTCCTGCCCCATGTAGAAAGGTTAGTGGTATTGTGGAATTTTAATCTTTCACTTCTTAGGCCCCAAGGATTGCAGTAACATTTGGGAACTTGCTCAGGGAAAGGAAAGAGGAAAGGCTGCTTATGCTCTCCTCTCCCCCTACCCTGCATAGGACCAGGTGGTGTTCAGCCATAGGAGAATAATGACTAAAATGACAAGTTTAAGAATGTAATTGAAAAACCTGTCCCCTTTCACATACTTCTCCAATGCGTGTAAAAAACAATCATGAGTAAAGCCAGCAGCACAGAGATATGGAGAAGACATTTCTCTAGCTGCTGAAGGTCATTTCTTCTCTTGCTAAGCACACACTTGTTTAAACAGTCTGGTTCCTGGAATAATCTCTCCTGAGATGAGAGCTCCTGAAGCATATTTTGCTTTCAGGAATGTACTGTATGAAACATTTCATACTTGTAAGCATTTCTCATCATAGGTATTTAACTGAACAGGAACAGAGTGAAAGGAGTTTGTTTGGAGTTGCACATTGGGCCTGAGCCTTCTTGCCTGCCTCTTGAAAACTGGGGTTTACCTTCAATTGCCACTGACTTCAGTGAGAGCTGACGTTTCAGCTTCTCTTCAGGGGTATTCAAAGCAATAGAATTAGTCCCATATTGAATTCATACCTGAAGTACCTATGTGTCTTTAGAAAAGTAAGTGTTATGTGGGTTTTAGTTGTGCTGACCCCAGAGCCTGTTTTCACCAACAGGTTCAAGATGTTCAATTGTATTTTGAGCAAACCTTGCCCATTGTTAGGGTTTTGTTGGAAGCCAAAGGAAATGATGTAGTTAGTAGAAGATAATGGATTTCTTTTTATTCTCTTATTGTCTGTTATGCAACGTAGTTTCTTGAACCTTACTCTCAACCATTTCATTCTGGTCACCCTTTTTTGTTTGCTTCCCACAATTTTTTTCAATCAGAGTTACTCAACAAATGTTCATGCTGAGGAAATGCACATTTGAAAGGACTTTCTGAAATCATTTCTTTTTGAAACTGGAAGAGAAGAGAGAGTCAAAAAGATCACTCCCACACTGGCATGCTCACCAAAATACTTTTCTTCAACTGTTTTATCAATATGCAAAAGATTTAAATGTTTCTAAATGTTGGGCCAAAAAAACAAAGGCCCAAAAGGTGGGAATGTGGAAATAAGTTTAACCAGGTCTCTTATTTGACTAAGAGGAGAGACAAAGAGAGAGAAAGAGAAGAGAAAAAGATGCTGATGCTATGTGTTTTAAAATGTTCTAAAATAAGGAAAAACCTTCATGCCTTGTTTTGTCTTGATATATTAATCTCTGTGTGCAGATGTTAACCTTCTCCTTTCCAGGAACCAGAAACTGATAGCTGTTGCCAAAACACAATGTATTTGCTGAATAAGCAAACTGCCTATGTATGACAAACGAATGATCAACTTCTTCCTGTTTCTTCAAGGTTGCTCTGTCTGAGCCATGCATCTTTTCTCGCTGTCTAAAGTCTAAATATGGTTGTAAAGTTATAGAGTTCAGAGTTCCTTTGAGAACCCTTCTTGTGATCACTTGTATAGCTCTAAATAAACCAAGATGGCTCTGTCAATTCTGATACAACCCCAATGCGAAGTTTGATTTCTTCCTCACTAGTCACAGTGAAGCAACACAAAAAGCAGCATTACACAGAAGAGTTACATAAAAACAAGAGCTACATGGCTCACTGTTACCACCTGTTGGTGAAAAGAGAAGAATTGCCCAGATTGATCGCAAGCCCTACTGATGGACAGACGCCTCATGAGGGTGGGCTGGAATCTGTGGGTGAACAAGAAGAAAGGACTAGGCCAGGCTTCATTTGCATTTCATGTATATGACAGTTTGGAGCAATTATGTAAAACACTGTTTTGTTTTCTGAAGTAGGGTGAGTGAAATGATATTATTCTTGTTGGGTTACGAATGGGCAAAAGACCTGCCTTGAATGTGCCTGGAGTGAGAGGTTACTCCTATGGACAACTATGGTCTGAAGGGGTTGGGCAGAGAGAGAGATGGAAAGAGTGAGAGAGAAAGATGGGCTGGGGGAAGGGGACTCCAGTTGGGACACTTTTTTCTGTGGTAAGGCTCTTTTGTGGTGTTGATTCCTTTCTGGAGAACTCAGATGCTACAGAGGCTGTTTTAGGGAAGCAAGCAGAGCTAGGATACTGCAGAACTGCTGAGTGGAGATGAGATGATGTGGTGGCTGAAGTCACCAGAAGCAGCAGGCTTGCTGAGAGGCTCTGGTGAGTGCCTTGTTGCCCGGTGCGAGTTGTGATCACTTCAGTCAAGTTAGGTGATAAATACCTTGGAACTGCATAGGTCTCTGGAGAAGAATTGACCTGTCCAGAATTTGAACTTCTCCAAGCCTGACTGATGAACAAAGTGGAGGGTAGATTAATGGCTAGTAAGTACCTCTCAGGTGCTTGCAGCCATGACAGGAGGACTGAGTTTATGACTGTTGTCAGACCTCTTGGGGGTAGGAGTCTTGCCTAAGGTTTTTATAATATTACTCTGCCAGGTTCATGCTGTAGTTCTTTTCCCCCACTCCATTAAGTTTTATTAGTTTTAAACCCTTGGATTTTTTGCTTGTGAGAACGAACATACTACTCAGCCTGAACACCCTGACAGTGTAATATAGTTTTACAGGTTTCTGGATGAGGACTTAAGCTGATGATGTTCAAATTTTATTTTGAGAGTTTCAGTAGCTTTATTCAGTAACTGAACTGAATTGCTTTTACTGCTGGACGGGGCCTGACAGAGTACTTATTCTGCTGTAAGCAAAATTTGAGAAAAAAAATGTTCCAAGTTATAGCAAAGAAGAGATTGGAAAAGACCTCAGGAGGCTATCTAGTCCAACCCCCTGCTCAAGGCAGGATCATTTCTGTCAAACCATCTGTCTAACCTGAACTTAAAAACTTAACAGGGGTAGTGTTATGCTTCAGCCCAAGTCTGAATTCGTTGCCCGGCATGCATGAGCCAATATATGAATGCCAGTTGGAAGTTTGAAAGAAAAAAAGTTTTTA
>JAGPOW010003642.1:65254217-65355109 GCA_030014935.1 Caiman crocodilus | reverse complement strand
ATGACCCCAGCTAGATGCATATCCAACCTCCTCTTGAAGACCCCCAGGGTAGGGGAGAGCACCACCTCCCTTGAGAGCCCGTTCCAGACCTTGGCCACTCTAACCGTGAAGAAGTTCTTCCTAATGCCTAGTCTAAATCTGCTCTCTGCTAGCTTGTGGCCATTATTTCTTGTAACCCCCGGAGGCATCTTGGTGAATAAAACCTCACCAATTCCCTTCTGTGCGCCCCATGATGAACTTATAGGCAACCACAAGGTCGCCTCTCAACCTTCTCTTGCGGAGGCTGAAAAGGTCCAGGTTCTCTAGTCTGTCCTCGTAGGGCTTGGTCTGCAAGCCCTTAACCATACGAGTGGCCCTTCTCTGGACCCTCTCCAGGTTATCCATATCCCTCTTGAAGTGTGGTGCCCAGAATTGCACTCAGTACTCCAACTGTGGTCTAACCAGCGCCCCGTAGAGGGGAAGTATCACCTCCTTGGATCTATTTGTCATGCATCTGCTGATGCACGATAAAGTGCCATTAGCTTTTCTGATGACTTCGTCACACTGCTGACTCATGTTCATTTTGGAGTCCACTAGGACTCCAAGATCCCTTTCCACTTCCGTTGCCACCCAGCTGGTCATTTCCTAGGCAGTGGTAATGGAAATAAAAAAAAATACTGGACATTTTTCCTGCCTAGGTGCAGCACTTTGCATTTCTCCTTGTTGAACTGCATTCTGTTGTTTTCTGCCCACTTGTCCAACCTGTCCACGTCTGCTTGCAGCTGTTCCCTGCCCTCCACAGCTTTGTGTCATCTGCAAACTTGGACAGTCAAGAGATTACTTTCTACTCTATATGTTTTTCTTCCATCACACTCCATAATATAGGTGCTGTTCAATGTGGGAGTAGTCATCCCATACTGGGCATGTCTACACATGCCTCTCTTAAGTGGACTTAGCTTAAAATCACCATTTTAAAGGTGCATTAAGGACATGTGGCTACACATGTGCACCTTAAATATGCCTTAAAAATGGCGCTTTCAGGCTATGTGAGCCTAAATTTGATACCTGCATAAAGCAGGTATCAAATTTAGGCGTGAATAGCTAAGTTGCATTAATACATGTGTAGGTATGCTAATGTGCATTAATGCAGTGTGTGTCATTGGATAGACACCGCATTAATGCACATTCGTACGTCTGCACATGCACTAATGTAACTTAGCTATACATGCCTAAATTTAATGCGCCTTTATGTGCATTAGCGTGTCCATGTGAAGATGCATGCCTAAATCACCTTAATGTGCCTTAAGCAAAGGTGCATTAAGTTTAGGTGCATATAAATACACATGTAGACACACCCACTCTGTTTTAAAATATCTAGCTAGAAAACAGGCTTTTGAATTGTAATTTGTCAGATTTTGAATAGTATTTTTGAAGGTTGGATTTTAAGTAGTATTTGGAAAGGTGTTCAGTTGACAGCTTCCATCTTCTCTTTCAGGGTAATTGTCTTCTATTATTATTACTGTAAAATTCACAGTAATGTACATTGAATGATACACTATGTGATTTCCACCCCCCCTTTTTCTTTTTTTCTGTACCTCCTGTATTTTTATGTATTCTGTACAATTTTTTGCCATTATTCTGTACAGGGTTGATTCTGCTGGGGAAACTGTAAGCCTGAGGCATTATTTGCATACAGGTTCCACTAGCTTTAGTGGTTTCAATGATTTTCAGCCCATATCTGCCAACTTCCAGCTGATTCAAGATTGGATGCCAAGAAATCTGGGTTTGATTTGTAACTCTCTGTGTGAACAAATCACTTAAAGTATCTGTGACTTGGCTATCTAGGCTATTTAGGTTTTTTTTCTGAGTTGCCTCATAGTTCTAGTATAGCTGTGTTTAAGAGGGAGTGTAATTGATTGGACTCGACATAGAACGTCTGTATCTTAATTCAGACTCTGTCACCCCCATGAGTAATCTTGGGCAAGTCACTGATCCACCCATATCCATCACAATGGCAATACAAAAATTAATTTCTCTAAATCACTGTTTGAGTACTGCACATGAATGATGCACCTGGTGGCAGGGGGGGCACAGTTGCACTGGTGGCTGCGGAAGCATGATGGTGGTAAGCATCGGTGGTACCTTTTTGTAGGGGATGCACCACAACACTCAGGGGGGTGCATGTGCACCCATGTGCATCCCGTATGCATTGCTGCTAATACTAGATGAACTAAGATACATTCAGTATTCTAGTATTCTTGCATATAAATATTTTATTTGAGCTGCCTCACATATTGCTTACCCCTCACTTCCAATACGTAATTTTATGATAACCAAACAAAATGGAAGGGAAACTGATTGTAGACTCAAAATAATCATATTCAGTTTTCATGCAAAGAAATCAATAATATGTCAACAGTATGAAATTTCAGTCATCTCCATGCTGAATGTAAGCATTTGGGCTTTACTTTTTTAAGTGTAGCTACTGTACTTAAGAAAAGTTGCCTATCTACCCTTTTTTCAAATATAGATATAGTTAAATTTTAAGATCGCCATGGTACCTTGAATATATCTGAGAATCATAGAATCAGAGGTTTGGAAAATCACATTTTGCAGTTGGCTTTAATGAATACTCTAATTTGCTTGTTCTATACATTTTGGTATACTAATTTCCAGTTATGGAAGCATAATATTTGCAGACAGATAATAATTAATGTATGGAATATGTACCACATTAATCACAAATAACTTGTTAGGCAGCTTTTGTTCCTCAGTCCAAGTTCCCTCTCAGCACAGTTAGGGTTTGCTCCTATTAGATGCCTAAGTGCCATCCTAATCCACTATATCTGAATTCCTGAAATCCATTAATGTGTGTACTTTTTTTTGTACCAAGCACTCATTTTAGTGTTAAGAGTAAGTCATAGAAAAAAGCAGTGAGGGGGAAGAGGACCCATCCACCTTTTGGGTTAACAGTTTTTCAGTGACTTGAGGAGGATGGAATAGGACTGCATTTAGAGACCTAAATCCATGTAGATGCCTTACAGGTGGAATAGGATTTCTGGCTTATTAAAAAAAGCTTTCAAAGTAGCAGAGGTGTAGCTGCATTCATTTCCACCCCCCCCCCCTCCCCACACACTTGAGTCTCACCTGTTGATCAACCCAATTTACATTTTAACTGACTGACTTTCTTACATAGTGCTGGCTTCTGACTGCTTTCCTACTCCAGCCAGGAAGACCACAGACCATCTGCAGATGGTCCCTCTGCCTGATGAAGGGGAATTGTACCTGAAAGCTTGTAAAGAAGATTTTTTCCAACTATTTGAGTTGGTCTAATACAAGATATAAGATTTACCCAAAGAACCTTGTCTTCAAAGTATCAGCAACCTTGAAATAAGCTAAATATTATGCCTCAGTGCATCTTCCTGGTGCATGTTCCACTGATGTTTCCAAAAGGACAAAAGCAAGATCCTGGGTACAGCAAGACTATCCTCATTGTCTGTATTAACTCAGATCCTGGGAAGCCTGTGATACTGACTTGTCTCCAGGGTTTATTTATTTATTTATGAGATTTATATCCTGCCCTTTCCAACAAAGACTTTCTAACAAAGGCTGGTACAAACTGCATGTAGCTTCAGCTGTGATAAGGGAGTTTTTCAGTTGTGTTATTGCTTGAGATAGGCTGAACTAGTTTGAACTGCCTTTTCTGAACTCTTTTAACCTCCAGTGTGTCATGGGTACCTCTACTATTCTTGCCTCATATGTGTAGGTTTACCGGTCTCTGCTGTTTTATGGAATGACAGACTTAGTTGCATGAGAACAAGTCTCTCTGCTGACCCAAAGTAGATAACAGATCTTATTGTTAAAACAGCTTGGGGAGATTTACCATTAGCTTATACAATATAATACTCTGCAACCTTTTTGGACATACAGCACCCCTTTACAGACTCAAGGCTAGCTCTTTAGTTTTCACTAGTTTTTTTTACTACAGAAAAAGTAGAGCATTTCTTATGTTGCAAAGAACTTAGAAAGCCCACAGCAAGGCAGAACACTTTTAATACTGTGGGGAGTGTGTAGACAAACTGGGAGCCCTAAATTGAAGTGATGGGTTTTAAAAAGCACCACTTCAATTTAGGACTGATTAAACCCCTGTGTTGTGCACACACTGGCGGGGAGGGGAGGGCAAGCTGCAGGTGGACAGAGCAGTCCCTGGGCTGTGGGGATGGAGGGGTAGTGCTTCCCTCCCTGGTAGTGGCAACCCCCACAGGCAGAACCCGCCCACAGGCACCTGATTCAGGCAGTCCCAGGCAGCACCACAGCTACGGAGGGAAGCACTGGCCCCCTGTGCAGTTCGGGCCGGCTCCAGGAGAGGGAAAAAAAAGATCAGGCTCATCGCTTTTTTTGGGTAGAGCTGCTTTCCCGGGCTACTGCCAGGCTGCCTGCAGGGCTTTCTGCAGAACCGTGAAGCTGCACAGAGCCCAGTGCTTAGCTCCATAGCCGTAGGGGTAGCAAACTAAAGCTCCTCAAAGGAGTTTTAGTTTGCTATGCCCCAAGTCATTTAAGGCACATTATGCCACTGAACAGAGGCTACGTGTAGAGAGAGGGTGCACGTGGGTGCACATGTACCCCCTGAGTGTGGCAGTGCACTCCCTACAAAAAGGCACCACTGACACTGTTGGTGGTGCTTGTGGGTGATTGCTGCTCGCCACCTCCTCTCCCACCACGGACACCACTGGCGGCATCTGCGGGAGCAGCTGCAGACTGCTGTTTTGAGTGCTGTAAGGACTAAAGGCTAGTTTGAGGACACCTTCAGAGGTGCAGGGTGAAATTAAACTGCTGCGTGTATATTACCACAGTATAGTTGCTTAACCGTCCTTTGGTGCATTGGCTTGTGACCCCCTAGCCCCTGTGGATTTCTATATAAAAGTGGGAACTCTGCCTTGCTTCTTGTGCCTGTTTTGGGGCCTGTAGGATTGGTGCACTTGGTCACTGACATGGAGCCAATTGTCAAATCACACCAAGGAGCCCCAGCTGTTGCACTCTGGGATTAATGGTTATAATTTATCATAGGTGTTATTGATTCTTTTAAAATTGTTGTCAACACAACCTTTTAATTGACAGAACGCTGAATATTAGCTGCCAGTGCCATTGTTTGTTTTGATTTATCCTGTATGCCTGTGTTTATTCTCAGTAGTTTTAACATGTCAATAAACCCATTAGTCTGAACAAATTGGCAATGGTGTTTGTATTAGGATAACAGCTTGTTTCCAGACAGAATCAATGGGAACAGCAAATTCCACATACTTTCATTTTAAAATGAGCCTAAAGACTCTCACCATCTATGTTTTTCCCAGAAGAAAGTCCAGATCTATTATTCTGTTTTAAGAAATAGTGGGACCTGAGAAGTAACCTCATGGAAACAGTACCTCAAAGGGGAGACATTTTACCAAGGGAGTGGGGCAGTCTGTTATTGTTCCATTTGTATTTGGCAGGTTACATGCTTAGCTCTCATTAGTGTTACTAGGGGTCATTTGAGTAAGGGTATATCTGCACAGCAAAGTGAAGGTGAGGTTGTAACGTGCTATGGTGCTCCAGGGACAGGCAGTCAAAGCAGTAAAGTTGTGGTGGCACATGGTCATTACAACATGCTGACACCCTGAGAATTGTAGCAGAAAGCCTCTTTTCCTCTTGCCTGCAGTTGCTCTTCCCTCTTTGGGTATGTTTTTCCTCTTCTACCTTTTCTTCCTTCCTCTTTCTTTCACTTTAAGATAAGGAATTGTTTTGAAATTTGTATGTGTGCATTTTGTATCTCCCCTTGTATTTTGGTATTTTTATTTATTTGTGTGTCATGGCATTACTTTTGTAGCTTATATTTTATACTCCTCACCTTTCAACTTTCAACTAAATGTGTTTAGTTTCATAAATAAGTTACACATTGTAACAATGTTAACAAGGGCAGGAATCAAACTGCCTTTCCCTGTATCAGGCTGGCCCCTGAAAGAGCGAGTGAATCAGTGATTGAATGTGTAACACGGTAGCAGGCAGCGATTAACACCTAAGGAAACTGCAGCTCAACCAATGGAAGAACTCAATAGAAGACAATGTAACAACCGGGAAATCTCTAAACATCACTGATCAAGGGCTGGAAGCCCTGGTCTGAGTTAATCAACGCCGGGGACCAACTTTTGGGCTGAATATCTCCAGATCGACCGCTTCCAGAGCCCTATTCAAAATTCATCAACAGACTCCCAAACCTGCACATACATGCGGACGACCCCTGGGACTGACAGATGCCATCCAGTAGCCACCTAGGGGGAAGTCCCACGAGGGTCAATAACCCCTGGCTTGGGCAAACCTGAAAATTGGGGAGTCACCAAAGTCTGCCAAAGACAGATAAAAATCAGTGAAAAGTGACCCTCAGTGGCGCCCTCTTGATCTCCAACTTGACCAGCACCTGACCTGTCCAGCCAGAAGGACCAACTGGTGGCCCTTCTGGAAGATAATACCATGCTGAAAGAAGCCTCAACAGCAGACTTCAGTGCCTGTGGGATAGGTATATCTGACTCTTGTAGCTTGCTACTGTGTGTGTGTGCATGTGTGTGCATGTGTGTGTGTGTGGGGACCAGCCTCAAGGTTTATGATTTAACTTCATTACAGTGCTTCAATCCACCTAATAAACCAGAATTTTAAGGATCCTGCGTTGGACATTTGTAGCCAACAGTATGTATTGGAGGGTAGGAGATTTATCATGTCAGGCAAATCAGGAATAACTGTTTCGCCTGTCTTCTTCTAATGCACCATAAGGAAAGCTGTTTCATTCAGGAGTAAACTACTGTGGTTTTGCTTAGTTTATTGCAGGTTAGGAATAGACAGGTTAGGAATCATTGTACTGGATCAGCTGATATGGGCTCCTTTAAAATAGTATAATTGTATTGTCTGCCCATGTCTTACTGAAAGGAAGAATTCAGGATACAGATACCTAGGAGAGCAGAGTTACCTTGGCTAGCTTTAAATCAGCTAGCTTGGGTACCAGAAACAGTTTTGCTGTAGTAGCATGGCTCTCTGTATGGAATACCCTGATTCTTGGGAGGGCAAATTAGCCTGGGAAGAATGCTATGCTAGTTTGGCTAAACTGCATCTGGTACCTAAGCTTTATTGGTCTGCCGGATAGACCTACCCACACTGGGTGAATCTGCATATGTGCTTTAATGCACATTAGCCTATTTTAATGTGCATTAAAGCATCACAACAAGCATGCTTTTGCTTATGGGCATTAAAATAGGGTAATGTGCCTTTTTCTAGTATCTCACAATGGAGGTACTGCATTTAATGTGCATTACCAAAAGTACATTAATGAACGTGTAGATGCACTCCTGTCTCAGTCCCCATTTGTAAAATACAAATGGAAGTACTTCCTTGCTTTGCAAGGGTGCTCAGAATCTGTGGTGATGAGACAGATAAGCTTGTTGGATGAAGAGGGAGGAACTTTTTTGGCAGTGAGAAAAGTCTGAGAGTAAAAGAAACCCCATGGCGAGGTGGGGGGAGGCAAGGAGCTGGGGAATTGCTGAGGAAATACTGCTGTGGAAGAATTCTGATACTTAGGGGAGGCAGGGAAGATGAGGGGAGTGAGGGGTCAGGGATTTAAAAAAAATGAGTAACATTCAAATTTGTTTCTTTTTAATAACAAAATAATTGAAAACTTGCTATGACCTTAGCTATGAAGAGACAGCTTTGGTTGCAAACCACAGTGCCCAAATGCACTTGGCTACCTGTTTACAAGCTCTTTTGCAGAGGAGGAAATGGGGTGATGTGCTGTTTTCTAAATAGCAGGAGAGAGCACAATCTCTGTTTTGATCTTTATTGGAAATTTAAGAGGTACAGATGCAACATTCTTTAATAGAAGGTAAGGACACTGCAATGGCAAGATTAAAGGATTACAACCTATGATTTATATATTCAAGTACCAGACAAAGTCAGCCAGGTCTGGTACCTCATCTGTAATCCTAGATAAACTTCTGCAACTGAATCCATATTAAAAGGAATTTTTCCTTTCCTGGTGGCTTTAAATTTACTGACTAATCAGAAAAAAAAGCAAAATAAGAGTTGAAATGAAAAGGAAAATTCAATTCACTTCCTGTTCTAAATAAAGTAGCTGATGCTTTTTTATTTCTTTCTCAAATACAGATTCAGTAATAATAAAATGATGGACTGTATTAAGATGCATTTAAAAGGAAAAAGGACAGCCATAATAGAGTTTGGTAGAGTAATGGGCAAATTTTCCAGTTCAAGAGCTCTCAGACTGAGTGAGTGTGTTAGGTGTTTTATTATATGGCAGTAAAATAAACCTGTCTAGGCTTATCAGAGTATGCCAGCAGCTTGTCAGACTGTGTCCATTATGAATGAGTGAGATTTTATTTCTGTTTACATCAGTAAAGGGAAAGCCAGATATGTGGAACTTTTTATTTCTCTGAACAAATTGTTGTGTACAGTTTTTGCAGGAGATGATGTATTCTTAAATCTATTACAAAGATCACCTCTGTTTGCTCCAGGTAATTAAGGCCTATACATTCTGATCTGGTGGATGAATTTCTCCAGGCTCTTCTTAAGAACAATGGCTGAGTGCCGTTCCAATTTAAATGAGCATCTTAAGTTTAAAACAACTATCTATCATCATTTTTTCTATCTTATCTTCTATAATATGTTCATTTATAGTCAGTGTAGGTGTACTGAAAAATGCATACAAATGTTGTAGATACAGTGCTTAAAAAGCTCTGAGCATCCCAAGAACATGGGAACTTATGCCTACCTGAAGTCAAACTGAATAAATTCCTCCATGACGAATTGTCCACCACAATTTGAGATAGCTGTTTTGCATGCTAGTAACATTTGTTAAAGTCAGCTCAGTACTAGTAAAGGTATAATCCTGTTGTATAATATGGTCAAAACAACATCACAGGTTTTTCTTTTGTTCCATGATGGTAGAGCGAAATGAACATGCTCATGGGGAAAAAATCAATTAGTTAAACAAACAAGATTCAGAACTAGGTTTCAGTTCAAGAATATCTAATTTGTGCTGTATGTAAAACACCTTGTCTTGGGGAAAAAAAGAAGAGACAAGGGGTTCACAGTAACTGCTGATGGGCATGTTCTAACTCTATAGGAAATGAAAGCTAAGCAGCAGTAACTTACCCTAACCAGTGAAAGAGGGGTTTCATTTAGAGTGTGTCCAGGGACAGTTGCCACAGAGTAACTGATATGTTGTAAGACCATGTTCTTGTTTACTTCATAATAACTTGTTTAAATGTCCATGCCCCAGAAAGGAAACTGAAATCTTTTGATCATAAATAGAAGGGTTTGTATCCTTACCCAGAGCATGCTTTTCAATTATCTGCTAGTTATATGTTTACTTAGTAACCATTACAGAAATATCTGAGTGGGTGAACTCATACAATGAGGAGCATATAAAAACACTTCATTGGTGTAAATTAAGCTGTTCAATTTAGCTGACGATTCATAGATTCATAGATTGTAGAGTTGGAAGGGACCAGAAAGGATCATTGTGTCTGACCCCCTGCCCCTGGCAGGAAAGAGAACCGAGGTCAGATGACCACAGCCAGGTGACTGTCAAGTCTTCTCTTGAAGACTTCCACCTCTCTTGGAAGCCCACCTCTGATAGCACCACCTCTCTTGGAAGCCCGTTCCAGATTCTGGCCACCCTTACTGTAAAAAATTTCTTCCTAATGTCTAACTTAAATCTACTCTCCACTAGTTTGCACCCATTATTCCTAGTTACTCCTAGGGGTGCCTTGATAAACAGTGAATCTCCAATTCCCTGTTGCCCTCCCTTGATAAACTTATAGGCAGCTACAAGATCTCCCCTCAGACATCTCTTGGGAAGGCTGAAGAGATCCTTCACCTAAGATCTAACCTATCACAAGGAGAGGATGTGAGATGACATAACCGGGAAAAAATTATGCATCCAAGGCCTGCTCCAGTGCCCACTAAGGTCAGTAGATTATGTCGACTGGCTTTAGCGAGCCCTGTATAAGACTTACATTGTGATAACTAAGTAGAATTCGGGATTTTATAATTGGTCCCATGATAAATTAGGTAAAATTCTATTAACTCATTCCCAAGAGTTTGTTGATCTGACTGGATACTTCATTTCCAGTTCACTTTAATGTGGAGTTTATCAAATACTGTATTAGCTTGGGGGTAAGGATAATCACAGATCATATAGTTATGAGAATCAACTGATAAGAAATCATCTGCTTGCATGTAACTTATAAAGCAAAAAACTCTTGTGAGAAAAACAAGCAGGTACTAATGACATTCATCTTTAGAGGATGTTGAGAGAATGAGTTTATAGCTGGTAAGTGGAGTCAGTTGAGTTGACTTTCAAGAATTATTTTTTTAAATGACTGGACCTCACATGTTGAGTGCATTGTAATTGCAAAGGGAGCGTTGTTTTAAATTGGAATCTTATATAATATAAACTTGTCATGTTTGAGGCATCCATGAAAGATCTATCATGTCCACTAAAACAGTGGAGCAATTTAAGATACTTAAAACTACGTAACTGACAGTGATGTTAAAGTGATTAAACAGAATAGACAAACCATATTAAGTGATTTGTCCCCTCACACTGGAAGATTGCATTACCTTGAACGTTGCCATGCTGTTTGCTTCTTCGTAATGGAGACAAATACCAAACAAAATTTAAGTAAATAGAATAACCTTTATTGTTCTCTTAAAATAAACCTTTGTGAGTCTTCTTTTCGGTAGAACTTTCCTGCATTTGTTGTTGTATCTGATGGAGAAAATCTATCATTAGGAAAAATAGTGGCTATAGATGGGGGTTTGGCAATTAACAACTATTCCTTTATATTGCAAAATTTGTGGGACAGGGATTCTTAATTTTCACTTAACGGTCTAAGCACCTCATCAAGATCCTCTCTCAGTTCCATTGATGGTCAATGTGATAAACCTCATGTATTGTAACCTATTTCTGCAACTGAGAATACCAGTGCCTGAAAGGGATGACATGGATAAAACAGGTTATCTTCCTTCCTTAGTAACTGTTATTTATCGTTGCGTGCTATACAGTCTTTACATATACAGATGATGACATGTTCCCTCCACTGAAGAGTGGATAGTATAATGGGACAAGCACCACATGAAGGCTAGGGAAGGATACAACCTTAATTTTTCATTACATAGTGACATCCCTCCATTTCTCATCAACATGGCCTTCAGCAATCAGATTTTTACTGAAGGTGTCATGGTGGAAGGGGATCTTGAGGAGGGGAGAGGAGAGTGGCCATAAGGGAGGGTATTAAATGATGAAAAGTTGGTATTGAAAAAATCTTGGAGGCTTTATTTGGAGAAACAAGGAGTTAAGATGGGCAACACAAGCAGAATAAATGGAATCGGGTAAGATACAAAGCAATTACACTGGCAGGAGCAAAGGACCTTGAAAATGAGGATCAGCAGATTGAAATTCAAGTGGTGGTGAAAGCAGAACTAGTGAGGGCAATGGGAAGGTTTTGGAGGAAAATATGATGTTCATTCTGTTTGGACCAGTTAAATTTAATTTGCCAGAGAGGCGGACAAAAAAAGATGTCAGAGTGGCAGGCTGAGAGAAGGGACTCAGAAGGAAGAGAATCGGGATTGGAAAGCTAGATCTGTGAGTTGGTAGTATAGAGACGAGATGCTTCAAAGAAATGGTGTAGGCAGTGAAGAGGAAGAGGCCAAGACAAAGCTGTGATCTCCTGTAGTGAATAAGAAAAACAAAGACAAGAGAATCTCTGAAAGCAATGCAGAAAAATGAAAACAGAGTCAGAAATAAAACCAGTTGATGACAGTATAAGTGAAGGAAGGCAAGATTTTGAGGAAGATGGATATGACCAACAGTATCAGAAGGTCAAAGAAAGTAAAATCTGAGTGGAGGCAGAGGAATCTGGCCATAAAGCTGTTAATAGAGACCATTTTAAGGATAGTTAGTGGGGTGAAGTGTGGCAGCGTGACTGAAACAGATCCAGGACAGAGTTGGAAGAAGGCAGCTGAGGTTGTAGAAAATATGAAATAAAAATTATATCTGTAAACATTTTATCAAAACAGCTATCAAAAAAATATTTCATCATATTTGAAAAATCTCAGATAAAAATGAAGTTGCCAACAAGCAACAAGTACTATATACTGATATACTAGTATATGGCTTTACATTCACCAAGTACCAGGGAAATTCTAATCAAGTTTTTTTTAAATGCTGTGTTTAATTGTTGTAAATATACAACCCTGTAAGCTGTTTTCAGCTTTGATTTGCATGCTAGGACATATACCATGTATCTTCATCTATGTGGCAATGTTTGTTACAAAACATAGCTCTGTTCAGCTAAGGACTGAATTATAAAATGTTTAGTCAGTTTGCAATGAATGTGAAGTATTTAGTTAACAGAGAAACATGCAAATTAAGTTTGTTTTTACTGTTAATTACCTTTGAATATTAAAATTAAATAAAATCTTAAACCTGACACTAAGTGGTAGTTTGAGTAGCGGAAACAAGTTACTAGAAGGAGAACTGTGCAGTGCACAGAAATTAAGATTGGGCAGCTTGTGAATATTATGATTTTCATGTTAGTTTTCAAAGCTTTTTGCATATCTACAATAGCTGTTGTGAAGAGCAGTTATGGCACTTCCCATTCCAAATCAAGAAATTACTGCCGCATAAGAAATATGACTCAACATTTCAGTGGTAGAAGTGATATCATTAGGATATTTCTGCTGGTAGTTTAGCTCCTAGCCTATGTGATGTTTGGGGTTCTTTTTCTGAACTTCTTTTCTCAGCACAGCCACTCCACTACCTGTCCTTTCTCATGCAAAGATAAGTGTATTTATGTAGAACTGAAAACAATGGGCTTCATGGGACCCATGCAGGCAGAGCGTGCAGCTAGGCAGGTGGGATAGGGCCTTGGCGGGGTGCGGCTGGGTTGGGATCATGGGGTGGTGACAGAGTGGGGCTTGGACCCTGGGCAGAGCCATGATCCACTTCCCGCATGGCCCTGCACCAGGCACCAGTTCTGTGGACAGCGACGTGTGGGGAGCAGATTGCAGCTCTGCCATGGGCCCTGGCTCTGTGCTGTCACTGCCCTGCGTTTACAGCTCTGGCCCACCCACCTGTTCTGCTTCCAGATGCTGTTTCCCACCTGCCCACAGCCCCATCCCAGCCACTTGGCCACGTGCAGGGGACACTTAGGGAGTGGCTAACACCCTTGTCCAGGAAGTAGAAAGCCTGTATTCTTGGCCTTCCTCAGACTGAAGGAATTCATAGGCACATCTCCAACCTCCAGCAGAATTGCCATAAACACTAGTCCATGGTCTGGTCCATGTGAGTTATCACTCCACCTCTCCTGTTGAAGCTGGTAAACTGCACATCCAAGGAACAATATTCAGGGAGCCCGAAGGAAAGTAAGCAAGAGAGATCATACCTCTATTGTCCGATGAGGTAGGCACTCTGTTAGGAGGATGGAGTCTGGGATTTTCTGCTACAGGATTTAATTGCATTTTAACCAATGGGAATTTCATATAAAATTTAATAGAGTCTGGGGGGAGAAAAAAACAAAAGGAAATCTGCCTCTGTTGGGATGTAGGGGAGGGGAACATGGGGTCTGGCCCCTACTTTCAGGATTGTTTATGCATTTTTACCATAGACCAGTGGTTCTTAACCTTTTTAGACTTGAGGTAGCCCACGATAGACTTGAGACACCTCTTGGAAAATGCCAGTTCTTAATTTTTATTCTTTTTTTTTTAATACTGTACAGAAAAATAACGGAGCAGTTTTTTGTTGCAAAGAACTCAGAAACACCACAGCTATGGATTTCTATTTGAAATCACTGGGTTTATCTTTTGAATCATGTTTGTAAACCTAACAGTGCTAACATTGTGTGGCACCCCATGGTTGAAATGATCTCTAGACACCCCAGGGCAGTATGGCACTCTCATTGAGAATCATTGCATTAGACAGTCATTGGTTGGGAGCCAGAAATCATCCTAACAGCAGTGCTCTGGGAAACTGGACAAACTGCAGAGAGGAGAAATTGTAATAGATTCATGGACTTTCCCACCAGAACTTTTCAGTTAAATAAGCTATTTCCCCACCATTTTAGCTGCTAAATATTAACAGGACTAGGACTCTAGGCAGCTTGTAGCAGTAGCTACAGTCATAGCTTCAGAAAAGCTTCTAGTGATGAATATATTTGAGCTCAGGCAAATAAGTCTTTTATAATCTTTAAATGCAGAATGCTACTACAGATGGGGTACGCTCTGGGTCACACTTTTTCACATTCACATTCAATTTGTAGTCAGCTACCAAGGGAGAACAACACTTTCTTTCCAGACAAATGCTCTTTCCCAGAACTAAGGATGATATCTCTTCAATTGGAAGAAAGTCTTGTGTTACTTACAGTTTCTTAAACTCAAGATGAAGAGATGAACATCATACAGCAGTTTCAAAACACTGTGCACTGAAGATTGCCAAGGCTTTTTCTATCACAACATTTTCACTATAGTGGATAGTTGCTATGGTGGATTTGGAGCTGCCATGTTATAATACATGAATATTAAATGTTTGCTGCATTACTGAGCTGCTTTGTATATTAAAATATTAATTTCACTTAACAGAACTTTGAAAAAAGAAGCAAGGAGAAAAGGAATGACGGAGAACTGTCTTTCAGAAAAAAACACGGAGAGTTGCATAAAGGACAGTATCAGGACTAATGCTTTAATTTTGTCTCCTTTCCAGTCTATTTACAAAGCTGGTTTAGAGTGGAACAGGCAAAAGTCTCTAAACATAGAGGAAGGATAAAAGGGGCAACCTCTTTTAAGAGAGAGGAATTAGCTTTTTGGGAGAACTAGACAGAGACATAGGACACCCTGGAGGCATCAGAAGAAATCAGTCTTGCCAAGGTTATCACCAGAGCTGTTAAGTCTTTAGGTAAGAAAGATGTGTGTGTAGTAGATTGTTTCCTGTAACTCCTTTGTTTCTACAGTTAACAATAAACAATACTTTGGTTTTTAGCAGGGTGTTTTGCTATGAATTAGCATTGGCCATGCATGCCCGAGGTAAGAATTGCAACCCAGTGAACTCAGTTGGTTCTGTAGGTAAGAATGAGTGATACAGTGTTCTTTGCCCCATGCCCAGTTTATGTATGGAAGACTTGCGGTACTTCCACATCAAGATGTGGCACAAGGCCCAAGCCCTGAAGAGATGTAATTAAACTGGAAAAGTGACAGAGGTGCAGCTGGCTCTATAAGCATGACACTGCTAAATTTGTTCTCAATTAGCACACAGATCAAATCAATAGCCGTTCTATGCTCTTGCCAATAGCCATCTGATTATAGCTGTTAACTGGATAATATGTTAACCTGTTTCTTTAATGCCAAAGTCGCTTATATAGATCTCTTGGTGTATATGCCAAGCTACTCTACTCTTTTAAAAGGCATGAGCCAAAATCTGATTCCAGATATATCACTGGATTTACATCAGACTGAGAATAATGTATAGAATGGCAGAATTTGACTCAGCAGGTTTGTTCTACCATGAGCTACACTGAAAATTAGAATTATTTTCCTTCTCAATGAATGGTAATTTTTCCTCAGGAGACAGTATCAAAGGTTTACAGTTCAGTTGGTAGTCATTAAGTGACACGACCATGAGCTGAATTTATTTTTTACCAAATATATACTTATGTGGATTTAGATTATCAACCTTCATGTAACTTTAGTGCAAGTTTATTTAGACATTTATCAAAGAGAAATGCAAAAGAAATATGATTTTTTGAATGATAGATTATTCATAAGCAAAATATCCTAAAAATTAATGGATAAGTTATTTTTTGTGTTCACTTGCTGAAAACATTTGTGCCTCAGTATAATAAAATTTATTTGAAACTATGGACCATAAATAACAACAGAGTTAAAAAACTGCAGAACAATTTACAGGCTAAAGAGAAGTTGAGCATATAGACAAACACAAAAGTTCTCTTTTCCAAGCAAAAAGGCTGCTAAATTCTGGTTATTTTACTCATTCTTAAGGCCAAGGAGTCAACATTTTTAGAAACTTCTAAGAATGTTCCCAACACCTAATGAGCTTTTTAAAGGCCAGCTTAAAATCTTCATTAAAACTAGTGTACAACAGAGGGTTGATAAGGGAATTGACATAGCCAAGCCAAGTCAAAAAGTCAGCTACTTTTTCAGACACAGTGCAAATGTTAAGGCCCACGATAAGCTCCTTAATGAAAAATGGCAGCCAAGAAAACATGAAAGCCCCTAAAATCAGTCCCAGAATGCGAGCAGCCTTTCGTTCCCGAGTACTTGAAATCTGCTGACGGTCCCCAGCCAGGTCTAGGTCATTATCAAAGGGAGGGATTCTCACTGAAGCATTTATTTTATCAAATTCCATGGTGGGGTCAGATGTAGAGAAGTCTGACACACAGAAGGTTTGTGTGAGCTTACAGCTGGCAAAAGAGTTTTGGCTGTCAGTGCTTCTGTTGCTTAGGTGTCTGCTTGAACCGCGTTTTTGGTAAAGGCTCTTTGCAGCATGATAAATTCTGTAGTAGAGGATCAGTATTAAAGTCAAGGGGATATAAAATGCTCCAAAAGTGGAGTAAATTGTATAGATAACATGATCGTGTTGAATACGACACTCACTTGGAATACTGATGCTGCGATGATTCCTCCAAAACAATGGTGGCATTGAAATGAAAATAGATATAGTCCATACAGTGCCTATCATAAGCGCAGCCCTTTTTGCAGTTCTTTTCCTGGCATATTCAATGGCATCTGTGATTGCCCAATATCTATCCAGAGCAATGACACAAAGATGAAGAATTGAACATGTGCAACAAGTCATGTCAACGCTGAGCCATATCTCACAGATGAAGTATCCCAGAGTCCATTTATCCATCATTATGTATATAATACTCAAAGGCATGACTAGAATAGCAACAAGCAAATCTGTCACAGCTAGTGAGCATATTAAATAATTTGCTGGCTGGTGTAATTTCTTGGTTGTGCAGATTGCTGCAATTACAGCAGAATTCAGCAGCATGGTCAAGACTGTGATTGTGCCCAAGGTCAAGGTAATAAGCATCTTTTCAGTTACTGTTTTTGGCTGGATAGCCACATTGGCTTCTGTTGTACAGTTTGTAAAATTCATTTTTTTCCTACACAATAGATGGTGAGGGAAAGGGACTGGTGCTTTTAGGTGGTGACTGTTTGGGGTTTAAAATTCCTAAAATTAAAATTTAAATTTAATAAAGTTATGTAGAATTCTTGAGAAATTATTTCGGTTCCATTTTCATCAGATCAACTCAAAACATCTTTTCTTCATCATTTTCCTAGAAGATAAAATGATATTAGTTAACAAACCTAGAAAATTCTACCTTTTTGTGTTTTTAAAAACTACTAGTCTTTTAATATTATTGCCTCAGACAAGAACCTTGGACATTTCTGCCTTTGCTTTTGCTTTCCCCTTCTTCATTCTTCCTGCTGTTTCTTAGGCTCTAAAGAATACATTGGTCCAGATAAACAACAGATATAAAATAGGATGGCTCCATTGACTTTAGTAGATTTATGCCAGTTTTCATCAGCTGCAGAAATGGTCTTTTTTCCCTTCTCTGCAAATCAAATTCCAAAACATTATCAGCAGAAGAAGGCTATTTTATTTTTAATTCCTGTCTTATATGGAGAAGTAAGGCATGTCTTTATCATTTGAAAACAAAAACCCCTCATTCTAGCTAATCTGTACAATTTTTCATAGTTTGCTGTATACATGTTTATATTTACAGTTCTTTCATTCTTAATGTCCCAGAAATGAAACATTTTAAAAAGGCCTAGATTATCTCTAATAAGCAGCCATCAAACAAATGTTTAAAGCTTCATAACAAATATTAAGTTTTACATGGTACATTAGTGTTGCTAGGAGGTTATACAGTTTTATCTAATTATTGTTGACATTTCCCATATCCTACTGTGCATGGCTTTGGAGGATAGAGACAAAAAGCATATGCTTTTGCTTTGTGATTTACATCAAACTGTACTCACTGTCAGACGGTCTACTCTGGTGTCAAGCACAAACAAATCTAGAGAAGAAAAGATTCTATTTTGAAACAACATTTTTAGTCGTTTAGTTTGAAAAAGTCCCTATGAGCATAAAAGAGTATGGGACAGATTTTGTATTTCTTATAACTAATCCACTGACATCAGCAAGAAGTTGGGGAGTACTAATGATATGCAGGATTGAACCTAATGATATTGATGTCTGCAATAATCAGCTCTGGATACCCACCGTGGTTTCTAGAAGGGAGCTGGTTTCACAAATTTAATGCCTGATTCAGTTTTCGTTAGAGTCAGTAGAAAATTCTTACTGACCTTGGTGAGGCCTGATAAGGAAGGCCCTTAGGGCTTGTATAGATGTGAACAGATAGGAAAGAAGTAGAGTGTGAATTTTAAAAGGATCAATTGTATCTGCTTGTCTTCGTGTGTGCACGCTCTTACTCTCAATTAGTTTAAACCACTTCCAAAGGAATAATCAAAGGCAGCTATTCCAGAGTAACTGTGTGTGCAGACCAAACCTAACTATGGACTGTAAAGGGTTGTATGTAACCAAAAATATCTTCACAGTTTCAGAGGTGGACATTTTCATCTAAATAAAAACAAGAGACCTCCTCACAGCTAAAATCTCTCTTCTCATTTAATGTTTAAAAATATTAAAAGCCTTGACTAAAATTCAGGGGTGTTAATTAACAAGATGTGTGGCAGCTATGATGAAAGCTGAAGCTTCACACTTGGGGTTTGTGCCAGGATTAAACAGTCTGTCTGCTGGTAGGAGTCAAAGAACAAGTCTCTGGAGATAAGGGTCTGGGCTAGTTTACTACCCAGCTCTGGTTGGTCTCTATGTACAGGAAAGGGATAATGCAAAGAGATGTCTTCCTTCCCACTGTATCCCCAGTAGAGACACCAGCCATGCCTGCAATACCTATGAAGTCCCTTTTATTAGTACCTCTCAGCTGCTTTCTGGTACACAAGCAACCTCTCAGCAGGGAGCAGATGGAGCAGTGGCTCCACATGCCCTCCACATCTGTTGGATCTGGCCAACTGCAGAAGAGAGTACAGAGAACCTTGGATGCATTTCTCTCACATTATTCTTAGTTCCTTTACAGCTTCAGGAGGCATTGCAGTACCCTGAAGCACAATGGCTCCTGGGGCAATGGAGTTCAGCCAGACCCTGGAATAGTCTGCCTAATACTGGTTTCATGAAGAGGGTTAGCAGAAAGATGAATTAGATTATTGTGGTTCTTTTCAAGTGGCTTTTCACTTTGATTTCTTTTTAAAAAGTTCTTCATAAGCTTTTAAACTCCATCTTTGTGCTCAATGGATGTCTTTACAAGTAAATTATTCTGTAGTAAAATATCTTTAAATAAAACCATCACACTTTAATAGGCACCAAAGCAAATGTTTCCATTAGAACAAAAATAATGTCAAGTGCACATCAGCCTTGAGGCTGGTTGTGTCCTGTTGCTGCTCAACAAGATTGGATTTTTTACTTGTGGAAACCTCCTTCAGTTATTTAAAATGCTAAGAGAGAGGACAAGAAAAATTAAAAAACCCAACAAGCCCAACACCTGAAACTCTCTTTGCAGATCAGGAGTCTGCAGGTACTCCAGAACAAGCAGGCTGAGAGGGGACAGATCAGGCCAGCACATATTTGAACATCACTTAATGTCAAAATCCAAGCTGCAGAAATAGTTGTTTCTCAAACCTACACTTAGTATTTGAAGTAAGCATTCAGCACAGATAATGACATTATATACGAACAACTTTAAAGGAACATTATTAAGGTTGTAATATTTAATGGTGTAGTCAGAAGGTTGTCCAAGCAACCCTAATTTGTCCCCTGGTGGGCAGGCAGTATGTTCTAGTCTTTAATTATATGATGACATTTTTTCCACAGGACTTCTGCCTCATTCAGTGAACAGAAAGGGCAGTGCTAACTTAATAAGCAGCTATTCAATATTTGTTTTCATTATTCAAGGTATGGCTCCATTCCTTATTTACAGCAGGCTAATCAAACCGTGATTTGAAGACAGCATTAGTCTTTTCTAAGGTTCTCATCACTATAGTATCTGAGTGCTTCACAAACTGCTGAATTTACGTTCACAACACCCCAGTGAAGTAAATATCCCCATTTTACTGACAAGGGATTTAGGGGCACAGACAAATTAAGGTAAAAAGTTTCTGCTCATTTTGCATGCCCAATATGAGAGGCAGAGAAATGTGATCTTTTTCAGCACACTAACCATTCTAAAGCCCTTAATATATATTGAGAAACCACTTCCCACTGACTTTAGATGCAGCTGTGAATACCCAGCAAATCAGATGCTAGGGCAGGGGTAGGCAATGTTTTTTGGTCAGTGTCGAAAAACACCACAGTGCCTACCTCGGAAGGTGCCGGAGTGCCAGAATGGCAGAGAAACAAAATGAAGTCAAGGGGTCCATGGCAGGATGCCCTGCTTGTGCCCCTTGCCCCCCACCTATGCCCCCAGCCCTACTGCCCCTTGCCACCCTGTGCCCCCACCCAAAGCCCCTGCCCCCCAGCCCTGCCACCCTGTGCCCCCCACCCAAAGCCCCTGCCCCCCAGCCCTAGTGCTCCTTGCCCCCCACCCAAAGCCCCTGGCCCCCAACCTGGGTTCTGTGGCTGTCAGCAGGTACCCCGGTTCTGGGTAGCTGCTGGAGCCCAGGCTGTTCCCAGCAGGGCTTTCAGCAGCTCCCCAGAGCCGGCAGGCTCCAAACAGCTGTGCTGGGCTCCGGCATCAGCTCCACACCAGCGGATGCACCTAGAGTAAACTAATTTACTTCACAGCAGGATAGTACTTGTAAATACCAGTACTGTCCTAGTGTGGAGTAAAAACCTCTGGCTAGCCATGCGCTGAAGTTCCCTTATGCCCTAGCCAGCCCCTTCACAGCAGACTGAGTCAGCGGGAGCAGTCCTAGGCTGGCAGGCTGACCCCTGGGGCCTCCTGCTAGCAGGGGCTGCTCCAACCTGACTCTATGTGCTGTGCATGAATAAAATGCGGAGCTGATTGCTCTTGAGTTAATTACTCCCTGTGCATGTTTAAATGGCGTGCCTGGGAGCAAAAAACTGTGGAACAATAAGCTCTAGAGTATATTCATGTGCACTAATTGCATGTGTAGACGCGCCCTATGAGTGGGTTTCTCAGATATTTGCCAACAGTGGAGTAACGGTGAACCTTAGGATTCTTGGGTTCCATCTCAGGCTCTAGAGGGTAGTACTCTTTAGTGGGGACAGACTTTTTTCTGCTTGTTTTCACTGAGCTCGAGTATCTTCTGCCCCATCCTCTCCAATTTGTGTTTGTCCCATTCCTGTCTCTTCTCTTCCTGCTTCACAGTTAGGGTGGCTAGGATGTGGAACCAGCTTCCTAGGGAAGTTGTTTTTGCTCCTACCTTGGGCATCTTTAACAGTAGATTAGATAGGTACTTGGCTGGGGTCCTGTGACCCTGGCACTAATTCCTGCCATTGGCAGGGGGTTAGACTAGATGGCCTGCTCTAGGCCCCTTCTGACCCTAGATACTATGATACTATGATTCTCCATCCTGCATCCCTGGCTGGCCCAGTCTCAGTCTTCATACTATTGCTTTGTTATTCTCAGTCAGTCAGAGATCACTCATCCTGCTTCACCTTCTCTCCATTTTCCTTTCCCAGCCAATCACTTTTTCCCCAACGGCCTTCTTGCCCAGTCTGTCCTCCTTCTCTTCCAGCCCTCTCCCCTTTACTACCACATCCAGTCCCCACCTCTTTGGGTGCCTAGTTCAGTTTATGTCTCCATTTGACTTGTTCCTATACCTTTCTTTGATACTGGTCTCATTCTCTTTGCCCACACAGATCTCAGTTCCCCCTATCAGGACTGACATTTTTTCAAATGTATGTCTCCTCCTCCCATTCCTCCTACACTGAGGCTTAGTCCCTCTCCTTGTCCTAACAATCTTCTCCCATCAAAATCTAATCTCAATATTCCCCCTACTAATTAAATGGCTCCTAATTTCCCTCATGTTTCTCCCCTCTGGTCCCAGTCCTAGTCTCCCAATCAATCAGTGCCAGCTGTAGATTAATAGAATCAGAGGAAGGCAAGGCTGAGTTCATCTAGTCCAAAACAAAGTGGTACCATCTCTGTCTAAACCAGGGGCAGGAAATTATTTTGGCTGGTGAGCTGCTTAGCAAGTTTTGGTGAGCTGTTGAGGGTTGCAAGTGTAGTCCCACCCTTTGACAGGTGTCCTGCCCTCTGGTCGCCATCTTGGGATCAGAAGTCCCTTCCCCTAACCCCTGACCTTTGCAACCAGAAGTCCTTCCCCTTGCCCCCCAGAAGAGAAGAGGGTTTGCCATCTTGGAACTGGAAACAAAAAACAAATTATATACTAAAAATCAAGCATCCACAGTAACATATTTTAATTTTATTAAGAAAATATTTTGTCCTGATTTGTATGTGTTTGCATTGTGCATATAGTGCATAATAGCTTAATAGCAAAATGAAGACTTACCCCTGTATATTGGGGAGGTGTGGAGGGAAGTATGGGTGAGTGGGTATGTAGGAGTTTGGGTGGGTGGCTATGGGGCTTGTGGGGGGATGGATATGTGTGTGTAGATGTGTGTATATGTGGGGTGTGGGGGAGGCTGTGGGGGTATGTGTGGATATAGGTTGGTATGGGGGGGTTGTGGGGATGTGTGTGTGTGTGGGGTATGGGGTCTGTGGGGGTCTGTGGGGTATGTGGAAGGGGAGGGTGGCTGGGGATGTTTGTGTGGGTGCGTGTGTGTGGTGGGGTATGTGCATGTAGCAGTGAGCGGCGTTCCCCCAAAAGATGCATGGAGGTGTGTGAGTGGAGAAGGGTGTGGGTGGGTGCAGCATTTGTAAGGAGTGTGATTGTGCGTGGGGGAGGGTGTGGTTGTGGGGTTTGTGGGGGAGGTTTTGAGGGTGTGGTGGGGTGTGCATGGGAGCCCCCTGTGTACAACCCCCTGAACTGGTCAGTAACTGTCCCCACCCCACAAGAGCCCAGAGCCTGCATGCCCTGTGGCACCTCCCTACCAACAGCATGGAGCCCCAGCGTGCCCTGCACCCACTTCACATTGCCCGACTGTGGCATGTCCTGCTGCCCCCTGGGCACGTGGTGGCGCTGGGGCAGCTCCACGATGGAACTGGTTTTCTAGGCAGCTTGGGTGGTGGCAAATCCTTCTGGCTGTTGCTGCTACTGGGTCCAGCCCTGCAGGAACCCATACATGTAGCCCTGACCTGGTATGTCTCATGCCTGCTCTAGACTTGCCCGCCCAGGCTGATCAGTGGTGGTTGCTGGGCAGAAACTGGTGCTTGGCATGGGGGAAAAAGAGGCCCCTCCTACTCGCTGCTGCCAGTGCTTCCTAGTGCAGCTGGTGGATCCCTTGCCAGGGTGGACTGCCCTGTGTCTCCGTCACTGTCACTACTGCCTCTGGGCTGCCCAGTGGGGCAGCAGTGACAGTGAGGAGCAGCTGCTGGGCAACCTAGAGGTGGCAGAGACAGTGGCAGGGATACAAGGCAGCCTGGCACGGTGTGGGCTCCATCAGCTGTACCAAGAAGTGCAGGCAGTAATGAGAGAGAGGGGCCACTTTTCCCCCAAGCCAAGCAACAATTTCTGCCCAGCCACTGCTGCCACTGCTCAGCCTGGGTGGGCACGTCTAGAGCAGGTGAGGGGCGTGCCAGGTTGGGGCTGCATGCACGGGCTCACAGTCCTGCTGCTGAGCTGCCCCAACCATGCTGTGTGCTTAGGGGCAGCAGAACACACCACAGCTGGACATTGCCTGGGCCAGACAGGACCAAGGGACACACCATGGCCCAGGAAAAGCCCCTCCATGAGCTGAATCTGGCTTGTGGGCTGTATTTTGCCCACCCCTGGTTTAAACTACCCTTTTGTGACCCCCTTTGTTCCTATGGGTTTACTGCTTATTTGCTTTTTCCCTAACACCACCCCACTCTACCCTCTCCCTGCTACCTGTCTCTCGGTCTCTTTCTCTCTTTCTCCCCTCACTTGACTTCTGTATTCTGTATTCTAATTTCTCTGTCATTTTACTTTGCTTTCTGCACGTCCTTTCATAGCTTCTTATGAAGTGAACTTCAGATCATGAAAGCTTGTGCTGTTCTCTATATATCTTATTTAGTCTGCAAAGGTGCATATTTACTGTGCCTTTAAATTATCTTTGACAATTGTTGTCTAACCTGCTCTTAAAAATGTCCAGGGATGGAGATTCCACTGCCTCATTAGGTAGCCCAGGGGCAGGCAATTATTTCAGGCCGAAGGCCACTTACTGAGTTTTGGCAAGCCATTGAGGGCCGCATGATAGGCAGCCGGGGGGCAGATAACTATTTATTTTCTAAATTTTTTAGGGGCCCTGCAGGCCAGATAGAATGACCTGGTGGGCTGCATGTAGCCCATGGGCTGCATTTTGCCCACCCCTGAACCTGGTAGCCTGTTCCAGAGCTAATCAGCCTAGTGGTGAGAATGATTTCCCTAATCTCCAACCAAAATTTACCCTGATGCAATTTGAGGCCATTTTTCCTAGTCCTGCCCACTGCAGCCACAGTGAATAATCTATCTCTGTCCTCTTTATAACAGGCCTTCAGGTATTTGGAGCCATCAAATCTTCCCCCTCAGTCTTCTCCTTCACACTAAATAATCCTAGTTCTTTCAGTTGTATAAAAATTGTATACAGTATTTTAGGTGAGGCCTTATCTGGAGCAGAAGGATCACTTTCTTTGATTTGCAGGTGACACGCCTTTTAATACAACCCAGTTTGCTATTCATTTGTTCTATACCGAGAGAACACTGTTGGATCATATTCAGCTCATCATCCACTGCAACCAACAGGTCCACTGCAACCTGCAGTACAGTACTACAGTGTAGCCAATCATTTCTCAACCTGTATTTGTGCATGCAGTTGTTGTCTTAAGTGCAGACTTTGCATTTGTCTTGTTTGAATTTCATTGATTGCATGAGATTCAACAGTAGTCTCCCCACTGTGAGCTATATTAATGTGCTGAATATGAACATGAGAATCTAAATTTACTTGTTGTTGAATCTGTTAATGATAATGCATGCACAGCTTTACTATATGTTTACAATATATTCTGTGCTTGCTAACCTGATAGCAGTCTTTCCCACACTTGTGGCTGAAGTCATTTCATTTCAGAATGCCAGAATACCCACTCTTGTCCCCAGACCTCAACCTTAACCGTCAACCTTAGCTAGTCCAGCTGCCTCACAACTTCCAGTTCCAGCCTGCCCTTTTCTGTTGCTCCCAGTCTCAATCTCCTTGTCCAGCCACTTTCCCTCCCCCTCACCTGTCATAAACTGCATATTCCAACCTGCTTCTTTCCTCTCTTGGTCTGACTTTTGCTCATTCATTCATTCATTCATTCATTCATTCATTCATTCATTTTGTTCCCTCTCCATTCAGATCAGACAGCATCCTCCTCCTCTTTCTCACAACCTGGATATCAGTAAGTGGACATTAAAAAGCACAGGCAATAAGATCTCTGCTTTCAGTTTTTGTGCCTAATGATTCTTTGGCTTAGAGCAGCAATTACAGGAGAATTTTCCTGAACCCCTAGAGCCCTAGGCTAGAGTATGCTCAGTTGCTCTGTGGAGATGGTACTCTTAGTCTGGTCTGCACTTCAGGCTACAAAAGACTTGGACATATTCAATGAGGGTGGAATTTTCTGATATTTTACCTGATAAATTTGGAAAAGTTGCTACTGATCTTGTGGAAATCATAACTTTTCAATTTGACCAAGGCCAGATAGCTTTTCAAAGGACTGGCAAATGCTGCTGTACCACCAAATACTTAGTTTCTGGTCTGAAGGAAATGCTTGAGCTGCTCATATTCAAGGTTTTTGGAATATTTGAATACAGGTAAGCAACATGTTTTTCCCTGGATACCTTATTCTTCAAAAAAGGCTGAACCATTTTGCGTGAAATAAAAATGTATGTACATTTACAAGGTAGATACTAATTAGGATTCACTTCTGCTATAAATAAGCTATAAATAACACTAATCCAAATACCATTCATGCTATATATTACATGAACTTTTAATTTTGGCTAATTATCTATTGTTTATGTGTTAGCAATACATAGGAACCCCAGCTGAGGATTAAGGCCTATAGTTAGGGGTCTACTTAATTTGCAATTTTGGACTGACAGTCTGAGGCAGAGGGGAGGGAGTGGGGTTTAAACATCCTTCCCTGCCCACATGGAATGCCAGCCAGAGCAGTGAGCAGGGCAAAGCCAGGCAGGGGCTGTTCCACCACTGCCAAAGAGACCCTGGCTGGGGTCCCTTGTGGGCAGGGGATGGGGTTTAATGACCCCTCCCTTTCCTCCATCTCAGCATGCCAGCCCATACTAGCATCTGGCCCCTTCTGCTCAAGCAGGGAGCAAGGTAAAAGCCTGTTAGGGGCTACTTCACCCCTGCCAGGCAGACCCAGCTGGGGTCTTGTGAGGGCAGGGGTAGGGGTTTAAACAACCCTCCCCTCCACCTCAGTATGCCAGCCTGGGCTGGGGTCTAGCTATACTCCACCCCCCTCTATTTCAGTGGGGAGTAGTGGAAAAGCCTGGCAGGGACTTCTTTCCTCTGCCCCCCACCCCCAGCACACCCCAGCTGCGGTCCCTGGCCATGCTCCCCTAGCTGGAGCAGGGATGGGGGAAAAGCCTTGAAGGGCTTCTTTCCCAGATTCCCTCCAGCCTTCTGGGTATTGCAGAAGGGAAAGCGTACTCTAGCACCCCCCAGCTTCTAGCCTGAGCCACCACAGGTATATGGCTGCATTTCTCGAACCAAAAGTGAAGGTATTCATTGTTTCTTGGTTCAATCTATGCAGGTTAGACTAACCTGCAAAGACTGATTTGATTCAGCCTTGGGCTTTTTGATGGTCAGTACTTAGCCTTTGTGCTGCTATCAAGCCACAAAATCTCTTTTGTCTTGTTGTGAGTTAAGTAGACCCCTACCTTTGGGCAGAGCTTTAAAAGATGACAAAGAAAATCTTGTCCACAGACAGTTTACAGTTTGCTGGGAGTCAGACACTATGCAACTGGTCAATAAACAGGCATGGTGTAGGAGGCTACAAAGATTAGGTAAAATTAATGGAACTTAGCAGAAAAACTGCAAGCTTTTTCATACAAAGAACTTGCCTAACTTGCCTAACTAAGCATTTACCTAGCTCCCATCTCTCTAGTAACTCATTCCCATGTGATTTTTATCCAAGCTAGTTATCAGAAGTGAAGTTAATAACACAGGTGTCGTATTTCAAGTGTTAGTACCAAAAATAACACTGAATTAATAACAATATCCCTTTGGGCTGTAAACCACTTCAGGCCAATATTTATTTTTACCTCTATCGGGAAAGCTTTGTGAAGCAAAGCTTTGTAAAGCATTCTAGTTACAAAGATCCTCAAACTATGAGACAGCTGCATATCATATTAATTCTTCTTGGTGACAGTAACACATGCCCTTTGAAGTATGTGGTGGTTATGGCAAGTATTTGCCCTAAATAAGGCTAAACAGCTTTGGGGAGTTTTTTGGGTGGCGGGGGAAACCATTTGCTGGAAATATATCATTTTGGTAATCCTCAAAGTATTCAACAGATTCAATGTTTAATAGTTTTTAGTTAACTATGTTCCAGTGGTTGGTGCAATCCCTCAGGGTCTGAGAGACTTGGGTTCAATTCCCACCATCTGAGGGAGTCTGAATCCATGTCTTTTACTGCTATTATTGAGTTACTGTCAAAACACACAGAAGCTTGTGTAAAACATGATGAACATTTGGGTCTAGCCCAGTTGTGTAACTAGAGTGAGATGACTGGGGTAGCTGCCCTAGGTGCTGATTTGCTGGGGAACAGGCAGAAGAAATCATCTGTTATAGATTGTGTGGCATGATTGTGCTGATGGCAGCTGCAACAGGAAATCATCACTGCTTTGGGTGCTTGGCTATGTTGTTATGTCTCTGTTCTGGCCTTGTAGCATTAGGGCACAGCCTAATGAACTGAACTGAAACTATGAAAATATGAACTAATAGGCTGCATCCACATGATCATGGACGTTTGGTTCCCCAGGGACAACTAACAGCAGTGCACCTTGTGCTGCTGCTAGGTACTCCAGGAAACACCTGTGCCATGAGCCCTTTGGTGCGCAGCAAGTTACCCTGGGAGTGGTAGGGGAGGCTGGGGTCAGCACTGGGCTGGCCCCAGCAGCCTTACTTAAGGTCCTGGGGGCCTCCCAAGGCTGCAACAGTGGCGATCCTGCTGCTCAGAGCCTGGCCAGCAGCCACAGCATGGCTCCAGATGTCCCAGCTCTGGCTTTGAGCACTGCACACTGCCTCTGCATATGTTGCTCTGTTTTTTTTCCCCATGGGTTTTTTGACCCCTGGATATCCAGGGCCATGCCCCACCACCTTGCAGCACACAGAACACCTGAACGTGCAGGATGTGGTGCTGCAGATGTGTCTGCAGTGTTACATACTACATGGCTGCGCTTGTCTGGATGCAGCCATAGGGCACAGCATTAAGAAAATATTTTGGAGCAACATCCAGTGTTTTGGCTAGTTGTCTGGCAAATTTTTTCTCATGCTGGCTTGGTGCTTGTAAACACATTTCTCTCCAGTGTCTGATCCCAGTTACTATTTGGTCAAAAGAGTTTTCCCTTAGCTAAATTGGCAGATGTCTGTGGTTTCAGTGCTGCAGTTTCTGGTTTCAGTACCTGCTGACAAAGATGGCTATATGTACACAGCCACCGTCTGTTGCATGCGTGCAAACATTTAAAAGCAATAACCCGTCATTCATATGCATGTAATTAAACTCAGTATAATTTTATTTGGAAACATATTTTAAATCAAAAAGTCAGAAAATAAATGGTATTCCTGTATTCCAGGGTATGTATTTTATATGCTCACATTTGCTTCCCATTATGATAAAAACAATTTTTAACACACAATTCTCCCATTAGCTTTCCAGGACTGACACAGCTATTGGAAGGTGGGATGGATTTTTTCCTTTAGTTTAAACCTCAACATTTTAGTAACTACATCATAGCTACAAAGGACAAAATCTGTATTACAGTTGTATACCCCTAAATGGGATATAGGTGGGACTTAGGGGCCTAAGTTCTAAAGATCAATTCAGACTGGCCTGTTCCTGAGGTCACAGAACTTATCAGAAGCCTCAATTTAGTCTTCATTTGGGTTGCAAAGTTCCTAGGTGCATAGACATGTACTTTTCTGCCCCAGAGTGATCCAATTTGAGTAACTCATCAGCTCGTCAGTTATCCAGAATGAAAGTAATAGGGTGGTGCCTAGTCTGTACTTAAGTGCCCAGAAAGACCTAGTCTGTTAGGTGATGCCTGACTCACTGACAAGGAGTTCATTTCAAGGCTCAGAAGCCACAGCCAGTTATCTAAAATCAGAGCCACAGGAGCAGGTCTCCACCTTCTGCCTAATAGCCTGCTGGAGACAGCTCTTGCTAAGGCATTGAGAGACCAGGGCCCTAGGCCCTCTTCAGCCCCAGGATATTCAGATCTACTATTGCCACTTGCTTAGGAGAGTGCCTCAATCACCAAGCTACAGAAGTATGGGCCAGGGAAGGTGACATCCTCTACCCCTATTGATGATAATGGACTATTGGACAGAGGAATACAAGAGTCATGAGGGCAGATCAAAAGCAAAGAGGTAACATTGGATACATCTACATGAGATGCTTCCTACAGCTGCCTAATTAGCAGGGTGCTATTAGGTTGGAGTAAACTAATTAAATTCACCATAGGATAGTGCTGCCATATAAGTACTATTCTGTGGTGGAGTTTTTTACTCAGCTGCAATATGTGTAGATGGTGATCAGGGCTGGCTGGGGCATAAGGTTACTACACTGTGGGACTGCCTGTCAGCTAGCCCCAAACTGTAGCACCCTCATGCCCCAGCCAGCCCCTCCACAGCACACTGAGCTGGGTAAGAGCAGCTCCAGGCTGGCAGGCTGACCCGCTGTGCCCTCTGCCAGCTGGGGCTACAGCATCGTGGCTCAATGTGTCGCAGTCCCAGGCATATCTGTAAATGATGCAAACTGTGTGTCATAACCAAATCAGTTGAGTGTCAAAGTCACAATAGACATCATGGAGCCATTACCCCAAATTTGGTCATGTTCTGCCTCATTAGTTATTCCTACTTAGTAGTCCATTATCGGCCACTCCGGACATATAAAAGTTCATGCAGCTTCCGCCCAAGTCAGAGACCTTTGAGCACATGGCAGAGTAACCATGGAGAACTCTGTAGCGCGACCGAGGAAACTTGGTGGACTGATCACCCACCAATATCTCCCGGGTCCTCTTGACGTACCCTTGTTATCCTGAAGGTTCCTTTTCGTTCATAAACTTGTTAACTCCTAACTCTTTTGATTATCTGTGACAATATAAGCAAGCTACTTTGAAGACTGCGCTGCCATTCTATGTGGCGTAAGTAAAATAATCTTTTAAAACCAATAAGCTGTCTTGCCTCTCCATCACTGGCCTGCCTGAAGTCCAATTAAATTAGCGATCCTCTAGTCGGCTCTGGCTGCCCAAGACACTGTGCCGGAGTTTTTTGCATTGAATTAACTTCACGTGCCTACTATAACCTAGTGCTTAGGGCACTCATGAAGCACTCTTAAGAGAAAGGAAATATAATCCAGTGTTTACTGTTTCCTATTTGATAGCTTTAGGCAACACTGGAGTCTGGATTACCCTATTTGTCTCCAATGCCTTCAAAGCACGTAAATGGCTAGGTACATAAATTCAATAATCCTGAGGCAGGTTTGACCTAACTTATAGGAGTTTCTCTAGGCAGACTAGGTTAGTTTGGGATCAAACAGAACAAGTTCACCTCTTAGTTGCAGGGGGGAGGCATACAGGCTGCCTGCAATGGCCGGCCAGCAGGTTAGGGGCACTCCCACATGCCTCCCAGCAGGCTACCAGAGAATACTGAGTGCAGCCTGCAGCCAGCAACCCCTGATTGACCAGAGCAGCACTTCATCCTAGCCCCACCTCCTGCCAGTCTACAGCTATCAGCCCCAGTGGGAGAACAGTGGTGCAGAGAGCAGAGTGGGTCCCACTTAGCTATGCTGGCTCAGGCCATGCTGGCTGTCAGTAGCAGCTGAAGTGGGGGTGTGGGGAGATGGAGACCCCTGCTATATGGATCCAGCCCCCCAAGACAGATGCCAGGGGGCTGTGGCTAGCTCCTCCCCTATGCCTGGCTGTGGCTGCATTTGTGTCCTTGGGTTTATTGTTCTGTATGATAGCAGTGAGGGGAGGTGGGGACTGCTCTTCCACTGGTCCTGGCATGGGGGGAGCAGTCTCCTCTCCCCTCGCTGATCCATTATGCAGGAAGACAGATGCTACGATTCCTCCCTCCCCTCTGCTGCTTCTGGCAGGAGATGGGACTGGGGACAGAGTAGGCCAAATTCTAGCGGGCTGCCCTGCAAGTGGAGATTAGAGGGGACTGACAGAGCAGCCTGGAATGCCAGTAGACAGTGACGTGACTTGAGTCGGGAGGGGATCTGCTACAGAAGTTCAGTAAACTGGTCTCACCTAAGTCACTTAAGTCTGATTCCACATCAACCCAGGCTGATCTTAGACTGGGTTCTGTCATTTTAAAACCAGTTTGTTTGTGCTGAATTTCTATTCTGTTACAGTTTAGACCAGTTTTTGGTCACTTATACCGGTATATATGTAATGTCTGTACCTGGCCTATGTGTCTAAGGCTATTTGGATTGCCCTGAGGAGCAATCTAATTTAAAGATGTTTCAGTGCCTAAGTGGAGATGTCCAGGTGAGCAGTTTGCATCTGGCCCCAAACTGCTGAGGATGGTACACAAAATGCAAAAAGATCAGATGCCAGCACATCTGCAGCATTAGGAATCATAGAAAATTAGGGTTGGAATGGACCTCAGGAGGTCATTTAGCCTAACCCCCTGCTCAAAGTAGGATCATCTCCCAACTAGATCATTCTACCCAGGGCTTTGTTGAGCTGGGCCTTAAAAATCTTCAAGGATAGAGATTCTACCATTTCTCTAGTTAACCTTTTCCAGCACTTTACCACCCTTCTTGTGAGAGAGTTTTTCCTAATATCCAACCTAAATCTCCCTTGCTGAAACTTGAGACCATTACTCCTTGTTCCATCATCTGCCACCACTGAGAACAGTCCATCTCCATCCTCTTTCAATCTCCCTTCAGGTAGTTAAAGGCAGTCTTGTCTTCTGCAGACTAAATAAGCCCAGTTCCCTCAGCTTCTCATAAGCAGAGATCCTGGTTTTCTCTGTTTAAAAACTGAAAATTCTCTGATATAAAAATCCCAAATTCTCTTATCAAAACCCCCAAATCCATGTTTTTCCTCTATTAAAATGAAACACCATTATATACATATATATATCAGCTGAATACTTTTTATTGATATATTTACAATTTTAAAGCAATTTGGAAGCCTACCAGTGCCTCAATCATTATAGTAAAATAAATTCTAAATACCAGTACATTTTGGTGTTTTATTTTGGGGTTTTTTATCATGGAGAGTTATGCTGTTGCCTCTCACTCCCAAGTCACAGCCTCCCCAGGCCTGCCAGCGCCCCTCACTCTAAAACAACTGTTCCCTGGCTCTGCTGGTGCCCCTTATTCCAAATTCACAGTCCTCCTGCCCTGCCAGTGCCCTTTATTCACAACCAACAGCCCCCCCCTCCCCAGCCCTGCTGGTGCCTCTTGCTTCTGACATGCTGCCCCCCACTCCTCCCCCACTCCATGTGTGTGGGACTAGGTGTGTTAAGATGACTAGGGTCCCATATTTCAAAAGGGCCAATTTCAGGAAGCTCAGGAGGCTGGTTGAGAAGATGCTAAGGGACTGTAGGGTTAAGGACATGGGCGTCTATGAAGGGTGGACGTTCCTTAAGGAGACAATCCTCCAAGCCCAAGGGGCGACCGTTCCTGATTGATGCAAGATAGGCAAAAGTGCCCGGAAGCCCCCATGGCTTAATAGGGATATTCGGGGGACCCTGAGGGCTAAATGGGAGGCATACTATCTTTGGAAGAGAGAAGCAGTCTCCAAAGAGGAGTACTCTTGTGCTCAGGAGTGCAGGAGGGCTATTAGGAAGGCCAAGGCGGGCTAGAGCTCCGCCTGGCGACTAGGATCAAGGACAACAGGAAGTCCTTTTTCAAGTATGTCGGGAGCAAAAAGAGAGCCCCGGGCAACGTCGGGCCCCTGAGGGACTCGTTGGGCAACCTGATGATCGCAGCCAATGGGAAGGCTGAGATCTTCAATGGGTTCTTTGCCTCAGTTTTCCTGAGGGGTGACCAGGACTTCCCTCCCGCTGGAAGCACCCTATGCCCCGCTGTGGGTGCAGAAATCTTAGGAGGCATGTGCTCCCCCAATACATGGCCTGTGCCCCCTCCCCCCCTGTGGCATGGGCCCCTTCACCCCCATCCACCCCATGGCCTGTGCTCTCTCCACCTGTGGCCTGTGCCCCTTCCTTCCCCACCATCCAACACATGGCCTATGTTCCTCCCCACACCCTCTGCTCCCACAGACTTACCTGGAGGAAGCTGCAGGAGCTGCTCTCCACTGCTGCTTGACTGCCATGTGCATGTTCAGAGTCAGGCAGCTCCCTGTAACCCCAAGCAGCCCCTTGCAGGCTAGAACTCTACCAGACTGCAAGGAGAAACCTGTGGTTTCCACGTTTTTCTCCTTCAAAGGAGAAAATCTGTGTTTTCCCACAGCAAACAGAAAACCCAGATCCCTGCTCATAAGTCATGTGCCCCAACCCCTTAACCATTTTCATTATCCTCCACTGGACTCTCTCCAATTGTCCACATCTTTTCTAGTGTGTGAGGAGGGCAGTGTGGGGACACACAAAACTGAACACAGCACTCCAGAGGTGGCCTCACCAATGCCAAATGGAGGAGAATAATCACTTTCCCCAATCTGCTGGCATGGAGTCATGCCCCTGTTTAATTAGTGCAGTCCCCTGAGCTGTATTAATGCAGCCCAGTATGCTGATAGCCTTCTTGGTAACAAGGGCAGACTGTTAGCTCATATTCAGCTTATTGTCCACTGTAACTCCCAGGTCCTTTTCTGTAGAGCTGCTATTTAACCAATTGGTCCCAAACCTGTAGTAGTACATGGTATTTGGTGCACAGGGACTTTGCACTGGTCCTTGTTGAATATCATGAGATTTCTTTTGGCACAATTCTCCAAACTGTCTAGGTCACTCTGAAAGTAGGGAATTAGGGAACCATCTTTTTAATTTTAAATTGAAGGGCTGGTCTATATAAAAGATGCATTTTATTATGTAAACTGATGTAAAACATTTGGAAGGGAACTGACTTAAAGTAAATTGATAAAAGCCAGGTTTAAAATAACTGGATGATCTCCATGCAGAGCTCTGCACTAATTTAACTAAATCCATTTAAAACACAGCGTATGTTTAAATTGCCACAAACCTATGCAAAAACCAGGCCTGAACAAATTCTGATTTAAAGTCACTGAAACACATTATATGAGGACCTTCACAGTGCCATTTTAGAAAATCACGTTCAGAACTGCTCTTCAAATGTAAACTTATCCAGGGTAGGCCCTGGCATGTACAAACAAGAAACAATAATGTGTTTCTTCAAACCTCATTTCTACCCACAGGCAGCAGCATAATTATCATCCACAGATAATCACTCATTTTTACCCACTTTTAATGAAGAACATTATGGAATCTGAGACAGTTCACATCCATCAGATGATGAGCTGCAATCTGACAAAGTAGTATGCATTGCAGATTTTGAGCTGTATGCAGTTAATCTGGGATACAATCCTCCAAGATCGTAAAATATCAATGCTGTTGCTAGTTGGGAAGTACAGGGGGTGCCTTATCTCTAATAACGATCTGATAATGTCATTCTTATTTAAATATCTAATTTATTTTTCAGCACAATATGTTCATATACTTTTCACATTCAATTTAGTTAGTTTCACCATTTGGCTATCATTCTCCAACATAAGGCTGCAGTTTTTGGGCTGAAAACACTGATGAGGAGGTTGGTTTCATGTGGATTTTTTTTATGGTAACAAGGAGTTGTGTCTTCACTAGATAAAAAAAACACTTATCTATGGTGTGATAAGTGCTGTGTTGCCAAAACTGAAGAGTGCTGCTTTTCGGATCTGGCCTACCACTTGTTTTTCTGAAGCAAGATCTTGTTTGTTTTCTTGTTCTTGCTTCTTCCATGAAGACCTAACCGGTTATTTTATATGGTTGTGGTAGTCCTTCAGGTCTTAGGTACCTGCAATGATGGTTCTGACTGCTTAAAAACATGCCTTAGAATAATCAGCAGGAGTAATACAGTGAGGATGTAAGAACCTAGGTAAACAGGTAATAAAGAAAGTCTAGCTGTAGCAGCACAGCACTCTGTCTGGGCTAATTTACATGACCAAGGGACAGGGTAAACTACTTATATGGTGCCACTTTTGTTGCTAGACTTCCTCTAATCCCCAAGCTCACTCAACTGAAACTAACTTGGGGGTCTGCAGTCTAGATAAACCCCAGGGGGCATATTTACATGTGCAATTAATGCTATTTGTCTTTACTGTGCAGTAAGCACCTGCGCTAGTAGACACTGATGCTTTACTGCACAGTAGATAAGTCTACTGCGCAGTAAAGCGTCTCGTGTAGATGTGGCCAGAGAGCTGTATGCCATTAATACCTTTTTTAATAAAACTTGCTGTGAAGGTTGTTGCATTGTCTTTCTTTGTATTTCCATGCCAGTATTCTTTATGATTAAAGCAGGACTTGTCTTTTGAATTTCTTGCTTTTCTGACATTTTTTTCTTTAAAACTATATCACAATATAAATGCCTTCTAAAGCTTATATCACAAGCTAAATGTTTCTAGAGCTTTTAAGTCCCTACAACCTTAACTGTGGTTTAACGTTTTTTTAAATCTTCCTGGAATTTACACTGATTTTATTAGGCTGTTTGCAGCACTGCTGCCTGGCATGGGATTCCTAACAAAGTTGAAATAGTTTTCTTCAGGAAAATTTGTGAATGTAAAAAATGATCATGGGGAACCAAATCTCTGCTGTAGGTGATGGAGTAGCTCAAAGTAAAGACACGTGGTAAGCCAGTATATTTCAATACACACAAAACCTGCAGTTATTTATGATTTTGTTTGGCACTGTCCTGATGTTGTATTTTTCACTTTTATGTGACTAAGTAGGCCAGGAGTAGAAGAATGCACACATGCATGTGGCGCCCCTTGCATCACACTCCTGCCAGCCCCACATGAAAAAGAAAGGGTAAAGAGAAATTCTTCCCCCATCTAAGAGTAAATATATTGAGACTTCATTTCCTATGTTAAGGAGAGGCAGGGCTTCAAATCTTTCCTCCTAGTGTTCAAAATTCCATTCAAACTAGTTATTGACTATGTGACAAAGATGTGAAAGCAGATGAAATACTAGTGGGAGGACAGCTCAGCTAATAAGACACGATATCAGAGACTGACAGCTAAGTTCTGAACTTCCTTAGTGTAATTCATATGGGTGAGGGGAGGAGGAAATAGGGGACATCTTCAGAGTGATAGAGCTGATCAGTGGAGAAGGCTGTGGACTCCATTTGACTGACGAATATGGAGTTCACTGGTCAAGGGGCAGATATCTGTGAAGTCTGGTAATAAGCTGAAATCGCAAATTGAGAAGGCAGTGATTGAAGGATTTATTCTCTCTTCAATCTGCACATATATCTCTCATCAATGTCAGTGCATGCACATACATGTGTCAAAAGGGGAGAGACACATTTTCTCAGAACTGCCACTTTTCTCAGAATTTAATGTATCATTCTCAGTGGGTGAGTTCAGTTCCTTTACTGCAGTGTCTGAAGGCACCTAAGTCTGCAGGTCAATAAGAAACAGAGTGAGATGGTACTCATTAGCTATATTTTTCCAAGTCTAAGGACATAGGAAAGAAATAGTAAGATATTCTCATGTATTAGTATCAGTGGGTGCGTCTACATGCACACTTTACTGTGGAGTTGACTAATTAGTTCCACAGTAAATCATCACTATCTACATGTGCATCTGTATTAGGGTACAGTAAATTAATTAACTCAGCTGTACGATAGTATTTGTCCCAGACAGTACTAACTTATGGCAGAATAGTTATGTGTGCCAAAACACGTGTAGACAGTGACTCGGGCTGGCTGGGGCATGAGGGTGCAACAGCATAGGGGTTGCATGTTGGCTACTGATCCCCCAGGCCACCTGCCAGCTGGGGCTGCTCTGACTCAGATCAATGTGCTGCCATCCCAGGTACCACACATGTAAATGCTACTCCCAGGAGCAATAAACTCCAATATAAACTGAGCTGGAATTTATTGCTATGTGCTAATTGCATGTGTAGATGCTCCGACTAGCTACTAATTCCTAAAGAAAAGGAACTGACCTTAAGCTGTTCAGTGATAAGGAATACACACAAGGAAATGTTTGGCCACTCACTGTCAGTGTGTTGCACACTTTGCTTTTCCACAAGTTAATACAGATGTGGATAGGAGAGGTTAATACTTTTAAATTGAAACTTCAAAAGGTACATCAGTGTGCGGGTTCTATGTAAAACCTGCTGTTTCCTGAAGATTTGGGGAAAATGCAGATATCTGCTATTTTTGTACAGACAGGAATACAAGTAGTCTAGAAGATGCATTCACTCCTGACACCCTGCTTCTGCTTTTCTGACTGAGTCAGGTAGCTCTCCTTCATTTGGAGAGGAAGATTTAAGAGAGAGATCATATCTATCTTACAGTTTTCTTACAGTTTTACTATAATCAAAGTACATGTGCTGGGTTTATGGGGTTGATTAATGTATACCGAAAGTTGCTAAGATGCTACGGTGTTAAGCACTGTATAAGAGCTTATATAGAATTAATAGTACAGTTTTTAGATTTTTTTTCATACTTTTGGGTGTCTTTCTGATAGCTCTGAGAGATTTGGACACATTTGTTTAAGCCTGAGCAGACATGCTGGGAAGTCATGAGTAGAAGAGAATGGAGGCAGACTAAACTCAGGAGAATGGAAAAGAATGGCGTCAGACTCAGTAGACCAACCTGGTTGCTTACACTTCGCATGACCTATGTTAACAGTATATGGCAGTTGGAGATGAATAATTAATAACAAACTATTTAACTTCTCTAATGTTTCTGAATTATCTGGAAGCAAATTACACTCTTTTTTCTTAACTGCAATTATTCCTCAAATAGTTGTTGTAAAGAATGGGCAATATACAGACTGCCTTTGACTGACTTATTGAAAAGACTCAGTGCTGTAGCTAGTTTGCCTATATAAAATGATCACATGGTACAGCTCTGTTCCTTAGCTGAATAAGAAATAACTTGGAGAATGGGGGCTTCTGGTGAGAATGCTCATTATGATTCAGAATTCCTTTCTTTAAAAATTTTGCAAAAGTCTCTTAACACTGCCAGTTGTGGCAGATGTTCCAGCCAAAAACTCAATTACTCAAATACTTGCCGAAAGCACGCAACTGGTGCAGCTATTAATATTCACACAATCAGTTGGCAAACACTTTTGCACTGATATTCTAGGTCTAGTCTTGCCATAACACATATACAGTTTTGCTATTTTAATAAAATGAACAAAACAACAAAGAAAGCAGAATAAGATGGAAAGTGATTCATTTCCTTTGTGGAAATAAACTCTCAGGGCCAGATCCAAAGAAGGACTTACATGCCTCTAAAATGTTATTTTATGGAGACTTTAGGCATCTAAATCCAAAATTGCAATCCAAAAACTCCTATTAAGTGGTTGTCTAACTCTTGGAGGGCCTCTTGGTTTGACTTCAGAGATTCTTAGGCCCCAAGGCTTGTGTCTTTGGGCCATGACCTGGACAGACTGAAGAAATGATCTGCAATCAGTGAGATGAGACTCAAAAAGGACAAGTGCAAAGTCCTGCACTTGGGACAGAATAATTGCATGTACAGACAAAGACTGGGAAATGGCTGCCTAGGATGTAGTATTGCAGAGAAGGACCTGGGGATTACAATAGACCTGATGCTAAATATGAATCAACTGTGTGCTCTTGTTGAAAAAAAAGCCAATATCATATTGGGTTGTATTAAACGGAGTGCCTCTTGCAAATCAAGGGAAGTGAATCTACTGCTCAAGAAGGATGTGGACATTTTGGAAAGAGTCCAGTGCAGAATGACAAAAATGATTAGGAGCATGGGAGACAAGACTTATGTGGAAAGGCTGAAAAGAACTAGGGTTATTTAGTCTGGATAAGAGAATACTGAGGCAGGATTTGATAAGTTAAGGGTAATTATGGAGAGGACAGAGATGGACTTTTCTCTATGGCTATATGGGACAGAACTTGGAACAATAGCTTCAAGCTGCAGCAAAGGAAATTTAAGTTGGAAATTAGGAGGAACTTTCTGACTATGAGGGTGTTCAAACATTGGAACAGTCTATGTAGAAAAAATGTGGAATCTCCATTGTTGGAAGTTTCCAAGAGCAGGGTGGACAGGCACTTGGCTGGAATGGTTTAGTCAAGGATGATCCTGTCTTGAGCAGGGGGATGGACTAGATGATCGTGTGAAGTTTCTTTCAGCCCTACTTTCCTATGATCCTATGTCCAGAGCTGATTCAAAACAGGCAACTTTGATGCTTAACTCTTCTAAGTCCCACTGGGATTTAGAAGAAGATGAAGCTCTGCCATCTGGAAAGAAGGTGAAGCTCTGCCTCTGTCCGTTGAGAGGACTTATTTGGTAGGCAACTTTGGGCAAAATGCCTCTGGGTAGTGGTGCTTTTCTCTTTTTGTGTGACAGTCTAACAGTCAGAGCACTGGCACAATAGATTGGAAACCTGGGTCCCAGAATTCTCTTAACCTGTCCATTTTCCTGCCCTTATCTCTCACTTCCCAGGGAAATGCTCTATCTATCAGGCTCTAGGTTAGATTGGATTGGTCCACCTGTTGAAGTTGGACCACTGTGAAGACAGGAACCCAAAATTAATGAGGCCAGATGGGCAGCATCAGAAGAAGGAACCTGATTCTGTAGATTAGTAGTTAGGATCCCATAACAGGGAGTCATATCCCTGTTATGGAGAAGGGATGGAGAAGCTCAGAAATCTGGCAGGGCTCCTTTAAGGCTTGAAAATTTGGGCTAATGGGAGCCAGAGGCTGGAGTAGGAGTCTAGAGGGAGACAGGGAAAGAAAAGTGGGAAGTAAGTAGCCCTGTAGGGGGAACAAGTTTCAGTTGGGAGGTTTTATTTTCCTTGTGTATTCATGTAACTGGCTGGGGGTGTGAACTCTGAGTTGTGGATGGTGTCCATTTACCCAGGGGTGGAGAGAAACTTTACATTGAAACTTCTATTCAACAGATACCTGGTGAACCAGGAGCAGCTAAGGAAATGAAAAGGTTGCATAACAGGGTGACCCAACATCTTGTATGATATCCTCCCTTTGGTGGAAGAGGTTGGAGATGTGAGAGGAGCTGGGTATCTGCATGTAAGGACATGCTGCTGTGGCCTAAAGGGTTAGGTGGTGTACTGGCTGAGCCCAGGGTTCTGGACTCTAGACCCTAGAGTGGCAGAAACCCAGATGTGGTTTTGGGATGGAGAAGACATGTCCAGATAAGTGTGATCATGTGGTATGTGGCACCGCAAACACATCTGCAGCTTCACATACCGCACAGTCAGCAATTCTTTGTGCTGCAAGGGTGCACTACTCCGGATATCCAGGGTTCAAAAAAAACAAAACAAAACCCCAGGAAAAAAACTGCAGTAGCACATGCATGTGCTGCTGAAAAGTAGAGCCAGGCTGCCCAGAGCCACGTTGCAGCTGCTGGCCAGGCTCTGCCTGGCAGGATCACCATGGCTGCAGCCCTGGGAGGTCCCCATGTAAGGCTGTTGGGGCCAGCCCAGTGCTGGCCCCAACCCTAGGATAACTTGCTACATACCAAAGTATGCATGGCACAGACATTAGCTGGGGAGCCAAATATCCACACACATTTGGATGCACCCAGAGAGAGAATTTGGAGGCCCTGGGACCCTGGGCCTAGAGCAAACTGATTTAAATGTTGAGCCAGTGAAGCTTTATTCAAGATAAGGCAACCATGGAGTCCTGCTTGTGCAGTGAGACCTTATCATCAGGTTAATCCCCTCTCTGCTGTGGACAGAGGCAGAACACCTCCTAGATCCCGTTTTTTTTCCAGCAAGACATGGCAGGAAAGTCAGGATAGGGGAGATTTCTAAGTAGACTGGGTGTGATGGCGGCGTGCCGCCGTCACGGGCAGAGACAGGGACAGAGAGGATTGGGGGGCAGCAACAACCCCTCAAGAAAACCCCGGGCTGAGCTACTTACCTTGGGAGGGACGGTGGCGGCGGAGCTGGGACCGCGGCAGCAGCCGCAGCCTGCTGGCATTACTCTGGCTGTTTAAACAGCTGTTCCTGGAAAGGGGAACAGTTGAGCCAATTGCAGCAGCTGCAGCGGTCACCATGGGGAAGTTTAAAAACCCCAGCAAACCCTGTGGTAGGGGGGAGCCAGGGAAGGAGAGAGGAGACATGCAGCATGACGGTGGTGCTGCGGTTCCCCTGGAGCGAACGCCTCAGACAGGCAGCTCTGCCTCAGCTCAACAGCTGAAGCAAGAAACAGGAACCTTGGCAGGGGCAGAAGGAGTGGTCCCCAGGGATTGCCAGGGCCAAAACGTTGTTCCGGAAAGCCTCCCCATCCCGGAGGAATATTATTTCTAAGACCAGGGGAGGAAAAGGGAGAAGACCCAAGCTAGTGGTGGGATCAGCAAGATCCTAAGGCAGGCTGACTTAAGGCGACCATCAGCCTAGGTTCATATGGTCAGGAGCACCTACTGGCTGGCAGGCCTGTGAATAGCAGCAAGGTACCATCTCACCAGCAAGTGATTGGTTGGGAGTGGTGTAGGGATGGCGGAGCCCTGTGGAACAATGGAAACCTCAGCCGTGAGTACACCCATGTCAGGGAAACCCCTCTGGTAGAAGAGCTCCACTGAACCCCTCTTTCGAATCACCCATAACATCAAAGTTGTGGCAGGTGGGATGAGGGGGAGGGGCTAACTGACGAAGGGTGGTATCGGACGTGAGACTCACCAACGTCACAGTGGTGCATTGGCTGGGAATGTCGGCGACAGCGCTGATACCCACGGGGCAGAGCCCCACCCGGGGATAAAATAAGATGCAGACATCAGGGGTATCCCAGGTGGAGGTGCTGACTCATCCAGTTCAGGCTATTGGGCAGTTGTTGGCAGTCCAACAACTACAGGGGGCACATCAACAGGAGTGGATACAGCGCAATGCTGTCCTGTATAGGGTGCCCCGTATGACTAAAGATGACAACCCTGAGGCCTACATCGAGGCCTTTGAGTGGACGGCCATTCAGACGGGGTTGGACCGGAGCCAGTGAGGCCACCAGCTAGGAGCCTTGGTGATCGATAAAGCCCAAGCAGCATACAGGGCACTATCCAGGGAGGAGGCCCAGGATTACGAGGCATTCAAGGCCACAATCTTCTATTGGCTAGAGATTTCCCCTGAGAGTTACTGGCAGACATTCAGGGCCCACAAGCCAAAGGAAAGTAAGCGACCCCGGGGCATACTGCAAACCCTCTGGGATGCCCTGCAGAAATGGTTGCCGGTAGGCAAGTTTGATCGTGCGGGGGTATTATATCAAATATTATTGGAGCAATTCCTCTGGGACTTAGAGGAAGACACCCAGAGATGGATGCAGAGACACCAACTGTGGTCCAGTGAGGAGGCCTTGCATCTGGCGGAGGCCTTTTCTAACTCAGAGAAGGAGAGAGGGAGTGGACGAGGCTTCCAGGTCTTGAAAGAAAGTTCAGTGAGTGAGGGAGAAGGCTGGGCAGCCCCAAGGAAGGGTGCCCCGAAGGGGGTAGTCTGTTACAAATGCGGACGCACGGGACACATCTCCCAGGACTGTGGAATGGGGCTAAGTGAACTAAGCCGTGGTCCTGCGGGATATCTGCTGATGAGAGAGAAAGCCAGGGAGACAGGCACGGGGGAACCCATGGATTGTAGTGTGAGGTTCATCAGCCCGGAAGAAGGGTGAAACCGTCCTAGGGTCACAGTCTGGGTAGGCGGTAGGGCTGTGAGGGCAATGTTGGACATGGGATGTTCCCAGTCCTTGCTCCAGGCAGGCCTAGCCCCACTGGAAGGAAGAAAGGAGGGGGGTGTCATCAACATGACCTGAATTTAAGGCAGGGAAATGCAATTTCGATGCTGCTATGTACCCATTAGGGTGATGGAGTTCTGTGGTGAACTACGTTTGGGCTTGCCTTAGCCTGCAAAATGATTTTGGGACACGAATGGGAACCCTTCTACAGGGTGTTAGAACGAGTGTGAGCCACTGAAGAGGAGAGGAGGCAGATTAAACAAATGGAAGGATGGGTGGCTGAGAACTCAGAGCCTTCCCGTCGAAAAGGCGGGAATTCCACCCAGTGGAATCCCTGGTGAGTGCGGCACAGTTTCGACAAGCTCAACGGGAAGACCAGGATTTCCAGCAGCTGAGAACCAGTGACCCTGGAGAGGGAACATCTCGGAGGCAGGAAGGCTTCAAGGTAATAGGCAGGTTACTATATCAGGTGCAGCGGGAAGAGGGAGGCGAGTTGAAAGGAGGCAGTTGGTGGTCCTGTCTCCCCTATGGCACCTCGTCTGGAGGCTGACCCATGTCTCTCCGCTAGGCAGTCACCTGGGGCATACCAAAACCCAGGCTAGATTGACCCAAGAGTTTTTTTGGCCACACCTGTGTGAGGATGTAGATCGGTAGGGGGCCACATGCCTGGAATGTCAGAAAGCCCAGGAGTGGGGGCCATCTAAGGCATCCCTGAGACCCATGCCAATAATTGAGACTCCATTTTCCAGGGTCGCCTTAGATGTAATAGGTTCCTTTCTGAAATCACACAATGGCTACCAGTACATCCTGGTCTTGGTGGATTACGCCACCCGATTCCCGGAAAAGGTCCTGCTGTGGTCCATTACAGCTCCAAAAGTGGCTGAGGAGCTTCTCAAGTGGATAGCACAGGTGTGCATTCCACAGGAGATACTTACAGATCAAGGAACAAATTTTATGTCAGGTGTAATGAAGGCCCTTTGCAAAACCCTGGACATCACTTGACTAAGAACATAAGTTTATCATCCCCAGACCAATGGCCTGGTGGAAAGACTGAATGGTACCATCAAGTGACTGCTTAGATGTTGTGCACAGGAAGATCCCCGATGGTGGGATACCCTGCTGACACCTTTACTATTCGCACTGCAGGATGCCCCCCAGGAATCAACTCACTATTCACCATTCCAATTAGTATATGGCCACAGTCCTAGAGATCTATTGCAGGTGGTCCGAGAAGAATGGGAATGGCTGATGGGATTGGGGGTCTCTGCGGAGAGACACTGCTAGGAGCTGCAGGCCCGTATACAGAAAGCCCAATAGATCGCAGGGCATAACATGAGGGAGGCCCAAGAGCAGCAGGAGACCAAGTACAACAAAAGGGCAAAGGCCCGCACCTTTCAACCCGGGGACCAGGTCTTGGTCTCGATACCTACCACTTTGAGTAAGCAACTGGCAATGTGGCAAGGGCCCTTCACAGTGATTCGGCAAGTAGGCCCGGTTGACTATGAGGTGCGTAAACGGGGTCACCGCCGGGAGCAACAGGTCTACCATATAAATCGGCTGAAGGAGTTAAGTAGCCACCAATGACGGGAATTACTGGCCTTAGTAGAGGAATTCCGAAAGGTATTCCAAGAAAACCCAGGGAGGGTCACAGGTATCCAGCATGAAATAAGAACGCCACCCAGTACGTTAGTAAGGGAGAGGTAGAGACTGATACCCCAGCAATGGCAGCATGAAGTACAGCAGGAAATCTCAAAGATGCAGGAGCACGGGATTATACAGTCCTCTCGTAGCCCATGGCATAGCCCAATCATGCCGGTGGCCAAGCCTGATGGCTCCCTAAGGTTGTGCATAGACTTTAGGAAGTTGAACACCCTAACAACATTCGACGTCTTCCCAATGCCCTACGTGAACCACCTCACCGAGAGAATTGGAGAGGTTCGGTATATATCCACCCTCGACCTGGCTAAGGGCTACTGGCAAATTCCCTTGCGGTCCGTTGATTGTGCCAAGACTGCGTTTGGAACTCCTTGGGGCCTATTTGAATTTGTAAGAATGCCCTTTGGCCTTAACGGAGTGGCCTCCACCTTCCAGAGGCTAATGAAGACATTACTAGCTCCACATGCAGCTTATGCTGCAGCTTACATAGATGACATCATCATATTCACCTCTAGCTGGGAACAGCATCTCGGAGCCCTGAGGGCTGTCCTAGGAGAACTCCAAGTGGTGGGTCTAACTGCCAACCCTAAAAAGTGCAAACTGGCAGAAAGGGAAATGGCCTATTTAGGGTTTCAAGTAGGACAGGGAACAACTTGCCCCTTGTCCTATAAAATCAAGGCCATAAGTCAGTTTCCGGCACCCCGGACACGTAAGCAATTACGTTCCTTCTTGGGGCTCATCAACTACTACCGGGGCTGCGTTATTACATGAGGGGAAAGAAGGCCTGATTGCTTTTGTGAGTCAGAAGCTTAGACACACAGAAACAAGGTATGCTACCATGGAAAGGGAATGCCTGGCCATACAATGGGCCATAGAGTATTTCCAATACTACCTCCTGAGGAAGGAATTTTTGGTAATAACAGACCATGCTCCATTACAGTGGCTAACGAGAAAGCAAAGTACGAACACCAGAATTACCCGCTGGGCACTGGTCTTGCAACTTTTTAAATTCACTATAGTGCATCATCCAGGCAAGGATAACTTTGTAGCTGATTTTTTATCCAGATGGGAAGATCCGAACCAGTTGGGAAAGCCAGATCACTACCATGGCGAGGAGAACCAGAGCAGACAGGATGCACAATGCACTAGCCAGACGCCACAAGGCGACTTGATGGGGGAGGTCTGCAACGGCAACGTGCCACCATCACAGGCACAGACAGGGAACAGAGAGGATTGGGGGGCAGCAACAACTCCTCAAGAAAACCCTGGGCCAAGCCAGGGCCAAAACGTTGTTCCAGGAAGCCTCCCCATCTCGGAGGAATATTATTTCTAAGACCAGGGGAGGAAAAGGGAGAAGACCCAGGCTAGAGGCGGGATCAGCAGGATCCTAAGGCAGGCTGACTTAAGGCGACCATCGGCCTAGGTCCATATGGTCAGGCCAGCAGGCCTGCAAATAGCAGCAAGGTATCATCTCACCAGCAAGTGATCAGTTGGTGAGTGGACAGGGTGTAGGGGTGGCAGAGCCCTGTGGAACAACAGAAACCTTAGTCGTGAGTACACCCATGTCGGGGAAACCCCTCTGGTAGAAGAGCTCCACTGAACCCCTCCTTCGAATCACCCATGAAATCAAAGTCGTGGCAGGTGGGATGAAGGGTGTTACCGGACGTAAGACTCACCAATGTCACACTGGGGGACAACAGGACCGGCTGTATTGAGATGCAGGAGCCCTTCAGTTGAGTCCTGTTACAGGCCCTCCTCTAGGATGTTGGAGTTCTGTATCCTGAGTCTGTCCTCCTGGGCTTTTTCTGTTTTTTTTTCTTTTAAATCAGAAGAACATTTAAAATGTGCATATAGTTTTGGAAGCGGGTGCCAGAATCTAGGATTTGCCACTCCTAACCACTAGACTACACAATCATGCCCCTTTGTGTTTGATCCCTCCTATTGGCTCCATCCATTTCCCACTCATTCATGTATAATGGAACAGCTCTAACATGAGTGGCAGTGTCCCACTATCCCAGACTAGCTTATCACCTGCCAAATAGTGCAGATGTCTGGGGCATGGGAGAGGTGGATTGAAACCCCTTAGGCCGAGAAGAACATTTTTTCAACCTTCTGAAGCAACTGCTGGTCAGCATGGGGCTATTCCATTAAAAAAAGGCATTGTCACCAGTCTTAAACACTGAACTCTGCTTAGTTTTTTCAAAAAACAGATGTAGTCAGGGTGGGATTCTACGGTTAGATCCCAAGTGGATGGAGGCAGCACCCTGTAGCTTGCTCCCTAATGTTTCATTTTAGGCAGCTCCTCCTCTTGGCTTTTTTGGATCACTATTCTGAGGTGTCCATTGCTCCCCATGTAATGTGTATGGAGCATAGGCACTTTACACAGGATTCTAGATTCTGATCTTGGGGCCACAAGACCTAACTTTTAGATGCATTACATCCTTTATTTGATCTTGCCCGTACTCACTTAGTTACCAGATTATTTCTTTATACAAAAGAGGCGGGGCAAAATTTCCTAGTATCCCTTTCTTTGTTTGGTCAAAACAAAAAATGACTTTGGTAACTTTAAGTGTCTGGTTTTCCCTTCAAAATGGTTTTATGAAAGAGAAATCAGTTATTTAAGATGCTCATTTATTTTTGTCACATACAATCTGTACCGGATGATGATTTTTTTTAATCTTGATTTCTTTGGAGGTTTTGATTGTGTGGAGAAAAGATGAATTATCCACAGATCTTGATGTATGGTTTTCATTAAAGTCACTTCATTCAGTGATACAAACTAGCTTGAAGGTCAATATTTTCAAAACAGTACTGAAATAATGTATTTGTCTTTTGTAACTGGAGGTGAAATGGCCTGCTCATGTGCAAGTCACACAGTCTTTCCTAACTGGCAGTGCTGAAGTAACCAAGCAAATGACTGAAATTAAAACTCTTTTTTTTTTTTAAAGAAAATTCTTCCGGATGAAACGAGTAAAAAGATTATTTTTCTCTTAATGAAAATTATTAAACCTTACCAATGACACAGTTTAAAAACCCAGTTCCTTATGATTCTTTGATGAAGGAGGGGTAGGTGTGAAGTTAAAGTCATCAGAAGCCAAATCATATCTAAAAGAGTTACTAACTGGGATAGATTTCTCTCACTAACAATGGTCAGTGAGTATCATACTTTACACACTTGACACTTTACACCCAAATCCCACATAGTTGTGATGCTATGTAAATGAATACTAATAAACATTTTGGAGGTAGACATTATGCACTGAGGTGCAGAGAGGTTGAGCTAGTTATCCTATATCACCTAATGAACAAGAGGAGATTTAGCAATAGAACTCAGTTGACTCATCCTGCATCCCTTGCTGTACTCTAATCTTTAAACACACTTCACTCATCCCATTTATTTTCTTTTATTTTATTGCCTTCCCCCTTGATGCTCACAACAATGTGCCTTGTGCAGAGGGGGACTCAGACAACCTCTAAGCCACTCTAACTAGTTCCTATTCAATCTTAATCTTCTTTAAATTAGGACCTGTTATTATATAGCAGCAGCAGCAGCCATGAGATTAAAGAAACCATTTGGGTTGGGATTTTCAAAGGAATCTGGAAGAGTTTAGTGCCCAATTTCTCTTGAAATGTAATGTGATTTGGGGTTCTAATTCTTTTAGATTTATTTGAAAATTCCAGCGTAATCAATTGTAAAACTGCATTTGAGAAACTGTCCTCTGTCCTTCTAATCTGATGACATAAATATCTTGTTGGTTGATACTTGACACTCCCAAGGACTGTGAGGGTAAGGATAGGTGCTAGCATAAGGTTGTGTTGTGTAACCAGCTGAACACCCACTCTATCAGACACTTACTACCTGATAGACACACCAACCTAAGTGCACTCTAACAAGTCAACATTGTGAGCATCAATACATCAACGTCAACTTTGCTGGGCCAGCCATGTCATCCAGATGTCTGATTCTAGACTACAGAAGCAAGTTTTGTTTTCCAACCTCAGTCATGGCATATGCTCAAGAGGAAGGCAGAGAAATTTCTTCAAGGATGTCCACAAGGCCAACCTGAAAAAAATGCAATATCTATGTCAATTCATGGGAGACTATCACCCAGGACCACACCAAATGGAGGAACAGTCTGCTTCAGGGATCTCAGTACTTTGAAACCTTACAACAACAGGAGATAGAAAAGTGGGATTGGCAGAAACAGCGTGTTGCAGACCAAATCAAGAATCCACAGCCACTCACCCCACACAGAAACACATGCTCAGTTTGCAGCGGAGTCTGTTGACCCTGGTTTGGCCTCATCAACCATCTTTGGACCCACAGATAAGAGAATCATGGAAGACAATCATCCTCAACTGCAAGGGATTGCTGAAGGAGAAGAGGACTATGAGATGTATCTAGTATACTACATATATATACTACATATATACATATACATATATACATACACACACATGTACATATATACATACACATACATGTACTATATATCTAGTATACTACATATTATTGTAGTATACTACATGCTGTTGTGGTTGACTGATGAATCCCATTAGTAAACATCATTCCAAGTACTAAAGGTCAATCTTAAAATGTGCCTACAGCTCCGATCTTCAGAGGTATTTAAGCACTGAACTTCCACTGATTTCAAGAGTGTTCAAAGCATCTGTTTACCTTTTTTAGGAACTGGCAAAGTGACATCAGCACTTACATCTTGATCATTAAAAGTGTCTAGGTACTTAACTCCCATTAATATGAAATCTAGCTCTTAGCATCCAAGACAACAGAACTTAGGCTCCCAAGTGCCTAAGTCACTTTGGAAAATAAAATAGGAATTAGCCTCCAAGTCAATCAGGCACAAATGGATAGTATTTTGAGAAATGGACACTTGCAGTATAACACAGCATGGACATAGCTACATGTGAAGTGGCCCTGTGCAGAGCTGGTCCTCAAACCAGGAACAGTGCTGCTGTGTTCATGTTGCACTGGGCCCAGAGTCATTACCTCTGCTGAGGAATAGATGGGCAAACTGAGGTAAAGAAAGACTGAGTAACTTGTCAGACCTCATCTAGCAGGAAACAGTGCTAATGCATCCAGGTGCTATACCACATGAAGGTGGCCATATTGGTTCTAGTTCAGATGCTAGTGCAAACAAATTAGCTGGGGAATCTCTGTGTGGTGCTGCTTTGCACTGTGAAGTGGTACCTACATGTGCCATGGTTACTGACACTAGTGACAGAGTCATAGTCTTGCCATGATTTTTGCTGTACCAATTTAACCCACCAACTGAACAAAAAAGTAGTCTAGTTTGCTATTCCAGACCTCCTAGCTGCTTCTAGTTTTTGCAGGCAATAGTATAATGAAATATACATTTTTAATGTGGGAACTATCTATTCATAGATTCATAGATGTTAGGGCCAAAAAGGACTTCAATAGATCATCGAGTCTGACCCCCTGCATAGGCAGGAATGAGTGCTGTGTTCAGATGACCCCAGCTAGATGCATATCTAAACCTCCTCTTGAAGACCTCCAGGGTAGGGGAGAGCACCACCTCCCTTGGGAGCCCGTTCCAGACCTTGGCCACTCTAACTGTGAAAAAGTTCTTCCTAATGTCTAGTCTAAATCTGCTCTCTGCTAGCTTGTGGACATTATTTCTTGTGACCCCCAGGGGCACCTTGGTGAGTAGAGCCTCACCAATTTCCTTCTGCACCCCCATGATGGATTTATAGGCAGCCACAAACTCACCTCTCAACCTTCTCTTGCAGAGGCTGAAGAGGTCCAGGTGCCCTAGTCTCTCCTCATAGGGCTTGGTCTGCAGGCCCTTAACCATATGAGTGGCCCTTTTCTGGACCCTCTCCAGGTTATCCACATCCCTCTTGAAGTGCGGTGCCCAAAACTGCACAAAGTATTCCAACTGTGGTCTGACCAGTGCCCGATAGAGGGGAAGTATCACCTCCTTGGCTCGGTTTGTCATGCATCTGCTGACACTAGGACTCCGAGATCCCTTTCCACTTCTGTGCTGCCGAGCAGGTGATTTCCTAGGCAGCAGGTGTGCTGGACATTTTTTCTCCCTAGGTGCAGCACTTTGCATTTCTCCTTGTTGTATTGCATTCTTTTGTTTTCTGCCCATTTGTCCAACTTATCCAGGTCTGCCTGTAGTTGTTCTCTGCCCTCTGGTGTGTCCTCTCCTCCCCACAGTTTTTTATCATCCACAAACTTTGACAGAGTACACTTCACTCCCTCGTCCAAGTCACTGATGAAGACATTGAAGAGTATCGGTCCAAGGACCGAGCCCTGTGGGAACCCACTGCCCACGCCCTTCCAGGTCAACACCGACCCATCCACCACCACTCTCTGGGTATGACCCTCTAGCCAATTCACCACCCACCAGACTGTGTAATCATTCAAGTCACAGCCTCTTAATTTGTTCACCAGTATGGGGTAGGATACCATGTTGGAGGTCTTCCTGAAGCCAAAATAAATGATGTCTACCCCTACTCCTGCATCCAGGTGTTTTGTAACCCGGTCATACAAAGAGACTACATTAGTCAGGGATGATCTACCTGTTATGAACCTGTTTTGGCTTCCCTTCAGCATAATTTTTCCTGCTGGGAAATATATATGAGCCTTAATAATTTTTTCAAAGACTTTGCCAAGGATGGAGGTGAGACTCACTGACCTATAGTTGCCTGGATCCTCCTTCCTCCCCTTCTTGAAAATAAGGACCACATTGGCCCTTTTCCAGTCCTCTGGGACCTGGCGTGTGCACCATGACTGCTCAAATACTCTTGCTGTGCAATGACATCAGCCAGTGGCCTCACTACCCTCAAATGGAGCTGATCCAGGCCTGCTGACTTAAACTCATACAGTCCTTCAAAGTGACTCTGCAGTATCTCAGGGTCAACACTTGGTAGTCTGGTGCCCTGCTGTTGCCTCTCTACAATCCTACTGTGAGACTTGTCTTGCCCCTCATTTAGGAACACTGAAGCAAAGAACTCATTGAGGAGTTCAGCCTTGTCTCCCCTGTCTGCCACCAATTGCTTTTGCCTATCCAGTAGTGGTCCTATACTACCCTGGGCCTTCTTTTTACTACCTATATATTTGAAAAACATTTTTTTGTTATCCTTAACTTGGGATGCCATCCTCAGCTCCATGGTAGCTTTGGCCTTTCTAACTACCTCCCTACAACTGTGAGCTGAGGAGGTATACTCCTCTTTAGTAATCTCTCCCTCTTTCCACTGCTTATATGCCCCCATTTTTGCCCTTAGGCTGCCCTAGATTTCTCTGGTCAGCCAAGGAAGCCTCTTGGTCCCTTTCCCCCTTATCGGGATTGTCTCCTCCTGTGCCCAAAGTATTGCTTCCTTAAGGCACAGCCACCCTTCCTGGGCTCCCATCTCGCCAAATCTCTTACTCTGCAGTGCGTCGTTGACTAAATGCCTGAAGTCAGCCTTCCTAAAGTCTAGCATTTCCACCCTACTCTTGTGAATGTATCTCTTGTCTTGCTGCTTAGGTATAGAAAAATGCACAAACATTTACCTCAGAACCAGTGAATACCACTTATTCAGTTCTGGAGAAATGATGCTACATGGATTTACATAGCAACTATCATTTTGTACAAGTATGACTTTGTAGGCATTGCTTTTTTAAGTCAAAATTTCTTTTATGTTATCATTTCTATTTCATGTCACAAAATTGATGTTGATGAGGCTTATTTGATCTACATCTGTAATTCATAAAGGCTCAACTCTATAAGTCTGATAGGGTAAATCATAGCAGTCTATCAGCTAAGGGGCTCATTCTAAAATACACTGAAAAGAACAGAAAGACTCCCATTAACTGCAGTTGTTTTGACTTAAGCCTTGGCAACCATGGCCCAAATCCCAACTTCCTTTCAGGCAAAAAGTAGCATTTCCACAGATAACTTTAGCTATATATTTCACATAGCTACATAGTATATTTTATAGCCCACTCCCTAACTCTGGCTGCTTACTTTCTATTAAAGTCCTATTCCATTTAGTTAGTTGCAGAAATTACATGAAATGTTAGTAACAGGAAAACTTCAATGAGTGACCTTTCACTAGATGAGGATGACAAGAGTCTTAGCTGTCAGCCTGATTGCTGGGTGATTAAGAAATTAAGAAACTTCCCCAGGGAGCAGAAGAGCTAGGCCCCACTCAGTGAGAAAAGGTCCCTTTCCAGTAGGTGAGTAGGGGCTAACCTCTTTTGGCAAGCATGCTGCAAATTACCCTGCATCCTCCTTGAGTGCTACTTGGAACTCCTTCCCCTGTCCATGTGCTACTCTGTTTTCTGCTCTCTGTCCTGTACTCTGTGCCTGACCCGCTGCTCTGCTTTCCGCTCCCTGCCCTCTCACTTTACTGTCTGTACGCTCTCTAATTTTGTGTGTGACACACAGAGGACGCCCATACCACTTGTGGCATTCATGCCACAGGTTGGCCACACACTAGACCATGGGCTAGGCAGGACCAAGAGTAACTGGTACCCCTTCTGCTGAAGTGAGCCCCTGGACAACCAGGGGAGAAAGATATGTGGGGCTAGAAGTGTGGCCAGCTAGCCAGAGTATGGTGTAATGAGATAGATGGGTACTGCCTAAGAATGCAAAGAGCTGTGTGTTCTGGGTCTTACTCCCAATAGTATTTTCATATTTTGCATGTAATGGTCATTGGATAAAATAGAGACAGCAGTGGGAAAGCTTCTGTCCCTTACGAGGTAGTGGCCAGAGCCATCTCCCTTTCAGGACAGTGCTTATCTCACTGAGCCATGCTCTCCACATTGAAACGGTAGAGGGTCACATTGTAATACCCTTACACATATTTAATACTATTTTGTATCACTGAAACCAGTGAGGCTACTTATGTAGTAAGGTGATATGCATTGTGATATGAGTACCACAAGGTGGTTGAAATGACTTACTACAAATGCAGTAGTGAGCAGAAAATATTCTAAAAAAAGGACAAGGACAGATATTACTAAAGAGGATGCATGTATAATACAGTAAGTGTAATAACACTGCAAATTCAGTGGGCTCTTTTCAAATTAATTTGGGTTCTGTAGATGTCTAGTCCTAGTGATTTCTTTTGTGTAAATATAAGGAATACTTCAGAGACCTTTAATCTCTCTAAAACCACAATAAAAAGCTTAAATATGGCCATTATCCAGGACAATCAAGCTCTATTTAAACTTTTTGATACTTTTACTTGCTAATAAACTCACATAACTTGTGGGGCAACTACATGACAGGAATAAATACAGTGCAATTCCAAGGTAGTTAATCTACCTGATTTCTAAAAATAGATTATGAAAGCAAATCAATAATAAGTAATTCAGGCATATTGTTATATGAATTAGTAGTAATCAGTTACCAATATCAAAAAAGCATAACCACAATATAATTACACCATAAATGTAGTACAAATATAATGTAATTACAGAAGCACAGTCACTGTATTTTAAAGGTTAAATAGTATTTTAAAGAATATAATAAAATACAGTGAACCTAATTCTGTCCCTTTGCATACATATTATGTTAGCGAAAGTAGCATGTGTGTGTGCATCAGAGGACAGTACTTGGTCCGCACGTGAATTATTTTAGGTAGATACACAATATTGTTCTCCATTGTGCTGGAAAAATAAATACCTTGACTAATTGACACTCAAGGCAAATGTTTTTCCAGTTCAACATATATTATTTGGCTGTAATAGCTATGGATCTATGATTCAGTAGAGAGGGGACAAAATAATGTAGATTGTTACTTGTTTAAAATATATTATTCGTGCTGAAGAAAGAAGATTGGATGTTGAACAAATGGCATCCTACTGGTGGCTGCACCTTGAGATGATAGTTACTGCAGTTCAAAATTGAGAGGTGCTCCTATGAACATGAGCCCTGGAACAGCTCCTCTCCTCCTCTCTGGTGGTGTTTTACTGCAAATTCTGAGTTAGATCTGTGTTGTCTTAACAAATAAAGAATTAAAACCAAGTCTAGTCTCTGTGGCAGAACATTAATTTTGAGAGCACTGTACATTTTAAATCTATATACTGTGCATATAGTATTTATTGTTCTTATAAAGGTTGTTATAAGTTTTGGGAACAAGTAAAATTGTATTTTTAATCACCTGTGCAAATAAAGCTTTCGTTTGCTATGCCTCAGAAAGTCAATAATGAGGAACATGAAGGATACAGGGAGGGAATGGAGTAGGCCTCCTCTCCTTTGTTGACCTGCTAAAAGGCCCCAGTTTTGCAATGAATTTTGTATAGGTATAGCAGGTCACCTACACAAAACTCATATCAGGGCCAAGGCTAGAGTTAACTGAGCCATGATGTTTCATGAATGCAGAATAATTCCACTAAATGATATTTTTAAAATTAAATTAAATTAAAAAATAAGTGCGTAAAGTTCCATAGCATCTATATAGAGTTCAGAGTACCTATATATTCACTGGTTCACATGAAAATCTACTAGGATATCACCCAAGAGAGCATGAAAATTATTCTTAATTGTGATTAGTATGGTTTTTTTTGAACAACTTGTTCTTTAAATATATTTTGGCAGACAAAGATAAATACTACAGTTGTACTGAGCTATCTGACTCTGACATGATAGAAACTATGAAGACATCTTTAGACCAAAAAGAAACATTCTACGTAACTCTCACCAAGAGCTGAACTCACCAACTTTGAAATTTAAATGCGACTCCCCCTCTGTCTAATGATAAGTTTGTTAGCTCCCTTTCCTAGTATATCAGTCTTTCAGAGAGAAATAGCTCATTGCTATTGTACCCTATGATGTAGTCCCTCCAGACAGTGGTCTTGATCTTTTTTGCAGTTGGTTTGCAATGCCCAACATCTACACTACACTGTGACGTATGGACTTCAGTCACAAGGTGCAACCTCTTTTTTTCTGCCTTCATCTACTATATATGCAAGTAAAAATCAAATGTTTCTGCATTCAGATGACATTAATTCCACCCACAATTCTTTTTCCTCACAAACTGCTCACATTAGAATGGAAGCATATTATAAAGAAACAGGCTACGTCTAAACAAGGTGCTGACTGTGCAGTCGTAACTGCAGGGTTGTGTCAACGAATGGCTTTTCTGTGATCCTGAGTGCACAGTAGCTTGTGACTACTGCACAGCAGCGTCATGTCATGCTTCCTGCCACATGAAGCTACTGCACAGTTGTCATGGGCTAATGTGCAGTCAGTGTTTCATGTAGATGCAGCCACTAGCAAACAATAAACAGTACAACTTTCTCTTGAAACCTAACGACTCAGTCTGGAAAAAAAAATAAAACCATTGCCATCTGCTCTGTCCATTCTAACAAATAGTACACATCTGGAATAATAAACTTGCAAAAAGATTAACGCACAACTTGTTCTATTAGGATTTTTGTCTGCAGAATTGTTGTGTTGCTCATTAAATACATGAACTGGGACAGAAACTTTACATTTAAATATCTTTCCTTCTTAATCATTTGTTTTAAATTGGTTGCCATACCAAGCTCTTAGATGTTGCTATCTTGAAAGTGTAAAAAATGTCTTTTCCTAAAGTGTGCAGATTCAGATACTACACCCACAAAGATCACAATGTATTCAACTCCCTGAAGATTACTCCAAAAAGTAATGCTCTGTGTGGAGAGGGAGTCATTTTTAAAAGGCAGTATTGCAGATCTACCTAATGGGACAAAGTCTGCTTTGTGTTACACTTCTGGAGGTTTGGAGTATTTCAATTGACTTAAATGGAATTACTCAAGATATACCAGTGTAATAAAGAAGAAGGTAAGCAATACATATCCTTCTATGTCATCAGTGATAATGTCAAAGCTAATGTGTTAATATAATATTGAACAAGTTAATACAACAAAAGCTAACTGATCTCTTTATGGCACTGGAGCCACAGCTCACCCACTACATTAAAAAAAAACAACTAATCCTCTTCCCTCATTACTGCGCAATGACCAGTCTACCACAGGGGTAGCCAAATGGTTACTCATGTGCTTTTAATAATACCAAGCTCTTATAGAACAGTTTTCATTAGTAGATCTTAAAAGACTTTACAAAGGATGTAAATTTGTATTATCCCCATTTCATAGATGGGGAAACTTGAGGCATGAGAAGGTGAAGGGAGATCTTACCTAAGGCCACCCAGTGGCCAGTGAAAGTTAGAAATACAGCCTGAATTTTCTATGCCCTAGTCTAGTACTCTAAAGGCTCTTTATAACCATTCATATAATGAAAGTATGGTCTTTGGTAAGTGCATCTCTCCTCCTGCAATGCTCCGTCTTCCTTTTTGCAGGTAAAAGGTATTGGTTCAAGATATAGCAAGCCCTACTGACTGGTATACAGTATAATCCCCATCTACTGTGTTACTCTAACCTGTGGAAACTGTTTGACATGTAGGCTTTGAATAAATTGTCAGGAAACCCATATGTGCAGAAAGATTGGCTGTTCCTGTTCATTCAAGCATAACTGCAAACATGCTGGCTAAGTGCACACAGTCAAAAAGTTTGAGGCTGAATCAATTCAGTCTTTTCAAGTCAGTCTAAGCTGCAGAAATTAAACTGAGAAGCAAACAAAAATACATTCACTTTTGATTCAGGCATTGCAGCCACATGCCTGCAGTGGCTTAGGCCAGAAGCTGGAAGGCACTAGGGCATGCCTCTCAGCCACTGCCAAAAGGAAGGGACTGAAGCTCCAAGGCTTTCCCCCCATTCCTGCTCCCATGTAGGGGGCATGGCCAGTCCCAACCTTGGGCTAGTACGCTGCAGGGTGGAAGTTTAAATCCCATCCCTGGCCTAGAGGGGACCCCAGCCCAGGTCTGCCTGGGTGGGGGTGGGCAGTGCTTGCCAGGCTTCTGCCTCCTCCCCATGGCACCCTGCTTGAGGCTGCCAGGCTGAGGAGGAGGTGGGTGGGGAAAAAGGTAGTGGCACTGAATTCATAAAAGCCTGAACAAGAATAGTCCTTTCTCTGAAGTGAGCATGTATTGAACAAAACAATTTGCAACCTCAAGCACACAGCAAAGAACAAACAAATATCTTCACTTAAGCTAAAATACAGCCCAGTAAAACACAGGGAAAGCACACACAACTTAGTCTAACTTAAAATGTAAACCCTGAAGACTAGAGAAAGCCTTGCATAAAACTTAGGTAATCCTGAGGGCAGAGTGTCTCCTTATAGCCAGGTATTCAGAAGGTCCTTCTAAGGGAATCAGCAGGTGGTCTTAGGCGCCAGAGTGGAGATTCCATACACCTCATCTCTACTTGGGTTTTTACAGGCACACTTGCACTGCCTTGTCCCCTTTGGGTACCTTGACATTAGTGTGCTTGTCACCTATAGAACCTTTGGCTGGACTCTCATGCATTCTTAGGTAGGTATTCCAGTCTCCCTCCCATCTTTTACACGTTCTGCTTTATAATGTAAATGTAGTTCTCTGCTTTATTTGGTCATATCAGCCCAAACAGTCCCTTTCTTGTTCCCTTAGCTACATTTCCAGTACATATATGTGATATTTGCGTCAGGTCTTTGCCAACACCTCCCACCTCTCAGTCTGGTTTTGCAGGGCTTGGCTCCATGCTCACAGGTGGCAGTCCCTCCAGGCTCCCCAGACCTCATCCGGGGTTTGCCTGGGGGAGCAGTCCCTCTCAGGCTCTTGTCCACCTGCGTCCTGCTTGAGGAGAAAGAAGGGCATGTGGCCAGCACACTGACCTGGGAAAGGGGGAATTAAAGCCCCTCCGAGACCCCCAGATATCAGCTGGGGTTTGCCTGAGGGTGGGGCAGTCCCTCTCAGGCTGTTGCCCTCTCCCACACCACACCGCTTGCCCTTGCCCTTGCCCCCTCTGTTCCAGAGGGGAAAAGTCTATCAGGGTCACTGCCCCCCACCCCAGAGCAGACCCAGCTGTGGTCTTTAGCCGGGTTTCCCACCCCAACCCCCTTGTCAGCCAGCCCTCACTGCTCCAGCTAGGGAGCTGAGGGACAGGGCCAGCCTTGATCTCTGGAGCAGACAGCATAGCCCAGCTCAGGGCTGCAAATAATCCTAGGATGTTGGGGCACTCTGATTCAACTTGAACCAGGAAGGGGTCTGGGACAGAAGTTTCATAAACTGATTTGACCTAAATTAGTTAAAGCTGATACTACATTCAACGAGGTTTATCTTAAACCAGTTTTAGCTATTTTGAAACTGGTTTATGTGCACTGAACATCTGTTCTGTTAAAGGTTTAAACCAGTTTCTGATCAGACCATTTAAACCAGTTTATGTATAACTTCTGTCCCTAGCTGCTAAGACATCCTCAGTGGGAGCTGCAGATGCCCATTTCCTCTCAGGATTCGATCCTCTCCCCCTGGAATTTAATTCTGTTTAATGGGGACATAAGGAAGTTTATTAAAAATACCAATCCTATCTGACACTTACTGAGGTAGCCTTAAATGGGGTGTCCATCTACCTAGCATTCAAAACTCTTCTAAAGCAAGGGTATCAGAAAAAGGCACAGAAAATTATAATGGGAGCATGCAAATGTTAAGTACACACAATAATCATACTAAAAAACACCGAACTGAGTGAACTGCTGCTCTTTCAATTTGACTTGTTTCTCTTTCCTCAGAAGAGAGTATAACATAAATCAGTTTGAAGTTTCTAGTTTCGGTAACTTTTGAGTTATGTAAGCACAACATTTTAACTTGTAACATATGGGAAAAGTGCACTTTTCATACTTGCAAAGTTCAAGGGGCTGAATTTTTTGTTGAAACTTAAATTAAAAAAATCTTTTTTGGATTGCATCAAGGGATCTTTCAGCCCCAGCAGAGTGTGTTTTGAGAAAGTTACAAGAAAATGAAGAGTGAGAAGGAAGAAGACAGGCTGGGAAAATCACATCTCAACCATAACGTCAACCTTTCTAATCAAATGTCAGACTCTTGTCCCACTGGGGTACTGCTGCTATTTTGAAGCACACTGGTACTGAAATGGGAAGTTGCTCACTGTGTTTAAAAAATTACAAACAAAATAATATTTTCCTTAGAGCTAACCTGTGTGGTATCATTAGGTTGACACCTGTAAAAACAAACAAACAAAAACCTTCCCCTTTTACATTGTACATCACATATTTACAGGAAGAACCCAAAGAGAAACCACTTACTTGGATTTCTATGTTTTTTTCCTGACCAGAGACATAAAGGATGTATGTTTCCTTACTCTATGTAAATATAGGTAGCATTTATGAAATACAGCTTTAAAATACAGTTGGTACATTTTTTCACACAACGTTGTAAGAAAGAGCTTCACATAGTTTTTGCTTAAAAAGCCCCTTAACATTATATTCAAACTATAGTTCTATCAATTTTCACACTGAAGATTAGCAGCACAAAGAGTCGCATTTAAATCTGCCACATAGCTGCATTACAGAATATAAGACACCTTGTCCTATATCATTTCACAACAGCGATTTAAACTCATAGGCAACTGGTAGGGAGGGGGGCATGATGTACTGCTGATGCCCACAAACTGTGCCCCCTCAGCCTCAGGAAGCACCAGTCACCCATGTTTCAAGTAAATTAATATTGTCCACAACTACCTTGATTTCATGCACACTGTGTGCCTGTTGCCAGATCTTATCTAGTTTCTCACAAGATGTTGTTCTGGACTGCATTATCCTGAACATTACTGCCATCGTGAGTCAACTTGCAATACAATCACATTTTCAGGCTCCTGTAGCACCATGACACCCACCAGCATGAAACTGTGTTAAAATTACTAATACAGTGCTGGCTGACCTAAAGTGAACCTCTGGAATGCACATGAAATATCCTGAAATCTCTCTGATTTGCAAGAGTTCCATGAGTATAGTTAAAAAAAATCTGACATAGACACTAAAATATAATATTCTCAGACTACACAGTTATTATTACCATTATTTATTATAGTGGTACCTCGCTGTCCCAGTCAGGACCTGGATCCTAATGTGCTTCTGAAATAACCAGGGACACAGCTGCATGCTTTTTTTTTATTCCAAAAGCTTTCACTTTGCTTCTGCCTCACAGAATGTTGACTCTTGGGTCTATGAACACAGATAACTGGAGAGCAGCATATACCAGTCATGTACATGCAAATTACTCAGTTTATCCATGCATGTTCTACAGTCTACATGTACAATGTCCACACACGTGTATTCTGCTAATCATGTCCTATCTGTCCAGACAGGCCCAGAACTGCTTAGCTTTGTGGTACTCCTACCTAACAAAATGGCTGTAACACTAACAGATAGACATAAAATGAAATTAAAACAAGAATTCATCAATAAAAGCTGAGAAAATTGCCTTTCCTGGCAATTAGTGATTAGTTCAGAAACCCCAAGCAAGGCCAGTCCTTATGCGTCAGGAGATTACTAGTCTACACTATGAATATATAAAACAAACAAAAAAATCATTAAATTATTTATGAATCCAGTATTGTCAACACCACACAATCAAAAACTGTGAGTTGGATCTCCCCCAAAATCATGAAAAATTACCATTTGAAAAGAATTAGTAAATATTGGCTTTCTTGTACTGGTCTGCTGGTTTCTCAGCCTGTAGAGTACATGTGGTTCATGCTTTTAAGGTTTTCTCTGCAGTCACAGGGCACAGACAGAAGTGACAATTTTCACCTGATGTGGCCCTGAAAGTACACTACAGCCATGAACAAACAACTTCACAGCTGCAAAGCACTTTAAAAGGCCTGATCCCACAAAAACCATTGTATGGGGGTTCAGACAAAGAACAGAACAGAAGTTCAAAACACAGCATGGTCTGTAACTTGCGTCTGTGCTGCCTCCCAGCCTTGAACCGTTTTCAGAATGAGGGAGGGAAAGGAGCAGAGGAAGTTCAGTTTAGGAGTTTTTCAGCCCCTACTAAAAGATGAGGTGGGCGAATTGGACCCCCCCCCACCGAGGGGCAAGCTCTAAAACACCCTCCAGCACTGGCTGGGGAACCCCTTGAACAAGCTCCCTCTGCTTCCTTTCCCTCCTCCCATTCTGGGAACAGCAACAGGCTGGCAGGGAGGAAGGGCTGCTGCTAACAGAAAACAGCTGCAGGTTGCCAGCCAACAGCTAAATTCACCTCCCCCCTTGAACCAACAGTGAACTTCTGTTTGGTTTGTGGGATGCTCGTAATTCAGAACACTTCCTGCAAAGTGTTCCGAGTTACAATAGAGAGCTGCACTTCTGTCTACACTCAAAGGGTCACATAGACCAAAGGGGTCTTAAGTGGGTCTCATATACCACAGAAGGCCTTGTGAAAGCTTTCTGCCCCAGGTTACTGACAGACCCTTTAGGCCAGATAATAATGCAGTTTAAATTGGCGGACTTTCAGAATAATTTCACTTTATCATTGATTTATATAAGCTCCAGTGCTGAAAATACATGTGTGCATACTCAATTATGAACATGCATATAAGTGTCTGCAAGACCATTTGTCAAGTGTATGGCAAGATGCTTATTGTTCCTGCAAACCCTCTATGAGCTGAAGCAGTCTATAAAGGGCTCCTAGTTCTCCAATCTGAGTAAAATTCCCCTAGTGGATAACCTGTAGACAAGAGCTGCAAAATTTTATTTTGAGATTCACTTCCAACTCCTGCTACATATGTCATATTGGGGACAGAACCATAGTACTCCGGACTGCGGAGATTTTGGCCAGTGCTTTGAATCCTAAGATAGTACCTTGACCCACAGGAAACCCCCAGGGGCCAACTGGACTATTTTAGATCATACAAAGACTCCATGGCCATATAAGTTTTACCAGCAGCCTCTCAAGTCCCACAGACGAATCCCAAAATCAGGAAACAGTAAAGGTATCTTAAAGCTTCTGTAGTTTTCCATCCCCCTGAAGGGTACTTGTTCTGGACTCAGCTTCTTAAAGGCATAGCATGAAGAGGCTTGCTATATGTGTATATACTTATTTAAAATAATACCAGAGAGAGAAGAAAAAAGGATTTTCTGTGAATCCAAGACTTACACAGCAATTGGGCTATTACTGAAGTAAACTAACAACAGGTAATGTTGACTATGATTTAAAAGTACATTTAATATTGCAAAATAAACAAAACTACCAAAGATACTGCCATTAAAAGATTGGGAAGGTTATATTTCTTGAATTTTCATGGAATAGTGTATTTTAGCCATTCATATATTACTGTTATATTTTGGGTAGGTTGTGAATTGCAAGTATGAAATGGGTGATTATTCATTTAGATTTGGAACCTAAAAGAAACAAATTAGTTACTACTTTTATTAGTTTTCTTGAAAACACTGGGAGGGGGGCCCACTTGGGAAGTGACTATAAAAATAATAGCCAGCTAAGGAATTTGTTGCAAATATTAGCTTTTTTCTCTGCATAATTATTTGTTACTCAATTTTTCTATTATTTGATCAAGTCTAGGAATGGGGAGCTCTCAAGCTCCATGCTTGTCTTTTATCCCCTGCCCTCCAAATGGAATTTATGCCCCTAAGCCACAGACAGAAATGTAGCTTCTGGGTCTAACTCATGGTGCTTCACAGAAAGCGCTATGAGTTAGACCAATCCTTCTGACCCAACAGACATTAGCTGCTGGGCCAGGTAGGTGATCAAGCTCCAATTTGAAGCTGATCTAGAGAGAGAGCCCCCTCCTCCTCCTTCACTCCCTCTCCCCTAGCTGCCATTCTGTTTCAGGATAGGAGGGGGAGAATGCAAGTCTATTCTAAGGTTTTCCCAGTCACACTGGAAAGAGTGAGAGTGACAGTGTGTGTGCGTGTGTGTGTGGACCTTTAGTGACTCGTGTTTGGTTCTATTTCCCTCAGTAGATTTGCATAGATATAACCGATTGGAGCCTGGGAAACAATTAGAATACAGCTAGTTTTTCTTGGCTATGTTGACATTACAATGTTAGAGGAGTAAGGAGATACAGACTCTTTTTTTCTTTCTTTCCTAAAACTTATGTATGTTTCTTGGAATGCACCCTGCAAACAGACCTGTTGGAGTAAGAACAATTTTTACCTTCTTTTCACAGCAGAGTCTTACTTCAGTTTTAAAGAACATGACTGAAACCTCTGCTTCAACAACTTTTAACCGTAGTAATGCATAAATTGTGAGTCATGCTAAGTTGTTTTATGGTAAAACAGTAAGTGTATTGGTAAACAAGCAAATGTGTTTGTTATGATATATTTTTGCTGAATGCTACTCATTGTAATGCAGCACCTTGTTCTAGAGCACATAGTTACTGTCTAAACAAACTCATCTTCCATAGTAGTATTTTTCAAGATAAGTGGGCTTGGCATAATTGGATTTTTATTTTTTTTATAATCTCAATGGCTAAAATTTATGTTTATTTTAAAGCATTTCTTACAATTTTTATCCATTTAAATTTGCAGGATTGCACAGAATTAAGGGTGTGGGGGGAGACAATTTACTAATGGCAGTATACTGTTAAAAGCATTATAAAAATCACATGTTAAAATATATAAAAGTAAATATCCATACATCAGTAAAGCATACATACTTTACATCATTCTGTCTGTTCATCAGGAAAAAGCTGAGCAGGCAAGGGCCTGAAGAGGAGGGCAGTGCACTCTGGAGCTCTGGGAACATGGGAAGAGGAAGCAGCCACCCCAGGCCAGGTCAGAAAGCAGCTCCTCCCTGCCTCCTGCAGCCCCTTAGGGTGCAAGTCCTGCTTAGGGAATGTCAGCAGAGGGGTGGCCCAGCCCCTTGACAATCTTGGCCTCCCACCCCTGCAGGCAGCACAGGGGCAGTGGCTGGGCCCCTGGGGCACCCCTGCACACCCTGCCCCAAGCACTCAAGGACCAGGTCAGGTAGAAGCTCTGAGAACATAGGGAGAGGCAGTATGAGCAAGGCAGGGCACATGGGGGTACCCTTGGGGCCCAACTGCTGCCTGCAGCCTGGAGATTTTAAAAATATTTCTTAGTTACCTACAATGATTCAGTAACATGTTTGAAAAAATAGATATGAGAAGCTCTGCACTGTCCTCCTATATTGTACATCTACACAAGGACCATTAATAGGGTTGGATGAAAAAGGAAGAAAGGTAAAAAATATGACAACCATCTCTGAATGTCTCAACTGAAGTTGGATGATAGCCAAGCTTTTAAAGGGTTCAAGGTTAGGTATGATTCAGATAATCTTCTGAAAGCCAAGATAACTTCAGTAAATTTCTTTGATGAAGTAATTTGTATTGCTTGTTTCCAGTCAAAGCAAAATACTATGAGACCAGCACCTCCTGGGTATTCTAGCATTGCTGCTCTAATCCTGTTCAAGTCCAGAAAGTTCACAGGTCATAACCATTTTTTGTAAATTAACCATAAGCCATCTGTTCCCTGCCTGTTCCTTCTAGCTCTTTCTCTTGATACAAGCTCAGTGACTGAACTGAATATTTCATCTACCCTTTTGTCAACATCCTATTATTTTGGACCAACTGCCCCATCCTAGATTGAAACAAAGTCAGTGGCTTTGTCTAAACAGGAAAGAGGTAAGGTGTGTCTTTAAATTGATCTGATTGAAGGTTGCTTCCCACTAGAAATAAGAAAAAACTTCTTTACAAGTTGAGTGCCAAGGGTTTGGAACAGGATCCCCACAGAGGTGGTATAATCACCCACCCTGGTGACCTTCAAAAATCATCTTGAAGCCCACCTTGCTGGGGTCATCTGACCGCAGCAGTCTTTCCTGCCCAAGTGCAGGGGAGCTGGACCTGATGATCTTGTAAGGTCCCTTCCAGTCCCTAACATCTATGAATTTATGAATCTATGCTTATACCAGGATATCTCATTATGAACATTTTTTATGGTGTAAGAGTTGATTTTTCAGTTTGGCTTAAGTCACTTGGGAAGAGGTTTAAGCAAAACTGAAATAGCTACTTTTCATACCGGCATCACTGTATAGAGGAGGGAGTTGTAATACTGTGTAATGTTCTCCTTGTAGACAACTTGTTCAACTGAATAATCTGAATGCAAGTCACTTTGCACTCTACTCAATTCATCCCAGACTCACTGTTTTATCACAGTACCTCCTACGTGTTGAGGAACTCATCTCATCAAAGAACAGAAAACAGGAGCTCAGTGGATTCAGGCCCCATTTGAAAAGGGAACTCTCTTGCTATCCTTGGGACATGTATGGAGCAGTGGGTTGGGGGAGGGCCAGTGAATCACTGTTCTCATGAGACGTGCACTCGCATTATGGGGACACATGCAGCACAGTGGGCTTGTGGGGGCTAGTGAATCATACCCCTTCTGAACTGTGAAATGTCACAGGAACATTTTGTTTTCACAAGAGAGACACTGGCCTTTTACTAAGACAGCGCTTTCGTAAGCTACAGCTTTCCAGGGACTTAATTATTCCTAGGCAGTTCAGGATTGTGACTTTTCCTCTTAGTAAAATAACTAGGGGTAGGTGACTAGGGCAGTGCTCATTTTGAGAAGGCTCAAGAATAGCTGCTGCCCTGGCCTCCATTGCCACACCAATACAGGAACTGCTTGTTCTGCCTCTGTTCCTCCCAACTTTCTGTAGGCACCCTCGGTATATTTTCACTTAAAGCTTCCTGACCAGAAGACTCCTATTCTACCTCCTCTATCTCAGTGCTGGAGCTGCCTTGGTGCCCACTAAACTGGAAAGCAAAGGGTGGTTTAATTTTTCTTATAGAGATAGAATTATGGTCTTGCTTGATCACCAGCTAAAAACTGATGTACTCAAGGATCTGTTGGGCAAGAAGGTACAGGGTGCACAGTCATCTTCCATAACACAGGGCATATTACATCTTTTCACGTGGCAGCTGTTTAGCAAGTTAAATCTTCTTCACAGCAATTCTGTACTGCCTAATCATAAGCTATAATGGTAAGCAAGCAAATAAGTGTACTTGTTCTATTGTTAAAAGCCAGAGGACACATGGTGAGGTGTTCTGCTCTCTGGGTCTCTGTACTGTTGCTGTATTGTTCTTGAGTCCACCTCTGAGAAGCATACCTTGCCCACCCCCCCTTATGCCACACAGACTAGGGTTACCATATTTCCAGTTCCAAAAAAGATGACACCTGTTGGGGGGACACCTCACTACAAACCCACAGCTCCCTGGCCCTGTTAGTACCCCTCACTCCCAACCTGCAGCCCCTCCATCCCTGCTGCTTGCCCTCACTCTTGACCCACAGCCCTCTGGCCTTGCTAGTGCACCTCACTCCCAACCCACAGTCTCTTGCCACCCCCATGGGCTATGCTGGTGCCTCTTACTCCCAACCCGCAGCCCCCTGTCTCTGCTGCTGACCTTCTTTCCTGACCTGAAGACCCCTGGCTCTGCCAGTGCCTCTCACTCCTGACTCATAGTTCCCTGTCCCCCAGGCCATACTGGTGTCCCTCACTCCCAAGCCTTAGCTCTGCCATCCCTACTGGTGCCCCTCATTCCTGACCTGCATCCCTCTGGGCCCTGCCACTACCTGCCTACCCTCATTCCTCACCAGCAGCTCCCTGCTCCCTCCAGCCCTGCTGGAGGGGGCCCCCAGCTGCCCCTGTCCCACTTGAGCCAAAGCATGGTTGCAGCAGCTCCAATTCGTGTGGGTGGTGGCAGAGTGAATCCAACCCCAGCTCGGACTGGAATGAGGAGGAGGGGAGGCTTCTGACACCCTCTGCCCTGGGCTGGGGCTCCCACACTGTGCCAGGAGGCCTGGCTACAGCTGCCACCCTGGGCAGTGTCTCCCAGACACCATGGCTGCACAGCTCTCTGCCACTCCCGAAGTGTCCCCCACCCCCTCTCCCCATTGTAGAGGCAAGCACCTTCCCCCTCAGCCTCCCTGCCCTGCCACAACCTCAGCACCCAACCACAAATGCATACACAGAGTCCCCCAGTTTGAGTGTCCTGGATAGTTCCCATCAAGTCTGCTGGAGCGCTGTAATTACAATGTTCCAGTGTGCTACTGGGTCACATGTATTCAGTGTCCCATGTTTCAAAATGGCAGTGAGGGTGCTTTAACTAAAACACGGGATGCTGAATACATGTGATGCTGGGGAGTTTTAATTAGAGTGCCTGTCTGAGCCAGGGTGGTGGGGTAGAGGTGGGGAGTGAGGGGCACCAGCTGGGCTGTGGGAGGGAGTCAGGTGCCTTTCATTTTAATCCTGGATTTTGGGGTTTTTTTAATCAGAGAATTTGCAATTTATTAGGGAAAACCAGGATCGCTGGTGATAGCACACATCCTATCTCAGAGTCTTCTTGTTTTTCAGGCATAGATAGCCAATACAAAAGCAATGTTTTTTTCTCTAACCCTTTTCACCCCAGGGTCTACTGTGACTCACTAGCTACTTCTAAATGTTAATTGTTGCCAAGTCTGCTTCCATTTTTTTGTGTCCATGATGAGTAGAAAACTGATTCTTTGGACATCTACCCTCCCCATCATCTTCCACACACTTAGATTTATGGAAATCAGGGAATAAGAAAGTGGGACAATACAGAACTTTGATTTGTTCTCACATAAGGTAATTTTTACTGGAGGCAGCTAGATAAAGCAGCTTTGGGTTTTGTTCCCTGCCACTGCTGATGTATACTGTGATGTCTTTTAAGGCACCTTCCAACATGAGAACCTAAGCTGAGGTACCTAGGACCAGCTCTGAATCAGCCTTAAAGATACCCATGCAGGACTTAACTGGAATTTAAGTGCCTAAATTACAAAAAGGGATCCAGATTCATTCTGCAAACCTGCCTGGGTGCTTAGATTGATTTGGCACCTCCATTTTGGTCTGAAAAAAATCCATAGGTGTCTTGGGGACACAGATCAACCACCATGTTCCATGCTGACTGCATATGTGCAGCTTATTACAATAAGCAGCTGATACTAGAAGATGGGCTCTGAACTTCACATTAGAGGATTAATGGTTATATAACTGGAATAGTCTGCTAGTGGGGATTGGGACCTGGGACTCCCTTTTCCCAGAACCATGTACCTCCTTGCTTGCCTTCTGACCCCACAATTCTTGCTGTCCAGTGAACTAGCTTTAACAGAAGGAGTAGAAGGAGACTCCACTGAGTCCAGCTTATAAAATGGTGCCTAGGGGAATTTCCTGGGAAGTGGGAAAATCCTTTTTGGTGAGTAAGGCCTAGAATCCAGCTCTCCAGCTTCAACCACTAGAATACCAGGTCAAAGAGCTGGTGACACCACCAGCACAAGCCATGCTCAGGAGTGAGGGAAGCTACTGTATAATGTTTTCAGTGCTTCTGGCAGTCAAGTAGTCATATCTCCTTTGGGTGCTCTAGATCAGGGGTTGGCAACCTTTGAGTAGTGGCAGGCTAAATAAATGTAGCTAAGACTAAGGCAAACCTTTGCCTGCATCCTAACCACCACAAATTCGTGCTGCTACTGTTTCCCTTTGCTGCCGGATAGCATCACGTTATGTATTCTCTTGCCAAATGGTGCTTCCACCCTGGCTCCACAGGCCAGACACAGTACCTTTGTGGGCCAGAGGTTGTCGATCCCTGCTTTAGATCTTTAGATAATGAAAGTGTTGAATCACTGTGTTGGAAGGGACTTCAAGGATAACCTAGTTCAATCCGCTGTACAGATGCAGGAATACAATGGCCTGAATCAGATGCCCAAACTTTGAGGAGGGGTAGGAGTTCAGGCACATTGCTATACCTAGCACTTCCTATTGGCTGGCTGCAGGAACCTTCCCATTCAGCATTTAGCTGCTCTGGTCTAGATTATTCCTGGGAGTCACTGAAGTCTTCCCATTTACTCTATAGCAGGGGTGGGCAATTATTTTGGGTGGAGGGCTGCTTACCCAGTTTTGGCAGGATGTGGAGGGTTGCATGGGTAGCCCCGCCCCTTGACAAGTACCCCGCCCTCTGGTCACCATCTTGGGACCAATGTTCCTATGTCTTGTGACCAGTGTCCCAGGGCCAGCATTGGTGGGGCCCAAAACAGGGCACAGGCTGGCAAGGGTCTGTGGAGCTGAGCTGGGCTGCACCAGCAGGGAGAGGGAGGAGCTGGCTTAACTCCATAGAGCCCCTGCCAGCTGGGACCCTGTGCTCCTGCTACCCTGCTCTGGGCCCCGCCAGCACTGACCCTGGGGCACTGGTGTGAGCCCTGTGCTCTTGCTGGCTCCCTGCTCACTCACTTCCAGTGCACCCCAGTCTCAGGCAGGGGGCAGCGCACAGCCCCAACCACCTGCTTGCCAGTAGGGAAGAAGTTGGTGCTAAGTGCGGGGAAAAGCAGCCCCTCACCCATCCCATGGCCGGTGCTCCTTGCTGCAGGCGCTCACAGCCCACGCAGGGCTGTCCGGAGCAGGCATAGGCAGCCCCATGCAGGCTGTGAGTGGCTGCAGTGTGGGGCACTGGCCACACGGCAAGCGAGGGGCCGCTCTTCCCTGCGCTCAGCACCAGCTTGTAACCTGGTGTCAGATCATACCTATCATTTTTGACAGGAACCAAGGGTGGAGAAATATTAATTTTCTGCATTTTTTAGGGGTCCCATGGGCTAGATAGAATGGCCTTGTGGGCTGGATCCGGCCTGCAGGCCGTATTTTGCCCATCCCTGCTCTATAGGGATCCTAGGTGTTTAATTCTGTCTGTTTTTAGAGCAACCTTCTCAGTACCTAAATTTTAGGCATTGTGATGCTTAAATGGAGAGACCTACAAGGTTGATTTTCACCTGACTCATAAATAAGAGAGGGTTGAGTTTCAGAGGTGCCCAACAACCACAGTGCTAGGCCTACACTACTTTATATGCAACTGAAGGACAAAATGTAGATGATGTAAACCAGGGCTGTCCAACTGGCCCTGAGGAGTTAGTCTGCAGCCCCCAGGTCCCTGGGTGGACACTGCTCCTTCTGTTGCTCTCCTGGTGGTGCTTGTGGAACCTCTGGGCTTCCCTTTCCCTACTCCTGCTTCTGCTGCTTGCTCCTGCCCTGGGATTGGTTGGGGTAGGGCAATGTGGCCCATGGGGCCCTTGACCACTCAGGAGTTAGACAGCTCTGAAGAAATAAAAGCAGTACTTGGCCCTGTACATGCTTAAGCACCAATTTATATCAATTATACTATTCTTATCTTTGCAAAGCTATGTGTTTACATGCCATGATGAATCAGATCCTGCAGCTCTGGTTCTGCTGAGTACAGATTGGGAGAAGACTTGCAGGTAACAGAATGGGTGCTCAGCTGTAGCTGGTGCTGTCTATGCCTAAATGAAACAATTCTTTCACTAAAGACCTTACAACAGGGGCGGGCAATTATTTTGAGTGGAGGGTCCTTTACCAAGTTTTGGCAAGCTATCGAGGGGTGCATGGTTAGCCTCACCTCTTGACAGGTGCCCTGCTCCCTGGTCACCATCTTGTGACATGAAGTCCCACCCTCTAACCCTTGACCTTTGCCAGAAGTCCCTCCCTTTGCCCCTGGAAGTACTCCTTTTAGCAAGGGGTTTTGCTGTCCCGGAACCAGAAAAATACCAAATTATATTCTAAAAATCAAACACCTACAACATTCATTAATTTGATTTCAAGAAACATTTTTGTCCTGATTTACATGCATTTGTGTAGTGTACATAGGGGTGATTGCACAGTAGCTTAAAATGAAGTCTTACTCTTGTATATTGTGTGGGCATAAGTTTGGACTGGGGGTATGTGTGGGTGTGTGCATGGGGGTTTTGTGGGGGATGGATAGGTATGGGGGTGTGAGTGTGGGGTGAGGGAGCATGTGTGTGTGGATATGTGGGGTGTGGGTGGGTATGGGGTTTGTGGGGGACTGTGCGTGGGGTGGGAGGGTGGCTGGGGTGTGTGAGGGGGTGTGGGTGTCTGTGAGTATGACAGTGTGATGGGGGGTGTAGGTACATGTGTATGGTGGGTTGTGTGTATGGGACTCTCTCTATGAAGACACATACACACTATGTCCCTCGTTCATTGCATCAACACATGCACCCCCCCCACACCCTGTTCCTGGCCCCAGGGTACCAGCACAGGCCCTGTGCTCCCATGGTTCGGCCATGCAACTGGGAGCCACATGGTACAGAAGCATCCAGCCAGCAGTCAAGGAAGCAGTGAAAGACGTGGCGGCATGTGGTGGGGAGAGGAGGGGAAGTGGCAGTGAGTGGGTGTCCAAAGTGCAGTGACAGCTGGGCAAGAGCATGGGGACCAAGCTGGTGTCCTGGGACCAGCACCAGCAGGGCCCAGAGCAGGGCAGCAGGAGTGCAGGGTATGAGCTGGCAGGCCTTTATGGAGCTGGGCTGGGCTGCACCAGTGGGGAGAGGAAGGAGCCAGCCCAGCTCCAGAGAACCTCCTGGCTTGGGCCCTGCACTCATGCTGCCCTGCTTTGGGCCCCACTGGTGCTGGCCCTGGGACACTGGTGTTGGCTCCATGCTCCCACCCAGCTGTACTCCATGTGCCCATTACTGCTTTCACCACTTTCCTGCCTGCCTGCCAGCTGCTCCTATACCAGGTGGTTCCCAGCTTCATGGCCAGACCTTGGGACTCAGCAGAAGCCGTCCTGGCCTTGCCCAGCCCCAAGGGCTGAGGTCATCCCTGCAGCCCTCCCCTGCCTCCCCCACCCCCACTCTTAAATGAATTTGCCTCCAGTGCAAGGAAGCAGAAACAGCCCCAGGGTCCCAGGCCAGAAGGTTCTGCTAGCCAGAGGCATTTGGGGGGTGGGGTGGGGGGCTGGAAAGGGGAACAGGCAGGCAGGCAGGCAGGCAGCCAAGGTCAGATGAATATTAAATTTTCTAAAAATGTTACTGGGCACCGTGGGCTGGATAGAATGGGCCATATTTTGCCCACCCCTGCCTTACAATCTTGGCTGAATTTCCTTCACAAGAGCAAAAGATAATTCAGTGTAGATCCTAGATGATCACACCCCTCATCTATATTTCACTGGATAGTATCTGAATTGTAATTGTGGTCATAAAATGAACAGCATGAAAACTGCTGTGGTGGCACTGGTGTTTGACATTTCTCATTTCTTATCACCCCAAAGCATCTGGGTGACAGAGTAAATAAGGCACAAATTACTTTAAAAGCTTTCTTGAGTAAATTGCAGGCTACTTCAGTTTTAAATGTGATCTGTGTTAAAATAAAATAAAACAAACAACAAATCTACCATGACTAGAGTTACATTGTAAATGCTCCAAATCATTAGGCTAAAAGAGGAATTCAGCACAACTGTTAGAAAAAATAACTTTAACAGTTCCTGATGAAATCCCATCTAGGCTTGTCATACTCCTAACAACTCCTCAGCATACACTCTACTGGTGAAATTACACCACAAATCACCTCCAGAATTATACCTCAGCCTACAGAATTCAACAGGCAACACTTTCCAACTGAAATTCATGATCATATAACATTTTAAAATGTGTTTTATACTCCAGATATTTGCTAAGCTGGACATCTTACATTTTATCAACCCCCCTATTCCTGATTCACTAACTCTGTATGCCTTTGGTGGTATGCTGGTAAATTTATCTTAGGTAGACCATTGGGTTAGCTTATCTATCTTGCTTCTACTACCTGGATTAGCTCTGGTATCTTTAGGCAGTGCTAAATAGTAACATATAGATTTACCCAAAGTTAACAGTTATACTTGCAATTTGTTTCATTTTTATCATGTGGAATGTTACACTGTAAGCTGCTAAACTGGGTATAATGTTGCTTTTCTTTCTCCATACTATCCTCAAAAAGGGTGGATAGATGGGATGGGAGGCATATAGCGTGCATTTGGGAGGGGACCTGATATACAGATCAATGGATTTTTTTGAGAATAACAGATTTTCAAAGTGCCAAAGTCTTTTGTTGATACTAATCCTAACCAATGATTGAGACCTTGAAGAGTTAGAAATCTCAAGGTAGCAAAACAATGATTTTGAAGAAGCCTCTGCTCCTCTGATTAGCATTAAGAAATGATGACATTATGTAGGTCTTATTAAAAGGTGTAATATTTTGAAAGGAAGATAATTGATAGAACAGGTGGTGTCAAACTGAGCATCTGAAAATGGTTATCCACACCCCTCCATTAGAAACAAGTCTTCACTTTGTCACCACTTCAGTACCTGAGCAATTCCATTAACTTCAAGTGTCTGTGTGTCAGCTTTTAAGATGGGAGTCAGGGGAACATCTTTAAAACTAAAAGTATCATCACAATTGAAATTAAAGTCCTCAGGTCAAAAGTACATGCTGACATGTGCTGGATAATCTGTAGTGTTGGTCCTTAAAGAGAAAGGGTAGCTCCATGACAGTGAACTCATTCTTTGAGTACTTTCATATGGAGAAATAGGTCCTATTATTTCTCTGACTGATACACCCAACCTCCCAAATACAGATTCCACTGTTGTGTCCAGAAGCCAGCTGGTGACAGTAATGAATGGAGCATGCCTTCCGCTGCTTTAAGCAGCGACTCTCAACCACAGTGCTATGGCACCCTCAGGTGTCTTGAGATCCTTTCAAGGGTGCCACACAATGGGTGCATCCAAATGAGCACACACATGCAGTTTGCAATGCCTTAAAGCTGTTTGAGGTGTTGTTTGAGGCACCACCAACTGCATGCACTCATTCACCGTGCTGTTAATTTGCAGCACAGTGCCAAAATTTGACACTGGGAGATCCCAGTGTAAAAAAATGAGCTGCAAAAAATACAGTGTGTGGCACATATGGCAGCAGTGTGCACTGCCAGAAATGGATCCTGGCCATCCAGAAACATGCTCTGGCTTCTGGTCAGGCTCTGTGCAGTTGGATAGGCACCACTGTTGCCCTGGGAAGGTAAGGCTGCTGGGGCCAGCACAGGTGCTGGCAGCAGTGTCCCCTACTCCACCCAGGACAATGTGGTACGCACCAGAATGCGTGTGTGGGGACATGCTCTGCTGTACAAAGCAGCAACATAAATATGTGCCAAAGCTGTTTGTGCCACAGTAAATGCATGCCCCTGCATGTGCACAATCTTCTGGATGTATCCAGTGTTAACAAAAATGAATCACAATATTAAGCCCAAATAGAAACACCATAACTATAGATTTCTGAGTTCTTCACAACAGAAAAAAAACTGCTCTGTTATTTTTCTGCTTTCAAAAAAGAAAAAAAGAGTAAAAATTAAGATCTCGCATTTTCTGATGGGTACCTCAAGTTTATTCAGAGATGCTTTGAGTCTAAAAAGTTGAGAAGCACAGGCTTAAACTATTAAGTGTCTTATGGCTAACATTAACATGACTGTGGTACTGGGTAAGGAGCAGACAGGGAACTCCTGTCCTTACCTCTCTTGTGCAAGGAGCACTCAGCATGAACAACCTGAGCTTGTGGAAGGGGCTTTTCACACTGCTCAATGACCTAAAAAAATGGATGGGGTGTCTGTCTCTCTTTACACTATTCACCTGTAGTAAGAGGATTGTGGGGGGGGTGAAGGCACTAAAGGCACACAGTTAACAGTGCTGAGGTTGCAAGTTCAAGGTCATAGCAGAAGCACTCATGTTGTGCCCTGTGACTGCAAATTCTGCTAAATACTTGGTCACAAGGACACAGGAAAGGAAAGGCTCATGGTAAGTAACTGCAGAGCTATACTGGGAGGAAATGAATAAGGGAGTCATTGGTAGATGGCTTCTGTTCTTGCACTACTTTTGCTTTCTTGGACCCTGACCCTTTCAAACATCACTACATTGAGAGCAGCTAACCACCGTTCTTAGGACAGATGAGCCTGTTCGCATCCGAGTCCCCAGTGAAGTCAACAGAGGGGCTGCAGAGGTTCTGAACACTACAGCTGAGATAGCCTGTCCTGCAAAGGCCCGAAGCCCTGAGAGCTGCTGTATCTCAGCCATGGTATGTTTCACAAGTAATCTATGCTCTTTGAGCATTTCTTTGCAGGGAACAAGCCTTCCTTGATCATATTACAGATAGCAAGGTAAAAAGCCAGGTAAACAATTTTCAGGAGACACCATGCACTTCAGGGAGCTTAATGAAAATGCTTGTTTTGAATTCTAGAAAGTGAGCAGCCTTTGCCTACAGAGGAGCCCAAAGGATGGCATGAAAAAAGGTGTTCTCGTGGCTTCTCTGGCAGCTTTTCAGAAAAGGTATGACGCTTCAATTTAAAGAGTGGCTTTAAAATTGAGAAACTAAATTATGCCTGCTCCTATCTGCATGTAGGCATTGCTTCTGTGGAAAATTGTTCCTTCTGAAGTCTCTAGTATAAACCAGTTCAGTGTAGTAGTTCTGTGTGCAGAGGTTCATGTTAAAAAAAAAACTAGACAGACAGAATTCAGACCCTGTGTGGAAAAGTGACCCCAACATCATTATCCCCTAGACTCCCCTGTTCTGAAGCAGGCTGGGCAAACACCAGACCAGAGAGAGTTCCCTCCTCCACTTCCCATCCTCCATATAGCTCCATATATATTGGAGCTGGGGAGAGGGTGGGAAGGGGAGGAGAGTAGGGCTAAGGGGGAGAGGCTGCAGAGAGCAGGGCTAAGGAAAAGAGGTCCTCCTGGATCAGCCCTGAAGTGGAGCTTGATCCCCCACTCCTTTGACCCAGAAGCAAACGTCATTTGGGTTGGGGGGTTGCTGTAACTCATGGTGCTTTCTGTAAAGCACCATGAGTAACACTGGGGAGCTGCAAATCTGTCGGCAACCTGACCACTACCCAACCCCGTGGAAGTAATTCTTTTGCCAGGTTGTCAGCTGTATTAACTACTCTGAAGATTTCTCCTGGGTTCCCTCAACCACATAGCAAGACAGAAAGAGTGCCTAGCAGTTCACTAGAGCTGTGGCAACAGGAGGCTGCCAAGATACAAGGACTCCATGCTAATAATTTAGCCTCCCAAAGATCATGGAGGAGTCTCTGTTTGCTATGGAGGACCCAGGACTACATTCCTCATGAATCCCAGAGTACCTCTGAATTCCACTGAGCCCTGAAATCTGGTGGACCCTCCCTATCAGACTATAACCATTCTAAAGTAGGTAAAAATTTGGCCTATAAATTTTCAGCCACACTTTCAAACTCAGGATGTAGTCATTTGTCATGGGACATATATCCAATCATCTGGTTAATGTAAGATTTCTTATCTCATGGAATGGATTAAGCTAGTGTATAGAACAGATCAGAATGAAAGGAATGTTGCTGTAACCATATTTTGTAGCAAGGTCCTTTAAAGGTCAGTTTGTTAAAAAAAAATCCATTACGATATTTGTTGATATGCTGAGAGTTTATATAAAATCTGCTTAAAATGAGCAAAATAAGAATTACTTGGATGATTGCCTATTGAAGGTAGTGCTTATGGATTGTACATTTTACAATTTAGTTTCCAGAAGGACATATAATAGTCTGTAAGCAGGTTTTGGCAGCAATAGCAGCTTGGGGTTAAATATACACATCCCTTCTTTAATGGCACATGTATTGAATGCACACAATATGTCATTTTTTAAAAGAACTATAATATCCCCCTTCTCCTCCCCAGCATAATGCCCATTATGTATCTAGCTGCAAAACAAAGGTTCAGATTACATTATGGAAGTTGTATCATTGTAAATGTCACCCTTGTATTAAAATCATTATCTCTCCCTATGCTGCCAGGCTCTTAGATGTAGGACTGTTTCATTATGAGTCCTAACCTTACACAAACCTCCAATAAAATAATTTATTAGAACATGCAGTTCACTATTAACCAAAGAAGGCTAAACAAAGAGTAAAACAAAGCTGCACTACATATTAAAAATGCAGAGCTAAACAAATATATAACAAATTTATTATCAGACTCAGTTGTGTTTATATATGTAAGAAAAGTTTGGAGTATTAACTCCAAAGGCTGTGACTCATTGTTACAGATCAGCTGGCTTGTTTTTTATTTCTCCACTGTTCTTTCTCATTATTACCTTAGGCACCCACTGTTTTAGTTCAGTGGTAGAATCCTTGTCTGCCACATGGGAGATTCGGGTTCAATTCCTGGATGTACATATAACTACAGCCACAGCCATTGAGACTTTGACTTGGTCAAACCTTTGGATTCTTTCTCAATGGTCTAAAGGGGAGATGTGTAAGATCTGGGCAGCTTCCTCTCCTCCGTGCTTCTGCCTAGCCATATGGGCCAGATGACCTCTCATGCATATAGAAGAATTGATGACTTCCTATTACCACTTTAGACATATGGAGCATAGTTTAGAGCCAATGATCCTGCTAGACTGGATCCCAAAATGTTGCTGCTTACAAGAAATAAAGGTGGTCATGACCCATTTCTGGTTACCGGGTGGCAGAGGGGAATATGCAACCAACTTTATCTGGTCTCAAATATTCCATTTTAATGGTGGTTTCTGGTGGTTGGCTTCTTGTATTTGTTTCTACAACATGAAAATTTTAGCAGATCCTTTTTTTGCAAATCAAGAGGATATTATCTTCTCTGTGGAAGTGTACAACAAGAAATTCAAAGCTGTAGAAACTAGGAGGAGTTTGGACCCAGCTACATTTAATTCCTCAAGATATCTATATCTCTCTCTCTATATATATATACATATACGCATATATAAATACACAGAAAGAGAGATCTATATATAGATATCTATCTATATACAGACCAACACCTTTATTAATTGTTTGCTCTTTGCTCTTCTTAGGTTTGCTTTTAACAGTAGATCTATTGGAGATCATTAATATGGTGTGTGTGTGCATGTGCATGCATATATATATCTATATCTATATAGAGAGATATAGATCTCTCTCCACACCCCGCACCCTCCATATTAATTATTTCTCCAGTAGATCTATTGTTAAAAGCAAACCTAAAGAGAACAAAGAGCAAACTATTAGTAAAGTTATAATTTTAACTAGCTATATCTTTCCCTCTCCAACAATGGTAAACACAACACTAGTTCAAGCGTTTTCAAAATCCTTGTAGTGGATTTGACCTTTGCATATTGACTAATCTGGCACTGTGAATGGCCCAAGTTTCTACTCTTTCCCCTAACATAGGGCAAGATCCAAGAAAAAAAAAAATCAGGTGTCTAACTTGAATTTATTCTAATTCTGATGGAGTAAATAGGAGTTTGGTGTTTAAATGTTTTTTGGATTTTGCCCTTGGTGTCCTAATTCATCCCACTCCCAGAGTTTGACTTTGTTAGCACTTCGAAAACAAAAATGGAATGGAAAGCTCAACCTCCCTGAGCTTGGCTATCCTACTTCCCTTTTCCCTCTGAAGGATGCTGTCACCTCTTCTATATATTCCTAGTGGAGCTTCACTTCCCTCCATGATTTATTAATTTGAACTTCTGTGGCTTTATGCAGGACCCATCTGGCATTTACTAACAGGGTGAATCAGCAGTAAACCAGACTATTATAGGGCACTTCACAGACACCAAGAAACAAGGTCCCTGTCTGGCAAATCTAAATTTGTATGTGCTACTAGTTGTTGTGAATTTGTCCCAACACGTGTCTCTTCCCTGACCATTTAAATACCACCTTCTTTCCTCAAGAATAGCATTTTTATACATGTCTATGGATGAGCTGGTGGTGTGGTTTTTTTTTAACAAATTCAAGTTAGAAATCAAAACTCAATGTGGAAAGCTTTATATGAGATTCCTCTCTTTTGATTTTTAGGAAAATATGCTAAGAACAAATTATTTTCTAATGATATTAGTGGCAAAAAATCTGTTATTTTATCTATTTAAGAGAATATGGAATAAAATCACAAGGCACAGACAGAAATGCAGCTCCCCACTGTAACTCACAGTGTTTTGCAGAAAGTACTATGAAACACAGCAACCCCCTGGAGCTAACAGACATTCGCTGTTGGGTCTGGAGGTTGGGGGAATTCAGCACTTTGGAGCAGGTGCAAGTCTGCAGCCATTCTCCCCTAGCCCTACCCTGCCCCTCTCCCAGCATAGGTGGATTAATGCATGGGCCAACTGGGCACAAGCCCAGGAGGGAGACAAAAATGATGCCAAGTTTAAAACCCTGGCTTTTGCATTTTCTTCCCTGCAGCCAGAAGTGCCACACCTGGAGGAGGGGGTGGGGAGAAGGGTGTATCCCCCCACCAGGGCTAAAATCACCTTAGCCCTCCATAGCCACCCCTCCCAGCGCTGCCACCTATACAATTCACCCTCAGAGGCACAGTGAGGGGTTCCCAGCCTCAGCTGGCCCAGGCTTGTGCACATGCAGGCTGTAGGGACACAGCCAGGCAGCAGCTCCCTACTGGTCTGTGCAACTGGGGCTGGGTGTGTGCATGTGAGCATGCATGTGCTCATATGTCTGTGTGTGTGCACATGGGTACGTATATGTGCATCTCTGTGTGTGCGTGCTCATTTGTGTGCATATGCGCATGTTTGTGTGTGCACATGCCTCTGTGCATGTGTGCATCTGTTCATGGCAGGGAGAGTGTGTTTGTGTCTGCATGTCCATGTGTAGTGTTTGCCTGTCTGCTTGTGTATGTTTGGCCATAGCAGGGGGGCAAGCAGAAGAGGCAGGCATGTGCCCCCCTCATCCCCAGCCCAGCCTTCCTCACCAGCACCAGGAGGGGAAGGGGCCTTTCCCTCACTGCAGGGGATCTCCAATTTTGTGTCTGCCCAGAGTTAGGGTGATCATCATAGAGGACATTCCGGTTTTCTGTTACTCTGCCCTCTATTGATACAAAACCTGACACCTTTATGTCCTCTATTTTTCTCTTCAAGAAGAAAGGGGGAGAGTGAGCAAGTAAGTAAAATTCTAGACTGAAGCCCCCACCTTGAGGGCATTCTTGTTGAGGCTGGTAAAACCCTCTCTAGCAAAATACAGATAAAGTTGTCTCATTAGCATGAACAACATGTGCCCCCAGTGGCTGGGGGGAGCATGGTGGCAGCGGGAGCACAGCAGTGGTAAGTGGAAGAGCTCCCACAGGCGCCACTGGTGCTGTCGGCAGTGGGGGTGCCGAGCGCCCACCAGTGGTTGGCAACCACCTGCAGATGCCACTGGCAGCATCGGGAGCAGTCAGTGGGGATCGCGGACCACCTGCAGACTCCGGCAGCAGCAGTGGGGTGGTGAGTGGTGACTTTTTAGTGTTAGTGGTGCCTTTTTGCAAGCGATGCACCACCATGCTCAGGAGCTAAATGTGCACCCGTGTGCACCCCCTATGCATTACCCCTGCTTAATAGCAGGACCAAGTAGCTTGGGATTTTAAAAAGTTGAACCATCTAAGATGCTGACAGGCAATTCGGGACCTGAAGAATTAAGATTACTCAGGCAGTACCATAGCTGAGGGACATGCCCCTTACTCCTGGACTGGGCAAGGTAGTAACTCTTGGGGGAAAGAGCATTTCAGACAGATGGCATCTGCATAAGCAGCAGCAGGAACAGAAAGCAGGTTTCTTCACATGGTAGGTGGGCTCAGGGGAGGTGCACTGAGGGGCGGGGGAGATATACCCTCCTCCCCACCCCCTCCTCCAGGTGCGGCACTTCTGGCTGCAGGGAAGAAAATGCAACCATTTAATAAAAGACTTGGTGGAGATAATGAATGTGTTTTTATGCTGGGTGGTTGTATATGTGTATGAATTTCATTCTGAAGGAAGCAGATACCAAGAATGCAGAATGCTTCCAGCGCATTATCAGACTGGCCAGAAAGGCTTAGTTCATTCATGATGTTTCCTAGAGTGAAAAAATAATCATCTCAACATCCCAAAAGGTTTGAAATATTTTACATTTCTATTTTTATACATGCTATAGCTTCCCTGAGAGTTTCTCCTGAGCATCATTTCACACAAAAAAGCCAGACTCAGAAAAGCATTTAGGGCTCAATTGTGTTTCATCCACTAAAAATCTAACTTGCAGTTGCTGGAGTCAGAGAGACAGAATCAGAGAGGCATTTTATTTCATCTGTGTAGACTCATAGGTCTCCTACACTACAAGCAGGTAGTTTATGTACCCTCAGAAGCAAATTATATTTCACCTTGCAGAACCACACTGCACTTCCATTCATTTCAATGCGCAGCACATAGGCGCTTCCAGGCACCGATTAGCATTTACACAGGAGACACATAGCTCTCCATTCATTCCAATGGGGAATTTTAACCTGTGCTAAAATGACAACCATCTGCCCAGCATTCTATTTTCCTGAATGAATAAAGCATATGTGTCTTAGCAGGACTGCCAGCATGAGAGGCACAAAAATTAACTTCTTCAGAAACAGAGGGTGACAGTTATTCTGGTGATTCACAAAAAGATGTTTAATCCATTGCTTTCAGAATGACAATCATTCCATAACTGTACCCACAGTGAAATAAGACCAAAATATCTGTTTATTGTATATTGGAGCTGTATCCTCAAATGTGATTTTGTGTTCAACTTTAAAATCTTCTCCCACAGGGATGGCCCCGTTATTAGGTGCGTGATTGCATTTTGTAGGCTACGTTTATCCAGTGCTGGTCTGAGGAATCCATATACTATTCATCTCTGGAATTAGAAGTACTCCTGCCATTACCGACTACTTCCTAAGGCTTGTGAGCCCTTACACCAAGGCACCTATATTACTTCTGGTTCTGGAGCGAGCGTGCCCAGAGCTAATGTGAGGTAGGGTGTTGTTCTGCTTCAATAGAGCAGAGTTTCAATTCCAGCTTTGTTTTGTTTTGAAAGCATTGTTCCATTTCATTTTGTCGAAACTCTTTCACTGTTTCAATGTTTTGTCTGCAACTAGCGCTACTCCGCAGCCAGCGCCAGGAAGATCAGTACTGCCACTGGCCCCAGACAGCACCACCAGCCTCCTGTGATCCGGGAGGCAGATTGGGGCCTTGCCTGCACCCCCAAGAGGGCTGTGTGGGCTGTATCGGACTGCTCCTGTGGGTGCGGGCTCCAATTTGACTCCCAGATCAGAGGAGGCTGGTGCTGCCAGCTGGGGGGCCAGTGACAGGCAGGCCTGGGGCAAGTCAGTGCATGTGGGGATCTGGGCCCCGCACCTTCTTTGGGTCGGCTCTGGTGTGGGTCACAGGGAAAACCAGTTCCCAATGGCTCACAACCCTGTCGAATTGAGTCCAGTGTGAGGGGGAGAGAATCAGAGAGCAGCATGAGGGCTGTGGTCCACCACCCTCCACCGGGCTCAGCTCCCAGCACCCTGCTCTGCCTCCCTCTACCAGGGTTAGCTCCCAGAGGCTCACAGCCCCATGGAACTGAGCCTGGTGTGGGAGGTATCAGGGAGCAGCACCAGGGCTATGCTCTGCCCTTCCACTGGGCTCAGCTCCCAGCACCCCATCTCCTTCCACCAGGCTCAGCTCCCAGCCCCGTGGAACTCAGCCCAGTGGCAGGAGGTGGAGTGCTGCGCTGATTCTCCCCACCTCCCACCACTGGGTTGGGCTGCATGGGGCTGGCGGAGCCCAGTGGTGGGAGATAGGCAGAGCTGGCACTGCACTTGCTCCCTGCCGGGCTGAGCCACATGGGGCTATGGAGTAGCTTGAAGCGCAGTCCTGGCTCTCTCCTGCCTCCCACCACCTGCCTGCTTCAAAATTCAAAACATTTTGACTGGCCTTACTTTGTTTTGAGATTGTTTTGAAGCCCTTTGTTTCATTTCAAATTCGCTGTTTCGAGCTTGAAACAAATCAAAACAGCATCGAAACAAAACAGCCAGCGAAGCTTCGCACAGCCCTAGTGTGAGGTGTCTCAGCACAGAGTTGCCTTGCGTCGCATACATGGATATGGAGACTGAATGGATTGATCTGTTCAAACAGTGACACAGGCATTATGGGCACATTCTGCTAGTTTTGCTCAGATGGATTCTCCTGCTAAGAGTTTAGAAGTGGGATTGCAGGAGAAGGGGGCATAGTTTACATACAGTACTCTTAAAGCCAGGGGAGACAAGAAATATCAGGACATGGTGGAATAGTAACCAAGTAGAATAGTAGAATCTATTACAGAAGAATCTGCTAGAAGAATGTGAATTGAATCTACTCTAGTACTATGAAAGGCTAAAGTAACTTGTAGTGAAGTGTCAGATTACTGAGGCTAAATAGATATATCCTGTTTCAACTGTAAAACAAAAATCAGTGGTCACAGGATCCCAAAGTGAGAATGAAAGGGGTGCATGAAACCAACCTGAAGACATGAGATCATAACCTCTTGATAATATACAGTGCAGTGGGCTTGGACTGTGTTCTACACACAGGAAGAAATGGTGGGATTTTACTCCAAGATGGGCAAGGGCAATAGATCCCTAAAGGACATAAATCCAGGGAGGCCAGGGAAAGGAAGGAGATGCAGCAAGCTTTAAAGCTGTGATGGCAACTGGCAAGTATTTTGTATGCAGTACAATGATGTTAATTTTATTCTGTTCTTAGAAAAGACTTGGCAAAAGAGCGGCCAGCTGATTTGAAAGGTGGAGTAGGAGGTGGAATCCCCCCATATCAGACCAGAATTCATTCTGATTCACACATCAGTTAACTTATTGCCCTAAACAGGAGGTGAGCATGTCAGAAAAGACAAATCTGCTATTTGGTGACCAAATATTTTGACCTGACTTCAGGTCATACTATTCCCTTAAGACACACACATCAAGAGGTAGCATAGGGTGGCGTCTGTTAACTGCTGCCATTTCTGCCCATCATGTCTAACTGGTCTCCACAAAGCTAAATGGAGTTTAATGAATGAGACGGAGGATGAGAATGAGGCTCTGCAGGGGAGGATTTTGTGACTGAAGGTTATAATGGGTACTTGCTTCTCTTCATTTAGTCTGCAAGGGAAGGCTTCCAGCCACTTCTGGATATCTTCCAGTCATTACTGCAGCCTCATAGAGGTGAGAGAGGAGCATTTGAAAATTATTTAATATTGTAGAGAGCCTCAGTAAGATGAGGACTGTGCCATTTCTAAACAATGATGGTAGTGACCCACCATCAACACTGATAGCTGTGTCATGCTCTGTTCTGAGCTCTCAATGAGAAGAATTCAGCATCTTGGCAACTGGAAGTTCATAGTTAGAAACTAGTGATTTATTTTTCTTTTTCAGTTTTTTTTGTTTATATTACACAGTGATTTTGTAAGTACTGGTTGGTCTATTGGGCTAGGGACAGACATTCAAACAGCCAGAGCCTGAATTAATTCAGTCTTGGCAGGTTAGTCTAACTTGCCGAGATAGAACCGATTTGTAACTGCATAGACATTCCCTCTAGACTGAGGAAATGTCGACATATGCCTGCAGTTGTTCAGGCCAGGAGCCGAGGGGTGCTCAAGTGTGCCCTCGGCTGCAGGGAGGCTGTGCTGAGGGGTTGGGGTGGCCAGCCTGGAAAGTAGCCCTAACTGAACAGGGCAGAGAGGGGTTTAATTTCCTCCTCCCTGTCCCACTGGCAGGGACCTGAGCTGGGTCTGCCAGGCACTCCCGCCTTGCTGCTGCAGCAGCGGGGCTAGGTGCAGCCAGCTGCCAGCTGCCATGGCCCCTGGGGTAAAAGGGGCAGGGAGGGGGATTATTCTATCCTCTGCCTTCAGGGGACTGCAGTGGGGTCTGCCCACCCTGACACTGCTCCTCACTCTGTGCTCAGGACAAGATGCAAAATAAACTCCATCTGGTGTCCCCTCCCTTCTGTGTCTGGCGGAGGGGGCTTATTCCACCACTTGCTCCAGGACACACAACAAGCAATGGTGGTGGGCAGGGCAGGCAGACCCCGCTGTGGCCCCATGGGGCAGAATGCGAATAACTCCACTCCCTGCCTTCCATCTAAGCAGCCCAGCTGGCAGGCATTTGGCCCCCACCTGGTCACTGGAATGGCAAGGAGGGAGCAACTGTGACAGGGGCAGCAGCCCCTGGCATGGTGTCAGGGCATGTGAGCCCCTTCCTGGTGGGCAGACCATGTTGTGGGCTGAGGAAAGCTGCTGTGGACTGCAGCGGTGCTGGGGAAGCAGGGCTCTGGCCCCCTTCGAGCCCTGGTGCTCTTGTGTGCAGGGGCGTGGCCAGATGCCGGCCAGCAGGGGCTAGGGAGGGCAGCGTCCAATGGAGGTGGCAACAGGGGGCTTATTCTGCTGCTTGCCCCAAGCAGGGAGCAAGCAGCAGGAGTTGGGAGGGCAGACCTGGCTGTGCTTCCCTGGGGGCAGTGCAGGTAGAGGGGGGAATAACTTCCCTTCCTGCCTCCTCTGCCTCAGGGGCCATGCTGGCAGTATCTGGCCACACCATGTCTACTGCTGCAGCAGCAAGGGGGGAACGCCTGGCAGACCTAGCTCAGGGCCCCACCAATGGGACAGGGAGTGGGGGGAATTAAACCCTTCTCTGGCCAGTTCACCCAAAGCTGCTGCCAGGGCTGGCTATGCCCCCACTGCTGGAGCAGCCAGCACAGAGAAGTGCAGGTCCATGTTGGTGGAACTGGGGTGCGGGAGAAATAAACTTCTCTGATCTCTTTGGGCCAGCATCTGGCCAGACCCCCACCCCTGTCTATCCCTGCTTGGGCTAGGGAGCAGAGGGGCAGGGCCAGCCCTGCTCCGCTGCAACAGAGAGCCCAGCCCAGACAGCGTGCTGCGGGAGTCTGGTTTAACTTAAACCAGGAAGGAGTCTGGGACAGACACTGCATAAACCAGTTTGAGCTCAGTCAGTCAAGTCTGATACTACATTCAATGAGGTTTATCTCAAACCAATTTTGGCCAATTTGAAATTGGTTTATGTGTACTGAATGTCTATTCTGTTACAGGTTTAAACCAGTTTCTGATCACTTAAGCCAGTTTACACGTAGTGATGGTCCCTAGCTTTGCAGTGGTTTTCACCCTGTGGCCCATGGATTCCCTAATGTATAAGGGGTCTGTAAAAGATGACTATGACCAATTAAAAGTGTGTGAATACCCACACTTACAATTCAAAGGGGTCTGCACCTACTTCAAAATTTCCAAAGAGGTCCACAAACGAAAAAAGGTTGAATACCACTGGTCTACTACATGTCCTGGGGACTGAGTTAGGATTTAGTCTTGAAAAATGTTGACTAGGTAATCTTAGTAGGAGCCACGGGTACTTTGCACTTGCTTACTACCAAAGAAGGTGATGGGTCAGTGTCATAGGTATGGAAGTAGGTGCAATTACTTCTCTTTGCTGATGCTAATATAAATGAGCTGAGTTTTTGAAGGGAGGGTGTTATTTTTGGGTATCTGGTCTGTGTTCACATCCTGGATGTCAAAGAACTCTGCACACTAGGGAGGAATCCCTTGCATTGAGATGCACTTGGTCTTAAGTTTAACCAGATGCATCCAGACTTATAGAATGTTTTACAGCCCATGAAAGTTCTGTAAGGTATGACTCAATGTCTCCAAAATAGACATAATATAGGCCCTTCTTTTGCTCTTTCATGACACCTATGTTTGTACAAATCTACTTCAGGAGAGTCTATATAAGAACATAATTTCCATTAACATAGTGTGAGTCTTTTAAGTGAATAACCACATTGCAGTTGTTTTTCTTCTTTGAAAAAAATCTGCCCTAATGACTCTTCACAAGTAGCAGCAGGCATGTCCTCCAGGTTCAGAATGAGGCATATTGGCAGGGCAATATATGAAAGCGTGCAGTGCCAATGTGTGCAATGTTCTTTGGCTAGACTGCCTACATTAAAGCAAATGGGAGACTTGCCAGAAATTTTAATGGGGCAGCAGACCACTTAGGCTATGAAAAATTACATACTTCAGGCTTGCTTGCACCATGATCATTAGGAGTGCAAAATTACCTGTTTAAAAAAATCGTCACACTGGGTAATCCACTCCACCAAGTCATTAACTTTACACAGATGGAACTCTTTGAATTTGTTGGGGCTATTTAAATGTAAAGTTATCAGCATACTTAAATGTTCAGAGAATAGAAGCTTACCATTGTAATATACCAGTCATATTATTAAGTGCAAGAAGAATGATATTTTAGGCAAGCTAATCTCTTACAGTACACAACAGTCCTTATGATTTACATGGGGGATAAATTTGACCCACCAACTTTTTCTCTCTAGTATAGTGTCTTCACAGCATTTGATGTCAGTTCAAAGATATTTAAAGAGTCAGATTTAGAGCTTTCCTACTGTTTGCTATCAAATCTTATTTTCCCTTTTTATTGTGTAAAAATGCCTTTTCTTATATCTTTCGAGGGTACCATGGTGACATAAATATATCACTCTCACAAAGTACAAATTCCACAAAGGACAGATTTGAAGAAATACATATTTATAACAATCACTCTCTTCTTCCTGTCCCTACCCCACTGTTGGCACTAACCATTATTCATACTAACAAGTTTAGCAGGAAAGACCAAGGATTGAAATAATACAGAAATTCAAGTGCACATTCATTATCTAGAAGTGACTGCACGGGGAAGCTTGTACTTATTACTGAGCAAAAACTAAAAAGCTGCTGTTTATTTCAAGGCATACTGTCAAGAGCAATGAGCTTAAAATTAAGCCTACTATGCCAGATTTGATTCTGTCATAATTCCTCTAAAGCCTTTTAAGTTTCAGCAGAAGGGAAGGTGCCACATTTAACTTTTCATGTGGTTCACAGGTGCAGGCACACACACAGGTGCACTTGTCTGCTCCCAAAAATTGAGTAGTCAGAAGTACCTTGTTAGTCTGAAGCAGAAAGGGAAGGCACCTGGGAATCAAAAATGCATGTAGCATGTGTGGTTGCTGGATAAAGAATGGAAGAGAGCTTATTTGCATTGCAGCTCTAATTTGAATGAGGCTCAAAGCTTTCTTTTCAGAATCTGGAGACCTACAGATAAAGGTTGAACATTGGATCTATTAGTTTTGCAAATGTTCCTTTTTTAAAACTAGCTCCCGAGAACCTAGACTGTTGACATTCATTTATTTATGGTGTTTGTCAATCTACTGTGGAGATTCATTTTTACCAGGAAAAAGATTTTCTTTTGTTGAGACAAATAAGACAGGGGAGAAAAATCTGCAGGAGACCATTTAATTGGAGAACTCCTGCATGCTAGCAGAAAAAAAAAATGATCACACAGTGCAGGGGGTGGAGTTGGTGTTTTTCTTTCCTCAGAGTGAATGGTCAGGAACATGGACCTCCATACGCACATGTGCTCCAACATCTTCAGGGAAAATCCATGCTCTCCCTGTGGGTGTTATGTTCCTAGCTCCTGTGTCAGCAAATGCCAGAGGTAGTGCTGCTCTATGAATGCAAGCCTCTTTGCCTGCTAATGTATTTTGAATATCTGGAGTAAAACCCAACGTGAATTAATGCTTTTAGCAGGGATATCAAACCTAGAGGCCTGCAAGCTGGATCTGGCTTGTGGAGCCGCTCTATCCAGCTTCCCAGGCTACTGGCAAGCCACCAGAAGTTGGGGCCATGGCTGGGGGCAAAATCTGGTGCCCAGTGAACATTGGGAGGAGGGTAAATGAAAGCTGATAAAGCCTGGGTCACTCTCTGGCTACTTTGCCTATCTGCATGGCTACAGCCCTACCTCCTCTGCTGCCTCCACCACTGCATCATGCTAGGGGAGGCACTGCAGCATGTCCCAGTTCAAAGCTGGAGCCCTGTGTGGAGCTGGAGTTGTTGCTCTGGCACAGGAGCAACAGCAGGTCTAGTATGGGGCACAAGGCATGCCATGAGAACTGGAGCCACTACCCCCTCCCTGTGTGCCCTGTTCTCTGTGCTGGAGCTGCTGCAGCCACTGCTGTCACACCCCCTGGTCTGGATCCCAGGAACCCTGTGGTCTGGATCCAGCCAGGGGTACAAGGCTAGTTTGACATCCCTGGCTTGTAGGATCAGGATTTAGGCTCTGGTTCAGCAAAGTATTAAGCACACAATTAACTTCAGGCATGTAAGCAGTTCCATCCAAGTCAAAAGAGACATGAGTACAGTTTCACCTTTAGGTGCATATTTAAGTGCTTTGCAGAATTTATCTATTATCTCCCTATGGCTTTGTTACAGCATGATGAGAAGCACAGCGTTCTTCTGATGTTGAAAACATCACTGACTTGCAGCACATGTGTGCATCACATTTCATCTTCTAGAGTCATGTGGCTACATGAGAAACTCAGTATATAATATCTGATTTTTTAATGAAAGCTTTAAATGTCTGTTCCAAAAAAATTCTGAACCATAAAAAGGTAAAATAACCCCCCCCCTAAAATGAAACTTAAATGTATTACTTTTAAAACTCCCCTGGGGCCCGACTCGTGATTTTTGAACATGAGGTTTATTTTACATTCAGTGCTGTAACCATGTCTTATTCTCCAATTCATTCATGCTTCCACTGAACACACAACCCTTTCCCAAGTGCTGGTCTACCACAGAAATGTTCCCATGACATCTGAGAAAAAGATGTGCATTTTGGGCCATGAAAACTTGTAGGTATTGGAGCTGGTCAGCAGATCTTTCTTCGTTGTTCAACCTTTCATGCCTAACATGTCAGGGTTAATATGTCTCTTAAAGCATGGAGAATAGCAGGACTGCTTCACTTTGTAGGCATCATTCATCCACCTAAGCCGAGAGGGAAGTGAAAATTAAGAAAAACTGCCAATCACTTCATCTAGGCATTAGGAAGGACAACCTGCCTCCTTACAACCACTGAAAAATGGAATTAAAACTGCTAAAAGGAGACCTGCACACAGCCTGCCTGTTGTCAAGACTTAGAGTCTGTCCCCTATTTACCAAACCAGAGAGAGAGATTTTGCAGGACCTGAATGGACTGAAAGGTGGCGAATTTCCTGGTGGTTTTAGCAGGATGACAGGTGTATTGAATCCCGGGTAACCTCTGTGTCTCTCCTCACTAACTCCGTAGTGGCAGTGACAAATGAATAGGCAGTGATGTGCCCATCTTCTGAAGAAAAACTCATCCCACAGCATTTTTGTGCGTCTTTCTGTTCCCCACCCTACCACCCTTTTTGCTAGCACAGATTTGAGCTGCAGTCCACTATGCCCCTTCCAAATGCAGAAATGCTCTGTGTTTCTCTGAAATACTAGACACAAATTACTGAGAGAAAAATAGGCTCTGAGGAAATAACTTCAATATTGTATATACCACCAAATAAATACAGGTCCAGCACACAATTCCCCACCCCTTGCAACTTTTAACATAATCCTTGAGTTCAAAAGTTCTGGAAAAATGCTCTGGCACCCAAGCAGGGGGTCAGCAGCACAGCTCTATGCTAGTTACTGGAGGATGACCAGGCACCTTTCCTGTCGGGTCCCTCTGCCTTCCTGCCAGGCGCAAGCGGCTCACCCTTGGAGGGCCATCGCCTCGTGGCGGGGGGCGTGCTACAGCTCAGTGGAAAAGGCACCTGTCTCGGCCGTAACCTGGTTGAACCTCTCCTATCTCTCAGGGACAGAAGAGCGGGTCACCTCGTCAGGCTGCGGGTGATCTGGCTCTAGGTCACGCAGTCGGAGAGAAGCGGGGCTGGGAGAGACCCCCAGGCGGCATCTGGGGCCACCCCTGCCTGAGGCTCGTGCGACCCGGGGGCACGAGGGTGCCCGGGGCTGAGCGCCACGTGCCCGTGCCCCACCACCACCGCGCGGGCAGGGAGCGGCCCGAGGAACTCCCGCCCGCCCCGCGGCTCACCTGGGCGCCTTCATCCACCCCGCGCTGCGCTGCGCTGCGCGCTCCTTCAGCGCCGCCAAAGCTCCGCAACCACCGGTCCCGCCTCCTGACGGCCGGGAAGCCTTTTAAATCCACTGGGGAGGGAGCAGGAGGCGCAGGTGAAACCCGAGACTGGGCGCTGCCCGGCCCGACGGAGCCCCCTGCCCGTTCGGGAGGGCAGTGGTGGGAGGCGCGAGGCAGGTCTCGGAGCGCGGCTTCTCCGGCGCCTTCCCCGCCGGCTCAGGCTGCACTGCCCGCTCCGCCGGCCGGGGCTTGTGCTGGCGGCTGCCGGGCGCTAGGGGGCGGCGTGCGCCGCCCGATGGCGCGCCCCGCGACCCCCGCTTGCCTTGCGGCCCCTGCTGCAAGCGGGCGGGGGGCTCTGCCCTGCCTCCCTGGCCTCTCCTGCGCTCCCAAACCTGCCCTCCTGGCCCGTCCTGCACTCTGCACCTGCCCTGGGTCTCTCCTGTGTTACCACACCTGCCCGCTTGGCCTCTCCTGCCCTCTGCACCTGCCCCCCTCGCTACTCCTGTGCTCCAACACCTGCCCCGGGTCTCTCCTAGGTTCCCGCGCCTGCCCCACTGGTGTCTCCTGCAGGCTCAGATCTTCCCCTGGCCTCACCTGCATTCCCAGATCAGCCCTTGGTTTCTCCTCTCTTGTAGCTCCCCTTGAGGGTCCCCCACAGACAGCCCCCGACAGGCAGGTCCTCACCAGCATCCCTGTCAGGAGCCCAGAGCTTTGACTGCCAGCATAAGGAGCTCTGCGCTGTTCACTCCACCGCAGGAGCCTGGGGACAACCCTCGCCCAGCTCTGCCTCTTGCAGCATTCTGCTTTTTGCCCCACAGCCCTTTGCCATCCGTGCTGGGCGCTCAATAGCTGTCCAAAGGCAAAATGAATGTTAGGGCTTATTCAGAAGGGAACCACAAGTGTCATCCTGCCCCTTTGTAAATCCGTAAGGTGTCTGCATTTCACTGCTGTGCCCAGTTTGGCCCCCACACCTCAAAAAGAGGATCTAGAGAAGGGCAATGAGAATGAGGAGTGGTGTGGAGGAGAGGCTGAGGAGGCTGGACCTGGCCAGCTTAGCAAAGAGACACTTCAGCGGGGGTGTGATCAGGGTTGATAAAATACTAAATGTTGAAAAGAAAGTAAATGGGAACTTACTATTCACTCTCTCACCACACAAGAACAAGGGGTCAAAAATGAAACTAGTAGGTTGTAAGTGTAAAGCAAAGAAAGGGAAATTCTTTTTCCTGTAGCGTGCCATGAAAGTGTGGGACTCATTGTCATCAGATGTGGAAGCTGACAGTTTAGCCAGATTCAAAAAGGGATTGCATAAAGTCTTGGAGGAAAGGGGATCAGTAGCTACTGAGCATGGGAGCATAGGTGACATTGGCCCTGCTAAAGAGAGAGTATACCTATGGAGTGAGAAACAGAGAGGTAAAAGGAATCAAGGAGCAAGCTACCCGGGCTTTTATAGGCAGCTGCCCTTTTATATACGTAACAAGTTGTGGCAGGTGAGAGACAGGAGGCAGAGGAGGTTGGGAACACAGACAGGCCAGTTTGGCCACTTGGAGCACCAAGACTTCATGAGACCTGAGCCTATCAGAGAAGCATAAGCTTTCAAAGGTATCACCTATGAGAGCTTATATGTCTTTGAACCAGTTAATCTCTAAGTACCACCCATCTCTGTTTTGTCCCCTTAATCAGAAAGTCAAGAGTGATCAGGAAAGACGGGTGCCAAGCATTTGTTACACAGAAAGGTGAACTTGTGGGTTTGTGATCAGGGAAGCTAGCTAACTTCTGATTGTGAAAAGAGAGAGAAATTGGTGAGAAGAGACCTAGAGTACCAGACTGAAATTGGGACTTGGAGGAAGGTCTCAGTTGTCTTGCTGGCCAGGAGGGACCAGTAGAACAGAGAGGTTGCAAAAATGAAAAGGCCTCAAAAGAGGTAGTCAGGAGTTTATGGGTGACTAGATGAGTGACCAGACTCCACTCAGATGTTCCCAAAGTTACAGTATCAGGAAAGTAAAAAGTTGCAGCTAGAGTGAAAAAATCCTGAGAGAGAGGAGCTGTTGGTGGAAGATGGCACTTGCAGCTAAGTGACTTGCTGAAACAGAGCACAGACACTGGTGTGAACTGGATCTTGTGGAGCTGGAGCTCTGGAGCAGAATTTAAAGGAACTCTTTTGGCACCAAATTAGGATTTACACAGGGTCTAGACACCTCCATTTCAAACAGCAATTTAAACTGGCCCCTCCTAAGCAGCCACAAAGCTCAATAAGTGCCCAAACTCATTAAATGCCTCCATTTTGGACTGCTGAGGTCCCTAGCTATTGATGCTAAGGTTTCCACTCCTGATCACAAGTGATTCAGGGAAAGCACTTAGACACATCCTGCACCTAATTTTTGCCTATGCTCTGTTTTCTTCCAGGTGGTGTTTGGTGGTACTGAACCTCTGCCTAAGTCCTTCCACTAAAAAAAGGAAAGTTGTCTTAATCTGTGCCCTCACCCCTTTGGAGGTGTCTTACACCAACTGCATTTAATTCAGCTCAGAATAGCAGTAATGGTGCCTATCTTTTGTCCAATAGCTTCATGGTTAGCAAGTTCACTCAGGAAATGGGAGATATAGATTCTAGGTTCACTTCCTTTGACAGGAATTACACCTACATTTCCCAGACCCCAGGAGAGTGCCATAACCATCAGACTAGAGAAGAGGTTAGCGGGTGAAAGGACTCCATACCCCTTCTCTTGAAATGGGGCAGCCAAGAGTGTAAGTCATGGAGCCACAAAGACAGCAAGCAAGCAAGCAAGCAACAGGCTACACAGCAAACCTGACTGTATAGCCCGGTGGTTATGGGAGGGAGAAGTCCTAGGCTCTACTGCCAGGCTTATTTCTCTTATTTTAGCTAATTCCTGTCCAATACATAAGCAGTCCTGGAGGAAAGTTAAGAAGGAACCATACACACAGCCATATCTACAACCCTGTTTTTGTAGCCATATGAATATGGCACTCCCCTGAGAAAGAGGAGTCCTGGGAACTTCTTGATGTCCTAAGGTCCCTTTTTGTAGGGCAGAACACAGGAAGCGAACTTAGCCAGACCTGCAGAGTTTGCTGATACCCAGGGTACTGCAGGCTGGCACCTGTGTTAAGAGTGCTAAAATTGTGGGATTCTGTGAGCCCTGAGATGTGGGGGTGTAGTTGGACCAGGAACAGTAGTTCTAATCCTGTGTGAGAGCTGATTCTATTGGAGGACTGGGCCAAAAGGACCCTCATGAGGTTCAACAAGGACAAGTGCAAAGTCCTTCACTTAAAATAGAACAATCCCATGAAGTAGTACAGGCAGGGGGCTGATTGGTTGGGCAGCAGCTCTGCAAAGGACCTGGGGGTTACAGTGGACAACGAGCTGAATATGAGCCCAGTGTGTGTCCTTGTTGCCAAGAAGGCTAACAGGATACTGGGCTGCATCAGTAGGTGTGTTGCCAGTAGGCCAAGGGAAGTGATTATTCCCCTCTATTCAGCACTGCTGAGGTCACATGTGGGTTGCAGTGTTTAAGTTTGGGCCCCCCAGTACAGAAAGGATGTGGACAAATTGGAGAGAATCCAGCAGAGGGCAACAAAACTGGTGAAGGGGCTGACTTATGAGGAAAGACTGAGGGAACTGGGCTTATTTATTTTAGAGAAGAGGAGACTGAGAGGGGATTTAATAGCAGCCTTCAAGTACATGAAGGGGTGTTCAAAAGATGATGGAGCTAGACTGTTCTCAGTAGTGGCAGATGACAGAATAAGGAGCAACAGTCTCAAGTTGCAGCAAGGGAAGCTTAACTTAGATATTAGAAATAATTTTCTCACTTGGAGGGTAGTATAACCCTGGAACAGGTTCCCCAGAAAGGTGGTGGAATCTTCATCCTTGGAGGTTTTTAAGACCTGGTTAGACATGGTGTAGTTGGGGATGGTTCTGCTTTGAACAGGGGTTTGGACTAGATGACCTCCTGGGGCGCTTTACAACCCTAATTTGCTATGATTCATTCTCCCATAAGCATTTCTTTAAAACAACAACCCCCCAACCCCCATTTAACTGTCAGACTGGGAACCTGCCATTCCTGTGTCAAAACAACAAAGCAAATCCTATTGTGCAACCTGTTTTATTAAGATGAAAAACAGTCTATTTATTAAATATTTTTCTTGAAACAAGCCAAAGTTTAATTGCCAACATATAAAACAACTAGAAAACTGTTGTACATTAAGAAAACAAGTCCATATTTTACACTGTGCCTGGATTTGCACCTATAAGCCACAGTATTTTCAGTCTCACATTTTTATGTTGCATATCAAAACAAAAGACATTTTTAAAAAGAGGGAAAAATAAGGAAATCATTGAAAACAAGGTGGGGTGGAGATGGAGAAAGGCAGGAGAAAAGATGAACCAGGAAACACATGGATTTACCTCCTGTCTTCCATCTGGCCTATAGAGTACTTTGGTTGATTAGTTCTACAAAGAAGTCTCTTACAGGCACCAGTATTTCTGTAGTTTTCTGCCTGTTTTGTTTTTGAACCTTTCCTTTGGGGCCAACTTGCCAATCCATTATAACAGCTTCCATGCCATGAAGTGAAGCAAAACATGATCTGTCACCATCATTAGAATTCTGTGGCCATCCCTTTTGAGACTTCCGTTTATTAGGCATATGATTTAAATAGGCAGGCATTTGCTTTAAGATTGAGTGAAATCTCCAAGGGTGCCTGTACGTACCATGGGCTTTAATCCTCATTAAATTAAATAGGTTTATAAAATTTAAAAAATTTAAACCGGTTTATTTTGGAGTGTCACATCAGTGTTTGCATGCAATAGGTTTTTGAACAAATTAAGCTTTGGAGTGTTGCATCAGTGTTTGCACATACTTGGTTTCTGAATGAATTAAACCCAGTCCCCAGCACTGCAGGAGAGTGGGACAGTCCAGCATTGTCCCATCCCCTCCCTCCTCCGGGCCCAAGGCCCTCTATCCCATGCCCTTCTATGCAGCTGTGGGAGCATGGAGCTGGCAAATGGAGCAAGAAAAAAAAAGTGTAAGCAATTTGAAAGAAGAGCAATTCAAAAGGGTGAACTACAAAAAAGTCACAGCACCATCTGGTGGACAAAAAGGCTCATTATACATCTTTGAGTGCCTTTGTGTGGGAATGCAATGAATCCATAGACACAACACTTTAATTTGCTGCAAGCTAAACTAAATTACATCCAAAGAGTTTTACTTTAATGCACCAGAAAGACTTTAAAAGCATCTGAAAAACCGACTCATGCAAACAGTCATGCCATTGTAATGCAAGAAAGGGTAAAAAACGTGTTGTGTACAAAGGCCCCTAAGATCTCATTAATTCAGGTTTTTATTATCATAGAAGACCTTTGAAATAATAACCGGGAAATGTTTTGGGGAAACTTTTAGACCATGAGTAACACTGAACAACATGGACTGTGATATTAGTAGTCAAGATTTTCTGGTGTACTTTTTGTCTTCTCTATTTAGATTGCAAAAATTGTGGGATTACAAGCGTTTCTATTTTTCTACATGCAATGAGGCCATGATCTTGGTTTGTGCCTTTTGTCACTATTTTAATATGAACTATTTTTTGTAAGGTAATATCTTTTCAGATATGTATGAGATTGAATGAATTATGTTACTCACTCTATCGTATCATCTCTCCCACCTAATGATCACTACATCTTGCCAACTCCTATGGCAAGAACAAATAGAGTAAACTCAAGCTAGCTGCCTTCAAGAATGTTATGAGAATACAGCAATCATTTACTTATACAGAGTCCTCAATTCAAACTTCTTAAAATGCCATCGTCACTCAGAGTTGTTTAGGCAGAAGGTTTCTTGAAGCTTGGTGGTATGATAGTCCCCCAAATAGAATATTAAATAAATTAAGTCTTAAGATTCTTTATTTGTTGCTGTTTAAAAAACTAAATGAATGCCATGTTCCTGCCAAGTACTGTAACGACAGCCACAGGTACTAGATTCACAAGGTCATTCTGATGTGAAGTCAGTAGCGTAACTAGGGTTGAACAAGTTTGGCACTGGCTCCTTGTGCTATGGGAGCTCCTGTAGCCACTGTGCAGGGAGCCCACACCCTAGTTGCAACAGAAGCAGCCATAGTGCGGTGATCCTCTAAGACTCTGTGTCCCTTTCCCCATCCCCTAATCTTTGCTTCCTTGTTCTTCAGCATGCGGCACAATGCCCTTCTTATGTGCATGTACAGGTAATAGCAGTATGAGCTTTCCTATGCCACCTCTAGCAATGGACCTTCAATAACTTAGTTTCTGGGACACTCACTGCTTTGCAGTAGATGGTGAGCAGCCTCATGAAACTGAGTTGCCTTCCTTTATGTGCAGTCAAGTATCTTTTACTGTGAAGAGAAATCTGCTTGTCAGATCAGATTATTTGGATTCAAGCATGCATTCATTCATACGTTGCTTAGAGGCTTCAGTCATGGCTGAGGCATGTCAGATGTGAAAGGGATGAGAACTGTGATGTCATATTTACGTGTTGTTATGCTGGTCTTGCTCACTCAAACCTCGGAGTTCCAGGCTGCAAGCTGTGATTGAAAGCCATGTCATTTTTGACTGGCAAAAACTATCAGGGACCCATTGGCTCTTGTGCACCCATTTCCCCCGCAACTTGTTTGAAATTGTCCCTCTCTCATCCGATTACTTCCTCTTCCATTTCTAGAACAGAAAGTAACTGTGTCTAAATCTGAACTAGTAGGGACCAATTCCAGGGGTAAGAGATTTGTGTACAGTCCAAACAAACCCAGTCCTTTGATTTTGCTGAGTCCATGAACATCAATAACAATAAACAACATGATATACTTAAAACTGCCCTGAGACAATAGTTAATTTCTAACAAACAATTTAATATCTGGAACACTATAGGCACTAGCAGAAAACAAAGAATAATTTTAACATAATACTAAGTGGAAATCTCTTGTGTGACTTATTCAAGTACTAAGTTCTTGATCAATCTGCTGTTCTTGTCCTGTTTGCCTTTACTAATTTCTTAACATATGCTCAAAGAATTATAAACTGAGATTTGTACATCCATATATGAAACTACGGGAGGCTCCTAGTAATTGATTCCTGTAGTTTTAGCTATTATAAATGACTAGAGTCTGAACTTTTTTGCATATCAAGTAAGTCTGTATCTAAGCAACAAAATTGTTTTCCAATTTTCCAGTAAATAGGGATAATAATGTTGAGTCAGAAAATTAATCCAAAATTCTGCAAGGTATTTATTTATACTTTATTAAGATAATGATATATAAGTGTGAGTGACTGGTACCTCCTGAATCTGGGGGGGCATCCACAGAAGCTGCTGATGGCAGTGGCCCTATCGGGGGAGGGCACCAGCCCTGCTGTCAGCATCAGTGTCAGCCACTGGGAGGGGGCACTGGCCCGTGCACCCCTTACCAGTCACCTATGTATACAAATAAAATTCATAGTTTACAATAAGGTATGTGTCATGGCGGGGTCCTACAGGAGGGCCGTGATCTCCTGAAGACCCTCCATCCGCGCCAAGTCCAGCCCAAGGCACCCTCAGTTCTCACCTGCCACGACTTGCTCTTAATAAGTATAAGATAGGAGGCTGCCTTTATACCGCCTTGGGCGCAGTGTATCGGGACCCTTGTCCCTGCGATCTCCCGGACCCACCGGGATGTCCCCCCCCCGTATGACAGATGCCCTCCAGGCACCCCGGCATGTGGCTCCTATCAACCCCTGATACCATATCCCAAGCCTCACTGATGTACCGGACGTTGGTGTGTCAAATGTATGCTTGCCCCCCCTCTCTAGGGCTCTCAGTCTTGCCCCTCTCTAGGGCTCTCAGTCTTGTGTGCTGCCCCCGCCTAGGGGCTCTCAATGCCCACTCTGGGCCTCCTCTATATACTCACCTGCTCTGAGCCTTCTCTCTCTGGTCTTTTAGGCCCACCGCATGGCTACCCTCTAATAAGGCTGGGCGTACTGTGCTGCTATCCCTCTGTGAGATCGGGGACCACCGCAGCACTTGCTCTTATCCAGGAAGTGCTCTGCTGCTAACCCCTGTCTCTCTCGGGGTCCACCGCAGCAGCCAGCCTCTAGCCAGGGTTTGACGCTGCGCTAGCCTCTTGCCGGTTCAACCTGCCAGTCCTGGGCTCCTCAGTGCTGCCCCTCCTTGGGCCTCTCAATCGTTGCCCCTTCTCGGGCTTCTCCAACAGTGCCCCTCTTCTGGGCTTCTCAATAATACTGCCACTCACGGGCTCCTTAAAACTACTGCCCCTTCTAGGGCTTCTCAAATATTGCCCCTTCTAGGGCCTGGGGTCTCTGCACCCCATATTGCTGCATCCTCTCTGGCACTGAATCGTGCCCTCCCAGGCACCAGGGCCCCACACCCTGTGGGTCCCTATGAGGCCTCCTTCTTCCCCTACAGCCTCACCCAAACCACCAGTGTAAACAACCAAAACACAAGCCTCTGGCTATAACTTAAACATCAGACACCTGGCCATAACTACATAAGCTTCCTGGCTCCTACTTAGCATCATTGCTCCACCCTCTGGAGCTCTTGTGAGCTGCACTCGCATCCCCATTCTCTCAGCACTCCTGCCCCTTCAGCTGCTGGCAGAGAACCACCAGTCTGACTCTGGCTCTGGGCTTTATAGGAGCCAAGTCCTGCCCCTTAGGGTCAGCTGACTCTCATTAGTTGTCCTAGCAACTCTCAGCTGAGCTCATTATCTCTGCTGGGGCTTTCCCCAAGCAGTTTTCTTCTCACAAGGAGCGGTGCAGCAAGGTGTGCCATGACAGTATGCATATAGATAGGAATATGTAGAGACAATAAATACACAATGGGCTTGGCACAGAGGAATAAATGTTAGCACAGTTCAAGATGGAGTTCATTGCTTCTGGGTGCAGCATTTATGTGTGTGCCCAAGGCCATAGCATATTTTGCTGGGGTAGCTCAGCCCTGGCTGACAGGGAGCCGCAGGAGTCATCCTGCCAGCCTGGAGCTGTTCTGCCTCAGCTTAACATGCTACAGAAGGGCTGGCAAGGGCACAAGGGTGCTACAGTATGGGGATAGCTGGCAGACAGTTCCCGTACTGTACCACCCTCATGCCCCACTCAGCCTTGGTCACCATCTACACATGCATTGCAGCGGAGTAAATAACTTTGCCATAGGCAGTACTATAGTATGGTGCAGTTAATTAGTTTACTATGGCCTATAGCGCTGTATGTGTAGACAGTGATGCTATATGTAGGGCTAATTAGTCAACTCAGTAAAGTACACATGTAGATGCCCCCATGTAAACAAAAATTTCTGTCCTGTGAGTGCAGAAATCTCAGGGGTCACATGCCCCCCACCCCCCAATGTGTGGCCTCTGCCACTTCCTGCCATCCAACATGTGACCTGTGCCCCCTTCATAGTTTCATAGTTTCATAGTAACTAGGATCAGAAGGGGCCTAGAGCAGGCCATCTAGTCTGACCCCCTGCCAATGGCAGGAACGAGTGCTGGGGTCACAG
>JAGPOW010003642.1:65240256-65254117 GCA_030014935.1 Caiman crocodilus | reverse complement strand
CTCGTTAGCGTCAACCGCTTAAACAAGCGGCGGAGGCGCGGCTCGCGCGGCTGTGCCGGCGTCTGCTGCGGCTGGTGCGGTTCCTCTTCCCCCTGCTCCAACTTCCCTGGTAAGTTTCTTTCGCCTCCTCTCGACCCCAGGGGTCCCTCTCATGCCCCTAGTGACGGCCCGACGCCGTCACAATAAGGATAATAAAAAGTCCTTTTTTAGATATGTGGGGAGCCAGAGGAAAAACAAGGGCAACATTGGAGTCCTGGTAAACCAGATGGGACAAATGACAACTGATGCCCAGGAAAAAGCCAACATACTAAATGGGTACTCTGCATCAGTTTTTCAGCAGTCCCATGGAACCCCTCTACCCACTATGGGACAGGGAGGCCTGGGTGAGGGAGATCGCTTACCCTCCATAAATTCTGACCTCATGAAGGAACACCTCTAGAGGCTGGATACCTTCAGGTCACCCGGTTCTGACAGTTTACACCCCAGGGTACTCAAGGACCTGGCTAGCATCATAGCCCAGCCCCTGGCACAGATCTTTGAGAACGCCTGGTGCTCTGGTGAAGTTCCCGAAGATTGGAAGAAGGCCAATGTGGTGCCTATCTTCAAGAAGGGGAGGAAAGTGGATCTGGAAAAGTACAGGCCCACCAGCCTGGCCAATGGAAGGTCTTGGAAAGAATTATCAAAGAGGCTATCCTTAACAGACTGGCTGAAGGCAACATCCTGAGTGGTAGCCAACATGGGTTTGTTGCGGGTAGATTGTGCCTGACCAATCTTATTTCCTTTTATGACCAGGTGACCTATCACCTGGACAAGGGAGAAGAGAATGATGTCATATATCTTGACTTTAAAAAAGCCTTCGATCTGGTATCCCATGATCACCTCTTGGCAAAACTGGCCAACTGTGGTCTCGGCCTCACCTCACTCCACTAGCTGGGGAACTGGATCCGTGGTAGGATCCAGAGGATGGTGATTGATGGAAGTCAATTGTCTTGGTGCCCTGTGACCAGTGGGGTCCCCCAAGGCTCGGTCCTTGGACCTATACTATTTAACATCTTCATTAATGATGTAGACATTGGTGTCAGAAGCGGACTGGCCAATTTCGTCGATGACATCAAACTCTGGAGTAAAGCATCTAAACCTGAGGACAGGAGGGTGATCCAGGCAGATCTTGACAGGCTCTGGAATTAGGTGGACGAGAACCTGATGGTGTTTAACACCAAAAAATGTAAGCTTCTCCACCTTGGGAGGAAAACACTGCAGCATGCTTATAGGCTTGGCAGTGCTACACTGGTTAGTACTACGGACAAAAGGGACTTGGAGGTCATGATTGACCGCAAAATGAACATGAACCTTCAATGTGATGCTGCGGATAGTAAAGCAAGCAAAATGTTGGCCTGCATCCATAGATGCTTCTAAAGTAAATCCCAGGACGTCATTTTCCCATTGTACTCAGCCTTGGTGAGGTCATAGCTGGAGTACTGCATCCAGTTTTGAGCTCCACAATTCAAAAAGGATGTGAAGAAGCTTGAGAGAGTCCAGAGGAAAGCCACATGCATGATCAGAGGGCAGGAGAGCAGACTTTATGAAGAGAGGCTGAGCCATGGGACTCTTCAACCTGGAAAAGCACAGGGTTCAGGGGTGATCTGGTGACGACCTGCAAGTTTATCAGGGGTGACCACCAGGATCTGGGGGAATGTCTGTTCACCAGAGCACCCCAAGGGATGACAAGGTCGAGTGGTCCCAAACGCCTCCACGACTGTTTCAGGCTGGACATAAGGAAGAACTTCTTTACTGTCTGAGGCCCCAAGGTTTGGAATAGACTGCCGCCAGAGGTGGTTCAAGCGCCTACCTTGAACAACTTCAAGAGACATTTGGATATTTATATTGCTGGGATTCTGTGATCCCTGCTGACTTCCTTTCCCTGGTGCAAGGGGCTGGACTTGATGATCTTCCGAGGTCCCTTCCAGCCCTAGCATCTATGAATCTATGCTCTAAACCCCTGCTCCAGATGACTGGCTGGGCACCCCACATGCCTTGTGGCTCACCAATCCCACTCCAAGCACCGGCCTGTGCTCTGAGCTCCCAGGAACTCTTGTCTTGGTGCTCTGCCACTCCTCAGGATCCCAATGCCTTGCCTGTTGCTGTCTCACTTCCCAAGGGAAGGGGTTTCCTCAACTCACCAGCCCAGCTCCCTGCTCCAGATAAGGATGCCGCCTATGTTCCTGGCTGCTGCTTCTGGTATGCAGTGGAGTGGGGAGCTGCCTGCTAACCCTAGCCTCTGGGATGCCTAACACGTCCAGCACACTGTGATGGGGCCTTGGGGCACCAGCTCTCTGCCCCAAGCCCTGGCCGTGGCTCCCTTTCTGCTGCAGGACTGGAGGCACGGCCGACTACTGCTGCTTTCTTCTCCCAGGGCCTTCGAGGCTCTTCAGAGGGGTCTCTCTGCTTCCTCTGCTGGGTCAGCTCACCCCAGCTCTTCTTAGGCCTCCTGCATCATTCCCTGGAGTCACTGTCAGCAGCCCCCACACACCAGTTTGGCTGCTGCTTTTATCCCCTCTAGCAGTCCCTCCCTGGCTTGCAAACCGACCAACCAGGGCTCAGGAAAGCTGGCCTACAACCCTGGCCATCCCCCTTCCATGCAAATGACAGGATTGAAAACCCCTTCTTTTGATTGGCTTCTCCTTTTCCACAGGGTAGGGCTTCCCTGCCCTACCTTTGGGGTTGATCAGAGTTCTCTGGCACTGCTTCTAGCCCAGGGTAAGTATCTCAAGCCAATCTGGTGAACCCACATTGGCAGTCTGTTACAATCCAATAGTCCTTTTGAATTTGGGCCACTCCCTCTGGTTCTTAATATTCATTAGCTAGAGAGCAGTGCAGTGAAGACGTTTTTGTCTCTTTGGGAACAAAGGTACAAGGTAGAACCCAGGATCTGCCCCCTTGCCAAGCAGTAGCCCACTCCATGAGCCATGCATGCTCCAGCTTGATCTCTTTATTGTGACATTTTATATCTCTCTCTCTTGACTGTCCAAGAGGCCTATTTGAGACGGATTGCTAGAGTGGAGTCTAGATAATGCCTGACCTACAAGAGACATTCTGGGGCAGTTTCTAGAGTCCCCAGGAATCCACCCACTGTTTGTAAGCTTAGTAGCCAGAATGCAAGGTTTATAATTTCAGTAGAAGTCTTCACAGACCTTTTGTCAAACTTTGCAAAAGTCACAAGCTTTGACTGACTCATTCTTAGGGAGACAATAGACTGTTATTTAGAAGACTAAGCACTTCTGGTTTGCAGTGTCAGTAGTTAATCAAGGCTTAACTACATTTTTAGATAAAGCTAAAAAATAAACAGTGCATGGAATTACAGCAGAATTAAACTGACCACAAGGAAGGTAATGGCAGTATAGTCAAGACATCTTGCTACTGTTCCAGAGGTATGAGTTGCAGCTTTGCTTGGGACTTGTCCCAAAAACTATCTCCAGTTAACACCATGGTAAATAGCTACTGGGGCATTCAGGCTGGTGAGTTGAAGGTGGTTGGATGTGATTCTAGGTACACTGATCCCTTCTGTTGTATTCTTGGCTTTTGGCTGGTGTGCCTTAATCCCAATAAACCTAGGGCCACTAGGCTTCTATGGATCTTTGACCAAAATTTACTACATATCTTTGTATGGTATTAAAATCAGTTGAAACGAATAAGTTGAATGTCATAACAATGCTGGAAAGTTCACTTTAAAAAATACAAATGAGAAGTGGTCAAATCACAGAGTTGTTAAAAATGCCATTAAATATTTATATTGCATTCCAGTGGTGTTTCAGGACAGATTTAAATACATCAGTCAAAGCTTTTTAGGTGTGCAGAGTTAAACTACTCCTCAGAAGAAAATAGATTTTTATTAAAGTATATGTTACATTACAATCTAGTCAATACACTGTAGTGACAGGCTATCTTAAGTTTCTGCAAGCATTTTCAATATTTAAGTAAGATTTTGAAAACTGTAGGAGAAATTTGCCTAAAAGTCACTTTCCTTTGTTAGATAACAGAGGAGAGAGGTACTTGGTGTGTCTAAAAATAGTAGATTAAAACCTAGAGATTGGAATTTTAATCAGCATGACCTTAAAATTTTGAAAAGCTGAACAAAGTTTTGCTATAGAATTTGAAACTGGATGACAACACAAAGTAAAGTACAGTAGTACTTTGGAGTGATAAAAAGTTAGCAGGAACAAAAGCTGTGCTTTCTAAAATCATCCAGGCTGGCTAATAAAAAGTTGTATGTGTTTTTTTTTTTTTAATAGCTCCCTCAGAAGTTTGACTCACTTTGGCTACTTCCCACAGCAGTTCTTCAGTACTTTAATCCTTTATCTTCCAATCTACATGCTAGGATGACTTCATTCCTAGAACTTCATCCCAGGGTACTGAAGGTACTGTCAGAGGAGCCCTTGGCAATGATCTTCATGAAGTCGAGAGATTAGCCAGGTACCTGTGGACTGGAAAAGGGCCAATGTTAGTGCCCTTCTTTAAAAAAGGCAAAAAGGAGGACCTGGGAAACTATAGACCAATTAGTCTCACCACAATACCTGGCACATTACTGGAGCCTAAGCAAGGCCATTTAGAAGCACCTGGAGGAGGAAAGTTCTGATCATAAGTACAATCACAAGTTTTGAAAAATCCTGTCAAACAAACCTGATCTCCTTTGACAAAGTAACTACTTGGGTGGATGAAGGGTGTGGTGGTACAACAGGGGGTGCTACTACGCAGAACCACCCGCCTCACTGTGCCCAAAACCATGCTTTGGGAGTCTCTCCTGGGAAGACTACAGCCGCCTGTCCTTCTTCCTAGAGAATACCTGCAAGCCTGGGGTAACGTTGCCACCACCTGGGCACTGGTCTCTGTGCAGCCTGGGGTACACAGACTCCACAATCCTTGGAGGTGCTTTGCCCACTGGTAATATTTCTGGGTGCTTACTTTAGCTTGAAGCCTCTCAGGGTAACCTAAGGTATGACTGAGGGAAACAATAAACGGCCTAGCTCTGTGGGGAGCAAAAAGGCCCCTTCTCATCCCCTTACAGAATGAAACACCAGTCATGCTGTAACCAGATACCTTTATTGATCAGGGGGAGAGAATGGGGGAGGGGACAGAACAAAGGAGTTAGAAAAACACTTTGAGCAAATCACACTAAGTTGAGCCTTCACAAATAGTGGTTTCAGGGACCCTTTGAGGACATGACTCTATTACTTAGTTATAATCTACTAGCTAGTTTTCAGGTCTTTTCTTACAGAACATCTTCAGGCAGCATCCTGAAGTTATTACTTGATTGTTTCCAAAATGCTGCTGGAGGAAGAGAGTGAGCTCCCCCTCCCCTCAGGAATTTATCTAGTCTGGTCACCTGGGTGACCACGTTAAAACCAAATAGCAAGCAAGTGAAAGAGAGAAGGGTGTAGGTGGACTGATCCAAGCAGGGAAAGACAGCGGAGGATTTCTTCAAAAAGGGAATGATGTAAATATAGTGCATCTGTTCTTCAGCAAGGATTTTGACAAGGACCTGCATGACCTTCTCATAAATTGGAGAAGTGTGGGTTGGACAAAATTACTATAAGGTAAATAGATAACTGGCTCAATAGTCACAAACAAAGGGTAATTGTTAATGGATTCATGGCAGAATGACAGGAGGTTTGGGACTTTGACTGGAGTGTGTCAGTGCTCATTCTGGGACCAAAGCCAGAGATTCCTGGCTAGATGGTGTTGCCCCTTTGCTCAGGGTCAGACTGATCAGCATATTTGGGGCCAGGAAGGAATTTTACACCATGGTCAGACTGATAAGAATTGTGGAGGTTTTTGCCTTCCTCTGTAGGTGCGGGGGCGGGGGGGACTTCTACCCATGATCTCTTGAGCATATATTGACAACCTTTTATAGAAGTAGACCATTGGCTGCCATGGTTTTCTTGCCCTGGCTTTACATGTGGCAGGCTAGTGTGTGTTGATGGCAGTCTTTCATAGAGTTTAGATTATGACTTGTATAGGATGGTTTGGATAGGGATGATCCTGCCTTAGGCCCTACTTCCAGCCCTATTTTCCTATGATATTTTTGGCTACCATCTTTCAAATTTTGATGTACTTGCTAATATAGGTTGAGCATAATTCCAGTGTCTTTCAGATTATATTTTTGGCCTCATGACTAGCAATAGCAATTATAAGAAATGTTCCCATTTTCAATGCCAGGTGATTATGAGGAGCTACTGAATCAGATGTTAAACAAGGATGGAGTTATGGAATATATGATCCTTTACTAGAGAGGCACCCCAGTAAAGATTTAAGAATGAATGAAATGAAGATGGGTATAAAAATAAGTGATGTTCACTGTACACAATATAATATTTAAATTTCTATTAATATATATACAGTATTTGTTTTAAAGTGTGATCCAAAGTTCATTGAAATTGCTGGAAAAAAACAATTGATTCAAAAGGTTGAGATTTTTAAAAAATGAGGTTGTCCAAGTTAGATGGATTGGACTCTTTCTGTCAATTCCAAAAGGGAACAAGTACTTAAATAGCTTTTGAAATTGCTACTATTCCTCATGAAGATCAAAGAAAGAATAGGCCCCTTATGGAATACAGAAAGCAGTCTAATTATGGATGGTGCAGAAAAGGCTGAATTATTTCATGTGTTTTTTACTTCAGTCTTCACAAATAAGGGTAGCTACCAGATGATGAACATAGTTGGCAGGAAAGGTAGGAAAGGAGACAAACAGCCTAGAGTAGTAGAGGGACAGGTTAGAGATTATTTAGAGAAGCTAAACTCTTTCACATTAGCAGGGTTGCATGGAATGCATCCTACTATACTGAAGAAATTGGCTGAGGTAATTTTAAAGCCATTAGCTATCCTCTTTGAGAACTAATAGAAGGCAAGTCCTGGATAACTGGAAAAGGGCATGTAGTACCCATCTTTGAGAAAGGGAAGAAGCAGCATCTGGGAAGTTACAAACCAGTCAGCCTGACCTTGATACCTGGGAAGATCATGAAACAGGAACTCAAGGAATTGACTGTGAACAACCTTGGGGAGAAAAAGTTGATCAGAAAAAGCTACCATGAATTCACCAACAGCAAATTATATGTTACCAATCCATTTTCCTTCTATGATAAGGTGATAAGCTCTGTGGATAGGGGGAGAGCAATGGATGTAATATACCTTGACTTTGACACTGTCTCCCACAACAATTTTATAAACTCTTTCTTGGTTAATCTAAGGAAATATAGACTAGATTGAAGTACTATAAGGTGGTGTAAGTGGGTTCATGCTCCAGGGTTGGCTGTGACATGTCCTGGTAGTCATGCAGCATTTGCCCTGCTCAAGCTCTAGGGTGCCCTCTCTTTCTTACTCACCTGTCACTCCTTGATGCAACTGTTTGATTGGAAGGGAGACTACCTAATGGGTCTTACAGCAAGCCCCAGTTCCTCTAGATGCCAGCTATCCCTTTCTAGCTCCCACCAGGTCTTCACTGTGCCCTTGCTAGGTTAGCCTTGATGGCCCATCAGTGCCCTTTCCCAAGGCATCTGTTAACCTGAAGGACTAATCGCATCCTCCAACCTCCCCTGCAGCCATGGCCATACCTCAGGTATTACCACTTAATAGTTTGGGTGGGCACTTGGCCCCAGTCTGACATCAAGCCACCTCAGGCCTTTACTCTCATTGGTGTCTTGGCCTTCCCAGCCTCCACCCTTTCCTCTTGCTGGACCCCTCAGCCTAGGTCCACTGTGCAGAGTCCTAGTCCAAGTCTTGCTCTCTCCTGCTTGGTCTTTGGGCCACTGCCCTGACCCTACCCTTCTACAGCAGTCTCTACCCTGACTGAGGCAATGGGCCTGCTCTAGCTCCGTCTGGGCCCATGGGCCTATCACTTAGGGCCCCTGGCCCCCTTTCAGCTCCTGTCCAAACTAGGCTTCAGCCTGTGTCTCTAGGTTTCAACCTCCCCCTTGGATCCAGGCCTATGGTATACCCTGAATCAATTTAGTTTAGACCCTGACATGCCCCTGGCACCCCACTGTGGGTTAAATCCCGAGGCATCCCTCAGATGCCCTACTGTAGCCTCCACACACTCACTTTTCAGCCATGTCCAAATTACCAGTTAAAATTGTAACCAAGGAGTAAACTGTCTGACTGCAAAGCAAATTTAACTCTCTCTTGGTCTGAACATAAACAATGGCCATCTGCTTGCACAACCAAACTTCCCCTTACCCCAGGTAATATTCCTTGGCAGGGCAGCATCACTGTTTGCCTTGTTCCAGAGAGCCCCGGTACCAGCTAGGAGCTCTCCTATATTCTCCCTGCTCTGGAGGTCTTGCCTCTGCAGGCTCCAGGACCAGACTACTCCTCCTAGCTCAGGGCCCATGTTTATATACCTCCCTGGCCCTGCCTCTTATAGTCAGGTGCCTCCCTGAGCTGCTGCAGATGTTTCCCGATTCAGCTTGTCAGCTCATTCCCAAGGTATCTTACTGCTGCTGGCCTTGGGTGTAGCAACAGCTTGTGTCTGTCCCATGCAAAGCTCTAGCACAGCGTACTACTGCAGTGTAGCTGGTTCAGCAGTGAGTACTTGTAGCAGGTAAATTTCCAGGTACCTCTTCCCTGGCAGCTCATAATGGGCAGCTTTCCCCACCTGAGGCTTTCCCTGTTGCTTCTTCACCCTTAAAGTAACAGGAGCCTTTGGCTCTCTGTTAGAGGTGAATACAAAACTGGTTGGATAGACTGGAAAAATGGTCCATAAATCAATAAAATGAAATTAATCAAGGAAAAATGAAAAGTCCTGCATTTGGGATGGAACAATTGCAGATACATTTATAGACTGGGGAATGACAGGCTAGGCTGCAGTACAGCTACTCCTCACTTAATGTCATAGTTACATTCTTGAAAAAAGTTACTAAGTGAGATGTTGTTAAGTGAATCCAGTTATGTCACAGTAGTTACCTACTAGTAGGTGGCAGCCAAACAATGTTATAACTGAACATTGCACAACTTTAAATGAGTATATTCTCTAACTGATCAGCGAAGTAATAACAAAACAACGTTAACCTGAACAACACTAAGTGAGGAGTACCTGTACTGCAGAGAAGGACCTGGGGGTTACAATTCACCTTAAGCTATATATGAGCCAACAGTGTGCTCTGGGTACAAAGCCATCTGCATCCTGGTCTACATAAACAGGAGTGTCTCTTGCAAATCAAGGGAAGTAATTATTTTGCTCTATTCAGCACTGGTGAGGCCTCGCCTGGGGTAGTGTCCAGGTCTGAGTCCTAGATTTCAAGAAATATGTGGACAGATTGGAAAGAGTTCAGCAGAGGGCAACAAAAATTATTAGGGTCCTGGAAAGCAAGAGTTATGAAGAAAGGCTGAAAGAGCTAGGGTTATTTAGTCTGGAGAAGAGATGACTAGGGAATGGAGGGTGTTGATAACAAGTCTTCAAATATCTGGAGGGTGATTACAGAGAAAATGGAGATGGGCTTCTTTCTGTGGCTGTAGGAGACAGGATGGGGAGCAGTGGCCTCAAGCTGCAGCAGAGGAAATTTAGGTTGTAGTTTAGGAGAAACTTTCTGATTATAAGGGTGGTCAATCATTGGAACAAGCTATCTGGACAAAATGTTGAATCTTCATCCCTGGAAGTTTCCAAGAGCAGGCTGGACAGACACTTGGCTGGGATGGTTCAGTCAAAGACAGTCCTCCCTTGAGCAGGGGGCTGGACCAGTTGGTCTTGTGAGGGCTCTTCCAGCCCTACTTTCCTATGATCATTTTCCTATGAACCTATTAACATAATATATTGCTGGTAGTTTCCTGACATTTGTGATTAATACAGCCATCACAAATTAATTCTAAATAACTTTTTATATTGCGTCACATGACCATGTAATCCACCTATGAAAGTGTGTGTGTGTGCGTGCGCGCATGCGCACGTGTGTGACAGAGCATTGTACATGATATGCATTTGGTAACTATGCTGTTGGGAGATGCTATCCATGAAGTTTCTTTGCAATAATGATGAAAATTGATGGCTTAGGTGTGCAATGCTGTAATGAAAGAATGACACTAGTGGACTTTCAGATTAAACAAAGTAGCCAGGAAGCTTTTTCATGGATTTCTAAAGATGTTCACAAATGCACTTTCATCAACCCTGATCGTTACTCGTTCTTTGAACCAACCTGTTTTCCTTCCTGTGCATTTCTTTTGCCCTGTGTTTATTTACAGGAAGGAAGTGGAGAACTCTCAGTAGCAGGAGTAATATGAGTGGAAATAGACTCTTGTGTGCAATCATGCTAAAAAACATATCAAAGATTTTAAGCAAATATGTCGCACAAGAGGTTCCTATTATAAATATACTACCTAACTTGGCTCCATATTCCTAGTACTCTCTGCATCACTGCTTTCTCCTTCCTCAGGCATTTTCCCTCTCTGGTGAAGACTCCATGGAAATTAGAAATGAGAGAACATAATTAGGTCATATGTTGCTGTCAATACACATTACTTCAGTGGACTACTCCTGTAACATATTACAATTTAGTGTTCACTGCTTTCTTCATATCTGAATAGTTCCATTACTATGAATTATGCTATGCCTCAAACTCTAGACATCCTACAATCGAAATCTATAGGTGAAGAGTTCTACATAAGTGCTAAGATTTCTCATTGGTGCAATGTAGTGACCACACTTCTTAGTGAAGTTAATGAATGAAAGGGATTTCTTTCAAAATACATGAATGGTGGTTCCTATCTTGCTGGAGTTAAATAATCAAAAGGGAATCTTTCATGGCTGTAGGACTCAGAATGACTGGAAAGATTTTAAAGTCTCTCAACAGGCATCCTGTTCTAATAGATTTAGTATGGGCCTGAGAAGCAAGAGTGAAAGAATAGGATAGATCTAAGGATTTAGAGATGGACCAGGCTGACCTCAATATGTAGGAAGTTAGTACAGCAAATTATGAATACAGTCAGCTTGTAAATATCTGGAGAATGAGTAGGTGATCACTAGAAGCCGACACAAGATTTGTTAAGAACCATGCTGATTTCCTTCTTTGACAGGGACACTGGTTTTGTTGCTAAAGGGAATGCAGTCAATGCAATATACTTGGATTTTAATAAATCTTTTGTACAGTCCACATGGCATTCTCATAAGCAAGCTGGAGGAGTGTAGGCTAAATAGAATTGCCATTAGGTAGTTACCTAGTTGGCTGAATAACTGGCAGCAAAGTGTGACTTTTAATAGATAGATGTCAGACCAGCTGGAGAATCCCCTCAAAAGAGATTCCCAAAGGGTCTGTCCCTGGTCCAGTGCTATTTTCATTAGTGACTTTGATACAGGGATAGTGTCTATTGATCAGATTTCTAGAAGACAAAGAACAGAAGAATTTCCATCATTTTAATGGGCAGAATTAAAAAAAGTATCTTGATATATTAGAAAATTGGGTTATGTCAGTGCCAGGAGGTGGGCTGTTAGGTTTGGGAGCCAATCAGGAATTAAGATTGGTCTATCTGGGTACAATTCTGAAACACAGAAGGCAAGCAGAGTCCAGGAACAAGTGGAGTCAGGAAACTTGGGGGTCCTCAGGTGAGCAGTCTATGAATAAATAGGCTGAGTCAGGAATCAAAGAATCAAAAGGAGAATAAAGTCCACAAGCAAGCTGAGTCAGGAAACCAGATCAGAAAGCACTCTGAGTTACCAAAGGTACAGTCTTAGGTCAGAGAAAGCCTTGTTGCCCAGGCATTTCTTGTTCTACTCTCTCATCTTATATAAGAGAAGTGGAATGACGGCTGATAGGAGACAGACACTCGGGTCTGAGGGGTGGGCAGTGTCTCAGGCACTGCTGGAGGCTTTAAGTAGGTACCCTCCAGCTTCTGGGAACAGAAGCAGGCTGGCAGGTTGGGGTAGATAGCTATGCTTATCAGGCCAAGGCCCTGTGTTTAAGGCTGCAAGCCTGACAGACCATATTCAACAAAATACAACATAACAGAAACAAACATAAGGTACTTCATTTAGGTAATTAAAAACAAATGTCCAAACATAGGATGAGGTATAACTGTTCTTCAGTACCACTATTGAGAAGAACTTGGTGGTTGTGATGGATCACAAGCTTAACGTGTGAATAATTGAATGCTGTTGCAAAAAAACCATACGATTTTGCATTGCACTTGTACAACCATTGTGGGTACATGGGAGGCTTCCCATCTTAGTAAGTAGTATATTCCTAATGGACATATTATTTCATCAGTGATATCACTTTTATCATTAGAAGAAGACTAGTTAACTGTAGTAATTAGGGCCCCATAGCCTATTCTGTATTGTTCTACTGTCTTCTCAACTATAAAAGCAATAGGACAACAGAATAAGCTGCCCGGTGAAACTACGGAATCTCACTCTATGGAGGGGAGGTTTTCAGGAAGAAGCTCAACAGGCAACTGGGATGGTTTAGAAGCAGTGAATCCTGCATCTCTGCAGAGCATTGGGTGAACCCTGAATTCTTTTCCAACCCTGTAATTCTAAGTCTGGAGCAAGAGGAAGAGATGAGAGGGAGAGATGTTTCTTTCTTACCTCTGCACACTTTCTTCGGTCCGGGCAACCTGGAACTTGGATGGATTTTTATTGTTTCACATTGCCAGGTGGTGAGAAAATTACCCATCTGTATTGAATCAGTAATACACTTTCAAGGGTGAAGCCTATAGGTTGGCCAGCTCATTGCTATGTCTAGTTCAGGCCAGTGTATGGGCTTTGAAAGCAGTCATGTCTATGCTACCACCTCTCTGTATTTGGGTCTCCTGCTGGCCTTGTTTCAGGACTAAAAAAAAAATTCTCTCTAATAGTCCAATTTTGATGATTCTCACATCCTGTCTTTTTTATGCATATATTTTTAGTGGGTGAAAGGGAACAGAGGGAGAACTAGGATGTTTCACTAAGAATGGCATCATTTTTTGTAGCGCCTTTCCCTTAAGGAGTGCTCAGAAAGCAGACTGTTTAGCTAAAGGCAAATTTGCCATCAGTGGTAAACCACACTAAATAACCAATATACTTCTCAAGAACAAATAATCTTGTCTTTAATGCTCATGTTAAACCCATTAGTGTTGAACCAGGTGCTGTTGCATGTGCATCTTTGAAGTACATTCCTAAAATGGATCTTGGACATACCATATCATAGCCTGATATGTCATTAGTTTTTTAATAGATTAATTTGGGGAAGCAGCTGCAGTAATATGTGCACACTTCAGCTGCAGTGAAAAAGTTATTAACTGTGAAATCATGGCAGTGAGATTTGAATGATACTTGATTAAATTAACAAATCAATGCACTGGTAAAATATAGTACAGGCAGTGTTATTTGATTATTGCTGAGCTGTCTGCTAGAAGACCAAATCGTTTTTTTAATGGGTGCACTGGTGGGGAAGAGGATAGAGTGGGAAAAGACTTGCCATCCCAATTATCAGGAATTTGGCACTTGCTATTTCACCAATGATAGCACTTTGACCATGGGAAGAGGAGGCTAGTAGTTATAGCAAGCTGATCCTTGCATGCACGCTACAGTGAGTGGTATTTGTGAGCAAGGGTCTTATACTGCTCCATTTTGCAGCCACAGTAAAGTGCCTCAGACAGAATCATATCCTAGAATCATAGAAGTAGGGTCAGAAGGGACCTTGTAGATCTTCAAGTCTGACCCCCTGCCTAGGCAGGAGGAAAACTGGCCTCAAATGACCCCAGCCAGGTAGGTATCAAGCCTCTTCTTAAAGACCCCCAGAGTAGCAGCCAGCACCACTTCCCTTGGAAGTTGGTTCCAGATCCTAGCCGCCCTAACTGTGAAGTAGTTCTTACAGATGTCTAATCTAAACCTACTCTCCAACAA
>JAGPOW010003642.1:65212657-65240156 GCA_030014935.1 Caiman crocodilus | reverse complement strand
GCATCATCCCAGATGCCAGCCCATCACAGATGTGCTCCTTGATGATCTTCTCAAAGAGTTTCCCCAGGATTGAGGTAAGACTGACGGGCCTATAGTTGCGCAGGTCCTCCCTCCTCCCTTTTTTAAAGATGGGGACAACATTGGCCATCTTCCAATCATCTGGCACCCGGCCCGAGCACCACGAGCGCTCATAAAGCCATGCCAAGGTCCCTGCAATAACACCTGCTAGCTCCCTCAACATCCTGGGGTGCAGAGCATCTGGACCTGCTGACCTGAACACGTCCCGCCCCTCCAGAAGCACTCTAACCTGGTTCTCCTCAACCTTAGGTCTTGAGGCATTCCCCTCAAGTCTGTCTTGAATCACAGTGGGGGAGTCCCTGTCCCTGCACAAGAAAACGGAGGTGAAGAATTTGTTAAAGAGGTCTGCCTTCTCTTCTGGCGCAACCACCAGATTGCCCAGCGTATCTTGTAGCGGCCCCACATTTCCCAGTGCCTTCTTCATCCTCCTTATATATTTTAAAAAAGACTTTTTATTATCTTTGATGTGGACACTAGGATGTGTATTGCTCTTTGACATAGAATGCCATACCTCCTCCCTTCCTTCCTTCTCAATCCCGCCTGTAGAGCCTATAGCCCCTAATACTAACTGCCCAGTTGTGGGATAAATCTCACCACATTTCTGTAAGCCCTACTATGTCTGGGTTTGAACTGGCTAGTCTAAGGGTGATCAGACAATGTGATCTCTTTTTTCCTAGACTATCCTAAACTCTCTCGAACAGCCGTGAGTACATTATCTTAGACAGATCTACTCCTGCCTGTACAGTGACAGGGCCCAATTCAGCAGTAGGGGAAAAGTTGGGGGAGGCAGGGGCAGGAAGGCGAGCACATTCACTCCATGGGTTCTGGAGCTGTGCCAAAGCAACAGCTCTGGTAGAAACTACTTTGTCAAGTTGATGAGTTGAGAGACCCAAAGGGGTGAGTGGCTCCACTCTTTCTCCTCCCCTCCTGAATCTGCCCACAGGAAGATCCTCAAGTTCTAACCTACTTGATGACTGTCCTGGGCTCTGGTCCCTGCTGTAGGGATGTTTTGTGTATTTTGTGTTAGAGTAATTGGATAAAATGCATAAGTAGATCTGGGAGTAGGAGTCATAACCATAACGGATAACCTGGTTGTTAGTTTGTTCTCCCGAGACATAGATTTGAATCCCTACCACCTGTATCGAAGTGGAACAGATGTCTACTTCCCCAGCCCTTCCTGAGCAATTGCTTTACTCATTAGGTTACTGTATAACATGTATGTCTTTGAACTGTATGTCTATGCTACTTTGAGAGCTGGGTTTGGCTTTCATAAATAGTTCAATTTTGATATAACCAGCCCTGAGTGAGCTACTAAAAAAGGTTTTCCATTATAGTTTTGAATTTGTCAGGCTAGGTTGTAACAACACATTTGGAGTTTTAAGTGATTTTTTTTAAAAGCAGCAGAATTCTGTTTCCCTTTGGACATGTAAATAGCATCTTTCTATCCAGGGGTAGATCCAGGAGAGTGTGTACTGCTGTAGTCTCACCTGTTTGACTGAGTAGCACATGCAGGGGTCATCAGCACAGCTGCCAGAACTACTGCATTGGCACAGCTTTAGACGCGATGGAGTGAATGCTACTGCCACTTGCCCTCCCATCCTCAGTGGGGCCTCCCATCTTCACCCCCTTTTTTAGAAAGTTTAGACCCACTCCTGGCCAAGTCAATTACCTTTTTGGCATTAATGCACAAATTGTGATTTATTACCCTGCAACGTGGTCATACAGATGTGTAACTATGAATGTACATCCATTGTGAACATGCAAGTCAAAATTGTGGTCCAACAAAAACCTAACTAATGGATGTTAGATGCTAGAGAAGGAAGATCATCCTCTCATGTTTTAGCCCTAATAGATGACTGGCTAGGACACCCACACAGGGACTAAGAGAACCAGTTCTAGGCTCCCTTTCCCTAGTGGCATGGTTGAATATGTAGCTCTCTGACATTTCAATTCAATGCTCAGAAGGGCCCAGAATCATGGAGGTTTTCTTGGTTTTGAGGATTTTATTGGTATGACATGGGGTTTATAATTTCTCAAGCTGATAATACTGGTTGTTAGAACAAATGATCAAATATATATATACAAAGTATATATATCAAATAATTTAAACACAGCAGTTGACATCTGTTAGCTTTTTTTTGCCATATTAAGTATTTAATTTCCAACATCATCTGTCATATATGGATCTGATACCAAAGCAAGATGGAACAGTGTTTCATTAGAAGACCCTGGAGTATCTTTCTAGTGAAAAACAGCATGGGAGAGTGGGGTTGTGGTTGTCAAGCTGCAATAGTCCCTGTTGTTCAAGCCAGCAGTGGGTACTCTTGATTTTAAGGGCCTCCATCATGTATTAACCCAGTGTCCTCAAAATAGGGAAAGATATCATGCTAAAAAAAATCTCTGTGTTGCATTTCCTCGAGTAGTTTTGTAGAAGGCAAAGCTTATTCCTTCCCCTCCTTCTCCAGCCAATGAAATGAATGCCTATTATTTAGCAACCAAAGTTAGTGGATCCATGATTCCAAAGAATCTGTACCAACTTGTCCTCCCCTAGCTATGAGACCTGTGTTCCCATAATGTCTAGGATGGAGAGAGAATAAAGATAAAATAGAATGAAGCTGGTTCTCTATTGGTCTCTGAAACTTGCAAATCTCCAGTCCAACTCCCTTGAAAGTCCCGCCCACTCCTTGCCATTTCCTTTCAAGTAGATGCTAACTTCTAAGAGATGCATCCACAGGATTTCCACAAGAGGGAGAGTGTTTCCAAGGCAGCTACATTGCCTGTGGTGACACAGATAATGTGGGGCACTATGCAATTTTAAAAAACAAATATTAATTTCTAAAATCATACTTACTATGCCAATGGGAGGAATTTTAATGGTTCTAAAGTCTGTGAAATAGTAAATGGACCACAAGAGCTATTACATAGCCTCCTCGGCCTGGTGATGCACTTACAAGAGTGGCCTTACATAGGTGTTCATCCCAGGTCAAATCAAAATATAAAGAAGCATTTGTGTATTCTCTTGAACTCTCCAAGTCAAAACTGTGTGCTTTCTTCACATATTTGAAAATGCGCATGGACAAGTATTATTGTTGTGATGCTAACCAATTATATGGAAGAAATTTAGAGCCAAAGCTGACATGCTGCTTTTAGTTTTCCTCTTCAGCACAGTACAAATTAAAGATACAAGGTCAAATTCTGTTGTTAAAACTAACGTCAATCCCAAATCACTCCACTTCCTTCAGTAGAGTGACCTCAGGTTGACACTGATAATTACATCTTCATTTAATTTTCAAGACTAAACTAAGCTTCATTTTTTCCAATATCAGTCAAGATTCTAATAATATGAGCAATAATTTGGATTTGATTTTCAAGAACAGATTACAATTTTAATTTAATGGCACCGTTAATTATAAAGGAAGATCCATAAATTCAATTTTATTTTAGAAACAAAGGCTGCTTATTACTAATCACTAAATATCACAGCAGTAAATGGAATATTCCTAAGACTGAACCTTTCTATCCTTGTGACAAATTACTGTTTCTTCTTAATACCATGGACAAATTTATATTAAGCACGGTACGGCAATGCTTTTCAGATCTCTCCACTCTAGCTTATTCATCTTGTGGTGATGCTCAATCTTCTCTTCTTCCTCCAGGATAGGTTTTCATTTAGTCAGGGCCTACTCATCTGTGAGGAGGATTGAAGCTTCAATATATGGAGCACTGGTTGTAAAGCAAAGCTGCAGTGCCATCCTTGGAAAGAAGATAACGTATCACCTTAAGTCTCCTTGTGGTAAACATTTTCACCAGTGAAATGGCACTGGCAGCTGCAAGGGCAGCTAGCTCTGCCAAATTTAAAATTAGCCATCTTTCTCTATGATTCTGGTTGCACCTAGCATATTGTGTTCGGTTCTGGGCATCTCCTTATGAGAAAGAGGTGGAGGAACTGAAAAAAAAAAAAAAAAAAAAGCAAGCAGCTAAGTTAATTGATTTATTGATTTATAAAGTGAGATTAAAAAGACTAAAGGGCTGCTATTGTTCATGAAGGGAAATGTATTAACTGCCTAATATGCTGAAGAGTGTGCAATATTATTTAAGCTGAACTAAGAATCAATAGAAGAGAATTACCATAGAGCCACTGACTTCCTAGTGGCAAAGACTCTGCTACTGGTCTTGTCTAGCACCATTCCTTCTTCGAAGACTCAGCAGAGTACTTGTGTTGGTGCAAGATAGTGGGCAGAGCTGACAGTGCTGAGGCAGGAAATATAGCTCACAGTACTTGGGCCACAGCTGCTGAGAACAGCTGCTTAGCTGAGGGTCTTTTATCTATCACAATCACTTCAGATGGGGGAGCTAATAGAGTCCCCAGAGCAACCTGTCCTTTAGGTACTGGGAGATGAACCTGGCCAAATTTTGGATCCCAACCAGCCTTGAACAGCAAACTGAGAGGGGTGTGAAGTAGGGGAGGGAGGAGAAGCACTAGAAGATATTATTTTTTTTAGACACCTATAATTATGAGAGGAGAACAGCGGTTAGGACTTGCCAAGAGACTATAGCCTATTGTAAATTAATGGCATAATTGAGACCCTTGTGGAATGAACCTATTCATCCAAATCGTTGACAGTTAAAGCAATTACCAAAGAAATCTAGAGAGGACAAGTACTTCATACACAAACTAGGGCTGTGCGAAACAGCACCATTCCGCTTTGACATTTTGATGGAACAGTGTTTCCTTTAGAGTTTCGTTTAGTTTTGAAAGCACTGTTCTGTTTTGTTTCGTTTAAACTGTTTTGACGTTTCACCCATAGGCTATAATGGGGAAGCACAAAACTGCCTATAACTTTGTCATTTCTAGCCTGATTTGGATGCAACTTGCAGGGATGATAGCCCCTTCTGAGGGCACAAAGTCTGCCAAGTTTCAAGGAAATAGATACAGAGGTTTCTGGGAAACCACCTCAAGGTGCTGACAAGCAAAAACGTCACTTGCCAACAGCGGCAGCTTCCTGTCATCTGGCAGGCAGATCCGGGGCTGCACTGGACTCCTCCCAGGGGTGCAGACCTCTGATCTGCCTGCCGAATCACAGGATGCTGCTCCTGCTGCCTGGGTCTGGCACTGGGCACAGCTTGCATCCAGTGCTGAGAAGATTGGTGCTGCCTTTCTGTTATCCAGCAGGCATATTGGGGGCCCCACTGCACAAATAAAGTAGTATAAGCATTTTCCATGACATATACACTAGTCCCAGTTTCCTAGCAAAAGAAGATATCTGGCACTGATGTACAGACAGACAGGTTGTCAGCACTAGGTTGTCTTCCTTGTTTCTCGTGTATTCCTATTCTATTGTGGTTATCCAGAGATATACACGTTTACTGTTTTGACCATATGTTGACATCCACATTCTACTTAAGGATCCTGAAAAATCTTATAGAGTAATTTTTATTTTCTAGTAATGAGAATTTACGTCATTTGGTTGCTATAGCACAGTTATGGCTTATTATTCCACTCTCACTTACCTTGTTTATAAGTTACAGTTAAAAGTTAACTATAGGTCATTTTATTTATGCTAAGGCCTCCTAGGCCTCAGACTTTACTCAGGCCAAAGTTCTCTACCATAGGTCCTAAGTCTTGCTAGATCCCTGCTCATGTGACTGCCTTACATCTCTTCTTTTTTTTTACGTTAATACAACACCAGAGGGGTTAGGAGTTTAACCTAACAGGTAATATTCAGTCTTTAATTATTGGCTTCCTAAGGTTATGTTGTGCCTCCCTTACACTTTGTGTTTGCAAGTGGAAATAGTTGCTCAGGGAAGGTAACTTAGCTTTGTAAGGTGTCTGGGTGAGGTCTTCAGTTTTCAGAAGGAAGCTCCAGATAACAATGTGGTAGAAGGGTTGCACAGTGAATCACTACATCCATTTCCTATGGACATGGTATTCATTACAGAGTGCTCATTTACTATAATTCAAAGTATATCTAGCTAAGAGACGGGTTTACAAGTGTTGTGAATACCACTGTCAACTGAAGTCTGCAGAGTTATGGATTAGCAGTATGGTACCATAATATTGGGGCTTTATTGTATTCAACATTGCACAAATACTGTAAAAGACTATGTTTGGCTTTAAAAAACATAAAAAGAGGATTCAGATAATGAATGTGGGAAACTTTGGGCAGGACCTGGGGAGGGAGGTGAGGCTGTTCTTTTGAGAACATGAATTTAGCTAGGCCAGGCCATACACTCAGCCAGGTGGCTTTGTGCCATCTAATTTATACAGACACATTATGAGATATGAATAAATTAAACAGAGATCTATCATAAGCACTCTGCCCCCACTAGCACTCTGATTAAACATTATCTGGCATTTAACTGATGCAGCTAAGATCTGATATTGGACCAAATATCACATAATGGCACAAATGTATAGATTTTAACCTAGTAGGATCTCTTTATTGTTTTTGTACAAAAAACAATATCGATAGGATTTCAGGCCCTCTTAGGCTGTACATAGATGTCCCATTTTAGGCAGGTCTGATCATCCTCAGGTTTGACCCAGAAGCAGGCATGTCCATTTCACCTTTCCAAGCTGCATCTCTTCTTTTCTGCTAGCAGGTGGCCAGTGAGATCATACAACCTGGCCAGTTTGAATGGGGAATGACTCATAATTCCTCACAGATGCGCACAGCCATGTCCTGGGAAAGTGTCACCCCATTTTATCTTGCATACTTCAGAGGGACTTGAAGCAGGACAGTGGACATGTACATCTGTAGGATCGTGGAACAAATGTCTTTAGGACAAATGCAATAGCCTTATATTCACCCCTTTCTTCACCACTACCCTGACATACCTTGTAGTGATGGTTCTTCCAGTGTGAAAGCTGCATGCAGCTGTGGCAAGTGGGAGCAAAATGAGGGTTTTTTTTTCCCTTGATGGATTTAGCTTGTAAGATGAAGAGTCAGCCTTTGCTTGTCTGGGGGAGAAGATAATAAGATGTGGGGAGAAGTGGGCATACTAGAAGGGAGGAATAGGCTGCAATCAGACCTAGACAGGTTACAGGTGTGGGCAGATGAGACTAGGATGGGTTTCAACACTGACAAGTGCATGGTACTGCACCTACAGAGGAAGAACCAGCAGCATACCTACAGTCTGGGGAACCCCCTTCTCGTCAGTGCAGAGGCAGAAAAGGATCTCGGAGTCATCATTGATGCCAAAATGAACATGGGCCAACAGTGTGGGGACGCGGTCAGGAAGGCCAACCATACCTTGTCATGCATCCACAGGTGCATCTCAAGCAGGTCCAAGGAGGTGATCCTCCCCCTCTATGCGACACTGGTCAGGCTGCAGTTGGAGTACTGTGTCCAGTTCAGTTCTGGGTGCTGCACTTCAGGAGGGATGTGGACAACATGGAGAGGAACCAGAGGAGGGCCACCCATATGATCAGGGGGCAGTGGAGCAGGCCTTGTGAGGAGAGGTTAAGGGACCTGTTCAGCCTCCACAAGAGAAGGCTGGGGGGGGTGTGTGCAGATCTAGTGGCTATTTACAAACTAGCCGGGGGGGGGACCAGCAGGTATTGGGGGAGTCCTTGTTCCCCCCGAGCACTACTGGGAGTGACAAGAAATAATGGTCATAAGCTGGCAGAGGGTAGATTGAGGCTCGATATCGGGAGGTGCTACTTCATCGTCAGGGCAGCTAGGATCTGGAAACAATTTCCAAGAGAAGTGGTGCTAGGTTCTTTAAGAGGAGGCTGGATGAACACCTCGCTGGGGTCGTTTGAGCCCAGTACTCTCTCCTGCCATGGCAGGAGATTGGACTTGATGATCTGCTTAGGTCCCTTCTGACCCTACCAACTGTGAAACTATAATCCCAGGTTCCAGTCTTACAGAATCACAGAGAAGCATGGCTGGAAGGGACCTTTAGAGGTTACATAGTTCAACTAGTCCTGAGACAGAATCATTCCTATCCAAACCATGCTATACAAACCCATTGACTAAAATCTTTGCCAAGCCACACAGTCAATCCTGTCACAACACAAGACATAACACCCAAATCTGCTGCAGGTAAAGCAGGGGGACCATAGTGGCCAATGTAAAGGTTGTTAATATACACTCAAGAGATCCAGGAAAAGGGCCATGCCCCCACTACAGAGGAAGGCAAAACTTTTACAATCCATATCAACCTGACCATGGGGTAAAATTCCTTCCTGACCTCAAATCTGGCAATTGGTTTGACCCTCTAGCCAGGCGCCTCCAGATTTAAGTCTAAGCAGGAACATTAGTGTGCCCCAGTATCAATCCAATGCTTGATGCCCCTGAGGAAGGCTTAAAAAAAGACCCTGGAGTGGGGAGGAGTTGGGGTGGGGGGAATTCCCTCAGCACCATGCAGCAACCAGCAAACCCAGAAGCATAGTAGATACCCATGGTAGAACATAGGCATGACTACACATAAATCATCTCTGGGTGTCTGTCCAACTTCTTTTTGAGCTCTCCCAGTGATGGAGAGTCCACAACTTCTCAGGCAGTCTGTTCCACTGCCTCACTGTTCTAACTGTGTGAGCCACATGTGTCTGAATGCTGCAAAGCTCGTTTGCTCTTGATCTTGGTTTTGGGGCAAGTGAGAGATCTAAGGAAGAGGCTGTGTGTGACCTTTCCCTGTCTCCTCCTCATGGCATCTCTGAAACCTGGGATTCAGCACTGTGCCAGATGATAGTACTAATTAAAGCCAGTTAAAAGGCATGTTTTAGAAGGCATGAATTAAAAGGCATGTTTAGAGCTGGAAGATGTTTACAAGAATAATGGAAAGTGACTTCCTGTTAAACAAGAGGAGAGGAAATGAGGTCTGAGATCAATAGCAAATAAAGATTATCCCTATTCCTAGGGAGCTCAAACTATTGATTGTACTATTTCAGACCTCGCACTGCAAGAGCACATATCACAGAGCACATTCCCCAGCTGTGTGACTTCTGGCTGCCCCACTACAGCCTTTGTGCAGGCAGAGTGTGCTGTGCATCCCAAGAGGCCTGGTTGTTAAAGGAGCTGTGGCAGAAAGCATGGCACATCTATATGGTCTTTCTGGTGGCTTTCTTGTGCCAGCAGAAACCTTTTGTCCCTGACCCATTTAGCATTGCTCTGTTCTGTTGCCATGGGCAAGCTGAGAGTATGGATACATTCAATTTTGCTGGCAGAACATCAGCCACACATCAGGGCTCTTTTTTAAGTGTAGATTTTGGAAATTTAGCTGTGTGCATGTGTAATGGCACAACCAGGAGAATCAGGGAGTTAATATCCACATGCCATGTGTGTTGGGATGTGTAGGGTGTGTCAGGCTGCGTCTGTATATGTGCATACATGGGCGCATCTACAGGAGATGCTACATCACTGTAGCAATGTGTTCCCTTGCTATAGCATGTCACTTCAACAATGTAATGGCAAAAAATAACCATGCACCATAATTTAGTACTAAAGGTAGTACTAAATGACAACTCAGTAACAATGATCCTGTAGGGGCATGTGTAGATGTGTCCTGTGTGTCCAAGTTTGGACTTGAACGTGCAAATGTAATTGACAAGACACGCAAAATTAGAGGTCTGTTTTTGAAAACGTAACTTTTGGGGCCATTTTAACAACGTGGACCCCAAAAATCAACCTTGAAAGCCAAGGTAGGTGTATTATTATATAGGAACAGTTGATATAATGTATATGACTGAGTTACCTGATGCATGACACATTCAGATAGTTAGGAGGTCTAACTGACTTTAATAGCACTTATAGTTGGTGGGTGTAAAAAGAAAGCCTGCTTTAAAACCTCTTTCATTTAATAATTTGCAAATATCTTAATGGCAGAGAAAAGACAAGAACTTTAAAATGCTTTCAGAGGTAGAATAAAATATCTATACATTTAATTTTTAAACATTTAAAGTTGTTTTTTTTTTTAATAGAACCATCTTGAGGCAAAGCCTTTACTGATATTTTTAGTTTTAAAAGGTTTACTTCTGAATCTGAAGCATATTACTCAGATCTGCTGTACTTGAACAGTAATTTCACCAACAAAAAAGAGTTTCATTGATTTAACACTTATGATCACATTGTGTAAACAATTGCACTCTGCTCTCTAGCTGAATCAGTGCTTGTCAGTAAGAGTGCCCTCAGAAAAGAAAGGAGAGAAATCAGTATGTCTTCCTCAATGTGATCTCTTCACAGTGCTTGCAGTGTTCAAATCACTTAATAACTGTGGTTTCAAGCAAAGCAGCCATGTCTCTCCAGTCATAAGTATTAATATGCTGCTTGCTTTTATTCTCAAAAATGCACAAAGATGGTTTAGTTGGCCAAGGTATCTGCACTGCTAAGTATCTAGGCATTTGGGTTTATGGTCTTACTAATAGCATACTTTGTTTAGTCTGTAAGGTGCAAATCTACCCTGCCTTTACTTGACTTCACACTAACATGACTAACTACATCTTTCTCATATCATCCTGTCATCCATGCTGAAAATCCTTATACTTATGTCTTGAGGTGCATATTACCCGAGCTGGACTGTATCCCTTACACTTGCTCTACACATCCAAGAAGAAGGAATTGAGGAAAAGAAAGCAGTAGAGACACAGCTAAGAACAGATATGAGACTACCAGCACTTTTTTTTGTATATCTGTTTTACAGGTTACACTTTGGTTTGTTAATTTCCACCTGATTTGATATTTAAAAAGATACAATTACCTTTTGTTGGTAGTTGGCAGGTTTGACTGTCCTCCTCTTACCTATGTCCTTGTAGATACCTGTGAAGTTCTGTGGATTGTTAAACCTTTGTTGTTCACTCAGCTGTAAGGAAATGAGAAGCTTTTAGCTAAATCAGGACCAAGCAATCTATTCAAGCCAATAAAACAGCATCAACATAACATGCAAGCACTGTAGAGAGTTGCCTTTAATTGCATGCTATTTGGCAAATAACTAGGGTGACCTTATGTCCCAGATTTTGGAGGATGGTCCTGGCAATCTGATGAAAGAGTGTGGAGACAAGTCAGCAGGAGCTGTGAAGTAGGAAGCCCTATTAACTTGAATTGTTACTTCACAGGTGATTTTTAACATCTGTGAAGTAAAGAACATTAGGTCATTAATGGACCATTAACTCCCTGCAGCCTGTAGCAATGAAGGAGGTTGTGGGGAGGGCTAGGCAGGCAATCAGCATCTTGGATTTCGCATTGTCCCATATAGTCACTCTAGAAATAACTCAATTCTTGCTTTAGAGCTAGCTTTAGGGAACATGGCGCTTTGGGCAAACTTGTATTTTGGTGCCCCCCTGCAAGTCAGCAGCACTGCTGCAGGCAGGCAGACTGGAGCAGGTGTCACCCCACCCACAAGTGCTTGGCTTGGCTATTCCTGAGCAGCTGCTGGAGGTGGTGGGGGTCTGGGCTGGGCACTACACCTCCTGCTTGGGGCAGGGATCAGCCCAGGATGGGAAGGGGTGGGGGAGAGTGCTGCTGTGAGTGTCAGCTGCTCATAAACATGTATGCATATGTGTGTGTGTTTGGCCCTCACCCTAACCATGATGCCCTGTGTGGTCACCCATGTTTCCCACTCTTAAGGCCAGCTCTGCCTTGCTAATTGCAAGCTAGTAGTGTAACTGAGGTGAGAATTGTGAGGAAATGGGGAGAGCACAAAAATAGCTGCTGCTGTAACTGGCAACTGGCCATGCTGCTTCCACTAGCAGCAACACAACAGCTGACACTGCTCTGTGCACTGCTGCTGTCCAGGGGTAAGAATTGCCCTATTACACGTTTGCTGCAAGCTATAAAATTAAGGAGGCAAAGTGTGTCCCTGTATAGACTGACATTACCCTTACTGCAGAAGCTTTCTAAAATAAGAACAAATCAGCACAATGCATTCTATGGTATTTTAGTATCCACAAAAAAGCATGTGCATTAGCAATCAATTTCATGGTAAAACTACCATGTGTGACGTGGATGTGGGCACGTACAGGATCTTTTAATTCCCTTGCCTCGCTTAATTTTGTCTTCACATTGCTAATGGGGATGTTTTATGATTGTGTGAATTGGCTAAGGGGTCCACAAGTGTCCAGGATCCATGCCACATATGATGCTTGCCAGCAGGTTATAATCAGGCATTTGGTGCTTGCAGAATTGGTGTCCAAACAAATCTGGAGCAAAAACCAAGCATGTAAATGCCAAATCTCCTCCTGACATTGTGCACCTGGACAATGTAGAAGGGCTGGGGCATAGGCAGTTTGGCCTAGCAGTTAGGCCATGAGGAGAGGGTGAGAGACAGGAGCTAAGGGATCAAGGGCTCCATGGTGGAGGCAGAAGTTGGAGTCTGAATTATCAAACTGAAGGAGGAACTCCAGAGCCAGAGTCCAAACAACAGGTCAGATCCAGGTTCAGGAATCCAAAACCACATTACCAAATCAATTGGAGGTCTCAAAAAGATTCCCCGCTGTGAGAAGGTAAATGCTCTCCTCCCCCATCCGACACCCTGCGTCTGCCCCAGCCACACCAGTGGCACCCGTGGCTTCTTTGGTGACTGTGGCCACTGCTTATACCTTCTTCTGCTGTTCCCTGCCCCCAGTAAGCAGGGCCAGCCTCAGGGAAAATGGCATCCTGGGCAAACTTGTACATTGGTGCCTTTTTTTTTTTTTAATTTACGCATATAGTAGTATTATCAAAAGTTTCAGAAATAAAGCCCCCAGGGAGCTGCTGGGCTGGACTGGGAGATTTCCTTCCCTGAGGCACCCTTCAGCAGTAGGGGAGGAGTGAGGGGACTCATTTCTTACCAGCTCCATGATGCAGAAGACAGTGAGCAGCATCTGACAGACACCCATGATAACGAGCAGCAGGAACATGACGAATGGGTGCTGCTGGCTCATGCAGTAGGAGGGTTCATAGAGCCAGTCACAAGCATTGGGTGGTGGACGCTGCATTCATAGCCTACCTGCTGTGCCCTGTCCAGCAGGTCACAGTGTCTCCTTATCATCGCCAAGCCCTGCAGCTGGCCAACTTCCACTTCCCCCTGCCCCACAATCAGTAGGACTGCTACAAGGAGAGGCAGGTAGGCAGGGGCAGGGGGCATAGTCCAGTGGAGAGGTAGAGGGTGCGTCTGTGTTTGTGTGTGTGTTGGGCCCCACTGACTATGGTGCCCTGGGCAGTTGCCCACATCACCCACCCATAGGGCTGGTCCTGCTAGTAAGCCCCTATGCAACCCTGCCCCCACACTCCCATCAGCCCACTGTGCTGCAAGCAGACAGGCAGATACACAGATTGAACTGTGCTTTGTACCTAGTTTGTCCCCTCCACTCCTTTCATGTTTCTGAGGCCAACATGAGGGGCTGTGGGAGTGGTTGTTGGTATGTGAGACCCTGCAGAAACAACTTCAGCAGTGTGGGCTGCTCTTGCTTCCTGAGGTACAGGCCAAAGGTCTGCAGGAGGCAGACAGTGGAAAGAAAAGGGCAGAGCAGGGTGAGGCCTTGCTTCTAACACCCATAAGCAGCACTAGCTAGATCAGAGGGAGGCAATTATTTTGGGTGGGGTGCCACTTACCGAGTTTTGGGGAGCTGTACAAGGCTGCATAGGTAGCCCTGCCCCTTGACAGGTGCCCCTCCTCTGGTCACCACATTGGGACTGAAAGACCTGCCCCTAATCCCTGACCTTGTCCCTCTCCTTGCCCTGGAAGGACTTTTTTAGGAGGAAGGGTGCTACAATCTTGAAACCAGAAAAAAAACAACAAATTATATACAAAAAAAAATCTACTATAACTTATTTTAATTTTATTTAAAAATATTTTTGTATTGATTTATGTGTTTATGAAGTGTGTCTAGAGGTGACTGCATATTAGCTTAAAATACAATCCTACTGTATGTTGTGTGTGGTTAGTAAGGGGGTGTATGTGGTGGGGTGTGTTTGGGGAGAGTTTGTGTGTGTGTGTGTGTTTGTGTGTGTATGTGCTTGTGGTGGGGTGTGGCTATAATGAGTGGGTGTGGGGTATGTGGTTGAGGTTGGGGCTGTGGGAGGGTGTGGGGTTATGGTGGGTAGGGTGGGAAAGAAAGGGAGATGGGGCCAGGCTGTTTGCTCCTTTGCACATGGCTGTAGCAGACTGCATGTGAGTCTCACACAATGCAGCTAGGCAGACCCCACACCCAGGCTCTGCGCTCCTGCTGCCCCACCCCAGGTCTCTGCCAGTTCCAGGGGATCTGCACGGGTTCTGTGCCTACCTGCCCCCACTGTTTCCCTGCATTTCCTCCCACATGCTTGCCTGTCACTCCTTGCTGCTTGCCATGCTGCTCTCTGTGTCCCCCGCAGCCTCTGCGGCTTGCTGTGCCGCTCCCCACAGCCTCCATTGTTTCCTGTGCCACTCCCTGTGGCTACTGCTACTTCCTGTGCCACTCCACATGGCCTGCACTGCTTCTTGCACCACTCCCCATAGCCTGCACCATTCCCCGCAAACCCTGATAATTTGATTTGTCGCCTGGTAAAACAACAAGACAGTACCCTGTCTTTGTGTTACATTTCTATACCAAGTTTGCTAATGCACACATGCTATCTTGCAATAAAAATACAATTTTTACCGTATATAACCTCAGTATACAAATTCTTGAGAGCAGAATAGTGCCCAACATAACAGGACCTCAGTCTTGGTTTTATGTTGTAGCAGCTACTAGTACAAATTACCATTTTTACTCAAATACAAGATGACCCCCTAATAATTAGATTCCACACATGGAAAATTTATAACATTTATTATGATTTTCTATGCATGGGATCTAATTATTAGAGGATCATTTTAAGGATCATTCCCCTTCTCTACTGCAGGTGGGGGGGGGAGAGGTAATGGAGTGGGGGGCAGTGAGGGACAGACAGTGAGGGTGGCAGTAGGGGGAGCATGTGGTCGGGAAGGTGAGGGAGCAATACTGGGGAAGACATTGGGATTCAGGTGGCAGGCAGTTAGAGAGGCAGGCAACTTATTCCCTGCTGCCTGTCCCCTGCCCTACTTCCTTCCATTGTGCCTGATCCCCCCTCCTGACCTTCAGCCTCAGGCTGCCCCAATTCTCCCTTCCCCTGTTCCCCCCTCCACCTCTCTTCATTCTGCTTCTGCTACCCACAGCCCCAGGACCCCACATCCCTTCCTCCCACCTTCCCTACTGATGACTCACTCCCCTCTACTACCCCTCCACCTGCTTTGCCTTACTTTTGTTCTGTGCTGGTAGGCTCCAGCTCTGCTGCAGCTCAGCCCCATGGCAATGGCACAGAGCCAGCAATGTTGTTCCAGCTCAACCCATAGTAGTAGCAGTAGGGAGCCAGCACTGCTGTTATGGGTTGGAGCTGGAACAGCAGTGCTAGCTCCATGCTGCTGCTATGGGGCCAGGCTGGAGCCATCCTCATACTCCAGGCTGCAGCCAGGATGGAGCCTGCCAGTGTAGAGCAAACGTAAGGAGGAGTGTGGCAGAGAGGGAGAGGGAGAGAGAGAAAGGGAGAAATGGTATGGGGGGAGACTAGGGGCCATGGGTGGGGAGTAGCAGGGCATATAGAGACAATGGGGTGGGGTCAGGCTGCAGCTCTGGCTCTAGCTCCAGCTCCAATCTTGGATTGAGGCCACAGCCACAGTAGCTGCCATTCTCCATTGCCTCATGCTCAATTGTAAGGCAAAGGGCTTTCCCCCCTATTAAGTGGGGGAAAAAACCCTTGCTTTTTAATTGAGTAAATATGGTAATACCGCATTTACTCACATGCACCATTTCCTCAAAAATCAGCCCTCCAAAGTTGGGGTGCATGTTTTCATTGGGAAGCTGATTTTTCTGCCTAGAATAGAAGTACCCTTCTTTGATTCCTGCTCCAGCTTTGATTTCCTTTCACAGCAGTAGGGGCATTTCTATTTAGGCAGTTTAGGAAGTCAATTGACTTAATAGCTCATTGTTCTTCACTCCAAGGGTGATAACAATCATTTCTTCTTTTTAATAGTCCTGATGTTCCACTGATCAATCTAAACCTTCTTCTTGCAATTCTGCTGTCTTGTTGGGACTCCTAGACTGTCTTATCCTATTTTATAGCCTTGCAGAATGTTTTTAATTTTTTTCAAAATTTTAGATCTAGTCATGGGGACCAGTCTTCAGTACAGCAAGAGTTTCAGCTTTTGGTTAAGCAGAAAGGATGCATGGGTAAGCTGAAGGTTAGTTTCTGTCCCACCTATGTAGTTGTAACTCCAGAAACATTTATTTTTTCTTCATTCTGCTTTTCCAAAAACAAGGTATGTCTTATTTGGGGTTAGGTGCTTATGAGAAAATATGGTATGTTAATAAACTAAATGATTTGGGGTATGAGGGAAAGAGAAAGGTTGAGGGTAACAACACATGAGTTTTTTTTTGTTTCGTCCCAGTGCTTTTGTTTTTTCAAGAAGAGTGCATAAATGTGGGTAAAAAAAGGAAAAGAAAATAACTGAAACCAAGAGGAGTACAGGTGTGACTAGTCTGGGTTGGGAATCTTTCAAAGAAAGGTTTTATCATTGGAAAAAATACTATTATTAGGAAAGGTTTCTCAGGTCTAGAATGATACAACACAATAGTTTGTAGCCTGATCATTAGGTTGCTTATCAGGATTTAGGGATGGTAGCAAAGCAGGGACTTGGACCTGAGTCTCTGCATCTCAGGCAAATACCCTAACCACTGCCAGCATCTCTCTCTTTCTTTCCTAATTTATCAAATTATGCAGGCTGCAGGGAGTCAATGACCTAGTGTTCTTTACTTCACAGATGTTAACAATCATCTCTGAAGTAACAGTTAGTGTTAATGGTCATTCCACTGCCCTTTTTTTAGGGCAATATTGTTGTTTGCTAGGGGTCCCTATTCCACAGCTCCTGCCGCTGCCTCTGCATCCCAGGTACCATTCTTGGGGCACTCATTTTAATTTTCACCAGCTGGCTGGAACTGGGCTCTGAAATTTGGAATTGTCCCAGCCAAACCGGGATGTATGTTCACCCTAGGGTTAGAGCACCTGCCTAAGATGGACCCAGGGTAAGTTCCTGCTCTACAACAGGAAAAGTTAGTTTAACCCCAGGGGCACATCCCCACAAGAAGGGAACATGAATTTCCCCAGGGACAAATAGTAGCACCACATATTTATGCAGCTATGTGTCCCCAGAAAATTAACCTACATGTGCACACTGGTATGCAGCAAGTTGCTCTGGCTGGGGTATGGGAGGCTGGGGCCAACACCTGGGCTGGCCCCAACAGCCTTACTTGGGGTTTTGGGATTCTTCTGAGGCTGCAGCAGAAGTGATCTGGGTATGTGGAGCCTGGCCAATAGCTAAAGCATGGCTCTAGCTGGGCAGTCTTTGGTTTCAGGTGCTACCATGTGCTCCATGCTGCTTTTTTCTGCCAGAATTTTTTTTGACACCAGGATCTCCCAGTGTCAAAAAAACCACTGTGCTGCAAATTAGCTGCTAGGAGAATGGGTGCATGTGTGGCACATCTGGTTTACAGTGCTGCAGATGGGTTTGCGGTGCTGCGAACCACATGTGTGTGCTCATCTGGACATGTGCCCCAATGAGGCCTCCTCCTCCTGTACAGCCTCATCCTGGTCCACCACTTTAAGTGACAATAGGTAATAAAATAACTTAGTGAGCACTAACACAGTAGCTCCAGCAGCGTCTCAGGCAGCCAAACTGTGACAGAGCCTTTCTTTCCTCTCCTGCAGGAGTTTCTTTTCCAGTGTGTGTGTTAAGGTGCACCCTCACTAGTGCTGGGACCTGTACATGACATGGTAGTGTGTCCTAATGAGGTCTTCCTTTCCTTTCCTGCAGGAACTTCTTCTTCAGCAACTGCCAGAGAACTCTCCCTACCAGCCCCAGCCATGGGGCTTAGATGTGCCCAGGGCCCTGCCTCCTTCTGGTCAAGTGTTAGGGGTGTTGGCTCCCCTAGTGTTGGCACTGTGGTTTTTTTGACACTGGGAGATCCTGGTGTTCAGAAAAATTCTGGCAGGAAAAACAGCATGGAGTACATGGTAACACCTGAAACCAAAGACTGCCCAGCCAGAGCCATGCTCCAGCTATTGACCAGGATCTCCACATACCCAGATCACCACTGCTGCAGCCCCAGAAGGCCTCCATGACCCCAGGTAAGGCTAAGGATATGGCACTGACAGACAAGGTCTTTTGGCTCAGTTTGGTATCTTTAAGTAGACTGAATAGTTAGAGAAAGCTGGGACAGTGAGTGGTTGTGTTTTGATTTTATGGAGAAGGGAAACTCCTCTGAAGTGCCTTCTGGGGAAGGATACCTGGTTCTAGGGAAACTTGAGGGGTGTGGAGCACAAACTCAGATGATTCCCCCTCCTTCCTCAGAATTTCCTTTGCTAGGGCGCTGAAATCCAGCTCCAGCTCCAGCTCCAGCACCAGCTCTTCCTCTGGCACTTGAAGGCTCAGAATGGGAAGTGAAGTTAGGGTGGAGGAGACTGTCATGCTGGTGCTGGTGATGCTGCTTGTTGTTGTCATGGTGGGGGTGGAGGGATGCAGTCTCAGGCACAGGCAGTGGCACTGCTCCCCTCTCCTTGCTGCTTGTGGAAGCCTCATCCCTGCTAGATGGAGGAAAGAGGCTATGTCTCATTTTGGGGGTCGGGGGGAAACTTCTTTTTACATCTCTCCCTCTACCCCGTCTTCCATCCCTTACTGCCACCACCTGCCTTTCCACCATGGTTCATGGTGTGTTTCATAATGTCTTACTTTTATACAAATATATAAATATAGGTTTCTTCCTATAAAATGTTGATAATGTATGTCTGCTTCAAAGTATAAATGTATAGAAATAAAATATAAATGTATTTCCCTGCCTATATAAATGAAACTGTATAGTGTAATATCCTATTCAATATAATTATAAAATTGAAAAGAATAAATCAATGAATATAATAATAAAAAAAAAGCATCTGGAAGAAAGAAAAAAGTATTCTGGAATCCCTCTTGCTAAACTAGGTTAGGCTAGCAGGTATGAAATTCTTCAGATCAGTGCTAGTAGCCTGTGTTGTCTAACACTCCTGAGCTTCTGGAAGATAGCTCAGTAACTGTTAGACCCCAAGGCAGAAAGCAGGCCAGTTCAAATAATGCTACCTTTTATGGTGTTTTGCCATCCCTTCCCCAGAACACAGGGATTGGAAGGGACCTCAGGGAAGAATCACAGTCACTGGCTAGCTACACAGTCAATATGACAGTAGTTCTCCCCTACCCCTACCTTCCCCCTCCCTCTCCTTACTTTGTTTCCCTGAAGGCAAGCCCAGCTTTAGCTTTGAAACTCGAAACATTTCAAAACTTTTGAACTGTTTTGACTGCCCTCGTTTCAATTCAAGGCTGTTTTGAAGCCCGTTGTTTCATTTTGATTTCACTGGTTTGAGCTCAAAATTAGTCAAAACAGCGTCAAAATGAAACAGCCAGCAAAATTTTACACAACCTTAATGCAAATGGTGCTGATGTAATTAGAATTTGTCAATAGGCATATTCTGTTTCTAATAAAAGTATTCCCCATGTGCCATTTAAGCTTGGTATAGAGTAGGCTAGAAATTAATTATTTAAGCTTGAGCTTAAACTTTCATGAATACACTGACAATTGAAGGACCCTTCTATATGTGTTTAGATGAATGATTCTGATATAATCATTTTGCTAGCACCTATTCTGCTTGTGAAATTTCTTTCCTTTCAGTTCCTAGAATGTATACAAAAATTAAGTATCTATGAATACTAATACGCTGTACTTAACAACTAGCACTTTGCAGGGATTTGCTAAAATAGCTTGACATCTGGAGCCTGAAACTCAATGAAGTAATGGGGTGATCGTAACATTGTGAGTAGGAGAAGTGCTTCAGTTAATTGTACATTGTTTATTATCATAACATGTAATAAGGGGATCATATTCATCCATAAATACACTGGGCAGGAATAGAGAGCATTGCTCTGGTTGAGGCAGAGGGGGGGCAAACAGGAATTGGCAGCTGCCATACGCAAGCAGGGAGGAGGAGAGACCTGGACACTGCTGTGAAGAAAGATGAAAGTGTGATTCTCTTCCTCAACTGTGCTTCCTTCTTGATGTGAATTGCAGTTCAGCTGGAGGTCAATGGAAAAAAGATACAAAGGGAAAAATACAGAAAGGTTGTAAAGAAAAACTTCCAAAAGTGCTGACATTTCATTTCCAATCATGGGTGACCGGTGCCTCCTGAATCTATGGGAGCACCCCCAGAAGCTACCAATGGTTTTGGCAGCAGGGACAGGGCTGGTGAGCACCCACAGAAGCTGCTGGCAGTGTTGGTGGCAGCTTTGTCAGGGGGTCACCAGCCCTGCCGATGGTGTTGACTGTCCGGAGTTGGTGGGGGGAAGGGGTGCGCTGGCCTTGTCAGGGGGGGCACATGCACCCCTGTGTGCCTCCTACCAGTAGCTTATGTTTCCAAAGGTGTTTCAAGCACTTGGGAGCCTGGGCCCAAGGCTACCAAGGGACTTAGGCATGATGATGCTCAGTGTAATCAGATCTCTTCTGCAGGTGCTGGTTCCTAAAGCAGAATTCGCAAAACAGAATTAGGTGCCCAGGGTCCTTCTCCAGAATGTGAGAAGGATTAGGATCTTAGAAATGGATTCACAACAGCCAGGACCACTGAGGAGGGAGCAGCCTGAACCAGACAATAGGAAGTGATGAAGACGGAGGCATGTCTGAAATCCTGTCCCTGTATATGGTATAGGCTTATTCTTGCAGCCCTGACCTAAGTGAGAATGGGATTCACAGTGTAAATACCCGTCCTGTATGAAACTGCTGAAACTTCCTTAGCTTGACAATGGGTTTTTGAACTCAAAAGCTTGCCTAATAACTATTCTCCAACTATTTGGGTTACACGTGTTAAGTTTAATATTCCAGTAGTGTGTTCAGAATTCCCCTGGCACTAAGTAGCATGCCTCATTCAATTGCTGACAACAAAGTCAAAGTACAGGTAGAACTTATCTTGCCTCCTGTAATCCACTGAAGTATGAACTTCTGCAAGGAAACAAATCTCTTGATGTCAAAATTCTGCATCAGGAAAGAGGGAAACATATTTTCAAAATCATTTACAAGTAAGTCTTATATTTAAAAAGAAAAAGTAACCAATAGGTGTCAATAGCTGCAGATAGAGCAATAGCTATATTTCAGCTGCTTTGGAAGAATTTGGTCTACGAGAACACTGCATTTATGTCTCAGTCTTGCACAGCTGGCGACAATGGGAGAGTCAAAATTGATTTCAATGTGCAAAGAATCAGACCCTGAAAAAGAATCAGGAAAAGACATGAGAAAGGCAAGGGCAAAGCTGTTTGTGGAATGGAAAACTTGACAGGAAATCCAGATTCTCATTCCTTCTCATGTACGAAGAAAAGGTATTTAAAACTGTTTCTTACCAAAGACAGCTAAACATTTTAAAACCAATTAAACACTCCCAACTCAATCAGGTTTTAGCCAAGCATTCCCTCCTCCATCCATGCATCAGGAAAGTGTTTTAATAGTGGCTTTCTGACAAATAATAGCAATATATTTTACAGTCCCATTAAACATTCCCACACACATTAGTGTTCCTTTCACATTCCCTTCTTCCTCAAAAGCTGGCTGTTATACTTCACAGTGAGCTCCCTCTTGCTGAACAGCGGTCATCCAAACACTGGATCTTGTATGTTCCTAAGCCCACTGAGTGTAAGCAGTACCTGAGCACTATGTCCATCTCTGGCCTCTCAGGCTGACTCCCTGTGAGGCACAGCTGCTTAGAAGTGGAATCCTACATTCCTTGGTCCTAAGACCAAATGCTGTCCCCTTCCTGCCTCAGGTTCCCAGTAGTTTAAGCCCTTCCTTTTCCACAGTTCCACCTTCATGGGGACTGTGCTTTGCAGTTTAATCTTCTGGAGGCAGGAGCAGATCCAGGATTTTGTAAAGGGACGTGTAGGGCAGCAATTGGCAATGCAGAGGTGGCTGCACCCCTGCTCCCAGCTTCTTTCCTCCCCACCCCCGTCATTAGGGTGGGCAGAACAGGCCATGAGAGCAGCAGCTAGGGACTTTTAAAAAGTCCCTGATTCAGGTAAAAATCTCCTTGCCTCTTGGTATTGTACTTCCTCTACTCCTCTCCATGCTCAATGGCATCTCCTCTCCTTTCCCTTTCTATTCACTTCCTCCCCCACCTGCCACTGCTACTGTCCCAGGCTGACCCTCAGGTGGGGGGAACTCAAGAAACACTTCTGCCCTGCTCTAACTGGGCTGTGTGGGGATCTGTGCTCAGCTGGGGAAAGTGTGAGCAGCAGCAGCCAAGTTCCCTCTTGTTGAGCCTGATCCTGGGTTGTTGGGGAACACTTGGGACAGGGAGGGGGAACCCACCCACTGCTGCCACTGCTACCTTCCTAGGCTGAGCCCAGCTCCCCACATTGCCTGACTGGAGCAGGGCAGGAGTAGCTCTGAAGCTCTCCTTGCCCCTTGGTCAGCTGGGAATTGCAGCAGCCAAAGGTTGGGGGAGTGGGAGGGAAGGCAAAGGGATAGGCTGCTAAGCATGGAAGAGGAGTTTGGGAAGAGGAATTCTTACCTTTGGGGACTTATAAAAGTGTCCATCTGCTGCTCCTCTCGTGTGGTCTGAAAGAGGAGTGCAACTACACCACTGCATCCCCTCTGAATCCACCCGAGTTTGGGGGCATCTGGAAGTTACAGCCAGAAACCTAGAGGCTTTGCAAAGTAACTTCTGACATGTACATATACGTTATTTCTAGAAAAAGCATAGAGACCCTAAAATCCACAGGAAACCAGCTAAACTGTTCTAGGTCCACTCCTTGTAGACAGTCTAGGATAGCCAGTTTTCTTTAGCTTGGCTAGTCTATCATTGTGTTGTCACTGCAAAGTTATTCCAGATGAACTACTTTTTTGATTGTCCTGTAGGAACTTCCAGACAGTGGTTGGTTCAGTACATGCTGAAGGTTTGAATTTCAGAATTAAAAAATCATAGAAAAACAGGGCTAGAAGGGACCTCAGGTTTGTAGTGATAGAAGTTATCATATGGAGATGCTCCCTAAGAACACTAAAGAAGCTGGGAATTGGGAAATGGTCTCTGAGTCAGGTTAGTTAGTGTGAGACAGAAAGACAGAAAGTCTGTGAAGGTTTGCCTACAGCACCTCATTTAAAATGTTGTTGTTCTCATTCAGGTATGCCTGTGTTTTTTGAAGTCCGTGATCACTACAAGGGGGTCAAGACAGGATCATCCCATGTCTAAACCATTGCAGTGTTTGTCTAAGCAATTTTTAAAAACATCTAAGGATGGAGACTTCACAAGCTCTAGGGAATCAGTTCCAGTGTTTTACCATCCTCATGATGTTCTTAATACCCAATCTAAATCTTGCTTGTTGCCATTTCTTCTTGTCCTGTCCGCTGTGAACACAGAGAACAATTGATTGCCATCTTCTATAATAATCCTCTTTGTATTTGAATACTGTTGTCAAATCATCTCTGAGTCATCTTAATGTGTCCTGCAGACAAAATCATTCTAGTTTCTCAAGTTTATCTTCATCTATCTTGGTTTCAAAAACTATTAATTCTTGTTCTTCTCCTCTGGACTCTTTTCATTTGTCTGCATCTTTCTTGAAGCAGGGAGCTCAACTTCAGGTGAGACCTCACCAGTGATGAACAGAGTAGAGGACTTGATGACTTGCATACAACACTTCAGTCAGTACAGCCCAGGACACTTTTGGCTTGGTTTTTTTTGCAACACATTACATTCTTGCTGACTTGCATTCCAAATAACCCCCAGATCTTTTTTTGCAGTGCTGTGACTTAGGCTGTCTTTCCCCATTTTGCATTTCTCTATTTGATTGTTACCTCCTAAAGACAGTAGCTCACATTTATCCAAACTGAATTTCATCTGATTTATTTCAGACCATAGAATTAGCCAAATTCATAAATTGCATGTAGATCACAATGGTACAACCCAAACATGCAGCAAAGCTGTTTTTAAAAAAATTCAAAATGTGTTAATTTTTAAAAAATAAAAATAAGTTTATTTTTTTTAAAAAGGTAGAGAAAGGGGGAACCCTCAAATATCTAAAGAAAATAACCTCAGTTTTTATTGATTCATTTTTGTTTAGATACAATTCAGAGAATAAAGAAATATAAAAAATAAAACTGTCCTGAGAATAACTTCTGCAGACTTAGCCTAGAAGTGGCAGAATGAAACTGTTAAGCACTTTCAGTGGAGCATGTCCTACAAGAGCTATTCATGGACTTTCTTCTCTCCCTTTGGAATAGGACTTTGGACCTGTCTTTTATTCTCTTGCTTTATTCTCCTGCTTACAATATTCCTATCATTTAGCTTACTGTTTCCCTCACTTAACAGATCACCACACATGCTATACACAGTTAGGGCATCCCAAACAACCTACCTCTCTCTTGGAGTGATATTATGCAAGAATTTATTACTGTTATTTGACTGCTCTTTTTGTCTTGGATTACATTAAAAATGTATTTGGTATGTTCTCAGCCACTTTTTCTTCAGTTTCTGACACTTATAAGTGACAAAAAACAAGGAATTCTGAATATCAAAACTACAAAGTTTCTACAGCAAATCTTTTTGATTTTCAGATCTTTAGGGTAGGTAATGTTGTATGCACTGCTGGGCATTTGTGTTTAAAAATAAATAACTATTTACAGAGTTCAGTAGAAGCAGGAGTAGCTTACCTTTCCAGACAATGTTTGAATTAGTGGCTAATTTTCAATCTTTACAATTTTCCATAGGGTTAGTTTCACAAGTCCATAACTTCAGTTTTTCTCTTTTGAAACATCTTGCTAGTAACTCCAGTGATGTGTGAAATTTGTTTTTATTATGAAACATGACAAGCAAATCATCACCCAGATAATTGGACCATATCCTGTCTTAACTGATGCTGGTACATACAGGGCATGTTTACACATGATGCTACATCACCATAGCAATGAGCTACAGTGACATAGCATCAGTGGGCAAAAAACATGATGTCATATCTAGATTGCCATAAGGAAAGGCTCCCTCAATATAGTGTATTGCTACAGCAACTTAGTGACTAAAAATAACCATGGACACCACATGGACAAAAAAATCTGTCAACCAACAAAATAAAGTTCACCACATGGAATGTGTGCAATCTCATGGACTTCCCAGACAATGAGCATCCTGAAAGAAAAACTACCATAGTAGCTAGAGAATATGCAAGATATGACATCAATATTGCTGCCCTAAGTAAGACTTGCTGGGCAGATGAAGGCCAGCTGAGAGGAGAAAGAGGTGGTTACACCTTTTTTTTTCAGAAAGGAAAATCACCTAAAGACAGGTGCATTCATGGGGTTGGCTTTGCCATCAAGAACAAGATTGTCAGCAAGCTTTCAGAATTCTCTGTGGGCATTAATGAATGCCTTATGGCTCTCTACCTCAAACTCAGTAACAACCAGTATGTTACCATCATCAGTGCATAAGCCCCCACACTTGAAGAGGTCAATAGGGATCAGTTCTACTGTGCTCTTGACACAGTCCTGACTGCTAATGCCACGGAAGACAAGCTCATCCTCATGGGTGACTTCAAAGCAAGAGTTGGGCGACACTGAACTCTGGAGTGGAACCATTGGGAAAGAAGGGTTGGAAAAAATGAACTCCAGTGGTATCCTCCTCCTCAACAAATGTGCAGAGCATGACTTGCTCATCACAAATACTATTTTCAGACAGAGCAAGAAATATAAGACCACTTTCATGGTCCAATCACTGGCACCTTCTTGACTATGTTATTGTCAGAGCCCATGATCATACTGATGTCCATTATCACCTGAGTCCTGAGAGGTGCAGATGACTATTGGATGGACCACCATTTAGTCAGATCAATCAGAGGCATGCAACATACAACACAACACCACAAACAACCGAAAGGAATGTGGAAGAGATTTAATATCAACGAACTCCAAGACCAAGCAAGATGTGAACCTATTCGGCAATGCCTTACTGAGTGGCCCTCTGACCTACCCGATGACATCAACGACATCCAGGCACACCAGGAGGAGTTAAAGAATGTTATTTATAAGACATACGCTGAATCAATTGGATGGTCCACTTATTGTTACCAAGATTGGTTATGAGGAAATCCTAACACTTACCCTGGCAAAAGAGAGCCACTTTCTGCAGTTGGCAAAATGTACCCTCCAGCCAGCAAAAATGAGAGGCTTACCACTGGCTCAAAGATGTAGTTCAGAGGAGCTATGGGACATCAAAAACTAATGGTGGCAAGCAAAGGCCATGGAGATCCAGAGTTTCATTGGGAGGAGCAGTCATCCGGGTCGCACCATTCCAGGAGGTTCCTGGCCAAGATACAGGACCTCCACTTAACCCAGGAGGTGCATAGTCCCACCACAGGAAATGCCCTGTTGGACCTGGTCCTGGCCACAGGTGATGATCTGGTAAGGGGGCTCCAGGTCCTTGATCACCTGGGGAAAAGCGATCATCGCTTGCTGGAATTCACCATCCAGTGCAGGGTGTGAAGGCCCTGCAGCAAGGTGGTAGCCCTAGACTTTAAAAGGGCCAACTTCAATGAGTTGAGGAGATTAGTGGGAGCGGTGCTGGGGTTCTCAAGGGCAGAGGAACTCAGTGCCCAAGATGAGTGGTCGTTCCTTAAGGAGATGATATTCAGGGCACAAGGGGTGACGATCCCAACAAGAAGCAAGGGGGACAAGAGCACCTAAAAGCCCCCCGGCCCACCAAGGACGTTTGGGAATGCCTGGTTGCCAAAAAGATGGTGTACACCCAGTGGAAGGTGGGGGGGGCTATCTCCAAGAAGGAGTATGCCTCCACTGCTTGGGCCTGTAGGGGGGCCGTTAGGAAAGCTAAGGTAGACATAGAGCTAGGACTAGTGTCCAAGATCAAAGATAATATAAAGTCCTTTTTCAAATATATAGGGAGGATGAAGAAGGCACCGGAAAACGTGGCACCCCTGCAAGATATGCTGGGCATTCTGGTGGTTGCACCAGAGGAGAAGGCAGACCTCTTTAACAATTTCTTCATCTCCATTTTCTTGTGCAGGGACTGGGACTCCCTCACTGTGATTCAAGACGGACTCGAGAGTAATGCCTCCAGACCTAAGGTTGAGGAGGACTGGGTTAGAATGCTTTTGGAGGGGCTGGAGGTGTTCAAATCAGCAGGTCCAGATGCTCTTCAGACCAGGGTGTTGAGGGAGCTAGCAGGGGTTATTGCAGTGCCCTTGGCACGACTTTACGAGCGCTCGTGGTGCTCGGGCCAGGTGCCAGATGATAGGAATATAGCCAATGTCTTCCCCATCTTTAAAAAAGGGAGGAGGGAGGACCTGTGCAACTATAGGCCCGTCAGTCTTACCTCAATCCTGGGGAAACTCTTTGAGAAGATCATCAAGGAGCACATCTGTGATGGGCTGGCATCTGGGATGATGC
>JAGPOW010003642.1:65194193-65212557 GCA_030014935.1 Caiman crocodilus | reverse complement strand
GGAGAGTAGGTTTAGATTAGACATCTGTAAGAACTACTTCACAGTCAGGGCGGCTAGGATCTGGAACCAACTTCCAAGGGAAGTGGTGCTGGCTCCTACTCTGGGGGTCTTTAAGAAGAGGCTTGATACCTACCTGGCTGGGGTCATTTGAGGCCAGTTTTCCTCCTGCCTAGGCAGGGGGTCAGACTTGAAGACAAGGTCCCTTCCGACCCTACTTATATGATTCTATGACCCCCACATTGCTCTATTGGCGTGAGATATGGGTGACATATCAAAGCTATCTCAAGCACCTGGAATAGTTCCATTGGCATTGCCTCAGGAAGATCCTTTGCATTAGATGGGAAGACCACTGGAGCAACGCCAGCATCCTCTCTGCAGCTAACATAACCAGCATTGAGGCAAAGATCATGAAACATCACCTCCACTGGGCTGGCCACTGCGTATGAATGGCTGACACTTGTCTCCTGAAGCCAGTCCTCTTCTCCTAACTTATTCATGGTAAGAGCACCTGCAGGGGACACAGGAAGTGTTACAAGGATACCCTGAAAGCATACCTTAAGAACAACGGCATCAGCCTTACAAATTTGGAAGTGGTAGCTGGTAACAGGTCTCATGGCGCTGCACCATACATCAAGTTACAGCCCACTTCACAGAGAAGTGTCTTGTTCAGGAAGCCAAAAAATGGCAGAGGAGGAAGGAAGCACACAACATTCTGGCCAACAGTTGTGCTCTTCCCCAAGACACCATTGTCATATCTATGGGTAAAATTGCAGAGCACGGATTGGACTCCTCAGCCACCATAAACTCACCAGTAATCCTCCTTTCCCCCCACCCCTGGCAGACATCATCCACATATTGAGGGGTAGCTGATGATGATTTACATGGGGCTTTAAACATAGAGATTGCAATTTACATAGAATAAATCAGATACAGGAAAACAGTTAAATAAAGGAAAGGGATATTTTTGATTTTGGCAGAAACATGAAAGGGTTTGCACAAATAAAAGGGATATAAGGAGAGTGATGAAAGAGGAAGCAGGAGATGCAAGGTAGAGAAGTGGGAAAGTGCTCCAGGGGAAGATATGATCACAATAATAAAGGAAGACATGTGGCAGTATTCTGTTCACCAATAAAGTGCAAATGTGGCTTCAGATTGTCATTGAATGATTTGGATACCTAAAATCTACCAGTACTTCCCTTCTAATTGCTGCAATTACATACAAATGCCTGAATACTTTACATAGCTACATTTTCCCACTAAATGACCAAGTAGGGACCTATTGCACATGCATGGAAAAATTCAGTGCTGCTGTCTAAGCCCACTTTATACTGTTGCAATTGAATTATATCAGCTAGCACGAACTACAGTGGTATTACTAGTACCTCCTTGTCTCTACTATATGCATTTCACCTAATACACCCTCAGATTACATTAGTTTGTGTCGAATCATATGTTTGTAATCTCCATGTTGGGATACAGAGATAAGAGTCTTGTAGGGTGTAGGTGTCCAGTAATCCCGTGCATCAGGGCTTTAGAGGCCAAGAAGGAATTTATTACCCTTCCCGGATTCCTGGGAACTTCTAGTTGCTTTGGGTTGTATTTACCTTCCTCTGTAGAAATGGGATGTTGGCTAAAGCTGAAGCTGGGGTTTTTGACTGGGGTGTGATAAGGTCCTGCTGGCACTTAGAAAACTCAGGGAGTCCTTGCTGGAGTGTTTTGCTCTTTCACTCTGAGTAGTCAGGATCACAGTATTGCCAAAGTTGGGGTCAGGAAGGGGTTTTTCCCTTATCTCAGATTGGCAAGATTGGTTGGGGTTTTCTTGCCTTACACTGTAGTGTTGGGCAAGGTCCTCTTTCTCTGAGCATACGTTAACCAACCACTTCCCAGTTATTGCAAAGGCAGGGGATTGGAAGTGCACATTTCTCCCCCGCTTTTACTTGTGGCACATTGAAGGATATCCCTAGTGCTTCTGGTTTTGTGAGTCTGAAGTTATGATTTTGTTTTGAAGCGCAATGTTGGGTGATTCTGAAGGAACTGGCTGCCTGAGGACTGGGCTTCGTGGCCCAAGGGTCCCCTTCCAGTCCTGTGTAACTAAGTTTGCCATAGACTTACAAACTCATGAAACTGAGGGAGGCCTACTAAAACTTGTGGCTGGCAACCACTTGGTATTTCCATCCCAACTTTTCTTAGCAAGCTAATAATTAGGACACCAGAGAAGGCTTGGGGTTCTAAGCATGTATCCCTAGAGGGGATTTTGACTTTTAACTTCCACACCATGGAACTTCAACTTTATCACCAAGTCTCCAGTCACCTAGGTCTGAGGCCATCTTTCTCATGAGGACTGGCCAGAAGGCAGCTATGAGGAACAGCCTCCTGGGAACACAAGGAGCCTGACTCTCCACTAGGCAGGTAGATGCACCCTTGGCAGGGCAGAAACAAGTCCTTGCTTCCAATATAATTTATGTATTTTGTATTATACAGTCCGCCCCGCAATAGTTCTGTAGACAGCACTGGGGACAGACACTTGACTTCTTCATGTACTCATAGAGTCATAGAGAAGAAGAAATCTGGAATCTCCAGATTTCATCAAGCCCAACCCCCTGCCTGAGTAGGATCATTCCTATTCAGACTCTCCCATATAACCCAAAATCTAAACTGTGCAGAAGACTAGCATCAATACAGACACAACACAGACTAAACACCCTAACTTGCCATAGGTAAAGCAGGGGAACCACAGTAGCCAATGTACTGCTTCTATGAAATAGTATCAATATATAAACAAGAAGTCCTGTACTGGGTAGAGAGCCACCCCCCCTCCCAGTACAATGGAAGGCAAAAACTCCCACAGCTCACACCAATCTGATCAGTCTCACAAGCAAGAGATACAATTCAGACCATCTTCACTTCGCACACAGTAATCAACTAAGGGTTAAAAGAAATCCCTGCCAGAAATTCCTGAAACAAAACCCTGGCGGAGAACTGTGAGTAATTGGTCAGCTGAAATAAAACCCTAGTGAAAACTATATATAATTGGTTAAGAAACAAACTTAGACCCCTCACATGTAACTCACATGTAGCAGACAGGAAGCCTGACCCACTACCTTACAACCTGAGAGCGCAAAGAGCTGCTGCCTTGCCAAAAAATTAAAGATTCCACTTAGCAGTTCATCATTGGATACCTCCGTTAAACACCTCTGTCTATAAATAGTTTCATAACTTCTGCCCAAGTGGGAGAACTCTAGGGAAATCTCTAAGGAAAAACCTGAGCTCATCACCAGAGTGACTTGGCGGATTTGATCACCCACCAACGACTCCCCGGGCCCCGGCTGTCCTAATAACCCTAAATTCCCTACAGGCTCATCACGTTTGTTTGTTCACGGCACTTCATTCATCATGTTTGCTTAATTGTAACCGGACACGTATACTCAGTTGTAGCTGTAACTAAAGCAAGTCTTCTACCTGCATCGCACATCACCATCCAGGCGATGTAAGTAAAAAAACTTCCTGCAACTATTACACGTTCACGCCTAATTAATTTCCATTCCATCTACAAATCACATACCTGCCAAGTCCAAGCACCGGCCCGGAACGCTGCTGCTGGCAGCTGCTGCATACCAGATAAAAGAAAGTTATTTTTGCAACCAGTACGTTGTGTTAACCCTCTCCTTCCACCAGCCTGCCTGACGTCTGCTTAATTAACCAGCATTTCCCTCGGTCGGCTCTGCCTGGTTGAGACACATTCTACTGCCACATGTGCTGCGCTGCCTTTTTCAGTGGTATTTTCTTTTTATCCCAGGATATCCTGGTGTACAAAAAACTTGCTGTGCTGCAAATTAGTAGCATGGCACATGGTGCGTGTGCATCATGTGTGGTTTGCGGTGGCTCAGACTGCTTTGAGGTGTTGGAAACCACACATGTTCACTCATGGGGATGTGCCCTTAAGCACTTTTTTTGCAAGATGAACACGCCTACCTTCTTCAGCCTCTCCTCCTATTTCTTACTTTCTAAGTCTGTTATTATCATGGTTAACTGCCTGTGGAACCTCTAACTTCTGCATGTCCTTTTTAAAATGTGGAGCTCAGAACTGCTCACATACTCCAAATGAGGCCTGACCAGTGCTGAATAGAGAGGCACTATCACCACCTGTGTCTTGCATCGAATGCTTCTATTAATGCCTCCCAAAAGTACATAGGCAGACAAGGTTCCTTGGGTGAATTTGATATCTTTTATTAGACCAACCCAAATAGTTGGAGAATAGTTATTAAGCAAGCTTTTGGGTTCAAAAACTTTCCAATCTGTCAAGATTTTTCTGAATTGTGCTCAGATCCTCCAATATGTTCACAATCCTTTCCAGTTTTGTCTTCCACAGAATGTGCTGTTCCAGACTCTGACACTTGTCTAGAATTCCTTTCCTGTGGCACTGGAAGCAAAGTCCAGACTATATTCTTTGTAAAGGTCTACTTAAATTGCAGTTTCTTGATTTTCATGGAAACTCTGAACAATGGTGGTTTCTGCAATCACTGTGAAAAATGGCTTTTCCCACCATTTTGTGTGGAATCAATACCCCTTCTTCCCCCTGCAAATAAATAAAAGATTACTGGAATATAAAAAAATTGTGGCAATCCCTGCAGTCATTTAGCGCACAATTTGAGACAGAGTAGTCAGGAAAATGAAAGGGTTTCAGTGCCATCTTTTAAGAAGCCATGTGATACTGCAGCAATGCTGCAGTCTGAAGATAACTGATTCACCTCTTGATTAATCAGAAGCAAGGGGTGAGGCCCCTCCATCAATCAGCAGTGGGGGGGAAGGGGCCTCACTTGAAAAGACTGCAAAATTGTCTTTGAGTGCCTCAAGTGGCGTGTGAAAATCCCTTTGTTTCACCACAACTTACTTACGTCTCTAATTATTTGGAAAGCCTTTGAATGGCTGGTCTCATTACAGCTCTTTCCCATACAAGAGAAAGTTCTTCGAAGACATGACCCAGAATCCTTAATAGGAAGGAGAATGTGCCCATGCCTGGAGAGATTAAACTAGTGCATGGGGTAGTTCTAAAAATAAAGTCCAATGTACGCACTATTCAGCATTTGCCAATCTTTTGTCACTAGTCTACCCTGCCTTGTGTGACAACTGCTGACTCTCCATTGTCAAATCTCTCCAGAAATCACACTTCTCCTAGTGATACCTCTCTCCATACATGTGGCATACACATAAAGAATGAATGGACATACTGAGTATTGGTGTGTTGGCAAAGAGCTGGCACAATCATCACATATGTAGGCTGGAGAGGGTCCCAGATTGCTTGGGCTGGTGTGACCAAAGAAAGCAAGGAATTACATTTACATCTCAAAGCAGAACCTGTAAGGGGCAAAAGACTAGAATACCTAAGAAGAGACAGATACCGAATGCATGAGTCATGAGAGGTGTGCAATACATGAAGGATATGAAAAGCATGCTATAGTCAAAGCACCAAAGGGGGGAAGGAGGTGCAGATTCACCTATAAAAACCCAGGCAGAGATGAGGCGTGTGGGATCTCCTCCTCCTTACCTAAGACCAACTATGGATCTCCCAGAAGGACTTTCTGAATACCTTTGGCAGGTGAATGTTGGGTATTTTTGAAACGTATCTGGTGCATTTTAGCTGTGCCAGTTTCAGTAGGGTGTGGATACTGGGGAGAGCTGATCTTCTAAGCACATCAGTGTCTACAATCTTGTCCTGCCACTTGATTTTTAGTATCTTTCACAGGCAGCACAGGTGGAAGTGTTTTAGTTTCTTGGCATGATGCTGGTAGATGGTCCAGGTTTCACAGGTGTAAAGGAGGGTCAGGAGAATGATGGCTTTGTAAACCTTCAGTTTCATCAACTTTCTGATACCTCTGCAGTTCCTGGCACTAAGCAGACCTAATTAACATGATCCAAGCGCTCGATAGACCTATCTCTACTGCTTCTGGGGCAGGAAGCAACTTGTGTGGAGCAGTGCAAGATATATGAGGGGACTGCTGCTGGGCATGGTAAGATTGCAACCTAGACATGACCCAGGTGCCCGAACTTCAGAGAAGGTGTCATTTGAGGTGCACTCCTTTGCTTAGGGTTTCCTTTCTGGGGGGGCCCCGTCTTTGTGTGAGTTTGTTACATCATCCTTGGGAGGAACCTAACTCTTCACATGCACCATACAGACAGCCTGGCAGCATTTCCTCTAAGTTGCACAGCATGCACAGCTGTGCAGGTGCACTCATGCTGCACTGCCAGTTGCGCCTGCGCGGTCGTGTATGCCTTGCAGCTTAGAGTGAATGCTGCAACCTGGGTTCTTAATTCTGGACTTTAGATTCCTCTCCAGGGATTGGGTAATAAATACTGGACAATACAGCATCTATCTACTTTGTAGGTTCCCAGAACTGTTATTAGAGCCAGTCCTAATGTATATGTATAACCAAAGTTCAGACACAGCACAGCAAACCAGAACCATGGACAGACAAAATTTAGAACTATTAGAAGAGGGTGGATGGTTTACAATGACAGGATGACATTACTACTCATTAAGGCCTGCTGCAGACATATTGGTGTTTTCATTATTTTAATAATCTCAGTTTATCCTCATAGGTGACAGAGTAGCAGTCATTTTTTAGCAATACCTGAACACTGCACATTTCATAGACCTGCTTAATATAAGTCATATGTTCATTTGTATGACCTTAGGGCTTTTGCTTGCATGCTTGAATTTAATTTTGTTTTCTTTGAAATAAAATGCTACCAGATGTTTGAAGTCTATTCACTTAGGAAAATCTTTGTTTGATCAACCCAGCTTGTATTGGTTTGGTGCAAAAATTGTGTTTTCTCTCTATAAGGGTGCTTCATACCCAGCACTCAAAAAGGGACACCTCTGGCAGATTCTGTTGAACAATCTTTGCTTTACATGAAGGTGATCACATTTGCAAAAAATTAAATGATTTATTGAATCAAATGTTTATTGGAAATCATGTGAAGTCTCTCTGTTTGCATATCATTACTTTTTGTTACACATGAAAGCCATTCGTGTACTTTAGAAATATGGAATTACCTGAAAAGCACGATACAAATCCAAATTAATTGCAAGTAACTATGTTTATTAACTCTCTAGGAAGCCGGAGGCTACTTTCAAGTTGTTGGTTGGGTCATTTATTAGTTTAGAAAATATAATGTTCTACCTTCTGAATAGCCTTCCAAAGGTATAATTGATTTAGAAAAATAAAAGTGGTATTAGCAACAGACTTGTATTGCTTAGAATGAGATTTATTTAGGATGATCCAAAGATGATCCAAAGAATATTAATTGCATCTGAATGAATGTAAATGAAGCCTAATACCCTGCATTATATATGATCACCTTCCTGAGACTTCCACGCTCTAAGACTGACTACATTCCAGATATAGTGGTAGTGGTGATAATGATGATAAAGACATCCTTTTAGATAAAGACATTTTATAAAAAACAAGAAGATAATTGACAAACTAAGCTCCAAAAATCTCTTTAATACATATGAAGTTTTCAAAGAGTAGGAGGAATGCAACTAAGCATGAAAACGCTCATAAAGAATATCCCTGATTTTCTCCATGGGTATTCACAATCTTTTAAAATTGCTTATTGGCATACATTCAGCTGAACAAGATATGCACCATAGTCTTGGGGAAAACAAGCATCAGGAATTCTAGCATGGATTACATTGTGCAAAATGAAGATGACCCTGGCAAGACTGGAGGCTGAGATACAGCATTCTGAGCCTCCTTCAGAGTTACAATAAGAAAGTCTTAAAAGTTAGAGGGACTTAGTGTAGCGTGCTCTTTCCTTCCATTTTTTTTCATGCTGAACCTCTGCATATGTAGTCAACATACACCTTCTTCCCCCCACCCCCACATAATTCAAATTAATAATCAGATCTGACTCACTAAACAAAGCATGGACACTGTAAATATGAACTCTGCTTACACACCCAACAAACATATCTATGAATTTAATTTCTCTCTTGTTCTCTCTCTCTCTATATATATACTGTAATCATCTAATCTGATCTCTTATGTGACACAGCTATAGACTTTCTTGAATTGATTCTTGTTTGAACTAAAGTTTTTCTGTTATGGGTATAAGTCTATGTCTCATTTGAGGGTGTCCTGATTGTCCTGGGTTTTGACCCAGCTCTTCAAAACTGCATTGTTGCTCCTCTGCCAATATGTGGCTAGCAAGAGCATGCAGCCTGACCTGCTTATCCCTGGAATGACCCCCAGTCACCTTACAGATGCACACAACCATGTCCCCAGAGAAATCATTAGTACATTTTATCTTGGATACTTCATAGGTACTTGAAGTGGGACAATGGATGTGTACATCTGTAGGATCCCAGGGTAAAGGGCTTTCTCCCTCGAGCCTTAGATAGACATCTGATCTCAATTTAAGAATTTTCTGTGATGGAAAGTCCATTAGAACCTTTGGTAAACTGATCTAGTGGTTTATTATTCTTAGTGGTGCAAAATTTGCTTCTTATTTCTTGTGTGAGGTTGTGGGCAGATGTAACACTAAACTTTTAAAAGCTGGGAGGAACTTACTACTCAGGAAAGTACATTAACTGGATTAGTGTGATTGTTTTTCTGTCTACTCCTATACTGGCATAATGGATAAATGAAATAAATTTAAAGTTACAAGAGGTCTGGTTCTAGTTACAGCAGGTTATTGCAGCAGATCAGCTCTATGGGTGCCTGTAGATATGCGGGGACACTGCTCCAACATGCTGTTATTACAGTGCATCAGAACAGACTCAATTAATTGAGTCTATTGAAGTGTGCTAATTAGCTCACTTCAGCAGCCTCAGCGTCTCATGTATCAACATCCCCGCAACTTCAAAATGGCATGGCAGAGTCACTTTAACTAAAGCTCATTCTACAACCTTTAGTTAAAGTGCCCCCACCACCATTTTGAAGTGTGAGGACACTGATACACAAGACGCTGTGGGTGCTAATTAAGTATAAAAATGCCCTAGGATGGTATCATTTTAAGATGCTTTAACTGTTCCTCTGTCCATGCTTTTATCAGTCTTTGGATCTTGTATTATGTTTGATGGAGTGTATTATGTCTGCAATGAGATGCATGTTCTCATGCAGGTGCATGACAGGTGCAAGTTGGCTGTGATCAAATCAATGTTTATCCTTTTCTTTTATCTGTTAAATAGATTGTACTTTTAAAATCTCTCACTATAAGGCAATTTTCCCAGCCCTTAATCATTCTTGTGGCTCTCTGACTTCCACCACCTTTCTTGAATTGTAGACAGTTTCCATTACTCAGTATTTCCATATTGATATTTCCAAGGATTTCATTCATCTTTTTGGCCATCACATTGTATGAAAGGCACATGTTCAACTGGTTATCAATCATCATTCACAAGGAAGACTTATTTTCACAGTCACATTTATAAATTCTTTTTGCACATGTACCCTTACTTCCTACTACATGTATAACTGGTCAACCACATAGGCTTGACTGGAGATGTCAGTACTTATTACCTTTGAAAATCAAACAATTCAGGAAGTCAGGCCCTTCCCACAAAGTCTATTGGGAAAACCCATAATTTATGGTAAAACCCTTTTTTCATTGACGCCTCCCTCATGGCACATGTTTACTCTGTTCCTCCCACTGGTTTCTCCTGTTGTAATCTCCTGAAGTGGAATGCAGTGTTTGAGACAGGTGTGTGTGGAAATCTCATTGAGGGCCTCATTCAAGCATGGGAAGAGTTGGAGATTCTGATTCTACCCATCTTCCTGCCATCAGCCTGTCCTCTCATCATAACAGTTTTCATCTGAAATATACAAGTGAAGTCTTTTTGGTGAAAATGCCAGAAGATCAGCTGTTCACACTCTATTTTTAAACATGTATCAAGAGAACATCCTGTTCCCACAATATTTTACAGAATGGCCAGTCAGAGGGATAAATGAATGCAGGAACAGATAAGGAGTGAAAGAGAGAACAAACTTTGAAGGGAAAAGCAATAATATGATTATAAATGTATAGCACTTCTATGCTAGATGCAATATACTTTTTATCTTGTCATTCTCAGCTCCTTAGTCTGAAACAGTTATTTGAATCAACAATGCTCTGCAAGCAGCCTTTGCAAATGAAATTCCATATAGCTGTCTCCCTGTCATGGTCTGGTGCATCTAGTAACATTTAGCCCTTTTCAAATTTCAAGCACTTTACCAGCTAGCTAATTAATCCTTACTACATCCCTGTCATCTAAGTGTTCACTTCATGTATTTTAGCTAAAGAAAATTAAAATACAGAGATGAAACTTCTTGCCAAAGGCCATATCAACAATCACTGGAAAAGCTGGGGTTAGATGGCAGGTGTCCAGGCTGTCTAGTCCTTTGCTTTATCATTTCTGTGGGAATAGTACACTGTCTCTTTAAGAGACCATCTAAGGATGTTTGATTTTCTACTCAGAACTTGCTGGGGCTGCTGGGAGAGATAGACCTGAGCAGTAGCTGTTGTAAAGAGTTGTTTGCAAAACATTTCTAGAGTCTTTCTTAAAAATAATAAACAATATTTGCTTTTATTAAGAAGGTGTCATTCTTAACAGCACTCCTCATTACATGGTACCAGGAGTGGGGTACAAAGAAAGTGAAGGGGAAGATAAGAAACTGTTGAGGAGATGGAGTATCTGAAAACTCCCAAGGAGCTGAAACTCTCAGGTAAAGCTGCTGAATCATGGGAAAAAGTTTAAACAAAGTTTTGACATATACATGCAAGCAACAGAGTATGCAGTAAAGGAAGATGAGCAGAAAATAACCATATTCCTGAATATAGCTGGACCTGAGGTTGCTGATATCTTTAATAGCATGCAGCTAAACCAGGATGAGAAAAAGGCAATGTGACTGTGTTACATAAATTTGCAGAATATTGCATACCAAAACCAAGTGAGACACTTGAGAGAAACAGGTTTCATAAAGGAGTGCAAAAAGTGGGTGAATCCTTTGAGAAATTCCTAACAGATCTGAAGCTGATGAGCTAGGACTACAACTCTGGGCAGCTAACTGAGTCTATCAGACGGGATTGGATTGTAATAGGAATCGCAGATTTGAACCTACAGAAAAGATTCTTGAACAATGTGAATTTGACCTTAAACAAAGCAGTGAGAGTGTGCCAGGCAGCAGAAGTTACTCTCCATAGTTTACAAACAATGGAAGAAAAATCAGAAACAGCTCCAGTAGATCAAGTAAACAGCAAGCAAAAGGACTATCAAGGAGAAAGCAGAAAGCAAGCAAGAAGAACTGGAAGACTCACAGATAGCCCAAGGAATGAGGTTACAGGTGAAAGAACACCAAATTGCAAGAAATGGGGACTCAGGCACCCAAAGAGGCAGTGCCCTGCACTAGGAAAGCAGCGTAATGCATAGTGATATAACCATTTTGCCAGAGTCTGCAACCAGGAGCAGCAAACACACAAGAGACAACAATGCATACAAACTAAAGCAATATATCAAGATGACACCAATGAAAGCATGGAAGAGGAATTCTCTGTGGGGACTGTGGCTGCAGAGATAGGAGATGACTGAACTCTTGCACTGAAAACTAATGGAAGGGTCATTAAATAGAAAATGGACACATGTGCACAGGTAAATGTGCTTCTAGAACTAGTTGTTAATAAGTTAAAACAAAAACCAAACTGGTTCATGGGTAAAACTTAGGCCTGTGTGAAGCAGCAAGTATACAATCTGGCTTTGGATTTGGCTGATTCAGAGAGACAATGATTTGATTTGGTGATTTAAATTGCTGTTCCGATTTGATTCAGCTGATTCGGATTTCGAGATTTGGCTGCCAAATTGGGATGTAACTCCTCTGAACTGAACAGGTGGTGGCAGTATTGTTGGCGGTGGGAGCATGGCAGTGGCATGTGAGCCCCCACCCCCCAGCATACATTCAGTAGCTGTCACATTGCATGACTGTAGTATAGCTCAGCAGGGTGCCATTGGGCTCCACATGCTCCCTGTCATGCTCTGGTGCATCTAGTTTTTCAGCTAGGGCCACTCAGGCTAACCACTGCTGGGCTCTGGGTGACTGCTGGAGATGCCCCAGCTCTGGGACAGCATGCAGTGCTCTGCTGAGCCATGCTGCACCTGCTCGATGTGACAGCGGCTGTGTGGGTGCTATGCAGAGGGCCGGGAAAATCTCTGCTGCCCCGCAGTGCACAGGGAGGCTCTGCTATGAGCCCCCAGATGACCCAATCACCACTGCTGCAGCTGGTGAGTACAGGGCTTTTTTGTTTTGGTTTGGTTTTTTTTTTTAACTGCTGGGATGCTGGGGCTGGGTGGGGCAGTCACGGGTCACAGGATGTTTGTACCTAAAACACTACAAGCAGATATAATTAAATTAATATGTGAAGGTCATTGAAAAATGCAAGAGGAGGGTCAGGGAGGTGTTATATTGACCACTCATGAATAGTCAGATTGAGAATACTGTACATAACTGTGACATGTGACAGCCTATGAATAAAAAGGAACCAATGTGGATAGATAATGATATGCAATAGACATGGTACAAAAGTAGGAATGCATTTGTTTAAACTAGCTGGCAAAGTTTACGTGTTGGTTTTATATTTATTTTTCTCACTGTCCTAAAGTTGCTTTATTGGCTGATATAACTGCACAGCAGATTATATTTCATCTTAAATCAATCTTTTCCAGACATGGAATTCCACATAGGATTATGTCCCCCAGTTTTCAGGGTACAAATTTAAACATTTTTCACAGAACTATGGTTTTCGGCATGTTACACCAAGTCCATGATACCTGCAGTCTAATGGGATTGTGGAAAATGGGGTTAAGAAAATAAATCTGGATCCATATTTAACAATTCTGAATTACAGGCTAGCTCCTTTAGCATGTGGCCTGTCTGTTGCTGAGATTTTATTTAAAAGAAAGTTGTTATTTAAAAGAAAGTTGGTTACTTGGACTGACTGTACAATGCACAGGCCTGACACTGATTTGCACAGATATAAGCACCAGGTCAAAGCTAAACAAAAATTGTACTATGACAAAGGGTCACGGGCATTGCAGGCACTGAAGTCCAGTGATACAGTTCATATTTATAATGATGACAGCTGGGACCAGAAAGCACAGGCTATTCATAAGGTTGCTCCCCAATCGTATGACATATTGACTCAAGATAGACAATCTTTTTGATGTAACAGGAGACATTTGCAACACATTCCTGAACAAGGGGTGGAGGTTAGGAGGAGTAAACAGCTACGGACTACATACAAGCAGACTCAAGAAAGTTGCTTAGAGGAGATGACAGAAGCACTGCAAGACAGACACCCACTTCAGCCACTGAGGAGGCTGCAGCAGCACCACACAGATCAAATAGACTATGCCAAGCACCACAAAGACTTACTGAACACTGTTAATGTTATAATGTAATTTCTTTAAAAAAATATATGGTATTATAGTTGTGCTATAGCTAGAAATCTAGATGTTTAAAAAGGGGAGATGTAGGAATGATACACTGTCTCTAAGAGAACATCTAAAGCTATTTGCTTTGTTACTCAGAACTGGCTGGAATTGCTGGGAGAGACAGACCTGAGCTGTAGCAGCAGTAAAGTGTTGTTTGCAAAACATTTCTAGAGTCTTTCTTAAAAATAATAAACAGGATTTGCTTTTATTAAGAAGGTGACCTTCTTAACAGCACTCTTCATTACAATTTAGATGCTACTGCTTCTTTATTTAGAGAAGCTGCATCTGTACTGGGAACTTTTAGCGATTCCCCTTGGCTGGGCTTATCTATTTCCAATACAATTCTACTTGTGTTAATGGTGGTGAAACTGGGTATAATAGACCAGGCACAGACACTTTTACCATCATGGTTATGATACTGCTGTCACTGCTGAGAGTGATAAAAATATCCATGCCCAAGCCACATAAATGTTTCCTCCATTGTTAGCAAAGTGCAGCTATACTGGCATCAAACAAGAAAAGAGTCACTATTAGAGAAAAGTGACAGATAACTCATGTGATACATATGACACTCATAAAGGCACTTTTAAATCTAAATCAAATGTAAAGGCATCCTCAGAATTATGTGATATTAAGAAGGTGCAAAACAGCATTTTTAACATTTCTGTAGCTGGGAGAGACTTTGTCAGTTTTCAGAAGCACATGTACTGAATGTCCACATATTGTCAGGGAAAATATTGAAAGCATCTTTTGGATGAATATAGTCTTCAGATGGAGGGAAGGTAGAAAGCAAAAACAACCAAAACATGGGCAGAGACAGTCTGTCAAATTGTGTCTGGCGAATTTTGGAATCTGGAAGTGCTGATCGTCAGGTTATGCAGCTTTTTGGTGGTCCCAGATAGCCTTCTAAGTAACTAAACGTATGAGACATTGTATTGTGAAACGTGTAAATGTCTACTTCTTTTCAGAAGTAAACAATAAATGGTAGTGATAGCGGGGAGATGAACTCTCTTATGGGTAATATTTTGTGAACAGTTTTCTTGTTGGCATTTTTGCTTTTGCCTTGGTTTGGTTTTATTGTCTATCCAAATTTAATTTATTTAATTTCAAGTATCTTCTAATTTGGAGTATGCCTAAATTCTGTTTTTTTTAATGTACAGTGCCACTAAAATATACTTTGATAAAAAGCTATAAAGCAGGTTCTATATTTGGTCTTGTGGATTTTCATATCTATCCACATGGCAAGATCCAGGGGATGGGAGAGTTAGTGTGTGTGGTTTGATTATACGTCTAGTTTTAAGGACTTAAACTAGATTTGATTACAGTATGTTAAGTATTGCAACATTTGTAGTTAAATGTGGAAAAAACCTGGCTGCAGGCAACATCATTTGTCAGGATCAGGTTGAACTGCAGTATATCAGAGAAGCGTGATAGTCTTGGTGTTCTGATTTATCTGGAATGGATCTTTATAGTCCTCTCACTATGTTCACTGAAAATGTAAGGGTAAAATCTCAACAAGAGATACATGCTGTCCTGTAGGAACAAAATGAGGCTGAGAAAAAATTAGGATAATAGTAATTAGTTCTCTAGCTAAAGCATTATTCTGGAAACAGACCAGACCTTTGAAAATACAGGGAAACTGTTCTTTCAGTCTGCACCAAACTCATCACCATGATACACAAGTGTTTATTTCTGAGTGTTATTGACTCATGAAAATAGGAGTGAGTTTTTCAGAATAGTACATATTCTGAAAGCTACGTTGCATTCTACATGCTATTATAATAGACACTAATTACTTAAGTCTCATAAATCTTGTTTGTTCCCTGAGCAACCCCAGCAAGATATGCACTTTATAGTCTGACCTGTTTTGGGCTTATTGTAAAGGATTATGAAAGAAAACTAAAAACAGAGGGGGCAGTTGAATATCATGTATATTTTCTCAGTTTATTAGTCTACTAATTACTGCAGAAGAGGGCTATCACTTGTCAATTACTGTATTCCTTTGTACTTCTGTAGAGACTTGCTTGTTCGGACCATTGCTTAATCTTGAATTAATTTGTCTTCATAATACTTGTGTGAGTCAATATAATTAGTTCCATTATGCAGCTAGAAAAACTGAGGCAAAGAAATGAAGGAACTCAGAGTAAGGGTGGTGATTTGATTCCAGAATGTCCATCCTCACAGCCCTGCTCATTCCTTCAGACCAGGCTAAAATTAATGATCTATTAGGAAGCATTAATTGCCTGGAAACAGCCAAAAATCTGTATTGCAAAACCTCACAAAATGCACTTTATTGCTAGCAGAAAATGAATGTGAAAGACAGCATTACTGATGTGTCTAAATTACATGCCTTTCACAGTCAGAATTAGAAGAAAAATGAGATGTTGCTAGATCAGAAAAAAAAATAACAGGTCTTAGTTAAAGAAAAAGTGTTTTATTCAGGTTAGTAGATTCTGAAAAAAAACTTTCAGCAATACCTATAGAAGATCCTATTCTCCATGTCTATCCCTAAATCTCTCTATATAGCTGTGAAACAATGTAATGGAAATTATGTTCATGAAGAATAACATGTCTAGATTGCCTGTGGTTATAAGTACTATTTGTCCAGTAACTGTGCTGGAATTCATGATGAACTATACAACATAATTTGCTATATAAAAGGTTGCATTTTGTTGTCAAGGAAACTAGCTGATTTGTCAAACGAGACTTTCAAAATGAGGGACAAGATATCAGGAAAAAATACATATTTGTAGCCTTCAAAATAACCACTCGAGTTGTAGGGAGGCTTGATTTCTTCCCTCACCTTTGCATAGAATCAAAGATGGTAGGATTTTTATCACTGTCAATAACTTTGCTATTGAATAAAGTCAAACAGGGCATGCTGTGGAGCATGTGCTGAAATAACATAATTCCCATTGCTCTATTAGAGCATTGAAAAATTCTATTGTATGAGGATCTGCCCCTCTCTTTTAATGCTGTTCTTACTAATGCTACAGTCATATATAATAGAAGAAGATGCTCCTGCAAAGGAGGTTTCTATCTATTTTACCTATCTAAGGATTCACATCCCTGTCAAGAGGTTCATGAATACCCCTTATTTGCCCATATTTTGGTGTATTTACATATCATAAATGTCATATCACTTTCAGAGAACACTTCATCTGTAAAGTCCACATGATCTTTAAACCAAATTAAGTGTGATGTGTTACTGAACAATTAATTACACCTAATGTCCCACCTTTCTTTGTGGAGGTCCAAAACCAGCCATCAAATGTCATCATCTCAAATTTACCAAGTATAAGCCTTGTAATATTTATATTCACATTTCTATTTAGAACAGTTTCATGTCAGGATTTCGGGATTTGTAAAAATCAGAAAGTAGTGTATATAGGCCTTTGATGTATGGAATTACAATCTGAATTGTCATGGATATACTGAGATTTCAGAAAATATTTTCTTGCTGTTTGGACAGTTAGAGATTGTTACCTCTCAGCTCAATGTTCTTGGGGAACCCTGACACAGGACGCAGGCTGTCCGACTCGCAAAGAATTTCTTCGCCCCTCCCTGAATAAGAACTGATTACTAAAGACAATGAAGATGCAGTGGGAAACGCACCTAAAGCCCTCCAGATAAGGGAACAACTCCCCTGGTCTCATTTGCATCTGAGATGGAACCAGATGACAACTCATTTAAATGGGAGATGGGACAGGAAAGCACCTTCATTAAGCATTCAGGATAGAGAACAGAGATTCCAAGGCAAGGACTGCACTGAATTCTGGGATCAGAAAAGCAGGGGAGTACTGCATGATGGGGAATCTGTGCTCCAAATGCTAATCAGTCCATACTTACACGCACCCAGCTCAGCATTTAGTAGACCAATTCTAATCTGGATTTACAAAGACACCCCGCCCCGCTTCCCCCCCAGCAAGTGTCTGGTTACTCCTTAACCTTATGTTTTTCCTGATTGTTGATCAGTTTCTTGAGATGTTCCAAACCAGATAACCCCTTGTCAGTAGAAAAGACAATCATTTACACTATTAAAATAATACACTTTGAAGAAGCTGAACTGAGGGTATAAAAGCAGCAAAGTTGTGCTTCAAGAGAAGAAATCTAGGCAAGCAGGATTTTAGAGCTGTATAAGAAAGAATTAACACACACAAAAGTATTTAGAATCAGTACAAATGTTGACAATTTTGTTGGCCACCAATTGCAAAGCCTGAATCATGGCAATAAGTTCAGCCTTGTGTAGTCACGACAGTGTAGCCAGATCTTCGGACTCCATTCTCTATACTCGAGCTGCCATCTGTGTAGAAGTTCAGTTCAGTGATGTCAAGGGGTTGGTCTCTCAGGTCCGGCCTTGAGGAGTAAACAGCTTCTATCATCTGCAGGCAATCAGGTACAAGATCTTATGTGTTATTCATAGGAGGCAGCAGTGTTGCTGGGTTTACAGTGTGAGAAATGGCCAAATTTTATTTCAGGTTTATCAAGGAGGATGGCCTGATAAATCGGGCCATTCGTCCCGGAGTTAACCAATTCTTTCCTTTCTGTTCCAGGACCGTAAGCACTGCATGAGGGACATACACAGTCATTTCATGGCCTAGAGGTAATTTTCTAGCTTCTTGTATCAGCAGGCAGGTTGCAACAGCTCGAAGGCAGGCAGGCCAGCCATCCACACGACACAAGATCTAGCTGCTTAGAAAAGTAGGCTACTGGCCGTTGCCAATTTCCCCAATTTTTGGGTGAGCACCCCGACGGCCACCCCCTTTTGGTCATGCAGAAAAAGTGAAACAGGCTTACTTGTGTCCGGTAGTCCTAAGGCGGGTGCTTCAATAAGAGCCTGCTTCAGCTGGCAGCTCACTCTTCAGTCCATTCAAGCACCTTTTCATCACCTTGTGTAGC
>JAGPOW010003642.1:65176070-65194093 GCA_030014935.1 Caiman crocodilus | reverse complement strand
AATGCAGATGCCAATATACACACCGGGCGGTGGAAGTAAAAAGAAAAGTTTATTGCTAGCAACAAACGGTGCAAGGTAACAAGCACACTGAATATCATTCTGGGGTATTTTTATACAGAAGTTCACAAGGTTTCACAAGCGTACTGTTCAGTAATTGGTTACAAGGGAATGACACAAGAAGTTCTCTGCTGAGCATGTCTCTATACCTGTGTTTAAGCCATGTACCTCATTTACACACAGGTATGTTTCATTAGCATATTTTCTCTCCACCTAGGGTTGTGCTTTTTAGTATTATAATGAGTTTTCACCCACTTTCCTGTGCATCTTTCAAGGCCTCTTGCCTGGTACACCCCTCTTCTCCTTATCACTGCAGCTGGGTATTTTTTCACATAACAGTCTCACAGTCTCCTCTTTTATTATGTCTTGGGAGGATGGTTCGAGGCCGTTCTCAACAGAAACAGTAGGAAAGCTGCCTGCTCCAACAGACACACACTCCTTGTGAGCTCTTTTGGGAACTTTTAACTTCTTCAGAGAGTTCATTGAAATGTTGTCTGACAAAGCCAAGCCGCTGTACAAATTATTAAAGAAAAACAGGATTTGGGAATAGGGAGCAGACCAACAAACTGCCCTGGCTAACTTAAAACAAGATTTGGCTTGTGCACCAGCTCTGACATATCCGGACCCTGTCCTTCCTTTTGTGATTCAGTTGGCCTCTTCAGAAACAAGCATTGGAGCCACTCTTAGTCAAAAGCAATGTGATAAGCTCTGAGTCATTGCATATGCCTCCAGGCTCCTAAATCAAACAGAGCAAGGCTTTACCCCCTTGAAAAGGAACGTTTTGCCCTTGTCTGGAGTCTCACACATTGGGAATTTATTATTAGAGGGTTGAAGGTCATTGTTCAGACTGTGTATTCCCCACTTAAGTACATCACATCAGGGAAAATACAAGATGGCCAGGTTTCTAACCCACACATTGCTCAGTGGACCCTCACCCTAGGAAACTGTGGAGTAGAATTTAAAAAAAGAGTAAGCTGTTTCACCAGCCTGGTATGGACTCATTAAAGAAGGAGAGGAGCATACCTGCCCCCTCCCTCTTCTAAAGCACCTTGAATGGCCTGTCAAGGGAGATAAGACTTGCAGATGCACAACAGAAGGTGTTTGTAATTTGGTTAACAGATGGATCAAGTTTCTACCTTAAAGGGCATCCCCAAACAGGGAATGGAGCCATCTGCATAAATGATGGAGAGGTGCTCCAAGGACCAGTTCACCCTCATTCTGCCCAAGCAGCTGAACTACAGGCAGTTAAAGCCATCCTAGCTTATGAATCTCAGGACACTTCTGTTGCTATTTACACTGACTGTGACTGGACATCCAGAGCAATCACTGTGTGGCTCCCTCTTTGGTTAGATAGAGAAATGGTAGCTGCAGATGGGCATCCCATTTCTCATTCAGACAAATGGAGACAAATTGCTAACCTGATCAAAGAAAGAACTGGGGACACGGCACCAGAACAATCACTTAGAAGAAGCACACTGGAACAATAAAGCTGATGTCTTAGCCAAGGCTGCTGCTACTAGTAACCACACTGAAGATCAGGTTGAAATTCTGAATAGAAAAGGTAGAAAACCTTGGAGAAAATGGTTTCATTCTTTACAGCTCAAAGAATGGAAGGATAAACTACCTGGCTGTCAAGGAATAGGGTAAACAGTTTTCTATCCTGCTGGCCACCCTTCTTGGATAGCAGGAAGGAATGGCTTTGAGCCATTGGAAAATACACAGTGGATAGGCTTGTCAGTGCCTATCCCAATGTTGAGGCAGGAAAAGACCAGAGAAGTGCTCAATTTGTTATGGCCACCCTCTTGTAGATCACTGCTCCACTTTTGCCCTGCAATGTTGATCCCAGCTTCTTCCACTATATACAGGGGGGAGTGTGGGAGTTTATTTTTCTCTTCTCTGTCCCCTCACAGGTCTTCAAACATGAACCATGACATCCCATAGCTGCACCAAAATGCTGCTGTGCATAGATATCTGGGTCTGATGTCCAGACTCTATTCTGAACCTGCAATGCCTCTGAAACTCTGCAAGTGTTTGCCAGGTGAAGCCTGGGAAATGAAATGGCTGTGCCACATGCGTGGATTCTATGGAAATGGAAGCAACCCCCTGTCCCTATAGCAGCACTACCAGTTCTACGCTGCTAACCTTGCCTCAGGCTGCCCCTGGCAAAGTTTTGCCAATTGCACACCAAGTACCACTGGGAAGCCACTCCAGTTTTGTTATGGAACTAAGGCTATCCCAGGCTCCAGTCCATTCTTCTGTAATGGATTGTGGACTCAAGAGGAACCTGTACCATAAGTGATTGAATTGCACTTGTACAAACAGGAGTTTCTTTAATTGAGGCTGCAAATATAGAAGTTCTTGCTAATAAACTGTCATATACCACTGAAAATATAGGGAAAATGGAAACTCCATTAACTGCATCTTTAAAAATGTTAAGTGAGGAATAGCAGCTAATAAGCAAGGTATATCCTGGGTGGGAAGGACTCAGAGAAGGATGATGAATTAATGATGTCTGGTGTACAGTCCCTCCAAAATAATGTACCATTGGCTTTATTGTGCGAGTAAGCTCAGGCTCTCACCCAAAATATCATCATGGGAATAATTTGGCAAGCCATGATGGGACAAGTTCCCATGGAAGCAATCAACCGGATTCAGCCCCATGTAACAGGAAAAATTAGCCCTCCAGCCCTGATGGAGATTAGTTAACACTTCGTACAATCACCACCAGCAAAGTTTGCAGTTATTTATTACAAATGTGGCAGGCAAGGAAATTAGAACAATCCACCCAGTATTCCCATTAGGATTACAAACTGATGCTAGCTCAGTGATAGCTAAGGCATCAGCTTTATTGTTCCAGTGTGCTTCTAAGTGATTGTTCTGGTGCCCCTTTGTGTGAGTCACCCAGGTGTCCCCAGTTCTTTCTTTGATTGGGTTAGCAATTTGTCTCCATTTGTCTGAATGAGAAATGGGATGCCCATCTGCAGCTACCATTTCTCTATCTAACCATGTATGGAATTACAATCTGAATTGTCACCGATATACTGAGATTTCAGAAAGTATTTTCTTGCTGTTTGGACAGTTAGAGATTGTTACCTCTCAGCTTCACATTCTTGGGGAACCCTGACACAGGACACAGCCTGTCTGACTCGCAAAGAATGTCTCTCCCCCTCCCCTCTACCTAAACAAGAACTGATTACAAAAGACAATGAAGATGCAGTGGGAGACGCACCTAAAGCCCTCCAGATAAGGGAGCAACTCCCCTGGTCTCACTTGCATCTGAGATGGAACCAGATGACAACTCATTTAAATGGGAGATGGGACAGGAAAGCACCTTCATTAAGCATTCAGGATGGAGAACAGAGATTCCAAGGCAAGGACCATACTGAATTCTGGTGTGCCCACCTCTGCTCTATTATATACTCCCATGCCACCTTTGCCTGAGCAGTTGATCTTGCTTGCCAGGGATCCAGGTGAGGACCCCAGAGGGCACCTTGTCTGTCTTCAGGGTGACCCTCTAACTCACCTGCCATGACTTTGAATGGTTCTTCAGTGGACACGGTCCCCTTTGAGGGTGCCCCCAGGGCTGTCGCGCATCTTGGCAGGTGTTCACGGGGCTCCAACCTCCCTACACCCTGACCTTGCGCCACCCTTTGAGATGGGCCTCCAAGTCTATATGCGGCTAGCCCCCATTGGCATCTTCCCTGGTCTCCGTGTTGCCTCTCGCCAACAACCACCCAGGACCCAGGCCAGACTCCGGTGGGAATGTCTGGAGACCCTCAACTTTCAGGCTTATCTTCTCCAGTGCCCTTAGCCTTCAGTGTCTGCTGGCGGTAGCCCCTTGTGTGGCTCCTTTCTCCCCTTTCATGGGGTCCTGGCCACCCTCACCTGGTGCTAAAGACTCTGCTAATCTACCCTTGCAAAGGGGATTGAGATAGATGAGCCCTAAAGGGGACTGTCATGGTGCGGGGTCCAGTAGGATGGCCATGATCTCCTTAAGGCCCTCTTTACTGTGCCAAATGGTCCAATGGGCACCCTCGATCCTCACCTGACAGGTCTTTGATGACAAAATATATAGTTGGGAGGCTGCCTTTCATGCCCTCTTGGTCATGGTTAGCTGTACCCTCTGACCCCATGCCTTCCCAGACCCCTGGTAGGTCCTGCTCCAGGATAGATGGTACCACAGTTGTTTTGGGGCACCCTAGCCTTATGGGCTGTGTGTGGTTCCAAACATCCCTTTACCATGCCCAAGCCTTGCAGGTGAAATTGACATTGTTCGGTCACAGCCTTGTCATAATGTGGCCCTCTTGTCCTCTCTGGACCCTACACAGCCCTGTCTTGCTCTGCCCCCTCTCCTGGGGCTTCTCAAAGTGCTGCCCCCTCCTCTGGGGCTTCTTACAATAATGCTGCCCTCTCTCTCAGGCTCACCACACCTGCACTGGGGCTTCCCCTCAATGTCCCCTCTCTGGGGCTTCTCAACTGCCTCCATTTCTGAGGCTGAGGTCAGTGCACCCTGAATGCTGTGCTCTTGCTGGTGCTGGGATCCCCCATACTGCTGTGGGTCCCCTATGATGCTTCCTCCAACCCCTAATAGCCTCACCCAAACCACCTGTAACAAACAGCAAACAAAATGCAAGCCCCTCAGCTATAACTAAAATAGAAGCCGCCCAGCTATAACAACATTCCAGCATACCAGGGAATGCTTCATCCCTCAGCCATGTGAGATGCTGCTCCTTCAGTCAGCCTTCCCCTCTCTTCCCTGAGAGAAATTCTTCCCCCCTGGTCTCAGCCACTGGGCTTGATATGGGATCCAGGCCCTGCCCCTTTTGGTCAGCTGACCTCCCCTGGTTGCCCTGGCAACCAGCAGCTGGGCTCGTCACTCACTGCTAGGGCTTTTTTCCTAGCAGTTTTCTCCCTTCTTAGGAGCAGAGCATCTAAGTGCTCTGTGACAGGGATCACTGCCAATGCTTTGATCCTAAACCCCTTTTCTCTGAAACACCCAATGTGAAGCAAAAATGAACAAAGCCACCACCCTGACTACTAGTGAGATGTGACCAAAAAGAAAGAAGGTAGGGAGAATGCTGAAGGAAACGGAACACCCACAGTGAGAGCTTTGTACACCCTTAACCTCCAATGCCCTTAGGCTAAGGCACCCTCTGGGTTAGGACCCGTGTCTCCACCTCAGCTGGGATCTCTCTCTCTCTCTCTGAGCCCTGCCACTGATTGGGAGCTGTGGCCCATTTCCTCTAATTAGGACTCTCACACCGGCTCCCCCAGTGGTCACTGCTGGTCTTTCTGCCAGTTCCTTCAACCCCTGCTGAGCTTCTCCAGCTTGGGGTTCCCCACTGCTCCTGTTGCTGCCATTGCCGCTACTGTAGCTAGCCTCCCTGCTGGCTTCCCTCCTGGCTTCTTCAATCCCCGCCGATCCTTGTCTCGGGGATCCTCTGCAGCTCCCACTGCTTCTGCTGCTGCTGGCTTTGATGGCCTGTCTTCCAGTGTCTTCAATCCCCATTGGTCTTTTCTGGCTCGGGGATCCTTTGCAGCTTCTGTCACCTCTGCTGCTGCCAATGCTGCAGATGGTGCCGCTGCTGCTGCTGGCTGCTGGTGGCAGCAACTGGACACCTTCTGCCCAGTGGTTCCCAGTCCTCTGGTCCTCAGTGTTTTTCCCACGCCTTCAGGGCTGCTCTTTATCTTCGCTGGATGGTGTCTCCTTATGACATCACCCGGTCCTACCTGGATATAGGTGTGGCTAATGAACTGCGCAGGTGGTTTCCCATCGCAAATTTCCTTGCTCCTCCCAGCCACTATAACAGGTACGTTGTGGTTTTCTTTTCTTTTTACTTTGGTCTGGGGTTTGCCCATGAATGCAGCTTCCCCTTCTCCTAGTCCTGTGCCCCTGGAACATCTGGGATCAGAAAAACAGGGGAGCACTGCATGATGGGGAATCTGTGCTCCAAATGCTACTCAACCCACATTTATACACACCCAGCTCAGCATTTAGCAGACCAATTCTAATCTGGATTTACAAAACACTCCCCCCTGCCACCCACTCTCACACACTTCATCTAACCAGAAGTAAGCAGAAGTAAAGTTTAATAGGCATCTTGGGCCATACATTCCCTCTTCCTGGTATGGGAGGCCTATTTAAACTTGATTGACTAAAACTTGGTTGCCGGGTTAGGGAATGCTAAGGCAAAGACACCATTTGGGGTATGGACAACATTTAAACAATGGTAAAGGGTTCATCACAACATCTAGCCCATTGGAGCCCTGACCACAAATGCTGTCATACTTTTCCCAGAGTGACTGGTGGAAGTTCTCCCCACAAAGTTTATGAACACTCACGGTAAACTGGGTCTTATTCACAACAGGTATTCAGAAAACCCTGAAGCTGCAAGCATAGCTCAGCCATCTGAGAAGAAACAACAAGATATCCCATCCAGTATATCTATCTATCCATAACTATCCATAAGAATTTCAATCTGGCTCCTAAGTGTCTGGTTACTCCTTAACCTTATGTTTTTCCTGGTCATTGATCAGTTTCTTGAGATGTTCCAAACCAGATAACCCCTTGTCAATAGAAAAGACAATCATTTACACTATTAAAATAATACACTTTGAAGAAGCTGAACTGAGGGTATAAAAGCAGCAAAGTTGTGCTTCAAGAGAAGAAATCTTGAGACCCCAGCTCTCGCTTTCACTCTCTTTTCTCTTTAGGCATAGATTTCTGAACCTGATCTGTATTAGTTAAGCTTGAGCTAAGTTTCCCCAAATACTTAGTGAACGCAGGGTAGTATTGTCATTGTTTTGATTGTTTTCCTTTGCATGTCTATTATTGCTAATACCATTATACATTTCATATACTAAGGAATAAATAACTTCTATAGTCAATCTAGTAGTAACTGGGTATATTTTTCCTTCTTTAGTTTTCCTTCCCACTTGCTCTGCAGGAACACTTCTTTTACCTAAGCCAAAAATCCCTGTGAAGCTCAGAAATACTGTGGGGGTCTGGTCATCAAGAGGCTACCATTACTAGGACAGTTAGGGCAAAAGATTGGGACATACTGAGTTTGAAACACATAAGGGGATCAGCTTGTACAGGTTGATTGACCCAGTTTGGCCCAGACATTTCTTTATGAACTGAATGCTGGCCTGTGAGGGTGTCAGCTGGACACCCAGCTGTATTCAGAGGTATTCTGTTTACCTGGGTGCTTGTGTCTGACTGCATATTGTTACCTTAATGAATTGATTCCTGGCATATGAGGGTGTCAGCAGGTCCATGCTGATCAACCCAGCCAGGTCAGACATGTCACGTTAATCTATGTGTGTTTGTATGTATGACTGATTTGGTGACTGTAGGAACCCAGCCCAATTGAAACTGAGTCCTGCAAGATAGATCCATTGGGGGTGAGGACTTGCAGAAGGGAAATATACAGCTCCATACAGAAACACAAGTAACACAAGCAGCACATAGATAGAATTACAAAGACCTTAGAAACATATCCTTAATAAATGAGCACGCCCCAAAGTGATGGGCAAATCTGGTAACAAGATATATCTCCCACAAGTAGACTTTATCTGTTGTTACTTTTTCAGTAATTTCAAACTTATTAGAATATCATGGCTATGAAGTTTCCCATTTGGAATTCCATGTATTGTGCTGTTGTCTTTTTTAGGAGGCATAAGAAGGAAGAAACTTAGAATGGCATTTTTGTTCCATTTTTGTTCCTCCTTGTCCCCTTTATCCTTTCCCTAGTCACTCTCTTTTGGCAAACTTTAAAATTAAAGGATGATTTAAGTCTGTGATCCTCAGTCTTTGTTGGCCCACGGGCAAGAATGCTGAACAAGTAATGCTTTCTGAGCAACGTCAGATTTTAAAAAATCATGTATCAATAGAAAGAAAAATTTTCTATGGCCATCAACAATCTTGGATGAACCATGGGCTGAGAGCTACTCATGTCAAAGATAGCATCAGCAATCACATCAGAAGCACAAGTCACCATTATTGGAAGCATCTGTAACCCAGGTGGTACTCCAAGAGGTACCCCCTCTCCAATTGAAGGGATCAGAGCAGGTGTACAAGCACTGTGGGAGGTGTAGAGACTCTCCTCCCTCTATAAAACATAGCCAGATCATTAATGGGGACTTAACCATATACGTTTTAATGAGAGAACACTACTGGGAACATAACAGGTATAAACCAGGGGGGTATAGGGGACACTAGATGGCCCCACCCGAGGTGGCAGGATTCAACAACGGTTACAATCATAGACATATTCATCCAGTTGAGAAAAGACAGGGTTAACAAAATATAAAACACAAACAGCAGAACAACCAATACTGGTTGGCAATATATAAAAGGCACAAAATACTAAACATCAAATAACAAAGAATATAGGGCTTAGGTACCTGAAGGTGGGAAAACACAAAAATCCCTTTCCACAGCAACAAGGACATCTCCTGATCACTTCACTCATACTAAGTCATCCCAGGTGGGACTTGAACTTAGCTCACCCACATTGTAGGCAGACACTCTACCACACAGCCAAGAATGCTGGAATTGTGCTAAGCTGCTAGGGGTCTTAACCTTCCAGGAGCCTCAGCTTCACATCAAGCTGCCTGGCCTCTTATTGGAGGAGCTGGAAGCAGGGCTGGGAACCTCTACGCTTGCTGCTCAGATCCTTGCTGGAGCTGGGGAACCTTTCTTGCTGGCTGAACCCTACGAGAGTATGGGATCCTGGAGCCCAGTGGGCAGCCTCTCCTGCTGGCCACACACTGTGCTGCTGAGGGTCCAACTGCTGCTTGCAGGTCCCACTCCTTCAGGTTTTTCTGGAGCAACTGCTCTCACCCTGCTGGCCCAGCTGTTTGAGACTGCTTCCTTTTGGTCCATTGCTGGTCTCCTCTGAGTCAGCTGCGGTGCCCCTTTTATCCCACTCCAGGTGACCCAGGGGGCCATTTAGAGGACATGCAGGGTGAGTCTCTGGGGTCTGATTCATGAGGAAAGGGAATCCCAAGCCCTCCAGTCATCTTTTACCCTTTCAAAAGCCCTGGGCTAAATCACTACCAGTTAGCCCGTTACACGTCATTTGCCTAACATGTCAGAAAACCAAAGTATGTTGGCACCAAGTGCAACAATTATTATTTGAATAATTTATTATTCATATTTATAAATGCAGATTTGTATCCTGGCCAGGATATATGCCTTGCATTTATGCCCTGGATAGGTCACCTGTTGGGCTAACTCTAAACCAGTGGTTCTCAACTTTTTTAGATCCAGGGCACCCCCTCCTTAATTTTTTTGAATTTGACAGAAAATCACTAAATTTGGGTTGAAAATCACTGTTGTGCTGCCTCAGCTTCCCTCAGTAATTCTGAGCTCGGTGCCACTGTTGCCACAAAATAAAATTGCGCCATGTGTCCAGAGCAGGCAAGAGAGCTGGGACACGCAGTAACCCATCACAAGCTAACCCTCCTGCTTTTCTGCCTATTTTATTCGACACTTTATACAGCACTTTATACTCTGCTTTCTGCACATCATTTCAGAACATCATGGAAGCTTATGCTTTCTCTCTATATACTATATATTTAGCTAGTTTATAAAGGTGCATATTTACCTACCCCAGTTGAGAATGACTGCTCTACACAAACATGGTCCCTGTCCTCAAGAACTTATGGCATACCTTAAGACAAGACGCAAGGGGCATATTCAGATGAGCCCACGTGTGCCTCTTGCAACATTTCAAACCCCTTTAAGATACTGCAAGAGGCATGTGTGGGAACAAAAAAATGTTCCCCATTCTGCAAATTTGCAGCGGAGGAGCAAAATTAGACCTCTGGATATCCTGGTACTTTTTTCAGGTTTCTTTTTTGGTTTCCCCTCCATGATGTGAAGTAATGGCAGGGCAGGAACCTTCTTGGGGGAGAAGATTCCTCCACTAAACTTCCTGAAGCCCCCACTATGTGGGCAGATCCCAGCCAAGCCCCCAAGGGGATGCATGCCCCTGCAGCCCCCATCCCAGAGGCAAAGTCCAAATGCACTCCTCCAGGGGTAGAGAACACTAAGACCTCTGCTGCAGGGACAAATGAGACTCCAGCAGGGAGCCAGCAGGGCCAGGGAGTCTCCCCTGGCCAGGCCCCTCCCAGAGAAGTTCCCAAGCCCCATTCCCCACCATCAGGGGCCAGGAGCAAGGACAATGGGAAGGACTCCACAGCTGGGGGTAGGAAGGGCAAGGGCCCCGCCCCCCAAACCTAGACCACCAGTGCCTGAGAGAACCAGGTGTGCCACAGCAACTGGCACACCCACTCAGCCTGTCCCTGACCCTAGTCCCAGCCCCACCAATGCAGCTGCCCAGCAGGGGAACTGAAGCTATGCACAGGTGGCTGCAGGGTGACCCACCACTGTGGGGCCTGGACTCTCCACCACTGGCCCTTCCAGCTTGGGCAGCGGGGCCCCCTTTCTGGCACTCACCCATAGGCATGGGGTGAAGTGCCAACTGCCCAGGTGGGAGACCCTGCATTTTGAGAGCTGGGTGCATGCCCTGGCTCAGATAGTGGGGGCCCCCAAGATTGTGGAGGGTGAGTAAGTTCCCCTTGAGTCCCTAGAAGAGCTGGGGACCAGAGTGGTCCTCAGATCTGTCCCATCTTATATCCCCAATTGGGCCCTGCTCCCCCATCTCCAAACCCTGGGGAGAGTTATCCCCAGTGGTGGTCTTCTTGCTGGGGTGCCAAGACCCCAGCCTCCACCATGTGCCCTCATTCCGCCATGTGCACTCAATCCTCCATGTGCACTCATGGCACCCAGCTGCAGATCTGGCACCAGTGTAAAGCACATAATCTCCACCAGCCCCAGCAGATCAGAGTTCCTGAAGATATAGGGATCCAGGATGCGGCCTGCCCGGCTGGCAATCACATGTATGAAGGCCCTGCAATGGTTGATGAGTGCATGGAGCACCCAGGAGTGAAAGCCCCTCTGGCTGTAATACGGGTGGTCTCCATGAGATGGGCAGGTAATGGGGATGTAGGTCTTGTCTAGGGCCCTGATGCACTGGGGAAATCCCAGGGCACAGAACCCTGCCACCACAGCTAGGGGTCATGTATGAGGAACATAGTGACCTGCAGCAAGCTCTGGAGGGCACTGCATACCTCCAGGATGGCTTCTCTGGCAGTGGCCTTGCCTACACCAAACAGGTGGTTGACATATTGCAGGCTGGCAGGTGTGGCCAGCTTAAGCAAGGTGAGGGCTAGGCCGGTGTCTGTAGGGAGGGGTGGCTGCAGGCCAGTGTGCTGCCATTCCAGGTGTAGCTAGAGCTCCTCCAGGAGATCCTGAAAGGTGGCCCAGGTCATCCCGAAGGCCTCCAGCCACTGCTTATAGTCCCACGTGTGCTGGATGATGTGTCACCACCAGTCCTTGCCGGCCTGGCAGGCCCAGAGGTGTCAGGGATGGAAGCCCTGAAGGGTAACAGCAGCCCTGGTGGTGGCATTCTGGAACCTGTCATTGGTGTCCCTAGTGGGGTCCAGCCATGTGGATGGGGTTGAGACAACAGGTGTGCAGCAGTGGCCCTGGGACAGACTGCGGCAATCTGGCAAGCAATTGCTGCACGTGGGGCAGCTGGGAGGGGTGAGACAGATGTGAGCCAGGTGGCAGTTGGTGAAGTGTGCCAGCAAGGCCAGTGCGGTGGCCAGCAGGAGCTCAGGGCACTGTTTGCCACAGCCAGAGGCAGGAGCTGGAAGAGCCATAGTGTGGGGAAGAAAAATATCAAGGAGGGCACTGCTGTGTGCTGTCCCTGCTCTGGACCTACTGCTCCCTGGACAGGGAAGTGGCTGGTGAGAGAGCAGAGACCAGGCCTGCCTTTTGAAGAGGGCTACTTGGAGCTCCCTCTGGTGGTGGCAGGGGCCCATTGCAGGGTCCTGGGAAGCAGGAGCAGATTGGCAGCAAATCTGCAATTGCTTCTCTGCACATGCAGACATGTGCCTGGGGCTGTTTAGTCAGAAGTAATTTTACTCACGAATAAGTTGGTGCTGCATCAAATGCACATGGAGATGTGCCTGGTGTGACAGGCAAAAACTGTGCTAATGCCCTAATGTTCAGTAGAATTAACCTACTATGCATTGGTATCACAGAAAAGCCTGAACTGGTTCTACTGAGCAGTGGTGCCAATTATGACACATTAAGTTAGTACCTGTTGCAACAGGGACTCAGGCAGGAGCCCTGTCACTTAGACAGTCAGGCAGGATTGACCCAACGATAAACTCTGTCAGGTGGTGGACATTTCACACTCAGAAAAGGTTTGGGTGATTAGCCTGTGAAAACCAGGAGGTAAAAGATGGCAGCAGAGCATTGATTTTTGCCTTCAAGCACCATAAGAAGTGAGGAGTGACGAAGCCCCAGACAAAGAGAAGACTTACCGGAGATATAAATGGACTCTGGGATGAGTAGAGCCCTGAAGTACGTGGCAAGCCAGTGGCAGAAAGGATTATCTTCCCTGGAGCCCTGCTGTGCTGCCAAGTGTGAGAAAAGGAAAAAAACCCAAAGATGTTGTATGGTGGATCCCTGAGGGATGCAGCAGGACAGCAGCAAAGAAGTCTGTCTCGCCTGTAAACTCCACTGTGCCAGTGTGTGTGGGGAAAGATGGAGACGCCAGGTGGCGGATCCACTGGGACTTCTAAGAAGGGATCATGCCCCTCAGTGAGAAAAAGGGGGGATTGGGTTTATCCCCAAGGCTGGAGCCCAGTGGGATAGTGGAAACTGGGAGCAGGGAAACAGATTATGAGAGGGAATAGCTAGAGACTACTCCCAGGATCATGCACCCACGAAGAATGAGGGGCACAGAGAATGCATGCCACTAATGAGATAATTAGTGGTGAAGAATCCTTATTAAGTACCAGAAGTCTGACTATTTCTTGATTGTAACACCGATTACCTTCACCAATGAAGTAATTGGCAAGGACGTTGTTATCTCATCACTGTTAAGCTGGAAATAAAACTTACACAGTGAGCAATTGACATCAGGGTGGCATTATTGTATCTAGGAACAAAAAAAAGCAGTAACCTCCTTTCATCCAAGTTGTGGCAGGAGACTATAAAGGAGAGATGAGGATAAGATTGACTATCCTGCTCACATCTGTTATTATAGGTACTAAATGCACTGTGATTATGGCATATTAATGAACATGTAGATGCACCAAGTAGAAGTGGGTCCTAAGAAAGGAATTGCTGCTTTTTATAGATTAGTTTGGGGAAGCTGTTCCAAGCAGATGAGATGATGAAAGAGAGAATGCAAGTCACTTGTGGGAAAAGTCAGTAACTATTGAGGAGTGGGAAGCGATGTATTAAAAGGCAAGAGTGGATCAGCCAGAAGTTTCTATAACAAGGACAAAGACAAGAAACTGGAATTTGATGTGGAGCAAAGGGAAAGCCAGTCCTTGTGTACAGCTGGTACAAACCAGTACAGCTGGTTTGGGGTGAAGTGGAAAGCTTCCCAGATAAAGCTAAAAGGAAGGAACTTGTGGGCTCTGTCAGGATACAAGACCCCAGTGGTAATATCTCCTCATTTTAACCACATGAGCTGTATCCCAGCCACCAGCGAAGGGTTTGGGATTGAGAGTGTGGACGGGGGTAGAAAAGTAAGAAAGGTTTATTGACTTAACAAATACACAACTATGCATATATAATAATGTACAATGACAGACAATAATAATTTGCATTGGCAACTTACTGGCAGTCCCCTCCGATGCCTGATGTACGACAAGTTTCTTTTTTGCAAAGATTAGCGAAATCGGGTGTCCCCAATCAGTGCTGTCCGAGGGGTACCGGGAAGGACACTGGTATTCAGTCCTCAGGCTCCTTGAGATCCATGGGCCCACCGAAACCAGGCCAACAGCTAACTCTAAATCAGTAGCTTCTTTGATAGAGCTGCATCTCCCTTCTAAATGGTTTCTGGATGTGCTAGGCAATTTATAACTTGAGCTATTTTGATAACTTACAGTCCTCTAGATTCTCCCATTATAATTATTCTTAGGACTGACCAATAGCAGTACAAGCCTTGCATTTTTTTGATATGGTTAATTTTTACTATGCCACAGGGCCTACTACTTCTACAAGGCTTTGTTAAATTTATTAGGCCTTACTACATACAAGGCCTCACTATACACAAGACCTCACTAATGTTTGACTTTAATTGGGCTCTTAACAACAACGTATAGCTTAATATCTGAACAAATGACAGAAAAACACTTGGTCTAATTTTAACAGCATTCAGCAAGCACCTTAGACACAATTTTCAGCTGTCACAGAGCTGAGATGATCCATTTTCTTTGGAGGTCAGTATCAGCTCCCCTCGAAGCAGAAACTCTGTGGGGATGGATAAGGGAATATGTTTTCTTAAAAGAGTGTTTTGGTGTGTTAGGGATGTGTAAACACATTTTCTATGTGTCCTGGTACACCTTTTGACATAAAGTCTCCTCCTAATGCTAATTTTTAACCCTATACTGCCCACACTTCAATCTGCTTATTTATTGTTGTAGCCATATTTGCTGGTCATGCCTGCTGTCAGGCTGTAAGTTCTGAAAGCAGCAAAGGTTTTGTCTTATGTTCCTGCATGCTTATTGTTGGGGCCATGAATACATACTGGCAATAATACTACTTCAACTTTCAAAAGAATGTCATTGCTTTTGCTAGTATTGCCTTTCAGTGACCCTTCTCTTTTTAGTACCAGCCAGGGTACTTTGAAGCTTGTAGTCCAGTAACAGTCTATTTGTCCAGTACTACTCATATTGGCACTATGGAAAAGAGAGTGATTGATCAGTCCCTGTGGGCACAGGGAACAGGACAAGAAGCAATGATTTTAAATTGCAACTAGTGAAATTTAGTTTGGATATTGGGAAGAATTTTCTAACTATTAATGTAATTAAGCACTGGAACAGATTACTTAAAGAGCTTATGGAGTCTCTATCCTTGTAAGTTTTCAAGAGCAGGGTAAACAAATACTTGTCTGGAAGAGTTTATATGGGAATGATTCTTCCTTGAGCCTGGGTTGGTCTAGATGACCTTGTGAAGTCCCTTTGAACCCTGTTTTTCTATGATTCTCCTGGAACATTTTACAGCGGGTTCAGTATTTGTCATTGGAATTGAAGCCAGGGACATATCAAACCTGGCCTGCTTTTCTGGCAATATTTCATCAAGACTGAGTTAGAACATTTTTAATATGTGGCAAAGCACAATGTAGGAGTTGTACTGAATCCAAAAGTGAGTGTGTGAAATGCTTTACTCTTAATGATGCTCTCTGCAATGCTTTGGCCAATGATACCAATATACATATGTCACAATGCTTGTGTGACAGCTTTGTGTTGATACCAGAAGATTTCCTGGGACCCTTTTTAATTTGCTGAGGAATAATAAAAGTATACTTTCCACAACCATCAATTTTTGATGGAGTTCCTCTCCTTTTCCCACTTGTTTTTTGTTGAATGAGGTAGTGTTGGTTTTGGAAGTCCCTTCTGCCCTGTCCACTCCTTGCAGAACTGCTTAGTATCATTTTTAGACACTTACACTTGTGGTTATTTTGAAAAAATAAATCATATTTTAAAAACTGCTTAATTTATGGTTACTGAAAGCATTAACATAAATTAATAAATATAGAGCTCATAGTTTTGGGGGGAATATATAATTTTTATACAGGTAGGAAAATTCTAAATAAATTATATTAAACAACTGTAGAAAACATTTTAATGGCAGAGAAACAGAGTAGGCTGAATACATATGCACATATGTGTATGCTCATATGTATTAATTCAAAGAGATTATTCATTTTTGTGTGTAGTATGTATTTTGTTGAATGCTGGCAGGCGCACTAATTGGAATGGGTTTTTCTGTGGCCATGAAATACAAGTTTGATTGGCAACATCTGCAATACAACTGAAAATACAGTAGAAGAAAAGATTTCCAAGAACTATGTTAATAAGGTTACTGTACTATGAACTGCAAGTTGTTGATTTTAACACAATAGGGGTTGGAATGGAGAAGTGGATGATGATTTGTTCACTTTTTGATTAACAATATATCACATGACAGTGTGTGGCAATGTGCAATAGATTGGACATATGGTTGATTGGACTGCAGTTGTTGGGTGTTGTACTCTGTGTGGATGTATCTATGTGTATGTACAACTTCCTGTATACCACAGGTGACTACATTTCACTCATATAACATACTTCAAGCTCAAAGACTTTAGTTCAGCCAAATACTTTTAGAAATGTAACTCTGTGCCACAAAGGAGAGTGGCAGAAACCAACATGTCTTTAATGCTTGAGGCCTCTGCAATGACAGGGAATTAATTAGGTAACTTATGCCCAGCTGATCCTGACAGGCACAGAAAGACCCTACTGGAGAAGGTGATGAATCCACAATGTCAGTCTTATTTAACTTGAGCAAAATTGCTTCCCAGCCTCAGATGTGAGTAGGACTCTACATTTGGGCAAAGTGCTTTGGCTTGAGAGGCTTCTCTGTGCTACCTCAGAGAATTGGACCACCTCAAGCAGTATCTTATGTCCAGCTGCAGCCAGCTTCTGTTGCGAGAGAGGAATGTGAAACAAAGCAAGCAAACAACCTCTGGCATCCAAATTATGCATCAGGGAGAAAAATTACTTCTGATCCTTAGCGACAATTGACTGAACACCCCTGAAGCATCATTTGCATATAATAAAACTAGGTGGTGGGGAAAGATTGTACAGAATTCTCACAACTGTCTTTGAAGCTTAATATGTGGCACCACGCTGCCAGTACCGGAGTGATCTTTCAAAAATCATCCTGAACTTCTCTAAGCATTTGCCATAAATACAGTGTGCTGGCAAAAGCTTGTGGCATACTATTCTACAAGAGGCAGAGGTCTGCTTATTTTTCTCAATCCAGAAGTCTGAAATTTCTAAGTAAAAAATTAGGATTTCTTCATGTTGAAAAAAGCACTTTTAGTCTTTTTTAAAAGTGGATGATGGGTCTGTGTAACATTTTCATATAGACATAAACTATACTGGAATCAGATTTTCTGTCTCAGGTAAAAATACTTACAACTCATTTTCAAATCATTCATTGATTTTTAGAATCCAGATCCTCTAAGGAGCATCACAAAATCACATAGCCTGAGTGCTGCACTTTGCATTTAGCTGTCGGATTTAGGTGAAAGATGTCTAAATGCACATGTAATTAGACAGATTCCTAATGGCTGGAGAGTGCTGAATGAAACCCATTGAATGGAAATGACAGCTTCCCTCATCTGAAGGGGCATATGCTGTTCTTGCTTAAGCACTCAGTGACTCAGGCTCAACTAGTAGTAGACATCTGTCTATCTTGGGAGAGAATAGAATTACACTGAGTGAGACATCAGCTGGCTGAATGTAATCCTTTTGTGATTTCTCCAGAGCACAAAAGCCTGGGTAGTGTATAGGGAGACACTAAGCTGCCCACACATCAGTGTCCACCTTTTGGCCTTGCTGGTTTAATCTAAAGAAAAGGCAGGTGCCGATATGTTTGGGACCAGGTTGGCTGCAGGAGCTGCCAGAGCAAAGGAAACAATCCATCTATTGGGGCTTCACTTCTAGGCTTGCTGCTGATCAGGGTTAAAGAGCCCAGTTTATCTTATCATGGAGTGGACTCCAGTTCCACGACTTTTTGGTGGCATTTCTTCCATCAGGGTTAAAATTAATCTCCACCCCCCCCCCGGTGCTCTTCTGCACAAAGCCATTGGCACCTTGGAGATTGCCAGATTATTTAACCACTGGCCAGCACTGTGTCACTCCAGATCTTTTTTTTGATGTTATGTTGTGTCTCAAGCCAAAGCTGGTCCTGCATTGGGTGAGTTAGGGAAAGCGGGGGGGGGGGGGGGGGGGGCCGGGGGGTGGGGGAATAACAAAAGTTCAAAGGAAAAAAAATGAATTGTTTATGGTGGGACAAAGGAACCCATTATTCCGGGCTCGGG
>JAGPOW010003642.1:65121917-65171662 GCA_030014935.1 Caiman crocodilus | reverse complement strand
TCCAAGATGAACATGAGCCTCCAATGCCAGACCGCAGCCAGCAAGGCCAGCCATACCTTGTCATGCATCCAAAGGTGCATCTCAAGCCAGTCCAGAGAGGTGATACTCCTCCTCTATGCAACATTGGTCAGGCTGCAGTTGGAGTACTGTGTCCAGTAATGGGCGCAACACTTCAAAAAGGATGTGGCCAGCTTGGATGGGGTTTAGAGGAGGGCCACCTGCTTGGTGAGAGGGTAGCAGGATAGGCCCTGTGAGGAGAGGCTGAGGGACCTGAACTTGTTCAACCTCAGCAAAAGGAGGCTGAGAGGGGACCCAGTGGCTGCCTACAAACTCATCAGGGGAGATCAACAGCAAATAGGTAGAGCCCTGTTCTCCCCAACACCACCTGGGGTGACAAGGAACAATGATCATAAGCTGATGGAGAATAGGTTTAAGTTAGAGATCAGAAGGCAATATTTTACAATTCGGGTGGCCAAAATCTGGAACCAAGTTCCCAGGGAAGTGCTCCTCGTCCCTACCTTGGGCAAATTCAAGAGGAAGTTGGATGATCACCTGTCTGGGGTCTTGTGAATCCAGCATTTATTCCTGCCTATGACAGGGGGTCAGGCTAGATGATGTGTTCAGGTCCCTCCTGACCCTAGCTACTATGAAACTATGAAACCAGAGCCTGCTACTGGAAGGTAAGTGAGCTTGGTAAGTTTGACCTGTTTGTGGGTTTGTTATTTGGTTGTGCCCTGTGCTCTGAGCAGTTGGTGAATGCTGCTTCCTGGCTGATTGTTGCCTGTGGCCTGACCAGGTCCTGACTAAGTAGCAGGGGCAACCCAGGCCCAGGAGATCACAAAAGTAAACAAGGCAGTTTGCAGGTACTTTTCAGGTCAGTTTTATACCCCTCTCTTTGAAGGGGAGCCTTCAAGATAAGTTATTTCTTTAATTAAGAATAACTAACCTAGATATCTAGCTGAAGTACCTTCAACTTAGCATTTAGACCAATGTGAAGACAAAAGAAGGTTGCAGCAAGATGGAGATCTCTTGTTATCTAAGGTTCTCCCTTGCCACTTGGCCCAGATTTCTACTCTGTCAAGATTGTGTGATTTCTGTTTCCATGCACCAGCTTCCTCAAGTTAAAGAGTCATGTGCAGCATTCTTCCACAGGAAACTACACATTCTTCTGTACCAACCTGTCGTATTGAGTGCAGCATGAAAGATTACCTGTCTCAGGGGCAGATTTTATATATGTGCACCCAGGGCAAAAAACTCCTAGCTTTAAGAGACCAAGTATGTTCTCTTAATGCTAGGGTGGTAGAACTGGAACAGTTAAGGGAGGCAGAGAGGTTTACACATAAGGCTTTGAGGGACACTGTAGAGCAGTCCCACCTTCAGTGTAGCAGCCTCCCCACTGCTGAAGAATATGGAGAGCCTTGGGGATCAAGCTGGGAAGGAGAGATACTCTCTCTTAGATGGGACCCACCTTTCAGCATAGTGTCCCCTTGCATTGAGTATGTTCCTTTTGCATTGAGGACCCCACTGGATAAAAGGGAGCAAACAGTGGTAGTGGGGAATTTGATCATTAGGCACATAGACATCTGTAGGTACCAACAACATAGCAAAGTGTAGTAGAGAGGTCCTGGAAGCCAGATTTAGGTTGCTAGGCAGGAGGTTGTAGTCCAGGACCTCCACAGTAGAATTCTCTGAAATGTTCCCTGTGCTTCAAAGTCTCAATGTATGGGATGAGTCAATGGTGCAGGGAAGAGTGGTTTAGGTTTATCAGGAACTGGAGAACCTTTGGGGCAGGAAGAAGCTGTACAGAAAAGATGAACTCTACCTAAATGCAACCAGACTGCTGATACTAAAAATGAGAAATATTGCAGTGCAATTTTTAAACTAAAAGGTGGGGGAAGACAAGTGTACAGGTTAGTCTGACACAACCCCAAAAGGGAATGTCATTTAGATTCTGTGCTGCCTTGAGGTGGATAGGAGGGGAGCAAGTAATATAACTTTAGATAATAGTGAGGATAAGTCAGAACATCTAGAGGAGCTGCAGAAAAATTTCACCAAGCTAAGTGAATGGGCAAAAAAATGGGAGATGAACTTCAATGTTGACAAGCACAAAGTTGACAAGTTAATGCAAATGGAGAAAAAATAACCCCAACTATACATACAAAAGAGGTCTGAATTAGTTGTTACAACTCAGGAAAGAAATTTTGGAGTCATTGTAGATACTTCTTTGAAAACATCAGTTCAATGTGCATCAGTACTAAATGACCCAATAAAATGCTGGGCATCCTTAGTATGAAGGATACTATTATGCCATTTTGCATAGATGCCACCCAGAGATTTCAAATATAAATCTATAGTTATGGTCTTTCTGAGTTCTTTGCAGCAGAAAAATTCTAATTTTTTGTAGTTAAAAAAAAGGGAAGAATAACTAAGAGCTAACATTTTCCAGGGGGAGCCTCAAGTCTATCCAGGGGTGTCAAGTCTAAAAAGGTTGAGAATCATTACTTTAGATGTATCCAGTTCAATGGTTTCCTTCTATAACATCCATATCTGCCATTGTTGGAGACAGGAGGCTGGGCAAAACGGACCATCGGTTTGACTGAGTGAGAGTCTTTCATCTTAGGATGTCCACGCAGTTTTATAGATGTTAATAAAAAGAATGCTAAAACTAGTACTGCAATGAAGGCAGATGCTATCCCCATACTTAGAGCTGAATAAATGACTTCTTTGTGAATAAACTGTGAGAACTGTGACCATTTTTCTGTTCTCAGAAATATTCAGTAAATAGGATAAATCATTTTCTGCAAGTGGGATGTCTGCAAACTGCTCTGCAAATGTTTACTCTGGCTATACAGCAGAAACAGAGAACGTCATGTCACATACCTAATTGTGCTTGTGCCATGATGCTACCAGCTAGCTACGTGATATGCCTTCCATTTCACTCTCATGTATGCTGCAGATGCTACAACTGTTTTTTGGAACTTACTGCTTTTACAGTAAACAGAATTTGACAGAAGTCATTTGACAACAACTGCAGGACTCTTAACTTATTTTGGGCTGGGACATTTTAATAACCATGGGACAGGAAAATCAAGCATAGAAGAAGTATTTAGAAAGACACTGATCGTTTGGCAATAAAACAAACCTATTTGAATTCTGTTGTTTCCTTTTAGGAAGATGATGATATAATTCCAGGTGACAATTTGACTAAGCCATTATCTCCACTAGGCTGCTTCTATGGCCTGAAGTTCTGGCACCAGACTGTAGCTACATATGAAAGGTATCAGAGCTCTTGGACGCATGTGTGTGGTACATCTGGGCAGCTCTTGCTGGAACCAAGTAGGACACAGCTGCCTCAGGGGCAGCTGGCAGGAGGCACAGGTGTGTCTACAAATGCCTTTTGTTAGCTGTTGGGTGGCAGTAGAAACCTTCTGTAGGTCAGAGAGCTAATGCTGTTTTGCTGGCAAAAAGAGGGTGTTTGTCACTGTAAGGAAAACCAAGTGTGGACACACAGTTTTGCCATAACTTGAGTTCTGCTAGCTAAGTGGCCTGATAGTGTAGACCAGGCCTTAAATACCCATTCTTTATGTTCAATTGCCTCCTTCCTTTCCATGCATGGTGTGGACTCACAGTTGGAAGAGCTGGCCTCAGGAGTGTTGAGGGGCGAAGGGGACATTCAGTTTACACAGTATAGTCCCCTCCTAGCCCCTATCATATGGAGCCACTGCTGTGGATGAGCCTTCCAGATTGAGCCTCTTGGGGCCCATGGAAATGCTTATGTCAAGTAATCCCATGTAGATTGTGAGCAGGGATCTAGGTTTTCCGTTTCCCATGGAAAAAGCAGAGTAAAACATGTTTTTTTCTCCTTACTGAAGTAAAACATGGATTTCTCACTTTAGCAGAGAAACTCACAGATTTTGCAGTTTTGCAATGAGCCCTCTGCAGGCTGGTAGAGTTCCAGCCTGCAAGAGCCTGGGAGAGAGTGCGTGTACATGCACTTGGCTGACAGGCAACCTGGAAAGCAGCTTCTGCAGGTAAGTGAGGAAGTAGGGATTGTGGCCTCCATCAGGAGGGAGGGAGTTTGGCAGGGCTGGAGCTTGGACTGGGGCTGGGGCTTCTGCCCAGCCATGCAGTGTGTGGGGCTTGGGGCTTCTATGCACAGCTACAGGGCCTTGGCAGGGAGTGGGATGGGGCCAGAGGTGGTTTGTTCAGGGGTGGGGAGATGGGGCTGAATCACTGCTGCTGCACACACTCCTGGGGGGCAGGAGGGACCTGCACCCCCCAAATGTGTGTGCAGGGTGGCCATGGGTGTGCTCTGCCTGCTGCGGGCTCAGGCTTCCCACCCTGCTTCCCTCTTCTGGCCTCTGCAGCCTGGTGTATGTGATCCGGTACTTCAGGGAACAGTGGAACCATGCAGGAAAGCTGCTTGCAGCTGCAAGCTCCATGCTGCCCTGGTGATGTGTCCTCCACATGCGTGGCAGCAGAGGGGACAGTGGTGCAGAGTTGTGCCCCTCCCTGCAGCTGTGCACATGGAAGATGAATCAACAGGGCAGCATAGAACTTGCAGCTGCAAGCAGATTTCCCGCTCAACTCCACTGTACCCTGCAGTGCTGGGTCACACACTCTGGGCTGCGGAGGCCCCGGGGAAGGGCAGCAGGATGGGAGCCCAAGTGTTTTAGTGGGCAGCGTGCACCCACCCTGCTACACCCCATGCACAGATCTCCCTCTTGCCCCCCAGGAGTGCATGCCATGGTGGGGAGCCAGCCTCATGCCCACCCAAGCCCACAGCAGGCAGTCAGGGGAGAGCTGGTTTTTGTGCTCTGCTGCAGTGGCCACTGCCTCCTGCCAGGGGTTAGGGGACTGTGGCTCTGAGTCCCTGGCCCCATAGCCCTGGCAGCTGGGGGCCCCCTCTGGCAGGGCTGAGGGGGACAGGAGGCTGTGGGTAGGGTTGAGGAGCACCAGCAGGGCCAGAGGGTTGTGAGGGGGAGTGAGGGGCACCAGCAGGGCTGGGAGGGCCAGTGCTGGGGGGATGCAGGGGGAAGTGAGAGGAACCAGCAGGGCTGTGGGCGGCCTTTATTTTAATCACAGATTTTAGGATTTTTATCAGAGAATTTGTGATTTTTTTTTTTAAACAGGGAAAACCAGGATCCTTGATTGTGAGGCTAGACTTGTAAAGGTATTTAGGCATCTGAAAATACAGTTAGGGATCCAAAGCACCTGGGTGTATAAGTCCCACTGAAAATGCCCCATTGGAGAGTGGGCGGTACCTCTCAGCATCTTTAGGTACTATTTAAAAAGTATTTACCTTTTAAAATGTTGGCCCCATTCCACAGGGGCTAGTGGTTAAATATACCAAAACAGTAAGGACAGTTCTGACTACATCTGTAAGGATGGGGACCTCTAAATGTTGTAGCAGAAATACTCTGTGTCCCCCCTGTTCTTCCATTACATTGTTCTTCCAGAATCTTCATCACTAGTAATTTTCTTATTGTTTCTTTCTATTGCATAAAATGCCATCTGATAGTGTTCTGTGACCAAAAGGAAGACCATTTGGTGTAGGTGTGCTGTGCTGTCCAGTATGCCAGTGGAGCAAGGAAGCATTGTAAAGGCCTGGACTACAGGAATCACAGGAGCTGGAAGCAACACATCTGTGAATTTAGGGAGCTAATCCCCCAGAAAGAAGGATGTTTGGGTGCTCATAGATTTGTGGGGTTTTTGTGCAAGTTTTCCTGTGTTTGTGCCAATGATAAATACAATAAGAAATGCTCTTGGTTGGGGCATTCAGGTACAACTGTAGAACAAATCGTATTACTCAATAAAAGGAAAAATATTCCATTTGTTTCTGGATGTTAAAAATATATGAAGGATTAGAAGGAATGTTCAAGTGTAGCTCTAGATGGAGGCTACACAGCAGTTGTTTTCTTCTTTATTTGAAAAGGCGTCAACTGGACAGTCACACTCCTTGGAAATACAAGTTTGCCACAGGGCAAATGGTTGCCACGATTAGAAACTCTGATTATATGCACAGCACTACTGAAAAATTGCACTTAGGTAAAATATTTTTCCAGGCATTGTTTTTGCTGAGAATTTGCACTGTTTTCAAGAGAGTGTTCTTGTATTTATGGACATGGAATGAATGCCTTCACTGTGATTTGACAGGAAAGTCAAATGCTGGACCCATTTCTGAGATGACTGTACATTTCTTTTTAAAAACTTACCAATTATTTTCATGTTCATTTATTTGTTCTTCCTCTATTTCAACACCAAAGCCTTTGAATCAAAGAACAGGGTGAAGCAGTACAGAAATCTAGCCAACAGTTCAACAACACCTAATTAAAGTTTCTTCAGTTCCCTTTGGAGTGAGAAGAAGCTATGGTTGACCTGTTGATCTTACAGATCATAGTTAGTAGTTAGCTAGAGACTATATCAGTGGCAGGGCTTTGTTAGTATTCTGTCTTCTTGTAAGTTTACCTAATGTAGACAATATTTTTAATACACATTTTCACAATGAGTTGAAATCTGCTTGGTGTCCCTACCATACGCAAAAGTTTACACTCAGCACAAAAATACTGTTAATAAATTATATTTCTCAAAAGATTAAATGTTTTCATATAATTAGGCAGAGATGAGTAATAAACTTTTGTATTGACGCAGTTATATAGATAAACCATATAATATATTTTAAAAATATAAATATAAAGTATACATAGATTTATGTTATTATATAAATATACCATAAATAGTAAACTATAAATAGGGGGTGAAATCTAAGGGTGAAGTAATAAAAACTTTAGATCTCCCAAGAAGGTAGGGAAAAAGGATTATATAGTTTATGTTGTAGAACCACAGAAGTAGGATATTGGCTGCTGTGGTTTCCCTGCTTTACCTGTGGTAGGTTAGGGTGTTAGGTCTATGTTGTGGTAGGGTTGACGGTGGTCTTAAGTAGAGTTTAAATCAGGGGTGGGCAAAATACAGCCCGTGGGCCGAATCTGGCCCACAAATCCATTCTATCCAGCTCACGGGGCCCCTAAAAAAATTTGGAAAATTATATTTCTCTGCCTGCGATTCCTGTCAAAAATGACAGCCCCAACCTGAGTTTCTGAGCTGGGAGCACGTGGCTGCCTCAGTGCAGGAAGCTCAGGTAAGGGAGGGGGGGGCATCCCGGGCAAGGAAGGAGCGTTTGGGGGGGAAAGCGGCCCCTCCCTGCCCACACCCAGTGCCCTGCACAGCAGCTGCTTGCAGCCCACGTGGGGCTGCCTGTACCTGCTCTGAACAGCCCCATGTGGGCTGCAAGTGTCTTCAGTGCAGGGCACCAGGTGTGGGGCAGGAGAGGAACCGCTTTTCCCCATGCTCAGCACCAGCTTCTTCCCTGCTGGTGAGCAGGGGATCAGGGCTGTGCACTGCCCCCTGCCTGTAGCATGGGGTTGGGGTGACCTGGGTGTGAGTGGGCGGGGGAGCCAGTGGGAGCACAGGGCCCGCACCAGTGTCCCAGGGCCAGTGCCGGCGGGGCCGAGAGCAAGGAGGCAGGAGCACGGAGTCCCATCTGCAGAGGCTTTATGGAGCCAGGCCAACACCCCTCTCCTTGCTGGTGCAGCCCAGCCCAGCTCCACAGACCCCTGCCAGCCTGTGCCCTACTTTGAGCCCAGTCGGTGCTGGCTCTGGGATATTGGTCCCAAGACATTGGAATGTTGGTCACAAGATGGTGACTAGGGGCGGGGCACCTGTCAAGGGGCGGGGCTACCCATGCGGCCCTCCACAGCCTGCCAAAACTGGGTAAGCGGCTTTCCGCTCAAAATAATTGCCCATCCCTGGTTTAGATCATGGTTTGTATGGGATGGTTTGTATAGGGATGATTCTGCTTCAGGTAGGGGGTTGGATTAGATGACCTCTGGAGGTCTCTTGCAACCCAACTTCTCTATGACTCCTATGATTCTTTGTAAAGAAGGAGGAAGAGCCAAAGCAAACAAATTTTCAACTAATAACCAAAGACAGAGGTCAACAAAGTAAAATGGAGGAACTAGAATATCTGGCCTTCAATGATGTTTTTGATATAAAAGCCATCTTTGAAAACTGGTGGAATGAGGAAAGTCAATGGGACACTTAGGGCATTTATACATGTGCTCTGGGAGTGTGTGTGGGGGGGGTGGTGCTTTAATCACAGCAGTTCTTGGAGCTGCTCTAATTAAAGTGCCCAAAACTCATTCAATGAACTTTAGTTAAAGCACCCTTGCCTCCATTTTTCAGTATGAGGACACTGATACATGAGATTCTGGAGTCTGCTGAACATGGTAATTACTCTTTACTCTGCTCCAGCAGACTTTGATTGCGACTGCTCCAATGTGCTATAATTATAGTGCATCAGAGCAGCTTCGCTGCACATGTACAGGTGCCCTATAATTCCAAGATACAAACTATATGGGAATTTTAGAGTAAATTGTATTGGGAATTACATTTTATACTAATGATAGCATTGAACCAAAAAGGGTAGAAATCTTACCTGGCAGGACAGGCACCACATAATCTCAATGGATAGCATTTCTATATCAAAATAGGAAGAGTTTACTTTTGAGTTTATGCTATCAACCACCTCACCAGGACTGTGGCAGTAACCAGAAATGCTAAGGGAGATTAGAAAGACTGCAAAAAAACAGAGAATAAAATAATCCTGGGTAACTTTAATTTTCCCCATATAGATTGCATAAACCTCACATCATGGTGGGATGCAACAACTAAATATTTATATATGAAAATGACTAGCTTTTGGAACAATTATTCCTGGAATCCACAAGAGGAAGGGCTGTTGGGACATTCTGAATACCCTGGATCCCTCAGTGCAGGGTGTGCTGCTATGTGCCTCTTCACTGGCAGACTGAAGCAGTTCAGTCTGAATTGCAAGGACTAACTTGTGGAAGAAGGTGGATTGTGACAGCTTCAGTGAGCTGAGACACACAGGCCTGTGTTAACACCAAATGCTAGTAAGATGACCCCAGGTAAGAACAATGGTCACACATCATTATTCAGCTTCCCTGCTTTCTACTCGATAGGCCAAGAGATCATTATCAAAGAATGAGTGGAAATACAGATATTTGAATCTGAACTGTATAAAACTCCTTCACACAAAGATATAGTTGTGGGATTCTAAACCTTACCTTAACTATGAGGGATGTGAGACCTCACCACCCAGTAGTGAGTATGGCCAGGTACAAACATAACTGATATAAGTGATCAGAAACAGTCTATATATGTAACAGAATAGAAGTTTGGCACACAAATCTGGTCTGTACCCGTAACAAACGTTCAGCACACATAGACTGATTCAAAAAAGGTTGAACCCAGTCTAAGATTTGCATCCCCCAAGGCTAAATGCATGTTCTGTTCACCACTGATCTAAACTATGTTGCTTACAGAAAACCATATAGCTTTGATCGATTCTGCTTTAGGCTTTTTAAATATCTGTGCTTAGCCTTAATCTATGTACTCTCTACTGTAGCTGCTATTGGTAATTTTGACTGATTGCAAATATCACAGTAAACTGATATATAGTTCTGAGAAACTTGCTTTGGCTTATCTTACTTCTCTGGATAAAATAGAAACCCCAAGAGGCAAGTGGGTGTAACAGAGCCACTCAAGAGGTAGTCTTAAACAGTACCTGAGATTTGGTCCAAGGGGTAAGTGTTGCAGAGTCGCTCTTTTCTAGTAGCCGCAACATAATCAGGTTTGGCATGTTGGGGGTGGAAGGCAAGAAATCTACCGTGGTAGCTTTTAACTTCAAAAAGGAAAACAACAACAATAACAAAAAAGAGTATATTAGAAATTAAAAGGAACAGCAAAGAGGGTTAGAAGCTTGCAGGTAGCATGGGGGGTGTATAAATACCGTATTGGAAGCACAAGTTAAAAATATATTGCAGATCAAAAAAAAAAAGGAACTGAAACAAAAACAAGAACCCACATAGTTAATTGACAGAGTAAAAGGGAGGGGGAGGGAGAAAGGCAAAACGATGTCATTCAAGAAGCAGAAGGCATGTCTGAAGTAAGAAAATGGGGAGCAGCATTGTGCTTGTGGAGCCCATTGCCATAAAATGTTGTGGATGCTTATAATTTAATTTAGCTCAGAAGGGGATTAGAAAAATCCATGCAGGATAGGTCTATCAGTTGATATTAAATATGACAGTTTTGGGAAAGCCTTCCAATCTGCATTTTCAAGGCCTCCAAATGCTGGCAGGGTCAGATCAGTTTGGATAGGCTCTGCATAAATACTCTTTTCCTTAGCATACACTTTCTGCCACTAAGAGATATGAGATACTGGGCTAGATGGATCTGTGATCTGGTCCGGTATGCCACTTCTTATGTTAGTCTTCACATTTGAATATCATAAAATAAAGATAAGAAAATTCATATTTGAGATAGAAATGAAAAATGCTTAGAGTAATCTAATGTTGTGACTTACAGAAAAGTAGTATTTAAGGGATTGTCTAAGTTAGAGAGACATGTTAAATGTTTTCATAAATCTTTCTCCAAGTTATAAAAAAATGCTCTAGATTATTAAAGCTGAAAGTTATTTTAGAATCTGGCATCCCTGTCGCAGAGCTTATTCCACATGGGTGGTACCCTGCCTGTGTGAGTCAGCTTCAAGACAAGGGACTCATCTCTATCAGGACCTCAGCATTATGGAATCTGACCATAAGAAGTATCATATTAGGTCTGACCAGTGGTCTATCTAATTTAGTATCCTGTCTCTGACAGTGACAAATATTAGGAGCTTTAAGAGAGTAAGGGCCTTGTCACAAGTTATACTTAGCATGTGTTAACTGCACTTAAAACATGAGTGTCCAAGTATTCAAGAAATAAAACATGTGATAAGTGCCATTGTAGCGTAGACAAGTTAGAACTTTTCTGGTCAGGATTATCTCCATATCTTAATACCTAACAGGTGTTGAGCTAATGTCTGGCTGCTCCAGAGAGGTAATGCAATTAGGAGACTCAGCATGGTGCTGAGGCTGGGACTGATAAACAACTGTCAGTCGGTCCCAGCCCCCTCGCCACACTAGTGCCAGTTCAAGATTCTGGTGTGGTGGTGGGTGCTGGGACCAACAAAGCTGTGAACTGCAGAGTACCAGTCTTCAACAGCTCTAGAGTTTAGGATGTGTTTTATTTGGATCGTAGTAAGCAATACTGTGTGGATGCTCAGAAAACTTCTAAAATTCTAGTAATACTTAGTATGATCTAAATAAAACACATCCTAAGTGTAACACATGACTGCCTGTGCTCAGTGATTAAAAGTGCCTCGGCACAGCAGAATTTCCCAGGCACAATGTGATTCCTCAGTGCAAAAGTCCCTTGGTATGGCGGAAAAAAACCTTGGTGCAGTGATCAATCCCCGCCAAACTTAGCAATCACATTGTTTGCATTCATGCTACCTATTGGCTTGTTGTAAATTATTCCTACCTGGCGACTAGCAATTGGCTCGCCAACCATATAAAAGCTAGGGCGGTTTCCGCCCAAGTCAGAGAACTCTGCGTGTACTTTGGAGGAGAGTTCCATGTGCATATCGGAGGAAAGTTGGAGGCCTGATCACCCACCAATGACTCCCCATCATCGATCGTCCCGATGTTCCCCGTACCCTGCATGCTCAGATTGTTTAGAATTCCACCCGGTTTGCAACTCTACAAACGGTGCCTATACTGTGTACATTGATGTGAGTCCCTGTACTTCAGTTTGTAAGTAAAGTTTCAACTTCAACCAATACGCTTTTGTGCCTAATTCTGCTCCATCAGTCAAAGCGCCTATAACCCCATCCGACTATACTCGGCCCCCACAATGACAAAGCCATATGTGTATAAAGTATGTCTGGTGTAATCTGTCCTGTCATAACCTTGGCATAACCCTGGCAAAACTTCTGGCATAACCCTGCCATCAACGGGTAATTGCTGTCATATGAATTGAAAAACCATAAAATCTCCTCAAAGCATATCCTTAATCAAGACATAGATCAGAACTTAAATGAATGTGGGAAAATTGATAATAACAATAATAAAGTAACTTCAGACCAAGAAATATTATCAAATTATGAACCAGATTCTGAAGCACTTTTCAATTGCTATTCTGTTTCTAATTTTGTGCTTAGCCCTACAAACTATTGTGAAGTGTACTTGTTGCTATGCTGTACCAGCACAGGTTGGTGTTTGCAAAGAAGTTCATAATCAATTAGTATTTTACTATTAATGTAGCAAAATGCTTTTCCCCTTCGATAAATTCTTGTAAACCTTCATCACAACACTGCAAATGTTCAATTAAGTCAGTTTGTCTTTGAATGCTGTGCCAGTACTCTGAATCTCCTTAGATAATGGATGTAATGCAGACATGGTTATAACATTTAAATCAATTACTGGTAATGCACTGTTTAGAAATGGTAATGGAAATATATAATAGCAGTTAAATAAACATTGATTTTTCTTAATGGGGAGGGCACATTACTATTTAAAAAAAGCTTGTAAAAAGATACTAATAAAGTACAGAGTACAGGGGGTAAGTTATACAATATAAGTCAGATTTTAAGTTATCAAGTGTTGAACTCTCAGGAAATACTTTTTAAAAAGCAGCGATGTGGATAAATAACTCTAGATAACCCAAGAGAAAACCAGCAAGTATTGAAGACTGCATTCCCACAGGAAGTGAAACAATAGTTTTCTGGTGTTTATTATTATTTTTTTATTCTTGCTTGAGGTAATGCCTATGATGTTACATATTCCTGATTCTGAAGAAATGAATTTCTAGCTCAAAATTGGCTATAATAGATGTAGGGATTGCTCTTCTAGACACCATCTTTTTCAGTCTACTGTAAAAACTCATAAACAGGTGTGATGATACTGGCTAAAGCAAATGCTTCCAATTATAGATGGGTTCTGGAGCTTTCAAATTTTAGCTTCACCATAAATATTGTTTATCCAGTTTACTCAGAGAACCTTTAAATATTGGAGAATAGTGAAAGACTTCACTTAAGAGTATGATAGGAAGAGCATTTCAGTACATTTTCATGAATTTTTGTGAAGTGTCATGAATGTGTGGGGCACTGAACACATACAGATTATAGGTTTCTCTCGATTTATGTTGTACATGTGTTCCTGGAAAACAGTGTGCGATGGCCAGGCCTTGAACACTCAGTCATGTGCAGCGTTGGTTCGAGTAATTGGTGGTGTACACCTTAACAGACTCCAGTAAATTGCTGAGTAGATGTTTACTTCTCGAGTGGTTCTCCCTGATCTCTCCTGCCACAACTTTGAGTGTTTCTCAGTGGTGGAGTGACTAGCCGAGGTCCTCCTGCAGCACAAGGTCTTCCTGATGGTCACTTGAGGGCTCCACCACCCCTACACCCCGACCTTACACCACCTTGATAGATCACCTGGTCTTCTTGGCCACGCTCCCACTCTTGTACAATTGTGGGGCCTTTCAAGTCCCTTCCCAATCTGGGTACCAGCCTTTGAGGTTGGTTCGCTCACTCCGCTCCAGGTTGTTTGCAGTTGGATATACTGGTCATGAAACCTGCTCTCTCTCTCTAGAGTGAACTATCTCATTATAGTCTGAACCCACATGTGATGCCCCTATGGACCCCGTACCAATTAGCTTATCTGTATTGGCCACTTCTGTCCCTCAACCCCTTCACATGGGGAAACACAAAAGAAAAACACAAAATAACACTTTATGGTATCACAGGGAACCTGGGTAGCCCTTTTTCTGGTCCCTTACCTCAGGGTACTGGGTGCCTCATTCCCTAAGACCTATCTAGGAGATGACCCCTACTCAGGGCCATGTACCAGTGGCCTCTTGCTTGGGTCATCTTTTCCCCTTTATCCAATTCTTCCCGGAGCCCTGCGCTTCCCCACTTCTCTCCCTTCTAGGGCATCCCAATCTGGGTGCCTTGTAGCCCCTCTGTGTATGCCTGGTTGTTCTCTGTAATCAGGGCAAGTTCCCTGCTTCTTCACAGCCCTTCATGCTGCTCCTACCAGGACTCTCCCAAAGGGGAAGATTCCTCCTTCTCCCAACTGGCCCTGATGCTCCCACCTATTATGATGTGGGTCTTCACATCTCCCTCTATGTTTCCTCTGTTGTTGCTTCCTTTGCTGACTGCAGAGGTTGCTTCTGGCTCATTTTTCGCACTTTTGAGCTGATCCCTGCCGCCGCTGCCAGGGTCAGAGTCTGGTGTCTCCTCTGGCTCCTTGTATTGTGGTCCTTCCTCTCTGAGGGACTCCCGGGAAGTGCCCCGTAGCCTTGCCCTCCTCAGGGCCGCTCTCCTCTCTCTGTCTCCTCCACCAGCAGTCATTTTTATTTTCATTGGCCAGTGATTGCTTGTGACATCATTGGCCGGCCTCAGCTGGATAAAGATGTGACTAATGAGCCCTGCTGGCTTCTCTCCCCATTCCAGCTGCACCGCAGCTACTGCTGTGGATAACTGGTTTCTTTTTTCTTTAGCTTTTATGTTTGTTTCCTCTCCTTCCTGTTTATTCTGTTCCCAGTTACTTTCCCTTTTAGTTCAGGGTCTTTCCCCTGCTTCTCTCCCAGGACATGGCACATAACTCAAATTCACATAAAGGGAACCCACTTTACAATGTAACAGATAGGGGTACATTCTAAGACCTTGACTGTACTGACCTCCATACCCATGTCTACCACTTTTACAAGATGATTTTGGTACTCACCAACAGCAACAGTACACACAAGCACAGGGCACTATCATAATGGGGATGGCAACTACAGAAATACGTGTCAGAGGCAATAAGCAAGGAGCACAGATCCACACAGGAGACTATATTTTGGTGTGCGTCACTCCCACAATGTACTGCACAAAGCAGCTGGCTGCAGACTTCCACCACACCAATCACATAACAGTAAATTGACCTCACATATAATGAATTTTTGGTTTAAAATGGGTAATTTCATAAGAGTGAACTCACACAAACTGAACCTGCATAAAGCAAGAGAAACCTGTACATAGTCAGGAGCTTTCAATCACAACAAGATATAAACAGAATGGAGATATCATAATGGGGAGATGTGAGGTGGGAATGAGCAGGGCAGTTGAGAGATTATCATCATTCTCTCAGTAGAGGGCACTGCAAAGTAGATTTGAATAAGGAGGGTTCGGGGACCAAAAAAGGGAGGGAATTCCATGTGGTTTTATCCTGGAGAAGACAAGATGAATGTCACAGTAAGAATGGATCATTACTCCCTTCCTGTTTCCCAGCAAAGTCCAAAATCATTATAATTGCGTCATCTTTTATATGGTGTGTGTGCATGCATGTGTACAGGTTTTTTGGTATAGGTAATGTAGTTAAACACAAGGGAAGTACTCTGATGGTGTCTTTAGCTGCATAAAACCCCTTGCCTAGTGACAGAAGGTCTGTGAATGAATTCAGGCTAGTTATTAGAATAACATGGCAACCTGTCTCAGGAAGATCTTCTGTTTAAGTTACCATTCAATAAATTGTTCAGATCAGATGTCTATTGCTGCCTTTTGCTTTTTGTGTGTGGATGGTATTATTACTTAACAAAATAAACACACATAAAAACAGAATGAGTCCTCCTTTCTGCAGCAGAGCTATTATGCTGTTATTGATGCACTCACTGTAATTGCAGTTTCACCAGACTTGACAATAGTGTATCCTTTAGCAAGGTACCCAAAGCTAGGCTATATTAAGAGAAGGATGCTCTTGTTAGTCATACCTTACCTTTCTCCTGAAAGCAAAAGAAAATAAAAAGTGTAAAAGAAGAATTTGGAAAACAATTCTTAAACAGCTGTCACAGTTTCAATCTCTTTGTCATTTGCTTTGTGGACAATGCTACTCTACTTATGTTCTCAGTGGGACTGGAACATGATGTGATAGTGTAGGAATAAGGCACCTGTTGATATGCCTGTGAAAGCAAGGGCTTTACATACGTTTTATCAATTAAAAAAAATAACAGAACTCGCTTTATAGCAGCTTTGAAAGGTTCTGGTTTCTCACACATTCCAAAGAGTTGTCTTTCCCAAGTTCCAGTCTGCCATATATCCTAAGGATGTCAGTTTTTTATTTGACTATTGCTTAATATATTCCTCGTCCAAAGAAGTAAGCCCCTCTGTACATTTAATGAAACCTGTTATTTGTTTGGCATGTTTTATCTATCAGATTGCACTGTGTACCCCACTACTTTATAAATCTTAATATAAAAAGGCACTACATTACCTGAGGGAAGAATGAAAATAAATTGCTAATTATGGGCTCTGTTTCCAACTAAATTCCATGCTACCCTCAAAGCACCTGGCTTGATTCAAAACATGCCTTAACCAGTTACAGGAACTAATTTTTTATTTGTGAGCATTCATCGTGCAAGGAGCTGGATGGGAGTCCGTACCTATTAATCAAAGTGAGCTATAAGTGAACTCAGAAACAGCTGCAGCTCTTCAGTCATCACTGCTAGGACTCATATCTCAACATTATCATCATATGGTTATTTATTTATATTGCCATTCAGAGAGTGTCATCAAAATCAGCAAATCCCATTGTGTAAGCTATTCAACAGACAGAGAAAAAATGCAGGCACCTAGGAAACCTATCAAGGCAATCAGATGTTTTTATATATGTATTTCTGAGGACAATCCCAGTGCTTGGATAAACTTTGCATCTAGTCTTGTTTGGGAAATCTGGATTTGTGATTAACTTCAGATTTTATCAGTTCTGGCAAGAGGGGGCTAAGAGACCTCAGCAGTGTTACTAACTGAAGCACAGATCTCATACCAAAAAATGAAAATCCTAGAACTGTACAGAAGAAATATTTAAAGGTTCAAGTGCAGGGGACTGGACTTGATGATCTTGTGAAAGATCCTTCTGGCCCCTAACATCTATATCCATTCTGTCCCACACTCTATGCCATGCTCCAACATGGACTTTCCATTTCTCCCACAAGTCCTCATGTGCTCTTTCAGTCTTTTCCCCTTGCATGGGCCTGCCTCCCAAGACTAGAGTGTAGAGTGCTTAGGCTTAAGTCCTCAGATCTTTCCTCAAGACCCAGTTCTACTATAAGAAATTTGCTGGCTGATAACAGCTAGTACGGGTGGCTGATATTTACTGATGTAACAGACTGCCAATGTGGGCTCACTAGATCGGCTTGAGATACTTACCCTGGGCTAGAAACAGTGCCAGTGAACTCTAAGCAACCCCAAGGGTGGAGCAGGGGAGCCCTGCCTTGTGGAAAAGGAGAAGCCAGTGGAAAAAAGGGGTTTTCAGTCCACTCATTTGCATGGAAGGGGGATGGCAGGGGTTGGGGGCCCACCACCCTGAGCTCTGGTTGGCCGGTTTGCAAGCCGGAGGGGATAAAAGCAGCAGCTGAACCGGTGTGTGGGGCCTGCTGACAGTGACTCCAGGGAACGATACAGGAGGCCTAAGAAGAGCTGGGGTGAGCTGACCCAGCAGAGGGATTAGAGAGACCCCTCTGAAGAGCCTCAAAGGCCCTGGGAGAAGAAAGCAGCAGTAGTCGGCCGTGCCTCCAGCCCTGCAGCAGAAAGGGAGCCACGGCCAGGGCTTGGGGTGGAGAGTTGGTGCCCCAAGGCCCCATCACAGCGTGCTGGACATGCTGAGTGTCCTGGAGGCTAGGGGTGGCAATAGGCCCCCCACTCCACTGTGGAGAAAAAGCAGTGGCCAGAAGTGCAGGCGGCATCCTTATCCAGAGCAGGGAGCTGGGCCGGTGAGTTGAGGAAACCTCTCACCTTTCCTGGGGAAGTGGGACAGCAGCAGGCAAGGCATTGGGAGCCTGAGGATCAGCAGAGCGCCAGGACGAGGGTCCCTGGGAGCTCAGGGTGCAGGCCGACGCTCAGAGAGGGATTGGCGAGCTGTGAGGTGTGTGGAGTGCTCGGCCAGTCATCTGGAGCAGGGGTTTAGAGCAACAGCCCATGGGAGCTGCCTGTGCTGCTGACCCTCTGCCACTGACTGCCACAGAGGGGGACTCAGTCCTGTCCCTTATTCTGCAGCTGATTGCCATCGGATGGAGTCCCTGAGCTTTGTGCTTGGGTCATGCTGATTGCTGCAGGAGCCTCCTTTGTTGCTTGCCTTTTTGCTTGCCACGGAGGGTCGTTCTTCAGCCTCTTTGGAGGTTAAGGTTTGATACAATCTGATTGCTGCAGACCAGAAGAGCTTAACCTGTTGCAGTCTGTTGCTTATTGGGAAGGTTGTTGGAGCTGCTGGGAGTGAGAACCTTGCTTCCTTGTGGTAGCATCTCAGCAGTGGCTGAAAGCTGCCAGTTATCCTACCTGTGGTTCTTGAGTCAAGGGTTGACTAATGCAATCTGGTTTGTTTTGCCATTTAAGTTCACTTGTAAATAATCTTTCCTATTATTCTTGTTTTGTAAATAAAGTGTAAATAGTTAAATCGGTTAAGTGTTAGACCTTCTTGGGACCACAGGCTGCTCTGTTGGGAGCAGGGACCAGCTGGAAAGTAAACTGGTGCTGGCCAGAAGCCCTACCTCACTCGCCACACCATCCCTGATAGTGGGCAAGTGTGGCAACTATTGGGCTCCACCCAGGATGCATTTACATGGGGGTAAAAAAGCTTTCCAGTGATTTGGGACAATAGAGTTATGTATATGGCTCCATGCTCTGTAACTATGTGATCTTTCTGCTGTCAAACTAGCCCTTTCCTATTCCCTTTCTCCCTATTGTCAATTGCACTGACGTGGGTATTAACAACAAGATGCATCTTGTCTTAAAGAAGGTTGTTCACCATTCAGGACAGAAGCTGTATCCTTCTATGATTCCAACATAGCCACAGGGAAACTTTACTTAGTAGCAGCTGGGGTTACGAAGACAAAAGTTATTTATGAAAAACCCCAGGAGTCTTATTTTTTGACGGAAAGTAATTTTGATATATAACTCTTAGTCTCAGTTTTCTGATGGGCCTATTTACAATTCTGGAAACAGTGTTTGCTTTCTGCTCCTCTTCTAGAACACTTCATACAATTCCCCATTGTGGCAAGTCTTCCTTACAGTACACAGATATGCTAGACTGCTCCCAGAAAGGATTGAGAACACAGCTGAAGCAAAGCAAATTAAAAAGAATTAGACAAATTGTCCTTAACGTTTCTTGCAGTGTTCACTGATGCCTAGTCATACAGCTTATAGAGTTTTCTCCTAGGTAATATCAAATGAAAGAAGGAAAACAAATGCCTGCCATTGGATGATGCTGCAGAGAAGAGGCAACAAACTGAGTCACAGTAATGGTAATCAGAACTATAGACATAAATTGAAAGGCATCTTTTGGAAGGGCACATGGGGAGGTGTGATAGTTTGCTCCCCAGTGGTATCACCAAAAGGCTGTCTCTGTTTCCTGCGAGCAGTGCCAAAAAGTCCAGCAGTCCTCATTCCCAATCAGGCTTTCCAGCAGACAAGCAGGGAAATTTTGGCAAGGTGTCAAGGTCAGACTTGCGCCAATGCTGCAACCAAATCCAAAGCTTAGAAAGAACAAGTCCCAGCAGGTGGTGGATGGATCTTGCCAAAATGCATTCATGGGAGAGTTTAAATACAACATGAAACAAGATTTTAGTTGCTGGCATAGAAACTATAACAGGTTGTGTATGAACAGCGATTCTGTCTCTATAAATGACATGCCTGCCACTACTGCATCTGCAACTAGAGCCAGAAGAGCATCAGCTGCACCGAAGCAATAAGGAAACGGATGACTGTTCTAGTTTAAAACCATGGCAAAACCTAGAGCTCTAACAAGCAGAGTACTTCTCTAACTGTGATGTGCACTATATCACGGCATGGACTGGCTGACAGTAGTTGGCTCATGGACTATGTGCAGACACATGCAGACAAGTCAGATAGCTGTTCTTTTGCGTGTTGTGTTTATATGGGATATTCCCCTTCCTGGTCATACACAATACTGCTTACAGATCAGCTGAAAGAAAAAAAAATTGTATAGAGGCCCTGAGTAACAAGGGGATTGTTTTCTTTTTCTAGTGATTGTAAAATGGTGCCTCTTTTTGTAACATGGTGTCTTGAGTTAAAAGGTCCTACTGTAGTTGCTGGGCTGATTAGTTTCATGGTTCTGTAACTGCTGGACTGAAAACTTGCTACAGCATTGTGGTCACCATTTTGGCAAGCAACACTTGGGACCGATAAACAAATGAGTGCCCTGTGCAGTGATGCTTGTAGGCAAGCGATGGGACTGAAGGTATGAGCTGGCACCTGCACCTCAGATGATCCATTGGTAACCATAACCACAGGACACTAGGAGGCTGCGATGGGTTCTGCTTCTGGCTCTGCTGCTGGTGATCACTGAGCACTGAGAGAGAGTATCTAGGTAGGTGAAATTTTGCTGTAATGTGTCCTTGTGCTGATCAGCCCTTGGACTACCAAACATACTGTCTGCTGAAATGCTGACACATTGAACCTTATTGTGAAGAGATAGATATTCCCAACACCAGCATGTAGGATTCAATCTTCAGGTGCAAACATTGAGTATAGGTGAGAGGCTGCCACAAAGGAGATGCTAGTTGCTTTGATCCAGGGATGGATTGGTTGCTTTCCCTGTTACCAGTGTAGTTTAGGAGTACCTTATAATTGCCATCTTGTAGTAGTCCTCCTGAGGCATTGGCTGATCCTGATATTGGGACGGGGAATACACCAGCTAAGCATTGCACTCACTTTGCACACAATAATGGCACACAGTGACGATCACCTGAGGCATCAACCTGTGACTCCTGCAAGAATTGAAATGTTTCATGTATAGCAAGACGGTATGCTACACCCAGTCAAGTTAACTCATGTATGTGGAACACAGATATATTTGCCAACAAATAACAGTTTATCTGCTACATTCATTCACATACTTCAGAGGTTCTGCACTGGGTCTGAGGTAGAGCAGACAGAGGTGCTCTGGGTCAGAATACAAGGGGGTTGGAGGGAAAGGGACCTAACGGTGGGGGTCTACTACAGGCCACCTAACCAGGGAGAAGAGCTGGACCGAGAATTGTCAGGTCAGCTCGCAGAGGCAGTTAAGTCAAGGGATGTGGTCACCATGGGTGACCTAGACTACTCGGACATCTTTTGGAAGGGCCTCCACCTAACCCAGGAGGTGCACAGTCCTACTAGGGGAAGTGCCTTATTGGACCTGGTCCTGGCCATAGGCAACGACCTGGTGAGGGGACTGCGGGTGCTTGACCATCTGGGTGATAGCGACCATCACCTGCTGGAATTCACTATGCAACTTTGCACTTTGCAGGGTGTCAAAGGCCTGCAGCAAGGCAGCAACCCTGGACTTCAGGAGGGCAGATTTCCATGAAGTAAGGAGACTAGTCGGGGAGGCTCTGAGGTCCCAGAGGGGAGGAGCGTTGGGAGTCCAAGAAGAGTGGCCATTCTTCAAGGAGATGATCCTTCAAGCCCAAAGCATGGCAACCCCCAAGTGGATCAAAAGGGAGGAAGAGTCCTCAAAAGCCCCTATGGCTCACCAAAAGCATCCATGAATGCCTCAAAGCCAAAAAGGAGGTGTACACCCAATGGAAGAGAGGGGCCATCACCAAGGATGATTACACCTCCTTGGCTCAAGATTGTAGGAGGGCTTTTAGGAAGGCTAAGGCAGAGATGGAACTGGGTCAAGCTACCCGGATCAAAGATAACAAGCAGTTCTTTTTTAAATATATAGGGAGTAAAAAGCAGGTACCAAATAATGTGGGGCCCCTGCAGGATATGCTTGGTAATCTGGTGGTAGCACCAGATGACAAAGCTAATCTCTTTAACGGATTCTTTGCTTCCATTTTTCTGACCAGGGACATGGACATCCCCCACACTGGGAACCTGGACAGACCCAGGGGAGGTGCAGCCAGGCCCAGGGTCAGCGAGAACCTAGTCAGGGAACTTCTGGAGGGACTAGATGTGTTCAAATCACCAGATCCTGATAATCTCCACCCCAGAGTGCTTAGGGAACTGGCAGAGGTCATTGCAGGACCCCTGGCACAGCTTTATGAGCACTCGTGGTGCTCTGGTGAAGTGCCTTATGACTGGAAAAGGGCCAATGTGGTCCCCATTTTCAAAAAAAAGGGAGGAAAAAGGACCCAGGAAACTATAGGCCAATTAGTTTTACCTTGGTCCTGGGGAAGCACTTTGAGAAAATTATCCAGGAGCACATCTGCGAGGGACCAGCAGGGAAGTTTATACTTAGGGACAATCAACATGGGTTCATTAGAGGCAGGTCCTGTCAGACCAGCGTGGTTGCCTTCTATGACCTGGTCACAAAAGCCTTGGATGCAGGTGTCACAGTGGACGTAGTCTTCCTGGAATTTAGGAAGGCCTTCGACACCGTCTCTTACCCCATCCTCATTAAAAAACTAGGTGTCTGTGGTGTCAACACCTACACAGTCAGATGAGTTGCAAATTGGCTGGAGGGCTGCACCCAGAGAGTGGCGGTGGATGGATCTTTTTTGACCTGGAGGGATGCGGGCAGTGAAGTTCCCCAGGGCTCAGTCTTTGGGCCTGCACTGTTCAACATCTTTATTGGCGATTTGGATGAGGGGGTGAAAAGCACCTTGTTCATGTTTGCAGATGACACTAAGATGTAGGGAGAAGTAGGCACACTAGAGGAGAGGAACAGGCTACAACTAGATCTCTACAGGTTACAGGGGTGGGCAGATGAAAATAGGATGGGTTTCAATATGGACAAGTGCAAGGTACTGCACCTGAGGAAGAACCAGCATCATACCTACCAGTTGGGGAACTCCCTTCTCATCAGCACAGAGGCAGAGAAGGATCTTGGAATCACTATTGATGTCAAGATGAACATGGGCCGCCTATGTGGGGATGTGGTCAGGAAGGCTAACTGCACTTTATCATGCATCCCTAGATGCATCATGAGCTGGTCCAAAGAAGTGATCCTCCCCCTCTGTGTGACATTGGTCAGGCTGCAGTTGGAGTACTGTGCCCAGTTCTGGGCGCTGCACTTCAGGAGGGATGCGGACAGCATTGAGAGGGTCCAGAGGAGGGACACTCACATGATCAGGAGGCAGCAGGGCAGGCCCTACAAGGAGAGCCTAAGGGACCTGAACCTGTTCAGCCTCCACAAAAGAAGGCTGAGAGGGGATCTGGTGGTCACCTATAAACTTGCCAAGGGGGACCAGCAGGCAATGGGAGAGTTCCTCTTTCCCCGAGCACTACTGGGGGTAACAAGGAACAATGGCCATAAGTTGACTGAGAGTAGATTCAGGCTAGATATCAGGAGGCACTACTTCACAGTCAAGGCGGCTAGGATCTGGAACCAGCTTCCAAAAGAAGTGGTGCTTGCCCCTACCCTGGGGGTCTTCAAAAGACAGCCACCTAGCTGGGGCCATTTGACCCCAGCATCCTTTCCTGCCCATGGCAGGGGGTTGGGCTAGATGATCTGCTTAGGTCCCTTCTGACCCTACCAACTACGAAACAGTGACACTATGAAACAATGAATAAAGTGTGATGCCTGTCAGAGTGATTATTGGAGAAAAGTACCAAGGGAAATTAGGGGGTTTCCATGTTTTGGAGCCATATCTTTGTGGCACTCTCAAGCACGCTATGCTGCTCTGTACAGCAGTTGTATAGAAGTACATGCACATACACAAGAGAACAGGCTGTTGAGCATGGGAAAAATATAGGGCGCATTTATACATGACTACATCACTGTAGCAACGTGTTATGGCAACATGGCATCCATGGGCATCTACATGGAACTAGCAGCTACTTCGCAGTAGCGATGCACGACCCAGTATAGCACACCAGTATGGCGAAGTAGCCGCTAAAAATAACTGTGCTGCATGTATGGTGCCTTGTAGGCTGTTACTGCACTGTGATTTAGTACTTCCAAGCGGTGCAGTAACAATGTTGCCATAGCAACACATGTAGCTGCACCCATACTATATTAAACACAGGTTATTGAGCTCAATGCAAGGGTAGGGAAGTGAAATGTTATGGCCAGTGATACACAGAAGGCCAGATGATCCCTTCTAGCCCTAAATATCATGCTCCTATGAATCATATTTGATTACAGTTTTAAAACACTAAAACTCATTAAAGGTCTTACAAAAGCAAAAGTATTCTTAGCTTTCTCCATCCCTCATTAATTCCTTAGTTACACAATTAATCTAGTATTCATGTAAAATATATATTAAGCCAAAAATTGAATCCTGTTTTTAAAAGATGACTTCACTAAATGCAAGGGAGTGTTGTTACTGATAAAATTAGCTCTCTGTCTGGATGTACAAGTTATGCTGATTTGTTTATTTAAAGCAGTATATTAGTTTGTGAACTAAGCATATTGGTTTCACCTAAATAAAATTATGGCACTTTAAAGAATTCTATCTTCTCATTTTTTTAAGACACACACTTGCTCATGTGGGCTGCATGGGGACTGTAAAGGTTATAGAATGATTTCTCAATCAAAAGAAATATATTGGTTATTTTCTATTACTGTTTGTTTTAAAATCTGATTAAATCCAGTACTTCAGAAGAAAATTCAAGCCTCAGTGAGTGCATCTACATGTGTTGCTATGATTGTATTGTTCTTGCGCCAAGATTTAGTACTTCCTTTTGGAAGTATTAAATCATGGTGCAGTAACAGCCCATACTGTGCCATATGCATGGCACACAGTTATTCTTAACAGCTACTTCACCATAGTGGCATGCTATACCAGGGCAGCACATCACAAAGGTGAAGGAGCTGCTGACCACATGTAAACACCCACAGATGCTACATTGCTTTAGCATATTGCTATAGTGACATAGTGCCACATATAGATATGCCCAATACCTCTTTCATACACCAGTATGTTGCACATAGCAAGGCAGAAAGGAAAAATATTCAGCCAATTTCCCCTCATAATGCTTGATCACTCAAAGGAAAAAAATAAAGCCAGGCTGGCCCAATAAGTCAAATGCAGCCTCATGGGTTGTGGTTTTTTTTTTCTTCCTTACAACAGATGAAAAAAAACCCAACACTTTTCTTTTAACAAAACTTTCTAAAGGAGAATAAATTAATTCTAAGCGGTAGTAACCCTACAGGGAATATTTCATTGCTTAATCAGAGTGATAGCTTGATTTCCCAAACTACCAGGGTTCACTATACATTACGATCTTTAAACATTTTGAATAATGGTGTGTGCGAGAGAGAGAGATTTAGTTCTCTCTACAAAGTCACTAATTTCTCAGAGCCTGAATTTTGATGGTTTATTTCCATCTTGACTTTAGACTTATTGTTCCCTCCAGTTTGATTCTGGTTTGTTTATATAAGCCAGCTAGTAAGTCTTGATCTTGGTTTTCCAGCAAACTCCATGTGACCAGGTAGGCCACTGATGCATCAAATAGCAGTTACATACTGGTGGAAAGAAATTGTGTTTACTCAAGCTCTGTAATTCTAGTTCCCCAACATACAAAAATACACACGTTTATATCTTTTTAATTCTGAAATAACATTTTCATTTAGTTAGAGGAACTAAGAAGCAATGTGAGACTTCTTTCACCTTTTTTTATTTGCTATAGCAAAAATTCTGATATTCCTAATTTAATCTTTAAATAGAAGTTATTATTATAGAGGAGGGATTAGCTGTTCTTGTAGGATGACTTCAGATGGGTGCTATAAAAAAAATATTATTTTTTTCTTTTAGTTTGGATGGCAACATACCTTGGTTTTAGGCTGCATAAAATTAAAGTAGCAGGTTCCTAAGGATTTTTAGACCCAAACTGTGCCTGGGATGGGTAAGTAGTAACTATAATATCTGTTTAATGGAAATTACATTCTTCTTATCCCCCCCAAAAATCAATTCAGTATAATAAGTAGAACTTTCACATGCACAAACTCCAAAAGCAAATGTTTTTTTTCTAAGAAGACTTACATGGGGGAGTAGCTTTCCTTATAAAGGAATGAAGTTCAAAAGTACATTTGGTAGGCAGACTTGCAAAAGGGACTGTGGCCAACTTTTAGGTGCACAACAGTATAGGCAGATAGAAGATTGCTTCTTTCCTTTTCCCCCCAGGTAAGAGCCCATGCATAGCTGTGTCATCTCCAAAACAGCCTAAGGAAGGTATTATGACAGGGAGGGCAGATCTACACATGCAAATAAGTGCAACTAAATTTAATGTGCATTAAGTTAATGCAGAGGTGAGCAATTATTTTGGGCAGAGGTCTGCTTTCTGAGTTTTGGCAAGCCATCGAGGGCTACAACAGGCAGCCAGAAGCAGAAAAACATTAGTCTTCTAAATTTTTTAGGGGCCCCGCAGGCTCGATAGAATGGCTTGGTGGGCTGCATTCGGCCCATGGGCCGCATATTGTGCGTTCCCGAATTAATGCATGATAAGTGATTTTTGGCAGATGTCTACATGTGCAGAGACTTGGAACTTCAGACTAAAGTCTGAAGTCCTTCCAGTTCTGCCATGTGCCTCTATGGCCCCCAGGGAGAGCTCCAGCCTCTGGCCACCTGGCTTCCAGGACTTGGCAGCCATGTGGAAGCCAGAACCAGCTGCCAGCACTTGGCAGCCATCTTTAAAACTCTGTTCCCTGGCCAGCCCCTTCCATGCCCAGGAGCCACATGCCCAGTGCAGGGGCAGTATGTGGCAGCTCCATTCTGCCTCCCCATGCCAGGACTGCCCCTGCCCTTGTCAGTGATGCCCAGTGCCCTGCTGCTTCAACCTGGCCCCTGCCAGCAATGACCAGTACCCTGCACTGCTGCTGGCCATGGTGTTGGCCCTGCAGGCCACAGTAGACACCTGTCACCCAGGTCCCTGGAGAGCCGTGTACCTGTCAGCTGGGGTCAGGACACCATATGTGGGAGGCCTTCGCCAAAACCCTCTTCCTGCTCCCTCCATACTATCTCACTGCACCCCCACCTTCCCCAAATCCCCTAGCCACCCCCAGCACCACTCTCAGGACATGCACAAGGGTGAGAGTGATAAAAAAAAAGTTTCACAACACTCACCCCCATTAACTCGCCCCATTCAAAAAAACAAGACACCCTCCCTCCTCAACCAACAGTGCCCCTCCACCACCCTCCCCACCCACCAATAATAAAAACCTGTTTACAAGTGGAAAACTATTTACAATAATTTGGGTCTTCAAGCCCAGAGTCAGGAACTGTGGGAGGACCTAGGGGGCAGAGCCCTGGGGCAAGTGCCTGGTAAATTTGCAGATATCAAATTTAGGTGCAGTTAGCCTAAGTTAAGGAGCATTGAGTGTGAGCACATGTAGATGTATGTTCATAGTGTGCATTAAATTAAACTCGTGCATTAACCTGTCTTGTGTAGATGCACCTAGAGAGCAATTATTCCTTCCCTAGTTCCCTCTTGGTCCAGGAAGAAGGAAAACAGTGTGACCTGGACAATATTTGAGAATGGAGGAAAATAAACAATTACTAAAGAGGATAAATAGCAGCAATTAATTGAACAAATGTATTGGACAAATGTGCCCAGGATGTACCTTACTTTAAAAATCACAAGAATGGATTTTTTTTTGCTGGACATTTGAAAGATAGTTCAGTCACTGCATACAATAATACTTTGGACAGAATAGATGCCACAAAACTGCTTTCTAAATGGAGATAAAAAGAATAAAATTTAAAAGCTCTATGGCTATAAATTAATTGATAAATCACACTATAATTCATGGTTGTCACATGGTATGTGTTTCGTACAATAAAGGCCTCTATTATTTGTATAGAAACTGCCTGCTGCCAAAAAGGAAAGAAAAAGTGCATTTCCATAACAAAAAAACATACTGCAAAAGAACTGATGGGACAAATGCAGCTTTGGAGTAAACTCCTTGAAGTCAATAGATTTGTTCCCGAAATCAATGTGGCCTAAAGTATCTACATGTTAAACTGTTAAAGAAAAGATGGTTTCTTGGCCGTCTTCCCAGGGACGAAAAAGGTGATTGCAAAATCAAGTTAACAACATCAGATATTTTTCTTGGATTTATTAATATGAGTGTAACAAGCCGCTCTCCTGAGAAGCATTTTTTTTCTTATTTGCTATCTGCTGCTGGAGGGGCACCCTTGCAGTCCCTTAATGCTTCAACTGTATCTTTTGTCTCGTATCCTGCTTTTACTCACCTTCCATGTCTTGATATCAATATTATTTAGATGGTCTTACAAGCAGGAGACTGCCTATTGTACTTCTATGTTGGGGTTCTCAGCCATGATCTTTCTCTAGCTAGGCCTTCCAGTCTAAACCCACCAGATATGGTTTGACTCTGAGGTTCTAGCTCCTTAATCCTCTCTGGGCCTGTGTCCCTCCTTTTGCTTTCAATATGAAACCCAGGCTTTCTGGGCCAGAGGCACGTCCACTGGGCATAGAGCCAGAAGGCCACAAGTTGAAGGCTGGGTAGTGACTTAGAAAGGGCAACTGTGGGCAGTGGGAGTTCCTTCAACCTGGGCTACTAGCCAAGATTTCCCCATTGGGACCTGGCTTAAAAGTCCTGCACCCAGCTCTGAGATGCTTGCCCTATACAGCTGTACAACTTCATGCACTAGGCCCCTTGGCCTTTGAGGACGGTGCCCAAAGTACTAATGAGGTCTCCTCCTCCCCTACAGCCTCAACCACAAACCACCAGTCTATCCATAAAAAAAATATAAACAATAATTCCATGGGCTGTAACCACAAACAAATAAAAATTAAAGAAGGCAGCATGCCAGCTTACATTATTCTATAGCTCTGTGCTTCTGCTTCTCACCATCTGTTACACTTCTCCTTGTGGAGCTACCCTTGCTTCTCTGAGAGTCCTCAGAAATTTCCCTCTCACAGCAGCCAGACAGGCAGCCAAGTCTCTTTATGAAGCTCTTGAGCATAACCTCCTTCCTCTTTAACTGCTGCCCCCAACTGCCACCAAGCCCAGGGTTTTTATAGCTTGGCATGCCCCCTTCTAATCACATGACTAGCTGGCCAGGTTCAGCTTTTAACCTCTACCCTGCCAGAAGGCTGTGCCCAGAAGGTTCTGGTCTTAAAGGGCGGCCTGCTTTCTAGTAACAGGGCTAGAGGTAATTCATTTCACCAACATTTGACTTTACTAAAATTTAAAGTGATGAAAGATTGCAAATAGAAATGGAGCCTTTAACTCCAGCAGAAATTCCCCATACATTTCTTATGCAAATATGATTGACAAAGTCTAGCTCTGTAATTAGAATGAGAATAGATTAATAATAGAAATGAATGAGAAATACTTTGTTAGAAGAATACACAAGGAATATTTCAAATATCTTTGCAACTTTCGTTACAGGTATAAATAGCTATCTTAAGAATATATTTTAAGAACTGGTATTTTAGAGGGGGTATTTGTTATACATTTCCCTTTTTAAACTCAGATATACCTAGTGAAAAAATACATCCTAATATAACTGTAATAGCCCAATTCATGCATATCTGTCTCTGTAACCAAAAGCACACAAAGGAGTGATGCAAATACCTTTAGATCTAGCCACCTTTGATTCCCTGGCTCAATCAAGCCAGGAGCCTGTTGACAGCTTAGCTGAGTGGGTGCAGCTTTGGTACAAATGCAGGGCAAAATTTGCTCTAGCACTTACAAAGCCATAGTAAGACACCATGACCACTCCTCCACTGCACATCCTCTTTGGTTTGTAGTATATTTATCAAATAAATTAATTAATCCTGGGGTGTTACGGTCATGGGAACATAAATATCTGACATTCTTAACTGTTATCTTTTACCTGGCAAAAACTAGTATGAACTTACCTTGTTAACTGAAAGGGAAAAAAAGCAACCCTTAAAAATCACAAGAGATATTAAATATCAAAGAAAACAAAGTTGTATCTCAGGTCAATTATTTAAAAATCTGTTCATAGTTAATCATTTATTGTATACAAGGAGGCACTGAACATTAGATATTACCACAATTATATTCCTAGAGAAAATATAAACCTGAGGCACTGTCATGACAGAAGTAAACACTGTATGATTGATTGCCTAACTACAGGAAGCATTTATATTTTGGTCAAAGGATTAGATGCTGACAAATTTCCTGTAGACAAGCACAGGCTCTGGTGGGCCTGAGGGATTCCACTTTGTTACCTTTTCTTTTAAAAAAGGAAAGATACAGAAGGTTTTGGTTTACCCCAATTCTTCACAGAAGTGAGACAATGGGAGTGGATTCTGAGACTTGGCTCAGAAATCCATTAAGGAATGAGTTTGGGACATGAGTGAGCCCACTACTGGATATTCTGAGAATTATCACTTTGTTTCAATGCATTGATCATATTTGTTTCTCATCTATATTAAAAGAACCCTTAATTAAACTTACACATTTAAATGAACAAAATACAGGAGGTGTAACAGACGAGCGAGCATGGTCATATTTGTAGGATAATATAAAAAAAGGTCTGGAAAGGACATCACCGAATCATTTAGTCCAGCTCCCTGTCCAAGGTAGGATCCATGTCCAGACTGCCTCTGTCAACTGTCTAATTGACTCTTGACTTTTAGATCATCTAGTCTGACCTCCTTTTTAACACAGCCATAACATTTTACCAAATTATCCCTGACTGAAACCAATAATCTCTTTGGTTAACAGGTATCTTCCAGAAAGGCACCCAGCCTTTATTTAAAGACTTCCAAGTGATAGTGTATCTCTCTCTCACTCCTTTGTCCCAAGCTTTAATCACATCACTAGTTACAAATTATGCTGTAATACATCTAATTTGAATTTGTCTGGCTTCAGTGTTCAGCCACTGTTTCTAATTAAGAATTTCTTCATTAAACTAGAAAGACCGTAAAGTACTTGGTATTTTCTCTCTGTGATGATACTTCCACTTTTTAGCCAAGTTACCTCATGATCTCCTTTTGATAAAATACACTTTGCCTTTCACAAAGATTATTTTTTTATGCTTCACAACCTGATAGGGGTTTAGGAAAGCTGTTATTTGTCAGACAAAAAGGTAGCTTCACATCAGAATTAGAATGAAAAACCTGTACACAGATCCCTTAGAGAAACCAGCAGACCACCAGCCTTTCTGTTCCCCTAGAAGAACATTTATGTATCTGTGCTTCACCCTTCTATCTGTAGAACAGGAACATTTATGGGGATGAAGTGAGGACTGAGGATGTTGTTGACTTATTGGCATAAACATTAAAGTTGTTATTTATTTTTGATGTTTCCTGCGTATCACTGAGCCTAGGGAGCACATGGCCAGGATGGTAGAGATGGAATCTATGAATGGGATTCAGAATATTCAAGCTGTGAAAGAAGTGGGAGAACCTGAAGGTCTGAGATACTCTTGACAAAAACTTTTGTTGTTGTTGGAGAAAACTAGAGACATGTGCTCTTTAATGCACAGCAGCCTATTTTACTGAGCATCAAAGTGTCACATCAAAAACCACGCTAATATGTTAATGAGAAATAAAAATAGGCTACTGAGCATTAAATGTGATTAAAAAAGCATGCACTTTCACTACTGAGCATTAGGGCAGCCTAATAAAAGGTATTAAATTTAATGCACAGTAGCAGAAGTGCATTAATGAATGCGTAGACATGCCTAGTGTGAAGGATAGTGACTGAGCTCAAAGGCCCAAGTTGAGAACCTGTTTTTCACTCTACACATACCTTTTAAAATATTTAGTGTCCACAGAAAGGTGGGTTCAAATATCTGTGCAGCTCACATCACCTTTCCTTCAAATATTAATGAAATGAACTCCAGACATTTCATTATGTTGAAATATTATATCAGGCTTTAACATCCCATCTGCACTATTCAGAAGGTGAAGAGCCAATGAGCATTGTAGAAGTAGGGATTTGCTTTAGTGTTAAAGACTTCTTTTCTTTTCTTCCTTTGTATCCCCACTGTGAGATGTGTCTTCTGCTCTGATCAGCTGCTTACATTGCCTTGTGCACTGATTAGACATCCTGTTCCACAGCTTCCATGGTTAGTGGCACATTTAAATGTATAAAGGAACCACAGGGATGAGGGATGCTATATGCATATATAATATTGTTTACTTTATAGCATTTAATTAGGGCACAATGAATCAGGATTGCAGTCTGGTCAGGAAGCCTTCCTGGAGAACAATTTAGCCTAAGAGTGAATGACAGTGATGGCTCTTCCCTTCAAGAATCATTGTACGTAATAATATACATCCCTCCTAATGAAGCAGTATACAAGTCATAGTTAAGGTCATAGCTGTGAAGAACCAGACTGCAAATCCCCTTCTGGTAATATCACAATGGACCAATGACATAAATGCAATGGTTCATCCCTGAGGGTTAAGGGTTTTTAATTTGCCTTTCTGCTGACTTGGGGCACCTTTCTGAAATTCTACTTGTGCATACGTTCTATGCTTGGTAAACATCTCTGCATTTATAAATTGATATGGCTTTCAAAATCACAGCTTTAATGTTCATAAAATACTGAAAGAATCCTTTAAAGAAAGAAGGGAGAGACAGGCAATGAGAAGAGCATCTTTTCTTGGGCAGAGTTGCCAAGGCTGAAACATGCTGTGAGGCAGGAGTTGGTGTGTGAGCTGGGGAGATGTGAGTGTCTTAGGGCACATCTACATGAGATGCTTAACTGAGCAGTAGCATAGTTTACTGTGCAGTAAGCACATGTGTCTACAAGTGCACACATTTACTGCAAAGTAAAAACCCTTAATCATGAGTGAATTTGCTCCCAGGTAAGCCCTGCCACTAGAGGGCTGGCTTGAAGCTAGACCCATGGCCCCAGGCTGGCAGCTTCTCCTCCCTCAGGGCTGGGCTTCCTGTATGACAGTCCCTGCCTCAGGTCTTTAAAAGCCTGCAGGCATTTTGAGCCCTGAGGCACCCCAGAAGGGAGCCTGACCCACTCCAGGACTCTGTGTCCCTCTGGGCAGGCTGCAGGCCAGCTGTCCCAGCCTGCCTGCATCGTGGTGCCACTGTCTGGAACTACAGTGCTGTGCACCTGCCAGGCTCACACCATTCAGGCCTGCTCCAGCCAGGCCTGCCAGTCCCAGGCTCAGTTGCAGACAGCTTCTGGTTTCTGAGGTCAGCTCCACCTTCCTGCAGCCCACCACCAACAGCCTGCCCTGGGCCTGCAGGTGCTGTGAGTCACTGCTTCAGCTGTGCAGCTGTCACTTCTGTGCCAGGCCCCTGCAATGAACATACCAGGCAGCTGCTCAGGCCTGGCAGCACAGTGACAGCTGTGTGGAGGCCCAGAGAGCTGGTGTGGGACCCACAATGGTCTCATTATTGCTGCTGACCATGTCCAGACCAGTGCCCACCACTTGGAGCTGCAACTGGTCAAGGAGACTGAAGGAGACTGGCAAGCTCATGCCACAGTGGAGTGAGGCAGAGGTATAGCACCAGTTCAAGTGGGCCAGGTGCTCCAACTCCCAAGTCTATGAGGGGTGTCAGGCTGGATGCAGAAGCACAGGCACAACTGATCGGTGCAGCAATGTGGCATAAAGATCAAGGCCTTGTGGGCACAGTGGGTTGTCATCAGAGACCACAATCATTGGCCAGGGAGTACCCGCAAGTCCATGCCTGTATGTGGCAACTGACAGACATTTTCATGCCCCAGGAACCAGGCTTCAGCCATTCTGAGTACAGCAGCACAGGCGGCCTGACTGAGCCCCACCCCCCTAGCCTGGCACTCTGCGTGACCCATCACTGGGGGAGGGCCCTCAGGTATCCAGCCATCCCTTCTTGTCTCCACCATCAGCTCAGGGAGCCTGGACCAGTGCCTGCAGCTCTACAGGCCCAGCCCCTGCCATGAGGCACAGCCAACCATGACACCGCCAGTTGCCAGCAGTGCCAGCTCCACCCCAGTGGGGGCCCTCAACTGGGCACCCACCTACCATGTCCTACCATCTGAGGACACCACCTGGAGCCTCATGCCATTACCAACAGCCATGATCATGTGGAACCACCAGCCTCAAGAGCACCGGCCATGTGGTAAGGCCTGCACTGGGAGGAGGGCCCTCTGCCCTCAAACCCCTGCCCCTGCTCCCCCTCCCCACCTGGTCCACCGACACTTCCCTGCCCCTGGGATCCCGCCCCTCTTCTCTCCCCACCCCAGCACATAGGGAAGTGGACGATCATGCAAAACTTTATTGAGCTTCATGTGCCCCTGCAGCTAGATGGACATGGGCCTCTCACATGCCAAGAAATGCATTGATGCCAGCAGCAATCTCTTCCTTGGCAGTGGGGAGCAGAGATGTGTAGCATAGCCACAGGTAGCCCTCCAGGTGATGGAGGATGCAGGGCAGCCGGGGCTTGCTCCTATGCTGTCATAGCAAATGCACAAACAGGTCCTTATACATGCTTTGAGCACAGTGGTACCACAGGGGGAGTGGGGAGAGGCCTGGCTCTGGGGCACCTCCCTGGAGAAGTCCCTTGCGGGGAGGGTGGGGAAGTGGGCAGGTTCTTGTCGCAGTCATCTGGGAGGCCTACGCCCTAGCAGGTAGATTATGTGGCCTGCCAGGACAGGTGGCAGGCAGAGGACAGGCCCAGCAAGGTGTAGGACTGAGTGGATCTGGAGTTCTGGGAGCTCCTGGCCCTGGAACATGATTGACTAATAGGGCAGTGCAGGCCACAGACAATCACTGCCAGATGCTGGACACTGTTCTGGCCATAGCACTTGCCTTCATGCTGCCCATTGTTCAGCACCTGACCCTAGTCCCACCTGCTACCTGGCAGCCACCTGTTGTCCAGCAGCAGGCCCGTGCCTGGGCCTAGAAGGAGGTCCTTCATCCCTTTCATGCAACCAGGAGTCCCTGGCCCTGCCCCCATCCCAGTTCCTGTGCCACCCAGCCCCCCAACCTGTACCCAGTCCTTCTGCTCACCCCAGTTCCACACAGGCACAGAGCCAGAGCTAAAGCTGCCTGTGGTGGGGAGAGGACTGCATGATGGCCCTGCTGGCCCTGGACACTGGCTGCCAGAGGGGAAGCCTTCCATATTGGGGGAGCACCAGCCACCATCTCCCTTGGATGAGCCCCTCACCCAGCGCACTCACTGCAGTGTGTATACGCGTGGGGGAATGACTAGAGGCTGGGGTGCTGGCCACCTGTCCCCAGGCTCTGCTCCCTAGGCACCCCTACCCCATGGCCCCCCACCCCAGGACAGCACACAAAGGGCGTTTTCATAGGAAAGTATGTAGTTTTCATGAGGGAAAATGTTGCTTATTATTAGTAGGGGAGGCGGATGGTGGAGCTGCTTTGTTAAGGAGGAAGTGGAGCTCTGTTTGTTGGGAAGTGGGAGGAAGGGGGATTCTGATGTGAGGGGAATAAAAATTTGCTCTTTTGAGACATGTCTGCAGTTAGCATGGTGCTGGGGGTGGGCAGGCTGGGGTGCGGGATCTGTGGGCTGTGGTGCAGGCAGGAGAGCAGGGAGTGATGGAGGAGGTGGTCAGCCAGTACCTCCCGCACCCGATGCCCTGGTTCCTACTGGTGCGTGTGCAGCTCTCCTGAGGCCTCAGTGGGGCAGGGGGTGGGGAGAGGGCTAATGCTGCCATTGCAAGTGGTACTTACACTGCTAGGACTCCGTGAACTGCACTTCCACTGCCCAGGCCTTGTGGAAGAGCTCTCCCTGGACCTTGTAGATGTTATGCAGCACACAGGCTGTGACAATGACCTGGGGGAGGTTGCTCTTGGCAAACTTGAGGTTGTAAGGGTGCATCAGCAGGTGCAGAGGTGGTGGGGCTGCAGCCCAAGAGGGCAAACCAAGGGTGGTCTAGGCAGTGGCATCCTAGAGTCCCTTGTCGATGTCCCTGGCAGGGTCTGGCCAGATGTACGGGGTCTCAGTGGCATGTGTGAGGTGGCAGCCCTGGGATGGCACACAGTGGGGGGGCAGGCAGTCATTGTGTGCTAGGGAGCCGGAGGGTTGAGATGGCTATAGATCAGGTAGCAGTCAATGTTGCAGGCCAGTAGGGATAGCACTGCAGCCAGCAGGAGTGCAGGGCACTGGTCATCACTGCTAAGGGCAGGGGCAGTGGCAGGAGCAGCCCTGGTGTGGGGCGGCAGAGGCAGTAAGGAGAATGCTGCCAAATGCTGTCTTTGCACTGCACATGCTGCTTCTGACCAGGGAAGTGGCTGGCCAGAGAGCAGCAAGGGAGGCAGGCTTTTGAAGAGGGCTGCCTGCTGCTAGAAGCTGTGGCCAGAGCCTGCAGCTCCCCTCAGTGGTGGCAGTGGCCATTGCAGGGCCCCGGAAAGTGGGAGCAGATTGGCTGGAAATGTGATCCTAATTCTCTGAATGTGTAGATGCCTGCCCAGCACCGTTTTACTGCAAGTAATTTACTCACAAGTAAACTCGTGCCACAGCAAATGCATGTGTAGACATGCCTCTAGTATCCATCTTTTACTTTCCAGATCATAAAAAGTTATAACTGAGGCTCCTGTAGTGTATAAGCATGCAAGGTGGCTTGAAGGCCCAGATATTTCGTTCTCCACCCCAATGACCTCTCTTCTGTCTTCTTTACCAAGGGTCATGTCCTATGCAGAGTAAAGTGGGGGTTGTTTCTGGATGTTCTTCTCATTGATATTTTCCAGCTCTTGCTGTTTGCACCTCCTCAGTCTAATGCATGCAAATTTTGAAGTTTCAGGTCCATGCCATCTGGATGCCAATTAAGGGGCAAAATATGTGCTTGAGAGAAGAGATGAGAGAAGATATATGGAAATAATTTAGAATTTAGAAAAAGATTGATGTGTAAACCCAAATACATGCTCACACATATTGCATGCTATACTATGTCACCCTGGATCACATGAACTCATTGTATCTGCAAAACGAAAAGTCACATGCTCCTGAGTTCATGGTGCTCTTTGAAAATGGACAATACACATCCTTAGTGTTTCCAGGATGCTCGGATGCTATCCTGCGTGGCTACTATATAGGACTGAGGTAGGAAATAGCTTCTTATAGATTCATTCTGGCGTGAACCAGGCTTTTCTCTAACTCTTAAGCAAGGTCAGATGGTGAAACAGCAAGAGATGTGGCAAAGGCACGTAAGGTGATTCCTAAATTACAATATCATTTTCTTAACAGAGAACTGAAGGGTGAGAAAAATCACAGGTAGGCATGTTCACACTATGGGATATGTGGAAATTAGTTCAAATAAAAGCCCTATAATAAGCATGTCCTCCCCCTTGAACCAATCCTAACAGCACATCTGGAAGTTTTTTCTAAAAATGACAAGGAATAAGAATATCTTCACGTCCACTCCTTTATAAAACTTAAGCGTTCTGTTTTGTTAGTGCCCTGGCAGACAGGTTCAAAAGTGACTAGCTCTCTGGTCCTACATTAAGTTCTAGTTAAGAGGATGCAGTTCACGCAGAATACCTGTAACATGTTTTTCTTTATGCTGTACTAAGCCATAATGGTAAGCTTTTACTCACTCCATTTTTTATCTATATACAGGAATAATCACCTCATTGTTGGACCAGTCCACTGGTACTCCAAGTCTTCTGTAGTTCTGAAAGAAAATATTTTAAATGAGTTTGATATTTCATTCAGTTGATAAAGATAAATAATTTTATTTGATAAGTAACCTGAATAAAACTATAAATTGCTAAGTATGAATGTGTCTTTGCAGGGGCAAAAGATGAAAAGGGCTTCACTGGGTGAGAAAAACTGCAGCTGTGGAATCTGTTCACCTACTTTTACAGTTCAAACCTCAGATTAGGAGCTATAACAGAACCTGTATGTTGACATTAGTAGTAAGGTTGGCCTCTTTCCTTTGTTGCAAATTCATGGATCCAGGTGATGTTCATCTGAGGGCAGAAAGTAAACCCCATATTTTTTTTGCTCACTGCACCCTTGTACATAAAGCAAATGCATAGAAAGATCTATTCCCCTTAAAAATACACAGATTATAATAGGTCTCGGGTTGACTTGTCTGTTCATTAAATGTGTTTTGTGACAGCATTCCCACAAATGGATTAAATAATAGCTATTTAATCCATTGGTCAGACTGACAATTTAGAAGGATCCATTTACATAGTGACTCTGCCAGTTTTGTAATGCTGACCACAGTACTGTCAGCTGAGCACTGTGGTATGGATTAGATGCCCTAAGAGGATGGTGTGAGGTAGCATTTACCTGAAAACTCTGTATATGGCAGGCCTCCAGCTTTAAATAGGTATTTTGGAAAATGAGCTGAATGGTTCAAGTTTCTTCAAATTCCATCAGCTAGTTTCTGTAAGGTTTGGCCTCTGTACAGCAGATGAAGCACCCCAGAATTTATTTGTTATTGAAATGTGTGTGTTTCTTTTCCAAATGATCAATAAAGGAATATTTAAAATGCCATTTCAGAAACAGAAGAGTCAATAACTAAACTCTTTTCTAAGACTGCACAACTCTCTCCTTTCTCCCACCCCTACTAGACCACACTCAATCATCACCATGGTATTGAGAGATTATTTCAATCTGCTCCATATAATCATCAAAACCCCTTCTGTTACACACCCTCCTGATTGTTATACTTCTTCACCATGTCTACCATAAAAAGACAGGCACTTGCATGCTACAGTGATCAGTGGGGGATTAGCATTCACAGATGGATAGATTAAGAGAAAAAGAAAAGAATTAACAATATCACCTATTCAGATAAGTAACATAGGTGAAGAAAGCTGCCATGGAGATAAAATACTTTTATTTTCACTAATTCAAAACAAAGTCTCACATTGCCAAATAATTATGTATATAATATATATGCCTAGCATTTATGCTTGCATGCATGTCTGCACATGCACGCACGCATGTGCGCGCGCGCACACACACACACCCCTCCACCATTGATTCCAAAGAATCTCAGTGAATTTATGATGCTATTAAACAAATTAAACAGTGTTGCTGAAATGCAGTCTACTTTGGGGCAGAGGGCTGTAATCAGATGCATAATTGGTACATACCATATTGCTCAACGGTGAAAGGGATATTTTAGCCAAGGATATCCCTGGTTATATGAAACATGTAATTGGATTTTCAATTAAATTTATTAATTATGTAAGGCTGGAATATGTCTACAAGGTTTGGAACATGTGGTCCCAAGAAACTAGATGGCCAAACAGTCTGAAGACCCATTGCCAAAATAATGAGTTTTCCTGCTCAGAGACTGTCTTCCTGTTAGTATACCTACAATGCCAAGCATAGTGGGATTTTGACTCATGAGAGGAGACCTTCTCTGTACCTCTTCAAGTTCTATTATCTAGTTTTTGAGGTTGGGGGATCAAAACATCATGCAATATTCATGATGTAGATACAGCATAAATTTATAAATGGTCGTAATCATACTTAACATAATGATACATAAATGTTATAATTCCTGATGCAACCCTGTTCATGCACCTGTGTTCTGTGTGACAACCTCTTTTTGAGGTTTGCATGCCCCCCACTGGTATGCGTGTTTATGGATGCGGATAGATGAGTAAGACAAAGTGAAAGAGCTATCTAATCCTTCTTCCCAGAACTATTTGCCACATCTGCAGTCAAACACTCAGGTCTTGGATTCGCATCCTCATTTATCTATGAATTCACTGGGTACATCCCCACGAGTGCTCATGCATTTCCCTGGGGACAAATAGCAATGGCACATAGTTGTGCTGCTGCTACTTGTCCCTGGGGAACGCCCCTGCACTCACGCAGTAAAATGTGACAAATTTCTCTGGGTGGGATAGGGGAGGCTGAGCCTGGCATCTGGGCTGGCCCCACGAGCCTTACTTGGAGTCCTAAGGGCTTTCTGTGGTTGTAGCGATGGTGATCTGGGTGCGTGGAGCCTGGTTGGAAACTGAAGTATGGCTCTGGCCAACCAGGCTCTGGTGACTTGCTGTAGTCATGTACGTGGCCCAGCTTTTTTTGGCACATTTTTTTTAGATACCAGGATTTCCTGGTATCTAATTTTGGCTCCACTTCACAAATATGCAGCGCAGAAAACATAACATATTGTCATATGCACCACATGCATTTTGCAGTGTCTCAAAAACCTTTGCGGTACCACAAAGTGCATATTCTCGTTCATTTGGATGTGCTCAGCCTGTTTACTGGAAGACTTTCAAATTTATATTGAGGGATGCTTATGTTTGATTGTGTTAATGTTTTATCTGCATTTTAACAGTTTGGGTCAATGTTCCCTGTGACTTGTGTGTCAGTCTAGCATGGAGCAACCCTAAGCTCAGGAATGACAAAGGAGGCTAAGGGAAGCTTTTTCCAAGAGTTTTTGCCTCAAGCCTCCCAGAGAAGTGTACTTGTTATATATATATCCCTATAATACTTTCAGATTGTGGTCTGCTACCCAGTTGTTTTTAAAAGAGCTATAATGTCTGAAGTAGACATAGTGGATCGGGTTGCAACCTATATCTAATGGAGTCTAGAAAAGCTGAAATCCTTGAGCTCACTGTGTGCTTTAATGCATAGTATCCTATTCTACTGCACATTATAATATCACAGCAAAACCAGTGCTAATATGCTAATACACAGTAGAATTAGTCTACTGCACAATAAGTATCACTAAAAAGGCATTTGCTTTTGCTACTGAGCTTTAGTGCAGCCTAATGCGCCTTTATGTTAGAGGTACTAAATTTAATGTGCAGTAGCAAAGCACATTAATGAACATGTAGGTGCACCCAGTGTCTAAAAGAGCTAGATAGTATATCAGCATCTCCCTGGTAGCAGTGTGCAACTACAGAGCATTCCCACAGTGGTGGTAAAGAGTGGTGGTAGAGTAATATCTCCCAATGGTGGTGAGGAGTAGTGACAACAGTAGTGGAACAGTATCCTCCTCTCCCCTCAACAGTAGTTAGGCAAGGGGAAGGTTTGGGATAGCAGCTATATTAGCTAATAAGTTCACCCTAATAAGTTCACCCTGTGTGGGACCAATAGAGCTCTGTATTTATTGCCTGTGATCAACTGTTAAATAATTCATTAAGGTGGGCTTCGGACTATTAGGTATTTCTCAAGATTGTTAGTTTATCCCATGTACCCACCCCTTCAATAAACTGTTATAGTTTAATACTGCTCACGATTGGGGAACTCTGTTCACACTGGAACACCCAGGTAGCTTTTATTTTCCCAGGTTTCCGGATGGTAGCTCAGTCCAAGAGAGTAAATTTGCCTAAAACCCCTAAAAATCAACTTGGACCTTGTTGCTGCCATCCTGCACCTGGCAGAAATGTTACACTAACATTTTATTTACCTATTTGACTCAACACTTGAACATTGCACTGATGTTTTAGTGACCTGTCCACAGCAACTCCAATAGCTGTTTTCTGTAGATAAACTAGAGTTCAGCAGTGTTTATGTATGTATTGGGTTATTTTTGCTGCATGCCTCACTTTGTGCTTATCAGCATTTAATTTAATCTGTTTTTTGCTGCCCATTTGCTTAGTTTTTCTACATTTCTTAGCAGTCCATTCTTTTAACCTCTCTGAATAATGTTGTGTTGTGTGCAAACTTGGCAACCTTATTATTCACTCCCCTTTCCAGATCATTTACAAAGATTAAAATGTCACTGGTTCCAACACAGATCCCTGGGGGACACCACTGTTTCCGTCTTGCTAGTCTGAGAACAGATCATATACACCCAATCTCAGTATTCTGTTCTTATGCCATTTCTGATTCATAAGTGGACCTTCCCTCTAATCCTATGAAAACCTAAGTTCCTTGAGAGCCTTTAATGTGAGATTTTGTCAAAGGATTTTTAAAAGTCCATATATGCTATATTGACTGGATCACCGTGATCCATGCTTGTTCACACCTTTAAATAAAAAGGTAGTTAGCTATGTTATTTGAAGTCAAGAAGAAGGCGGGATAGACTTGCACCTTAACGAAATGTGTGTGTGGGTGTGTGTGTGTGTATGTGTGTGTATAAAATCACAAGTCTGTATATGTATACGTCACAAGCTTTTATGGGCTGAAGGTCATTCCTTCAGATGCTGTGGAAGGATGAGCACAAAGCAGTGTATTTTTACACCACCTTTAAAGAACTCAAATGGATTGACGAGGCACCTTTAGAAAAGCTATACTGATTTTTCCTCACCACATCTTATTTATCCATCTGTTGAACAATCTTATTTTTTAAATTATAGTTTGTATGAATTTACCAAGAACAGATGTTAGACTCACTGGCCTGCTTGCAAATTTTTAACTTTTTCAGGTGCCCTTTTTAATTCCCTTCTAATTATTATCCTTGGTTTTGCATAATTTCCTCCTTAAAAGGTAAAAGTTATGGGGGTAATTTCCCACCCTATTGCAAGGATGTCAAACCCCGTTACTTGGCATTACTATTACACAATGGCTAGCAATAGGTAGCACTTGTACTAAGCCCCATGCACTATTTACAACTATATCAAGAACAGCCTTTCCTCTCATGGGTTCCATTACTAATTGTTTCAGAAAACTACCATTTATGGTATCTAGAAATGGAGGCCTTTTCCTGCCCAAGTGTAGGCGGGGGCTGAACCTGACCATCTGATGATCCTTTCCTGCTCCTAACATCTATGAATCTATGAATCTTGCTCTCAGATGAGATTTACCCAGTATATCTGAGGACAGAAAGCAGGGCAGTGTGGCATCTTATAGACTAACTCATTCATTTATATGAGGATAGCTGAAGTTGTCCATTATAATTTTTTTCTTTACTTTTTCAGCCTTACTCAATGTCCTTAACATTTCTATTTCACTGTTTCCATCCTGGCCTAGGGTTTGACAGTATATCCTGGGCGCATCTACATGAGACATGTTACTGTGCATTAGCACAGTTTACTATGCAGTAAGCATGTGTGTCTACATGTGTGCATGCTTACTGAGCAGTAAAAACTATTAATACTGCTTAAATTTGCTACTTGCAAATGCAAGTAGCAGATTTAAGCAAAATTAGGTAATGTGCACTAGCATATGTGCACATGCAACCTGGGAGCAAGTTTGTTCCAGGGTCTACCCAGCCACTAGGTGGCCAGCCTGAGGCCAGCCCCAGGTCTTCAGGTTAGGAGTCTCTCCTGGCTCAGGGCTGGGTTGTCTTTATGGCAGCCCCTGTCTGCAGGCTATAAAAGCCTTCAGACATTTTGATCCCTGGGGCACACTCATCAGGGCACCTGAGGGCACTGCAGGCCCTGTGTGTTGCCCTGGAAAGGCCACAGGCTACCTGTGCCTGCCTGACACTACCCCAGCACCGCTGCCTGGCACCGCGGTGCTGCACGGGTGTCAGGGCAGTGCTGCCAGGGCCAGAGGGGTGCTTAAGGGTGTTTCAGGCTGCTACAGCCCCTGGCCAGGCCTGTCAGCCCCCCAGGACTGCCTGCAGGCAGCTTCTGAGCAGCAGAACCAGCCCCTCCTGCCTCCAGCATGCCTCCAGCAGCCTGCCCTGAGGCTGCAAGTGCTTCTGGGCATTGCCTCTGTTGTTCAGCTGCCATCCTGTGCCATGCCCCAGCATGGCCAGGTCTGGTAAGACTAGGACAGCCATGCAGGGGCCCAGAGAGCTGGCATGGAACCCAGCATGATGTCATCCTCCCTGCCCAGGCCTGTGAACACATACATTTGGACACCCATGTTCTCCACCCAGGCCCCCAACTGGAGCCAGAAAGAGACTGGCGATCTTGTTTTGCTGTGAGACAGAGGTGCTGTACCAGTTTGAGCAGGGTAGGCACCCCAACACCCACAATTATGAGGCTCTGTTAAACTGGATGAGGGACTAAGGGCACAACAGTTGGTGCAGCAGTGTGCAAAAAGATCAAGGCCTTACAGGCACAGTGGGTCTCCATGACTGATCATAGTCATTGGTCCAGCTATGCCTGCAAGACCATGTTTTTTATGTGGCAACTGACCAACATTCTGGCATCCCAGGATCTAGGCCACAACCATGCATTTTACACCAGCATGGGAAGCCTGCCTGAGCTTCTTCCCTGGCCTGCCACCGGAGGAGGGACCATCAGGCATGCAGAGCCATGTCCTGCTCAGCTACTTGACTGCAGTTTCCATGAGAAGCTCAGGGAGCCCTGGCCAGTGCCTGCTTCACCAGCTGTGCAGCCCCAGGCCAAACATAAGGTTTGGCTGGCCATGACATCAGGGTGCCTTCACAGAGTGTCCCATGAGTCAAGGACACCAGGAGCAGCCACACACTGTCTCCAACTGGGACGCCCACTCTGAGCCACCACCCATGCCAGCCCTGGCCATGTGGTAAGCCCTACACAGGGAGGAGGGCCCTCCCTGCCTCATCCCCCACCCTGGCTCCTTGTCTTTGTCTCTGCCCTACCTCCTCACCCAGCCAGCACACACTCCCCTGGTCTTAGATTCACCTCCACAGCATGCAGGGAAATGAGAACAGTGCAAAACTTTACTAAGCAGCCTATGCCCTCAGCTAGGATACCATGAGCCTCTAAAACACCAAGGAATGCATCAGTGGTGGCAGTGATGTCTTCTTGAGCTGTGGGGAGCAGAAATGTGGAGTGAAGCCACAGGTATCCCTCCAGGCAGTGGCAGAAGTTGTAGAGCAGCCTGGGCTTGCCCCCTGAACCATCAAAGCTCAGGGTCCCAAACCAGGAGTGCAGGCACACCTAGGGCACCATAAGATCAACATCAGCAGGCTGTAATAGCTTGGGCACCCCTCAGCCTGTGCGAACAGCTCCTCGTGCACTGCCTAGGGCACACACAGCAAGGGCATGTTCAGGACCCAGCAGTGGCATGCTATGGGGCCCTAAGGTGCCACCCCAAAGAAACCCCCAGCAGGGAGGACAGGAGTGTGGGCAGCTCCTCATCACAGTTGTCTGGGAGCCCTGGGCTCCCTGAGTCCAGGTGCCATGGGCTAGGTGGCAGCGCAGCAGAGTGGTTGGCCTGCAGGAGGAGGGGGGAAGCAGGGTCTAGCTGTAGCAGTAGATGCTGCCAGGAGCCTAGCCTTTCCTGCTCTGGGAAGTAGTCAGGGAAGGCAAGCAGCCTGCCAGCCCCAGGGAGTGCATGGAGATGGGAGGCTTGGCCAGCAGTCTCCTGGGTCTGGGCCTTCCTGGTCCAATTTAACATGGTCCCTGGGCACCTATGCATGGCTGACCACCAAACTGAGGTCAGGCAGCAGACCGCCCCAGTACAGAGCTTCTTATCTCTAAAATGTTGCAAACTCTCACAAAAAGTGGGACCATGACCATTGGCTTTTCCCCAGCACTGCTAAGAATCTGGTTAATGTATCTTGTGAGGTCCACAACCTTTGCAGCAGTCCTTCCTCACACTGCATACCAAATTGTTTATATTCCTAATAATGGAATCCCCTATAACTAAATCCTTCCTACTGATTGGGATCCAACCCTAGAGAGAGAGCCTCAGTGCAAGAGGATCCTGGGACTTGTGCTGGAGAGGGGATCTCGACTATAGAGTGTTTCCCCCCTCTTCAGCTTGATGACCACCTGTCCTGAGACTTTGCTTCTCCTCAGCAGCATCAGAACTCGCAGAATGGAAATAGGACTGCTCTCTTACATCTCTGTAGATCTCATCTAAATATCTTTCTACCTCTCTCAGTTGGTCCTGTTCAATGATTATCACCTTGGTCCCTGAGTACCAGAATTAGGTGCTAACTTTAGTGTGGAGTTTTTAACATATTTCCTTTCTTTTAAGGATATCTTTTCTCCTTATGAGACTTCCCTGACACTGGTGCCTGCCCTTCTAGTGGAATAGAAGTGTCTAGGTTTTAAAAATTGCATGTTGTGAGACGTGGTAAATCCTCTTCAGGGATGGGCTCAGCAAATAGTTATTGTAAGAAGGGTGCTTGGAAGAATGGAACAGAGATGAGACCACTCTATTTATAAGTTGTTTGCAAAGGGAACACTAAAAGATTGGAACACCCAAAGGAATACTTTTATGAAGAGATCAAACCTCAGAAGGGTTTGGAGTCACATAGTAGTGTGAAGTATACTCCTTTAAATTGTTTGTCCCAGGTGACCATAGCTATTAGAGCAGAGGAAGAAAGTAGCACTCCAACCCTAGGAAATAAAGATCTAAGTCTCTTTTAGCAGACCCTAGATTTACAAAGGATAGATATTCACACTTGAAGGGGAATAGATCAAGTTCCCAAAAATGATCTTTTTGCCTCCTCCCCTCTGGCTCTGTTCACCAAGCTTCAGTACTGGTCTTCTCTAAGTATAACATTCATTTGGTACCAAACTTTTGAATCAAGGTATGTAGAAATGGCATTTCTGATACTGATGCCTTCAGCTCCTCTGCTTACAGTACCAGGTAGAATTAGCCAGTCTCTCAACACTGAGCCCTACTATCCTGTACCTTCTAGCCTTCTAAACTGACTCTATCTGAGTACTATCTTTTCCTTCCGCCCCTCCACACTGTTCCTTGTACCAATCCCAGTCTCCTAACCCACCTAGTCCCTGACTCTACTCCTTAAGTTTCTCATCCCAGTCTCAGTCTCCTTGTTCAATCAGTCATGCAGTCCTTGACAGGATTCTCTATCGTCCTCTCATATACCTCCTTCAACTTAGTCTCCTTGTCAAATCATTGCTAGTTCTCCCGCTAGTGGCTTGACTTTTTGTCTTTTGTCTCTTTTTCTAGGCAGATTGACCCTCCTAGCTCATAATTATGGCAATGATGATGATTATAGAATCATAATCATAGCAAATTAAGTTTGGAAGGGATGTTAAGAGGTACTTTAGCTCAACCCTCTGCTCAAAGCAGGACAATCCCCAACTATAACATCCCAGCCAACTCTTAAATCCTCCAAGGATGGAGATTCCACAACCTCCCTGAGTAATTTGTTTCAGTATTTTACAACCCTTCTTGTGAGAATTTTTTTCCTAATCTAACCTAAACTTCCCTTGCTGCAACTTCAGTTCATTGCTCCTTGTTCTCTTATCTGCCACCACTGAGAACAGTCTAGTTCTATCTGCTTTGGAACCACCCTTCATGTAGCTGAAGTCTGCATTAAATCTGCCCTCAGGCTTCTCTTTTCCAGACTAAATAAGCCCAGTTCCCTCAGCCTCTCCTCATAAACCATGTGCCCCAGCCCCTAACCATTTTCATTGCCAGTATTCTTTCCCAGCAGATGTTAGGGTGATTAAAGTCCCTCATGTGAACCAAGATCTGTGATTGGGAAAATTCTGATAGCTATTTGACAAAGGTCTCATCCACTTCATCCTCCTGGTCTGGTGGTTTATAGTAGACACCCATTACAGCATCACCCTTGTTACTGTCCCTTTTGACTCTCACCCAGAGACTTTCAACAGGCCCATCTCCAGTTTTGTACTGGAGCTCTGAACAATCATACAGCTCTTTTACATAAAGTGCAACTCCTCCTCCTCTTCTTCCATGCCTGTCCTTCCTGAACAGTTTATATATATCCATGACAGTGCTCCAGTCATGCCAGCTGTCCCATCAAGTCTGTTATTCCAATCATATCATAAGTCTGTGACCGTGTGAGGACTTCCAGTTTTTCCTGCTTGTTTCCCAGGCTCCATGCATTCGTGTACAGACATCTGAGGTAATTAGGGGATTGCCCTACTTTGTCAGGAAGAATGAGAAGTTCTCCCGTGTTGCCCTCTTCTGCTTGCACCCATTTCATAGTATCATCATAGTATCATAGTATCTAGGGTCAGAAGGGGCCTACAGCAGGCCATCTAGTCTGACCCCATGCCAATGGCAGGAACGAGTGCCAGGGTCACAGGACCCCAGCCAAGTACCTATCTAATCTATTCTTAAAGGTGCCCAAGGTAACAGCAAGAAAAACTACCCTAGGAAGCTGGTTCCACATCCTAGCCACCCTTACTGTGAAGTAGTATTTCCTAATGTCCAACCTAAATCTGCTCTCCAGTAACTTGTGACCATTGGTCCTAGTTACCCCTGGTGGTGCCCAGGAAAAAAGAGCCTGCCTTGTTTCCCCACTTACCTCAGAGCTTTGATCTCCATCCCCAGTGAACTTAGTTTAAAGCCCTCCTCACTAAGTTAGTGAGCCTGTCTGTGAAGGTGGATCCCGTCTCCCTTCATCAGGTGGATCTCCTCTTTTACTAGCAATCCTTCTTCTTGGAACATCCCATGGTTGGAGAAGCAAAAGCCCTGCTGGTGACACCGTCTGTGTCATGCATTAAAACCATGCATTAATCTTCAGGATGTGTCCAATCCTGCCTGGGCCCTTCTCCCTGATTGGAAGGATGACCTGAGTCCCCCTCCCCTTCACCCTTGTTCCCAGAGCCCTGAAATCACTTTTGACCTCCTCAGGGTTTCTTCTGGCAGTACCATGGGTGCCCACATGGATGAGCTGCATAAGGTAGTAGTCAGAGGGCTGGGTGAGTTTTAGTAATCCTTTCATCACATCTCAGATTCAGACTCCAGGCAGGCAGCAGATGTACCTAGACAATATGTCAGGGCACCCAACGGGTCCCTCCATCCCTCACAGAACAGAGACTCCAACCACCACCATCTGTCACTTCCTCTTGGTAGAATGGTCTTAATCCTTCCAACCTTAGGAATGTCTGGCTTGGCCTCCTCCACCAATAGGACGTGCTTCTTCTCCATTGGTAGGGTTCCATATCTGTTTTCCAGGCAAACTACTGCGGGTGGAGATGAAGATGGTGGATCTGCCTCACAGGTACAAGCAAAGGATGAGCTGGTACTGGTTTCTGGCACTGTGACATCCTTCAATCATTTTTCTAGGTCCCTTAATCTGTTGCATCTCTCTTGCTGCCCTTGTTCCATGCCAACCTTCCTTAGCAAACTCACTTCTAAACTGGCCTGTTCACTGCTTCTTGGTCCTGAAAGAGTCCTTTTCCCCTCCTTCTTCTCACCAAGCTTACAGGAAATGAAGGTGAGAGAGAGTTTCCAGGCAAACTCCTTAGCAAACTGCCCCTTATTCAGGGCTCTAGTTAAGTTTGGCCATCATGACACACATGACCAAATCAGAGCTATATAAAACAAGGAAAGAAGAGCAGAAGACTCCATGTGGTACATAGGAATGACCCCAAACTATTCTATCTCATTTGTGAAGCTCTTATCTTGTATAGTGAGTGACACCATATGCCCTCCAACAGGCAGGCAAGAGCTCCAAGATTTAAAAAAAATACTATGCACACTCTCTTTAGTCATCTCCAGACTCACCAGTGACTTCCCTATTTACTGAAAGACTGTGATCCCCATATCAAGGGACTGATGCTGTTGCTGCTGATATGCATTTGTATTTAAATTCTTTAATGTAGAATTAAGCTCATATGCACAGCAAAGCAGATTTTAATGTATTAGGTCAAGGAAATCACCTTACTCTGAAGGGTTACATATAGTTTCATAGTAGCTAGGGTCAGGAGGGACCTGAACAGATCATGTAGCCTGACCCACTGCCACAGGCAGGAATGAATGCTGGGTTCACAAGACCTCAGACAGGTGATCATCCAACCTCCTCTTGAATTTTCCCAAGGTAGGGGTGAGGACCACTTCCCTGGGAAGTTGGTTCCAGATTTTAGCCACCCTAACTGTAAAATTGCCTTCTGATCTCTAACCTAATCCTATTCTTCATCATCTTATTACCATTGTCCCTCATCACTCCAGATGGTGCTGGGAAGAAAAGGGCTCTACCTATTTGCTGTTGATCTCCCCTGATGAGTTTGTAGGCAGCCACCAGGTCCCCGCTCAGCCTCCTCTTGCTAAGGTTGAACAGGTTCAGGTCCCTCAGTCTCTCCTCATATGGCCCGTCCTGCTGCCCTCTCACCAAGTGGGTGGCCCTCCTCTGAACCCTCTCCAGGCTGGCCACATCCCTTTTAAAGTGCAGCGCCCATTACTGGACACAGTACTCCAACTATGGCCTGTCAAAGTCACATAGAGGGGGAGTATCACCTCTCTGAACCG
>JAGPOW010003642.1:65107404-65121817 GCA_030014935.1 Caiman crocodilus | reverse complement strand
GCTGATGAAGATGTTAAACAGTGTGGGCCCGAGGATCAAGCGCTGGGGGACCCCAATGCTCACATCTCACTAGGTTGAGTACAATCTGTCCACCACTATCCTCTGGGTGTGACCCATCAGCCAATTTTTTACCCATCCAACTGTGCAGGCATCAATGCCACAGTCACTTAATTTATTGATGAGGATGGGGTGAGAGACAGTGTCAAACGCCTTCTTAAAGTCTAGAAAGGCATAGAAAGACTACATCCACGGTGATACCATCATCCAAGGATTTAGTTACTTGGTTATAAAAGGCAATTAGGTTGGTTAGGCAGGACCTGCTTTTGATGAACCCATGCTGATTGCCCCTGAGCATGATCTCCCCTTCTGGCCCCCCACAGATCTGCTTCTTGACAATTCTGTCTAAGATCTTCCTAAGCACCAAGGTGAGGCTTACAGGCCTATAGTTACTTGGGTCCTCCTTCCTCTCTTTCTTGAAAATTGGGACCACATTAGCCAGTTTCCAATCCCCTGGCACCTGGCCAGATGACCACAAATACAGCCGGGACAAGTGCTCCGCGATGACCCTGCCAGCTTCCTCAACACCCTTGGGTGGAGGGCATCTGGACTGGCAGATTTAAAAATATGCAAATATGATGAGTGGAATTTGTTCAGTTGCATGTAAAAATTGCTGTTAAATTTCCTTTCATTACCTTATGGTCAATCTTTCTTTGAAATACGTAGAGAAATTCATGTGACAATATTAGTCCAAGGAGTCACACAAAGTTGAAAGACCTGGCTAGAAACAATTAATTTTTTTAGCAATTAAATATTGTAGCTGTTATTTGACTCCTTAACTTGCTTCTTACTTTTCCTCAACATTCACCATATCTGACATTGTACACAGTGGTTATTTAAGAAAAATATCATCAGATAATTCCACTCTGACTGTTTACCAGTGATGAAATAGAATTTAAGTCACTGGCATTTAGTTATCTTACTATATGAGTGGTGAATGGGTCAAGCAGATTTTTAGCAGGATATAGCTATGTATAATTATTAGGCTGCACATTTAAATAAGACTCATTCAAAGTATTCACTGAAAGAAAATTCTATCAAATGAAATTCTTCCTAAATAAATGCAGACCCCTTTTTATTTTCCTCCCGCCCTCTGCCAAATCTAATGAACTATTCCAAGACTATTTTGCCAGCTTAGCAGTGTACATTGTATCTACTGAAGCTTTTTGCATATACTTCATTGTTTGCAGAGATTCAGTCATTTCCTGTCTCTATGAAAATCTCATCTAACAAAACTTTTGCCCAACTAAATAAAATGTCACTCTAAATAATTGTTGAGGTGGGCTTGGCTTCCACTAGCATTTATTTAATAAACACTGTTAGCTTTTTATTTTCCATGCAGTAATTATGCTGTCACAATAGCATTTGTACTGAAATTGTGTCCAATGTCCACTTTACAGCATGATTTTGTGATCTAGAAACATAATAATCTCACAATTAGTACCAGTGACTATTCTAAAATAAAAAATAACATTAACATGATATGCAGCTACTTCAGTTATACTCCAGTACATAAAAAGATATTGATTTCAATTTTATTGCAGAGCTTTGTAATCCTATTATTCTCATAAATGTGTTTATAACAGACTCCATGGTTAATTATTTACTAAAGTAACTTTGCTTCAGCTTTTTACCATGGTATTACAGGTACCTATTGTCCTTTCTAATAAAACTCACAGATTTAGCTTCAGAAAAGCAAGCTGTCTATAGCTAAAGAGCATAAATATATATGTAGATACATTTGCATGTTATATAGGTTACCTTCGCACTTCAACCACACTTCAGTTTTTGTTTTAAACATGTGGGTGTTTTGCACTCTGTGCTAAGCTTGCTGGACATGAGTCTTTCTAAAAAGGACAAATATAAACTTATATTTTCAAAACTATTAAAACTTCACATTCATACTTCATTATATAAAGAATTTGTCCATGTTTGCATCTTTATCCCATTTTTATTGAAGACAGCTATTCCAATTAGACTGGCTGTCTTCTGCAAAAGAGGATGAGACTGTTGACAGGATATATCCTCATCAAACCCATCTGTCTGTAACAACAAGCTTTGGGAGTAAGGAGCCAAATTGCTAATGCTTTTCTATGGGATTTGGATACTCACTTATTTAGCCTCTTTTGGAAATCCTAGTTATGTTGTTGAAAAGTTAGCCTATATTCTGGTTAACTGAACTCATCTTTACTGACTGTGAAGACTATGCAATGACATATATTGGTCTGGTAATCAGCATGCATGAAGGACAAATCCAAACAGTACTTTGTCTAGCACAGATTTCCTTTTAGCTCTTGTGGTAGGCAACAGTGCTTCTGAATTCAGACCTTCTGTTTTAGTGGGTGGATAGAGTGCTAGGAGTCTCTAGAAACTTTTGATGTATGATCAATATTGTCAGCTTCATAAGTTCAAAAATCTTGGAGCAGAAACTGATACATCCTGAGACTGGCCTAGATATAATGATATTTCTAAAACATTACATTAGGAAGAGGAGGAAGTATGTTTGTCTTCTGTTTTAAACTCCTGTGGTTCCCCTCAATGTGTTTGTAACATACAAAAATATGGGCCTTGCTGCTCTGAGCAAATGCTCCTTGACATCCCCCTCTTTTCCCTTCCCTGGCTTCCCATAGACACCCGCTCCCAAGCCCTTTATTGGCTTCCATCATTACAGACTCATACACCCTGGTAAACACTCTCAACTCACTACTCCCACAGCGCCCAAGCCCCTGCCAGGTCCTAGGAGCCACCTTCAGACTGCAAGGGAGAGACTTTTCCTGCATTCCCATCATTGTGGTGTGCTAGGTGGATGTGAGGCACCTTCTGGAAAGGTGATGTACTGCAATTGCTCAAAGCGCTGCCCTATACAGGATACTGAAGGATGCTATCTATGGCTGGCTGCTGCCTGGTCATTGCTTATGCAAGTTTGGTGCCTTTTGGTGGCCAGAGGCAGTCTGCAGGGTCTCATAAGAGAACAGGTCTCCAGAAATTTGAACAATTTTAGAATTCTGGCAATACAGTGTCATAATTCATAGGGTTGGCCATGCTCTTTCCAGTTTGAGCTCCCAGAGCTGACCATGATTTTTATGTTAGACAGACATTAGTTAAAAAACAGAAATAACACTGCCAGCAGGAAATGGAGCCCTTTATTCCTCCTATTCAGGGGAGTGCCCTCCTCACTAATCAACAAACTGTGTGACATATGCATTTGTCTGCACCCATAAACTGCATGTAGGTCCCATTTAGGTACCTCTGTCAGGGATTTGAATCAGGCTTGTAGAGATCAGGCCATGGGTGACTGGTGCTTCCTAATACTGGGGGAGTGCCTTGCCCTTACCCCACTCACTCCTGCACTTTGGGGGTCTTGATATCACCCACCTGCCTGCTGTGCTGAGCCAACTGCAAGCCGGTGTTCCCCTCCCCCCTGCTTCAGCAGCTTGCAGTCGGGTTGCCCTGGCATTTGGGGGGCTGAGTCATGTTAGCCCCCGCTTCTGCTGCCCCCAGTGGACCATTCCCACTGCCAACGGAAGTGCTGTTGATCCTTCTCCTAGGGGGGGCACGGCCAATCTCAGGGGTGCACATGCACTGCCTATATGTTGCCAATGAATCAGGCAGAGGTGGTGGTGTAGAATGTCTGCAGCTGAGAAGAGGACTACAAAACACTGTGATACCATTATCAAGGGTCTTGTAGTTATTTATTTTTGGACAGACTTTCTATTGTTGGAGAGATGTAACTATACACTAATTATGTTTTTCTTAATATATTCCAGATATTAGGGCTGTGCAAAGATTCAGGTGCTGATTTGATTCGGAGGAGATTTGGCCCGACGTGGTGGCCAAATCTCTGAGTCCAAATCAAATCAGGGGACCAATTAAAAGGTCTGAATCAATTCAGAAAAGATTTGGAGAGCTTCGGTGATTCAGGCAGTCCCTAGTTGCAGCAGGGAGCTGGACCTAGACTCCGTTCTGGTAAGTAGGGGGTGGGGGAGCGGGTCTGGAGGAGGGGAGAGGGGACAATGGGAGGACCCCTGCCAGGCCCCATCTCTTGCCTCTCTTCCAGGTCCCCCCCCCCCGAGTGCCCCCTGACCCCCACCCACTTTCCCAGCCTCCCCTCCGTTTGTCCTGCCTTCCTGGCTCTTTGAAAAAAAAAAAGCCCACATTCACCAGGTGCTGCCAGGCAGGGGGGCAATCCCTGCTGCCTCTCACTGCTCCACACCATATGAGGGGCTCTGCCATGAGCCTCCCAATTCCTGCCCACTCTCCTAGCCCCCCCCAACCAAGGCTGACCTGCCTGCCCCAGCTCTTGGCCCTTTAAAACAAATAAAACCCCCAAACCCTGACCTAACTAGCTGCTGCAGTGGCCTCAGGGGTTCTGGGGGCTTGAGACAGAGCTCCCCACAACGCAAAAAGCAGTGAGGGGCAGTGGGGATCACCCGTCTCCCCACTGCCAGGCAGGAGCCAGAAAGTCAGTACTTTCTTTTTTCTTTTAAAGGACTGGGATCTGAGGCAGGTGGGGCAGTCATGCAGGGGTTGGGAGAGCAGGTGGGGTTTGGGGAGCTTGTGGCAGAGCCCCCCACATAGTATGGAGAAGTGGGGGGAATCAGGGATTACCCTCCGCTGGGCAGAAGCCAGTGAGTGTGGGCTTTTTGTTCCATATAGCTGGGTGCTTGGACTGGGTGGGGCAGCCATTCCCACCATAGTCCCCTCTTCTGAATTGTACAGGGGATGGGGCCTGTACGATTCAGAGATTTGGCTCATTTGGTAGCAGCCCAATCTCCCAATTACATTCATTTGAATTGATTTGGGACAGTAATTCGAATCACGGAAGCAAATCACTGTCCCCTGAATCGGCCAAATCTGAATCTGAAGTGACTACTAGCCACTTTGCACAGGCCTACCAGATATTGCCTCCTTCAGTGAAAGCAGGGAAAGTGATACTATTTACATGTAGATGTTTTGTGCTTGCTCTCAGTTTCTTTTCTCTCTGTAATTACTAGGGCTGTTTGAAGCTTTGGTAACTGATTTGAATTGGAGGAGATTCGGCTCAATTTGGTGGCTGAATCTCTGAATCTGAAGCGAGAGGGGTACTTCTTTTTGGGCATGCTCCCACTGGTGCCAGGCTGAAGAGGAACAAGGGCAAGGGGGCGCTGCCTCCTGAGGTGCCCACTCTTGCTCCAAAACCCCCATCTCCAAGAAGCAGAGGCAGATCACCCTGAACCAGTGGGGGAAAGGTGGAGGAAAAGGGGGTTCATTCCCAAGGTAAGTAAGGTCACCCAGAGCACTGGGGAGGTGCCTGCTCTGGATGGCCAGCCCTTCTCCTTAGTTGAGTGGCCAGGGTTCAGGTAGCTCAAGGCGCTTATGGCCCCATTGTATTGAGTGCCTACATGCAACACCTTTAGCAGGCCAGTGGTGCCCTCCCTGTACGAGGCATTCAGAGAATACTTGAGGTAGAAGCTGTAGAAGGCATGCCCGCAGGTGGCCTTGCACTTCATCTCAGACATCTGGAACAGCCTGGGAGGAGATCATGCCTACCTCTCCCTCACAGGTCACTGGTATGATCAGTCAGGGTATCAGTGGGCTCTCCTTCAAGTGGAGGTGATGGATGAGTCCCACACGGCAAGGGAGATCATGGTACCCATGAACTGCATGGTGCAGGAGTGGCTCATTGGGCAGGGTGAGATCACCCACAGGTTCATGGTCAATGACAATGGGGCCAATATGGTCAAGGCAATGCGTGATGCCAACACAGTGCACACAGTCAAGGCGATGCGTGATGCCTGCTGCATGGCACACAAGTTCCACCTCATAGTCAGGGAAGCCTTGAAGGCGAACAGGGCTCCCAGTCATGGCACTATTACTACAAGGCAGCTTATTTTGAAATGCAGGAAGGTGGTGGGCTACTTCCACCACAGCATCAAGGGGGGCAAGATGCAGTGGGACAAACAGGCAGAGCTGAGTATCCTGTGGCATAAAATCATGCAGGGTGTGGAGATGGAGACTTGGTGAAACTCCACATACCTGATGCTAGAAATGCTGGTTGAGCAACAAAAGATGAGATGGCCTTGGTTGAGGAGATTGGGATCAGTGGCCCCCTTAACAAAACAAAGTGGGATACCATCTCCCAGATCTTGGTGATCCTGAAACCATTCCTAAAAGCCACCAAGAGCCTCACCAGTGGCAGTGCCCTCCTTAGCCAGGTGAACCCCGTAGTGAAAGAGCTTGAGAACCAAATGGAGAAGTTCCAGGGAATGTATTTTCTTGGCAAGAAGCGGCCGGGGCAAGCCGCTGTCATCAGAGGTGCAGGCACTGGTAAAGTGGCTGAAGGCGGGCATCAAGAAATGGCTGGATCCATTGCGGTCCAGTATGGTCTACATGCTGGTGAGCATGTGCGACACGAGGGTGAAGGGGAGTGTCTGCAGCAGTAAAACCATGGATCATTGGATGGAGGTACTGGTAAATAGAGTCAGGGAGGCAGAAGTGCAGAGGCGAGGGGGACATGGAAGAGGTGGATCCACTTTCCCATGCCAACACTCCAACCACATGCCAGTCTCCTCCACCACAGCTGCTGCCAATGTGGGACAATTGAAATGTTCAAGTCTAGCACTCCAGGGCTGGGAAATGCCTCTTGGGTCCATTGTGATACAGTCTTTAATTACATGATTATATACTATTTTACACAGGCAGGTTCTGGCTTACTCGATTTGAAGGATGTACCTGCTCTGTGATGAACTAGGATTCTGAAGGGGCTATTGTCTATAAGATCCCTGCCTCTGTTGCAGAAGTTAGAAAACATGCATTTGGTACAAAGGACCAGCTCTGAACCAAGGACTATGTATAGAAAGCCTCATGGTCAGTCTGGCAATGCCTGGAGATTTATTGGTGGGACTAGGAGTCAAACAGAGGTTCTAAGATCTCAGTCAGCATGAAAGGAAGTACCAGCCAGTCTTGGTCACCTGTGCTAACTGTGAGAAGTTTATCTTAGCAAGAGCTAGCATTGGCTGTATTTAGAAAGGAAAATTCAGTAAAAGCAGCCCTAGTTCTTCCTCACAACTTCTCTGAGGTCATAAAAGGGGTGCTGTCCTCTCTGAGGTGAGCACACAGAGTTAGTGGATACTTTTACCTTAATCTTTCTGTATCTCAGTTCTCCATTTGTATGGTGGGGATCAGCATACAAACTCATCTTACAGAGGGTTATGATAATACATTAATTAATATTTCTGAGCCAGTAGTAGAAAAACGTAAGGGAATACACGATTCTGTTTTCATAGAAGAGATTGATGAGCTTCTAGTAAATAAATCAGAAGGCTATGCATTAAACAATGTGGATGAAACAAAACATTGAAGAGCTTCCCAGTACATGAGAACCACTTTTCTTATGCACAGAATAGGGTACGAGTCCTAGGGGAAAATAGTACATGATTGTCCAATTAAATATAGTGTTACAATGCAGACCCCTGGTGAGGGTAGGAGGAGTACAACTTGCAACTTTAATTGCAGTATTTCCTAAACATTGAATGCTTGGCTCTGAAATTTTTCTATATTATTTACCCATGTAGCTACATATGTCTCCATATCTGCATATGTTCTAAGAGAGGATAGATAGATAGATAGATGGTGATGTTAGGCTAGCAGTTTCTTGTATATGTATGTATGTATGCATATAGTGTAATATGTATAAATAGTGTGTAATTCATATATAGAATATGCATGTATACCTAAAGCAAGAAACCAAAAAGACTTACCTAACATCAGCATACTCTTTTCATTTGGAGGTTTGTGTCCCGTGTCCTTTTTCTCTTTCTTTTTTGTCTTTTTATGTTATAATTTCTTTTGGACAAAGACTTATTTTGGTTATCAAATGGTCAGTGATCCACCTGAGCCTAGCAGCCCACTGGGCTAGCATAGTTAAGGGACACCAATTTCTGGAGCCAAGGTGATTCCAAACCAACAGACACTAGACCCTGCACAAAGTTCTTAGAAACAGACTCACCTTCCCGAAGAGATACATTTACTAAAAAGACTGTTTTGCAGACAGTGCACTCCCAGGAAGGCTGCTGTCTGAAAAGTGTTGGACAACTGTCATGCACTTTGTGAGAATTAGAAAAAAACCACTGCAAGCTTCTCAGTGGGGTATATGAGGGGCATGATCCCTGTAGAATTATGCAAGTATTTGGTGCTATACTTTTGTGGCCTGGATTCCCACAATCTGAAGAGTGTGACATGTGGGAAAGTTAACAGTGATGTGTAACCAGCAACTAGTTCATGTGAATACAAGACTTAACAGATACTGTTGTGCCTCTATTAAAAACCCATTACCTCACAACTTGAGGGAGAAGGGAAATTGTCTGCAGGCAATGAATGATAACACTTAATACTTACACATAAAAGTAATTACCAAAGCTCATTTTAAAGTAATCAACTGCCATCATTGTATACAGAAATCTAATTGTTTTCTCACTGATTTCCAAAGCTACTGGAATCACAGGTGTCAGCATATTTTATGGATGCATATACATAAAAATGCTCACACACATATTTAACAGAATGGCATCCAACTACAATCAAAATGAAATATGCTGCAATCAGGATGACTCAAGCAACATTTTAATACTGTATTATCTTTTGATAAAATATCATATGCATATTCATAAAAAAATGTCCAGTTTGTTACAATAACGCATTTAGCATATTTAATTTTGACTGGCATTGTAAGAAGGTGCTCAGCCTTCACAGGGGATGAAACCCAGCTGAAGGTAGGCAGCGGTTAATAGTCTGCCTGGCCAGAAGGCTGGATCCAGATGCAACTAATGAGGTATCACAAAGCCTGGTTCTCATCAGAGACCACAATCACCTTGACATGTGCTGGGAGGGCAAGTTTGGAGAGTGTTGGGGTGCAAGTGTTGGAGTGTCTAACTAAGGGCCATGTTCTTCTTGACTTGCACACACAAACAGGGAAGAATTGGTGGATAATGTAGTAGTGGGTGGCAACTTGGGCAGCAGTGACCACAAGATGATTGATTTCAGGATCTTAAGGAAAGGAAGACTGGAGAGCAGCAGAATAAAGACTGTGGAGTTCAGAAAAGTAGACCTTGACTTGCTTAGGGAACTCATAGGTGGGATCCCTTACAAAGCCAGTCTGAGAGGGAGAAGAGTCCAGGAGAGCTGGCTGTACTTTAAAGAAGACTTACTGAGAATGCAGGAACAGACCATCCTTATGCACAGGAAGACTAGCAAGTATGGCAGGAGACAAGCCTGGTGTGTCAGGGAAACTAAATTACAGAAAGAAAGCTTTTAAGAAGTTGAAACTTGGACAAATAACTAGGGAGGAATATAAGAGCATTGGTTGGGCATGCAGGAATGAAGTCAGGAAGGCCAAAGCACAATTGGAGTTGAAGCTAGGAAGGGATGTGAAGGCTAACAAGAAGGGTTTCTACAAGTATGTCAATAGCAAGAAGAGAGTCAGGGGCAGTATGGGTCTCTTACTGAATAGGGGAGTTAACTTTGTGACAAAGGATGCAGAGAAGGCTGAAGTATGTCAATGCCTTTTTCACCTCAGTCTTCACAGGCAAGGTCAGCTCCCAGATTACTGCACTGGGCAGCACAGTTTGGGGAAGAGATGAACAGCCAACAGTGGTGAAAAAACAGGTTAGGGACTATTTAGAAAAGCTGAACATATACAAGTCGGGGGGCAGGGGCATGGATGGGATACACCTGAGGGTGCTGAGGGAGTAGGCTGATGAAATTGCAGAGCCACTGGCCATAATCTTTGAAAATTCATGGCTATCAAAGTGATCCTGGAAGACTGGAGAAGGACAAACGTAATGCCCATATTTAAGAAAGGGAAAAAGGAGGATCTAGGGAACTACAAACCAGTCAGCCTCACTTCAGTCCCTGGAAAAATCATGGAGCAGATCCTCAATGAATTTATTTCTAAGCACTGACGGGAGAAGAAGGTGATTAGGAACAATCGGCATAGATTCACAATGGGCAAGTCATGCCTGACCGACCTGATTGCTTTCTATGACAAGGTGACTGGACTTGTGGATGTGGAGAGACCAGCGGATGTGGTATACCTTGATTTAACAAGGCTTTTGATACAGTCTCCCACATTTTCACAGGCAAGCTAAGGAAATATGAGCTGGATGAATGGACTGTAAGGTGGAAAGAAAACTGGCTGGAGCCTTAGAGGGTAGTAATCAATGGCTTGATGTCTATTTGGCAGCTGGTATCAAGTGGAGTGCCCTAGGGTTGTTCCTGGGGCCAGTTTTGTTCAATGTCTTCATCAGTGACCTGGAAGATGGCCTAGAGGGCAACCTCAGCAAGTTTGCAGATAATACCAAGCTGGGAGGAGTAGTAGATATGCTGAAGCATAGGGCTAGGATTCAGAGTGACCTAGACAAATTGGAGGATTGGACCAAAAGGAATCTCGTGAGATTCAACAAGGACAAGTGAAAAGTGCAGACAATAAAAATAACTATATAACTATATGGGAATTGAAATATGAATAGGTTACTTAGTGAGGTCTTCAACAGAGGTTTTTTAGAGCAGGTTGGACAATATCTGTTGTTTCTGCATTACTGCTGGGGCTAAACTAGACAAGCTGTTGAGGTCCCTTCCAGCCATTCATTTTATGGTTCTAAGAATACTTCCTATATCCAGGCCTCTCCCATCAAGCTGACCCAGGTTCCTCCTCTGGCCAGGCTCTTTCAGGTCCAGTACCTTGTCCTGGTGGCTCTTCTAGGCCACTGGCGATACATAGGGGGTACACATGGGTCCACATGCACCCCCTGAGTGTGATGATGCACCCCCTGTGAAAAGGCACCACTAAACACTGTCAGCGGCACTTGCAGGTGGCCACTGCCTGCCACTCACCACACCCCCCACTCGCCGCTGACATCTCCGGCAGTGTCTGTGGGTAGTCCATGATCACCATGGGCCATTGGCGATGCTACCAATGGTGTCTGCAGGTGGTTGCCGACTGACAGTTGGTGCTCACCACCCCCCACCTCCCCGCTGCCAACAGTGCCACAGCTGTCTGTGGTAACTCCCCACTTGCCACCTGTGGGGACACACGGCATTCATGTTCCAGGCTTCCCCATTTTTTTGGCTTCTATTATCAGGAAGATTCCAGCGGAGAAATCAATGACCATTTCTCACTCTTTCATAAAAAAATGCAGCAGCTCTGCTCTGGGCTCCCATCAATTCATACATACTTCTCACTTCAGTTTTGAACCAGGTGTGCATTCCTTCTACCTAGTGCCTGCATTTAGCAAAATATTCACATGCCTTTTATTTGCCTTTGTTAAAGGATAGTGGAAAACACATGAGTATGGCAGGTGGAATAGGGGAGCACAGGGAAGAAAGAGTGCCTCTTTGCTTAGGTTTTCCTTCCCATGCCCTGTGTCACAGGCTCCAGGGCCTGTGCAAACTCTGAAGTTCCTGAAAGTACATAACAGAGGAAGTGTCAGCTGGAAACATGCTCCACCAGGATCATTTCCTGACTGAAAAGCACTATCATTTTTCAGTGCATGAGCTTCAAATTACCAAGTACTTTGGATATACAAATCATCCTTGAAGATATATGCTGATATTTTTAGAAATTAATAGCTGGAGAAAAGTGCATCTCTGCATAATATCAGAAGAGCTGCCTGAGGCCACTGCCTTTCATGCTGATCAGCTACACATAGCTGTTTCTTTGTGCTCCTCTGTCTGTTTGCATCTACCTGTTGTCTTTATTGTCTTCTATTTGTATTCTTTGAAGAAGAATGAAACACAGGACACACTTTTGTTTTGTGGTTGTGCAGCAGCCCATGAAGTCTGGTTTATGTTGGGGCTCCTAAATGCCATTACAATAAACATAAGTATTACAATGATAATACTTGCAGTATTGAAATTAGGCATTTGGAATCGTTGAGTTATACACAAAACCTTTGTCCTTTAATCTTATATTTATGTAGTCTGGATACAATAGGTTCACCATGGCCTAAAGGGCATGGCCCACTTGGACCTTCCAGAGTGCTGCAGATAGTTTTTGGTCTTCTTGAAAAGTGTGTGGAGAATTTGTTGTGAGCACAGCCTCTTTATCCATGCAGTAGGGAAATATGGCTGGCTGGAAATATGTTTGATCCACAGCTGCAAATACTAATGCATTTTTCATGTAACCTTTTAAAACTAATCAATATCTCATTCTGGCTCTGCAGTTGAGAACAGACTGTCTGTACTAAACAGCAGACACACCAGAATTGTCTGAGAAAGTCATCTCCACTAGGGGAAAGCTCCTTTTTGTTCTAAGTGCTCTAAAATCCCCAGGCTTATTCAGATTGCCTTGGAATTTGAATTCCTTCAGGAAGGTACATGGCACCCACAGGACAGTTTATCTTAAGGTTGACAAATTCTACCAAGTTTTTTGGTACACATGTGGATCCAGGTATGGCTGCTATCATGCCCAAAATGATCTCAGATGTTTGACATTTTCCCCAATGAAAATATGATGCATACAGTCCCTTGCAATGTCCATCTTGATTGGCTTAAGTCCCTTTTCCTGCTCCTGGAATATGGGGGTTCTGATGGTAGTAGAAATATAAAACTATGGAGACCAGGAAATTAAACATTAAGGTATAAGCCAGTCTTGTATATAGTGGGAAGCTGGCTCAAGTTGGGGTGAGAAGCTGGTTTGGAAGGAGGTTATGGCTGAGGAGGCCTGACTGACATAGTGGTGGGAGGTCTGAATGGGGTGGGGGGTACAGTGGAGGTCAGGAGATCAATTCAGTATATGTTTATGTAACCCAGGAACACCCAAGAGTGTGCCCATCCTCAGCTGGAAGGGATAGATGAGGTAGGTGACAGTGCTGGGAGAGGAACACTGTGATTTGAACACAGGTCCCTCTTTCCTTTATAGAGTCAACTCCAGGCCAATGCTCTTAATTATTTACAGTGTATTGAATTATAATATACATGTTATTTCTTATTCTATATATATATAGGTAAATATTCTAATAGGTAGCAAAAGAAAACTTTCCAAAAATATTCTTAGCAATATCTTTTAACATCACCAAAGGTATACAGATAAATATTCCATAACATTTCTTATAACATATTCATAATTATGATAACAATTATTCAAAATATGAGGCACAGTTTTACACTATATAAGGCACATTTATCCTTGGATCCCAACTAACAAGGGGCACTTCCCTTTCTATGGGTCTTGCTGGGAGGGAAACTTCCACCCAGGGCTTCCCTCTGTTGGGGGGGGGTTGCCTTATTTCAGGAATACCTTCCTTGTGGGACCTGACTCTGTTAGCAACTTACAGTTTTCCTCAAGGAGCTATCAACCAGGCCTCAGAGCCCTTCATTCAATCAGAGGCCCCACCAGCGTTGTCTGGTTCACTCCGAGACCTTCCCTCCTGGCCCTGTGTCCCACTTTGAGCACCGAGAGCTCTTCTAGCTCTTGTGGGGGTGAACCTAGCCGCTGCTGGCTGGGTTTATCCAGCCTTATGCCTAGGCCTCCCCTTTCCCAGGCCCTGCTCTAGGCTTTGGGGCTCTTTTAATTCTTTGGCCAGGTCACACTGTGGGGTTCCAGTTATCCAGCTTATGTCAGGGCTAACCTGAACAGCATCAAGCTGCTCCCAGGGCAGGTTTTCTGTGTGCCAGACTGCACACCATGTGGTCCTGAGCAGCCTCAAGCTGCTCCCAGGGCCAGCTCTCTGTGTACCTGTCTGCACAAAACTCCATCCAGTCCTCTGCTGAGTATGCAGGCTCAAGCTGCCTTGATGTGGGTCCCAGAGCCTGAGTCTTGTGCACTAGCCTGCACATTGCTGGGGTGAAGAAGGGATCCTGTGGAGGCTCTTTACTCTCCAATGTCTCTTGCCATCTCTGTCGAGCATGCTGAGCATGCTGGGCTTTTATCTACACCAGAAACCCCGCCCCCAACATCTGCCAGACCTGCAAATCACAATCTTCAATCAGGTCCAGGGCTCCTCACTACCCCTTTACCCTCTGAGCAGGGCAGGGCAAGCCCCTCCCAGCTGTTACCTGATTGTTAGAAATTTTCCACCAATCCAAAGTGTCCTTCTCCAAGCTCGGCTTGCTAAGCAAAAGTGGCGAGCCTGACACACTATGGCTCTGTAACAAAGTGTGCCGTCCTCCAGTAAGTTTTTTCCTGTGACAGATATACTGCAACAGAGGGCACCAGACAGCAACTTCCCTTTTGATATGAAATACAAGGAAGAAGGGGAGAATAGCAGAAAATGAGATATGGGGGGTGTGGCAGAATTGCCACCCTGGGCGCCTTCCTCCACAAGCGTCTGTGTGTGCCAGCCTGAGGGGCGGCTGGAGAATCCCTCAGGGCAGGGATTTC
>JAGPOW010003642.1:65072931-65084081 GCA_030014935.1 Caiman crocodilus | reverse complement strand
TGGTTCAAGCCCCCCTGATCACGCTGTGATCATGCTCCCTCTGCATGGTGTTCACATACAGAGCTCGTCCTCTGGTACCGAATACCCAAAGCTGGTTGTATCTCTTAACCATGACACTGACTTGTTAGTGGGCCTTAGCGTTGTCACTTAGCCTCGAACAGTAATCTGGTAGGTGGTCATGCCTTTTTACCAGACATCTACATAAAATGTAGCTCATTGCTGCTGCTCAATAATGCTAGGAAAAAAAAAAAACTGTGGGGAATGGTTCTGCACAGTAATACCAGTTACTATGCAGTCATTTAGCACTTGCTTATGTTAAATGACAGCACAGTAAAAACTGCATTGTTCCCCACTTGTATAGACAGGGCTACTGTGCAATATTTTACTGCACAGTAAGCTTTCTGAGCATTAATTGCAAATGTAGACGTCCCCAGTGTGAGTGTGATTACCCCACTCCCAGTGCAGTGTGCACACTTGCAGGTACCCTCTCCCACAACTGCACTGGGAGTTGCCCCCACCATTGCTGCCACATGAAGCCCAGATTCACCCTCAGCTCCCCACACTACTACATTGCTCTGTACCCTTAGGGCAAAGGCAGGAAGTGGCAGGTAGAGGAAGGAGGGGGAGCTTGGAGAGTGCTGTTGCAGCCAGAGTAATGCGGGGTGTGGCGGGGGGGGAGGGAGAGGGGAGTGATGATCTGATGAGAGCCTGGGGGGGCTGCAACTAAACCAACTGGACAGTTGGACAGGCCTGTCCTAAGGTATCAATTATCTTGCATCTCTCTTATCCTCTCCAAAGTGTCTCAGTTTTGTCTTTGCCTCACCCCTGGCTCATTGTCTCAATCTCATTCTTGTCTTATCAGTTGCAATCTCCACTCAGGTTTCTTCTACTGCCAGAGCTGTTTTCCAGGCAGTCCTACTCTGTGTACATTGTCCCAGTCCCAATTTCCCTTCCCCACCACTGCGCTCTCTCTCTGTCCACTGTCAGTCCCTCTGCCAAACAGGTTCCCAATTTCAGCCACCTAGCTTCATGTCCGGGGTGGTTCACACTGTCTTCTCACACTAGCTTTCCATTCTAGTCTCTCTGTGCAGGCTTTTCATTTAACTTCATGTTCTCTCCTTTCACCCCTGGTACCAGCCTGCTCCTTCCTGGCCCTTCTGAAGCTCTTACTTTGGCAGTCCCAGCTCTTCTCTCATGCACTTAAGTTCCTTGTCATACCTCTGTCTTGCCCCCATTCTCTTCTGCACTGCTTCTAGGTCTAGTTTCCTTGTTCAGCCAATCCAAGTCTCTCCCCTCCCTAGCACTTCTCACCCAATCTCCAAATCCTCCCACCCAGACCCAGACTATTCCCTCACTGAATCCCAGCTGCAGACTTCCACTATCAGTCAATTCTAGTTTCTCTTCTACATCCTTCTCACATTACCCCATCACAATCTCTCTACCTCTGTTAGAAATCCAGTAGATTGTGCCAGCAAATAAGTCAGATGATGTATTAAATAAAAGAGCTGGAAAGCAATCTACAATCACTTTAATCAAGCTCTTACAAATACTAAAATAATATCAGCTGTACAAATTAACAAACATTACTAACAGCATTTAAAAGATAGTTCCATTGCAGCAACAGCTTCTGATCAGATGTACACTGAATCAATGACTCATGCTGATGTGGCTTTGCTAAAAACTCACTGAAAGTGGCAAAGCCTCCCCCACCCCCTTCTTCTGATCTTAGATTTCCAATTATATCACCTACTTCTGGAATGCCTGTACCAGTGCTTTCAAAGCCAGTCTGCAACTACCATAATACACACAGGATGCATCTACATGAGATGCCACATCACCGTAGTGACGAGCTACAGCAATGTAGCTCATTGATACCGCAACATAGCATCAGTGGGCACTAACCGTGATGCTGCTGCTACTGCACAATAGCAACAAGCTACTGTGCAATAACTTGTTGCTACTACACAGTAGGGTTGGAAATGACCTGTGCGCTGAAGGGATTGCACAGTACTAAAGCAAATGCTAAAGCAAGTACTAAATGATGGAGCATTACCGATTGCACAGTGGGGTGCACATGCAGATGTGCTCACAGAGATCAAAATTTCTTAGAGCTGAATCCTGAAGTTACTCCCTACATTCCTCCTTTACCTTTACCTCTTTGCTCTAAGAAAGGAACCCTTTGCATGGAGGTTCTTTAGATTTGATGGAGCCAATCGGTCTACAAACTAGCCTTCTTTTTGTTGTTAATATCCTCAGTACCCTCAGAATCAAAGTCTCAAAGTTTATCAACAGATCCGACCACTTGCTTTCTTCTTTTCTTATGGATTTTTCTGGAAGGCCGGTCAATGCTTGTTCATACCAATAGAGCCTCAAACATAGTGCTACCCGTTATATGGCCTACTCTAATTTGCCTTAATGTATTACAGGCTGTAATTATAACATATACTTTGAACACAATTCTAATTGTTGTAGCTGAGTGTAAGTCCCTACATCACTCCTCCAGCACATCAGTTTCACCAGGCTCCTTGTTACAGCGTATGTCTTTTCCCCCAACCCAGCATGGCTTGTTGTTTCTTCTGAATTGAAATCTCAGGGGGGTCCTGAGGCCTTGGGAGAGATAAGCACCTTGATCTCACTTCCTGTAACCATCCCAGCCCAGAAATGACAGGAAAAGTCCAGCTTTGACCCTGTAGACCTCTGTTGTAGAAAGCATACTCTATTGCTCTCTGGAGATGGTACACGGCCAACCTGGACAGAATGAGTGGCTTTCAAAAGATATAGCATGCTCATTGAGGATGAAATCTTCACAGATGTTGAAGCTGAAGACATGCTTATTGGCAAGCACCATCTGATCTTTTTTTCAGTGGCTTATAACTTGGACACATTTTCAGCAGATTTTCAGAGCAAAGGTAAAAAGCAGAGACTACCCCTACTCCTGAATTCTTGATCTCTGCTCCACAGCATGAGAATGCTAGAACGTTTCAAAGAAAAGATTACCATAATTTTTTTAGTGTAGGAAAAACGTATTTTCTCATAGCCTTGATCTTAGAATTGGTTAAACTGTTCTTGCTGAAATTTAAAAATGTAAATTAATAAAATCCACATAAGAATTTTGGGACAGTTGGGACAGAATTCTATTCCACCTAGTGAAAATCAAAAGTGCAGCTAGTGACCGAATGGAGTTAGCCAACTAAAATGTAGGAAGGATTCCATTGCCCCCTCTAGATGAGCAACTGCCTCTATTATAGGAACAGAGAGATGTCTGCATGCCTCTGCTGGGTGATCCTGTTCTCATAATGGTGGCATCTATACACCAAAGGGAGTTCTAGAGTCACTCCTACACATGTTGAATTGGTCATAGTCATAGTTAGTCTGAAGCTGAATTTTTGTTGTCTGCTAGGTGAAATAGTCTTCTCCCATTCCACAGGGAAAATTTCAGTCCTCAAAATTCAAATTTGGTAAAGTTTTAAGTAATTGAAAATAGCCTTATAATGGAATGTGTCATGCAGCTTAAATAAGAAGGACTACTTCTTGTAAATCTTTGAAAGGAATAGTATAAGAGTGGATATATCACTTTGATCTGATAGTACAGTATTTACTCATGTCTTTATGCAAGAAGTCCATTTTGTTTGCTGAGACTGATACTTGGTAAAAATAGAGATGTAGAATGAAATCCGTGATAAGTAATTCATAGATATCTTAGCACAAGTTATTCAAATAAATTAAATATATTAACTGCTTGTGCTTACCATCTTTAAGGAAAAACCTCCAGTGTTCTCTGCTATTAATCAAGTAGAAGAAGTATTGTGAAGAAGATATTTTCTGGGAAGTGATGAAACTAAACAAAAATAGAAAGGACCTCTCTCACTGTAAGAGATGAACTCAATCAGACTTTGGACGAACTTGTGGAAAGGGAGCAGGCTTCTGAATGAAAACCCAGATCTGATTTTTATGGCATGCGTACATTTTTCATTGATGCATTTGTGACGTGGTATTCTGTTCAGTAAGATTTTCAGCTGTGATATGCCAAAGCGTAGGAGGCTTTCAGAAGTAACATGACTTTCTCTTGGGTGACAAGTACAAGTTACAGTATGTTACAGCTTCCTCATTTCATTTTTTGGTTGTAGACTTAGTATTTCTAAAGGAATTAAAATGAGGACCATTTCTAACGCATAACATTCATTGATTACTAATAAACCTATGACTTTCATAATAATAGGAGCAATACTTAACATTTACATAGCACTTTACATGTTCAAAGCACTTCAAAAGTGTTAATCAGTTAGTTGGATTACTTAATAAATCCCACTATTTGCACACTGCCCTTAGAAAGGGGTGTAATTTGGGCACACAGCCTCAGTGGAGACGCTGATTAACAAAGCTAATTTTTTGTTTTCCAGGAGTGCCTCAAGTCCCAGCTGATATCAGAACCCCATTGTAATTTGGCACTCTACAGGTGATTAGTAAAGGAGAGTCTCTTAAAAGCATGAACAGACAAGACTTGCTGGGTTGTTGTCTTTATTTTGCAGATAGGTAACTGAGGCACAAAGAGATAAGGAACTCAACCAACACCATGCAGGAAGTCCGTATTAGAACCAGAAACTGACCTCAGATATCCTCCAGTGTCCAGCTCATCCTCAGCTGCTGTAAATCATCATGGCTTTAACGAATCTAATGAAATATATGAACGTAGGAAAGAAGGGCTGGAAGGGACCTTAGTAGTCATCTAATTCAGGTTGCTGCTCAAGGCAGGATCATCCCAACCAAGTGTCTGTCAACCTATGTTGAACATACCAGTTGAGGCCATCCCTAAAGGCATACTTTCTGTGACCCCAGGTTGTTGTTGTAGAAGCTGGGGATTCATACAGTCTAACAATTTTCTGACTAAATGACCAGATAAGGAATAGCACAGAGCTACTAAATCAGCTGTACAGCATGTGGGCTGGATTCCAGACGGAGGCCAGGGAACTCGCTATCATATGTGGAACAATACAAAAGCAGGTATTTGACTACAGCATTTCCAGTTAGGAGACCATATGTCATAACTGTGAGAATGTGATTTAAAAAAATTAAACACTGTCTCTAACAGGGCCAAATGACCTCACTGTGGTACCCTAGGTTTGGAGCTTTTCAGACTTTTTCACTCATCTTCACACATTTTTTTTCTAAATCTTCACTATGCAAGTTAACCTTAAAAATCTATCTGGCAGTGCATATAAAGAAAAGACTAATTTGTCATGGAGACTGGAAAGTACTGTTAAGATACAACATCCATAGGAAAGGAAATCAAATTAATGAAAGATTAATGATGTTTCAGGCAGGTCTATTATCTTGATTATTTACTTGCACATAATGAAAGCCTGCTAATATAAAAAAAGAAGAGTCTAGTGAATCATTCATGAAAAAATGCATATGCATTATTTTAATAGCACAGTATTGAGGAATATTGATAATTTAATTTTCAGAGTTTTGTTATTTGAAATTTTAGAAACTGGTCCAACTTTGGAGAGGAAGAACTAATTTGTTTCATTTGTGTTCTTTATATACATACATAACATTCAGGCATCTAAGAACTTAATTGACAGCTACTAGTAATTTACTCTGTTTCACTTCAGAATAGCAGTATGTAGTTTGGGGAAGGTTACTGGAGCACCAGCCCTACATACCGAATTAAGGGGAAACAAAAACAGCAACATCTGCACTGGTGCACTGGTGGGCTGGGTGCTGCCCAGGTGCAGGCTTGGAAGGTCAGCCCTGGGCTCCAGGTGTATTGTTGGGCAGCAGAGGGGCTGGCTGGGGCATGAGAGTGCCAAAACTGTGAAGCCATATGGCTGAGCCCCCAAGCCTGCTGCCAGCCAGGGGCTGCTCCACCATGGCTCAAAGTGCTGTTTTCCTGGTCACCATCTACATGTGCATTTCAGAGCAATAAATTACTCTGCTATAAAATGATACTGTCCCTGACAGTACGATCCTATGGTAGAGTTAATTAAGTTATTGCACCCTAATACTGGCACACGTGTATAAGGTGATATTTTACTGCTAAACTAATTAGTCTACTCTGCAGTAAAGCACACATGTAGGTGCACCCTATGTAATGTACATTATGGTCCAGGAGATCATATTATACTGGAATAGCACCAAGAAGCCCCAGGCATGAGCCTGAATCTTACTATACGAGGTGCCGTAGTCCCAGGATAAAAAGTTAGCCCCTGTCATAGAAAACCTATAGTAACAGGATAAAACAAACAAAGATGACAAGTGTTTAGAGAAACAAGGATGCGGGAACACAAAGGATAAAGCTGAACTAACACTATTTGCTTCTTTCAGAACCTTCTTATGAGCGAGGTCAATAGGGAAAAATCTGGAGGCTCTGAAGATGGCTCTGGATTAGATTCTGTAATCGGAGATTTGGGAGATAAAAAGCTAAATCTTTATAAACCCTTGCTGGATTTTAGAACAGCTGTATCACTAGCACTGTGCCAAGTCTAACAAGTTTGTAATATTTGATTCACAGTAAGTTATCTTCACAGCCTAGGCTAGACACTACAACTAACTCCGCAGGGTGTATCTACATGTTCATTAATCGCTGTAGTTATTCCACATTAAGTTTAGTACTTGGTTAACCAAGTACTAAATCAATGCTCAGTAACACATGCTACTGTGCAGTAGTGTTGGTGCATGGCTATTTAGTAGGGCTGTGTGAAATTTTGGCAGTCATTTCATTTCAGAGGTGTTTCAGCCTGTTTCAGTGCCCAAAACACTGAATCCAAAATGAAATGGGAGTCTCCAAAACATGTCCCAAATTAAATTAAACCATCTGAAATCTTTTCAGAAATGTTTCAGAAGTGGGCTTGTGGGGAAACAGAAACTCAGAAGAGGGAGGAGAAGGGGTGGGGGGGAGGGAAGGGGGAAGAAGGACTGCTCTGATATTTACATCTGTAGCTGGCCAGTGTCTGTGATATGTCCCTGAGGTCCTTTACAATCCCAGTGCTCTGGGCGAGGGATGGAGAAACGGCATACAGGCTGTGTGAAGCCTTTCTGTCCCTTTTGTGAGCTGTCTCTCTCTGGAAGCAACAGTGTGTGAAAGGTACTGTGGGTGGCTGCAGTGACTGGCTTCCTAGTCAGTCTCCTGCTAGTCTCTCTTTTTGGAAAGAAATGGATACACCTTTCCAATATATTACAGATATATTGATTGATTGCTATAAGATATAGTAAGCAGATAGTAAGCATTGATTACTATAAGATATAGTATATAGTAAGATATAGTATAAGATAAGATATAGTATAAGATATAGTATAAGATAAGTATATAGTAGGCAGATAGAAGAAGATATAGTTAATAGAAGATGTAGTAAAATAAGTAGGTAGAAGAAGATACACTAAAGGCATAGATATAGTAAAATAAGCACATAGAAGAAGATATAGTAAAGACAGAAGATACAGTCAAACAAGCAGGTAGAAGAAGAAGAAGATACCCACACCCCAGAAGCGATGGGGTAGTGTAGTGTGGGATCATTTTGGAGTAGCAGATGATCCCAAGTATGCTATCTGCCTGCATTACTGATGCAACATTAGCCAGAGCAAGGATGAGAAACACTTTAGCACCACAGGGATGTTAATGCATATCAGGAGGCACCACCCCCTTGCCCTTTTTCCTCCTTAGCCTGGCACCAGTGGGAGCGTGCCCAAAGGGGAGTCCCCCTCTTGCTTCAAAGTCCCCATCCCCAGAAGCAGAGGCAGGCCACCTTGGACCAATGGGAGAAAGGTGGAGGGAAAAGGAGAGAGTGTTCCCAATGTGAGCAAGGTCGCCCAGAGCATTGGGGAGATGCTTGCTTTGGATGGCCAGTCCTTCTCCTTAGTTGAGTGGCTAGGGTTCAGGTAGCTCATGGCACTCATTGACCCATCATACTGCCTGCCCACACACACCACCTTCAGCAGGACAGTGATGCCTTCCCTGTATGAGTCATTTAGAGAATACTTGAGGGAGGAGCTGGGCAAGGCAGGTCCACAGGTGGCTTTATACTTCACTTTGGACATCTGGAACAGCTGGGGTGGAGGTCATGCCTACCTCCCCTTTACAGGACACTGGTGTAATCAGTCAGACCATCGGTGGGCTGGCCTTAAAGCAGAGGTGATGGATGAGTCCCACACAGCAAGGGAGATCATGGGGGCCATGAACCGCATGGTGCATGGGTGGTTCTTTGGCCAGGGTGAGCTCACCTGTGGGTTCATGGTCACTGACGACGGGGTCAATATGGTCAAGGCAGTCCATGATGCCAACTTTGTTGGCACCTGCTGTGTGGCACACAAGTTCCACCTTATAGTCAGGGATGCCTTGGAGGGGGGACAGGGCTGCTGGTGAGGGTACTGTCACAACCAGCCATCTCATTTCAAAATGCAGGAAGGTGGTGGGTTGTTTTCATGGCAGCATCAAGGCAGGCAAGATGTTGTGGGAGAAACAGGCAGAACTGAGCATCCCACAGCACAGAATCATGCAGGACTCAGTGGAACTCCACATACCTGATGCTCAAAAGACTGGTCAAACAACAGAAGATCATCTGTGAGATGGCCTTGGTTGGGGAGATTGGGATCACCAGCCCCATTAACAAAACAGAGTGGGATAGCATCTCCCAGATCTTGATGGTCCTCAAGTCCTTCCTTGAGGCCACTGAGAGCCTCAGCAGTGGCAACACTCTGCTTAGCCAGGTGATCCCCATAGTGAGGGAGTTTCAGAACCAAATGGAGAAGTTTCAAGATCGGTGTTCTTGGCTGGGGCAAGCCACTGTCACCAGAGGTACAGGCGCTGGTAAAGCAGCTGAAGGAGGTCATCAAGAAATAGCTGGATTCATTGAAGTCCAGTACTGTCTATGAGATGGTGGGCATGGGCAACCCGAGGAGGAAGAGCAGCATCTGCAGCAGCAAAACCCTGGATCACTGGATGGAGGTGCTGGTGAACAGAGTCAGAGAGGCAGAAGGGCAGAGGCAGGGGGATGTGGAAGAGCGGGGTGCACTTTCCTGTGCCAGCACTCCATCCACCAGCTAGTGTCTTCCAGCACAGGTGCTACCAATGTGGGCCAAGAGCATGGTTTCCATGTTGGGGTCCAGAGGCACCAGACCCCAGCATCAGGCAGGTAGCACAGAAGCCTTGGTGGGTTCCTATCGTGCTGAGGATGTGGAGCCACTGCTCTGTGAGTCCTTGGCTTATTAGGTAAGCTGCTTTCAGATGTGGCAGGATCTGGCCACAGTTGCCTGCGAACAGCTGTCCTGTCCACCAACTAGTGTTCTGAGCAAGAGGGCATTCAGCATTGCTGGGGATGTTGTGACACCCCACCACACTTCCTTGGATCCTGGTTTGGTGCAGCAGCTCCTCAAGGTGTTCCTCAAGGTGAACTTCTTACTGCTGGGGTTCCCCAAGCTCCACCTGCAGACAGAGTGAGTGCCACCCTCATCAATCCATCTGCACCTCTTTCCTTTCTTTATTTTTAAAACCATTTAATATCCCACGCTCAGAACTGGAGGTGGCACTCACTGTATCACCAGCCAGCAGGGGAAGAACATCTCACTGCTGAGCCTCCATGCCAGGATGACCTTGGAGATATGGGCTATGCCTATGGGTAAGGAGAAGACCCCAGGTCCTAGGCATGACATAAAACTGCACCCTGCCATGGTCAGGAGGCCTGGCAGGACTGCCAGTGTTATGACGGCCCCCAAGAAATGCCAAGACCACAAACCTCCCTGATGAAAGATATGTAGGAGGTGCCTTGTAACATCCAGTCACCACACACACTCACAGTCCTGGCTAGGGAAAGCCCAGACCTGTAAGATCTTTGAGAGGCCTGAGACTTGCTCATTGCAGTGGAATTGTGAAGCTTCAGGTGAGCTTAGCTGCCTGGAATGCCATTTGCGAGGTATGGGCTACAGTGTTAGGGGAGGTATGGAGCTGTGGAATGGATACATGTCACACCGAGACATCAGAGGCCTTAAATGGGCAGCCTTTCACTTGGGAAACATCTGAATTGGTTTTCCATTAAGGCATGGCAGATGAAAGAGGGGTAGGCAGTTGGCCCAGAAACAGGTGGGTGGGCCGAGATCTTACCTGCACTAGGAAGGCCCCTTGCTCTTCCTCAATTGAATGAATGGTGAAGAAGCCAGAGGCTGACACGCAATGCAGACAAGAAAGCCAGTCAGTGAAAATGTAAATTGAGGTGTCAGGGGGTAAAGGACAGGCTGGGGGTGAGGGATGGGGAAGGGGGATGTAGAAGGTAAAAGTGGAGAGGTACCTGAGAAGTCAGATGTCAGGCACGTCATTGTGTGTCAAATCCAGTGTCTATATTGAGTCCATGAGTTTCTGTATCTAGGAGTTTGATGAAGTGAAGTTCCTAGGCTCATCTGTGAAAAGTGGTTTGGAAATTCCCTTTGAGGATCAGGCCTAAGAGGCTGAAGACAGGGTGGCTTTCTTGTGAGAAATATGACCCCACAGGTAGTTGGGAAGTCTTGTCTGTAATAGATTGGATTAGTATGTTGGCAGGTTTTGCATTTCTTGTCATGGCATGGTCTGGATCCATTTGGGGTTTCATAGTTCATAGTTTCATAGTAGCTAGGGTCAGGAGGGACCTGAACAAATCATCCAGCCTGACCCCCTGCCACAGGCAGGCATGAACGCTGGGTTCACAAGGCCTCAGACAGGTGATTGTTCAACCTTCTCTTGAATTTTCCCAGGGTAGGGGCAAGGACCACTTCCCTGGGAAGTTGGTTCCAGATTTTGGCCACCCTAACTGTAAAATGTTGCCTTCTGATCTCTAACCTAAGCCTATTCTCCATCAGCTTATTATCATTGTTCCTTGTCACCGCAGGTGATGCTGGGGAGAACAAGGCTCTACCTATTTGCTGTTGATTTCCCCTGATGAGTTTGTAGGCAGCCACCAGGTCCCCCCTCAGCCTCCTCATGCTGAGGTTGAACAGGTTCAGGTCCCTCAGTTGCTCCTCGTAGGGCCTGTCCTGCTGCCCTCTCACCAAGCGGGTGGCCCTCCTCTGAACCCTCTCCAGGCTGACCACATCCCTTTTAAAGTGCAGCGCCCATTACTGGACACAGTACTCCAACTATGGCCTGTCAAAGTCACATAGAGGGGGAGTATCACCTCTCTGAACCG
>JAGPOW010003642.1:65025332-65056159 GCA_030014935.1 Caiman crocodilus | reverse complement strand
AACAATCTTCCAGTCTCGCCTTGTATCCTGTCTCGGGAGGATGGCTCGAGGCCATTTATCATGCCTTTAGGAAAATGGCTCGAGGTTATTCACAACAGGTGGAGTGTAGAACAGATTAAGGACATCATCTGTGAGGCACGGGACACAATAAGGGGAGGTTGGAGTCATGTGTACAACCCTAGGCATCAGGGTCATAAATGGGCAGCCTCTCACTTTATTACAATCAGTTTTCATAACAGCAAAGTCATGGTAAGAGAGACCAGGTAGACTGCCCAGACAGGCAGGTGGGCTGGTACTGGGCCAGGGCCTGGGAGATTGTCCCCCATCACATTTATTTCTTTTTAAATTCTCTTCTTTACTTCTTTTTATTTTATCCTTCAGTGACTGAATTCCTTCATTTCCCCACCCTTTCCCCACCCCTATTTCCTTTCCACCTCCCACCCACCTCCATCCGATTAACTCTCTACCTCCCATCTTCATGTTCCCATCCTCTCAACCACTCTCTCACTCACCCCCACCTACAGCAGGAATAGAAGCCTGTCCTAGCTCACCAGTCCCATAATAGCAATTCACAACTGTAGCTGCTAGTCTGGCCCCTTTTCCCCAGCCCACTAGTAGCAAGTCACAGCTGTGCAGGTGGGGAACATTCAGAGAAGGTTTTTAGCTTTAAGGTATGACTGCTCCCAACTCATACCAATCAACAGCAGAGCAGCTCAAAGTGCAATGTGTAACAAGGCTCTCTGTTTACTGGGCAGAGTGAAGAGTCTCTTGAGTGGAATTAGGATCTGACCTAAACCAGAAGAAGGAATAAGCCACTCCAAATATTTGGTGCTATCAGGTGTCCAGGACAGAAAAGGGCAGAAGCTTAAACCACATCTTAGGAGAAGTGAGATCAGTTTTGAGGCACTGCTTAGTTCTTCAGGGAGAAGCTGAGTCATGCCCAGAGTTGGATGAGCTCTCTTTTACTGAGTATTACCTTCAGAGCTATAGAGCTGGCATCCTAAGTCATTGGAAAAGGGCAGCAATTGATGAGGGGTTTTCCTGTCTATCTTTAACCTGCACATAACTCTCATTGACTGTGTCCATATAGTTTTTTTCTGCAAACTTTTCTGCTGTGCTGATAACAGCAATAATGGGAAGAAATGCTCAGCATATCATGGTGGTTAGAATGCTGGCAACCAGCAGCGACTTCTATCTGTTGCCATCAGTGGAGCTGAAAAGATAGTAGCATGGAAAATTTGATCCTAGCTTAGACAGAGTCAATGGCTTTGCAAGGTTATACTAGTTAATATCTGTAACATGTCTTGTAATGTTCACATGAAAAACATTACCAAAGTGTAATTTATTATTATTCACTGTCTGGTTCTTATCAGGCATCTTTTAACTGATAACAATCAGCCATCACAAATTCATTAACTGTTGTTAGTCTTCACTGTGATTCTTCTTGACATTCTCCTGAGGAATCAGCCTTGCATTGTTTACATCTGCTACATAATTAATGTGTACGTACATCAAAATAAAATGTTTGCAGAGAACTTTACATACTCCCAATTATCTGTATGCTGCAGGCTTGATGTCCTCTTTTTGATAGCATAGGAGGGGACTTATCTGCCAGGATCTTCTATTGAAATGTGTTGAGTGAAAGTATAAGTAGCTGACTGAAAAAATGTTTGTCAGATTAGTTGTCACTATTTTCAAAAAAATAAGTCTCCCAAAATTAATTTGATAGGGAAAGGTTTTGGGAAAAAAATTCTTAAAGTGATTCTATTCTAAAACATGCTGTAAAAACTGGCAGGTTGGGATCCTTGTTTAATTTATTAGTCATTCCATACAAAATATGTTGAAAGATTCTCATCCCTTGCTTTTTCACTGCACAAAAGAGCTATTTATGTTGGGGAAGGATGCATCCAGTAGAGGTACTAAGACAGGTAGCTCTAAAACTATCCTCTCATGAGTGCTGGCCTAGGGTAAGAGGGCTGAGGGTGGGAATAGTTTTGTCAGGGGTGAGGCTGTAGCACACAGCATTGCAGATATTTTAAGCACTGCTGCAGCCCATTGGAAACTAAAGAGGCTGTCCTAATTTAGAGGTACTCCTTGGTCTTGACTAAATTATTTAGGGCAGGGAAGATGGCTCTCCAGTTCCTGAAGTCACTCATGATTGGGAAGTTACAAAGTTGAAGTAAAGCCACCCAAGTCCTCTGTTGCTGTTTGCAGTGATTTCTGTGGTGCATCTTTAAAAGGTATGGCATAGAATCTGCTCTTCTAAGTTTCTGAGTAAGCGGATGTTAGCTGTTTTCCCCTCATTGTACTGAAAACTCACTTTAAAGGGTTTTTTAGGCAAACTGTTTTCATTCTGTCTTTTCCTGCTACAGTACTAGGACCCCTGACCCAGCTGAGTTTTATCTAAGACTCCATTTAGTGTCAGTGTAAAAGTACTGACAGTCTTTGGGAAACACATGGAGCCATAATTTTATTTTACTTCATGGTTTACCTAAACAGACTTTGAGATTTAGTCTGAACTGTCTGACTAATGTGTAATATTCAGTTACTACTCCAGGGTGCTTATGTGATGCTCCCTGTTAAAGGAATAAGGAGACATGCACAACTCTGAAAGGTGATCCTGTTCTTATAATGGAAGCACTTAGGTGCCCAGCAGGGAAATAGGTATATATTAGTTAGTTTTAGACTACACTTTGGTTATCCACTAGGTGAATCAGTTATGTTCATAGAGTTTGATACAGCAGATGAAATCCAATTCATGTTTCTGATGGTGTTCAAGCAAGAACAGAATCCAGCGGACACTTGTGGAACTGCATTGGCTTTGGGGTGCTAATAGGAGTGAAAATTAGTTATGCATTTATATTTTGGTACTGAATAGAGGCATCACCAGGAACAAATGCAACAAGAAGTACTTTTTAGAATCCTCTTTTTCCTACTGTAACCACACTGGTTTTAGCATGAACACTTGTAGCATTCAAAAGCTGCAATAATCAAAAGTATTTAAGGCTTACAGGACTACAGAACCCAGAAGTGTGAGAGATCACAGATACAGGCCAACTTCAATAATACACCCCTGCTTGACTGAAAAAATAGTGACACATTTGAGAATGCTGCTCTCTAAAACATTATCCAAAAATGTGGTGCCTTCTGGTGCTCCATATACTTGGAAAGACCCAGCTCAGACTGGCACAAAACAAAAAGCCTGCTGTAGCTGCCAGACAACACTGTACTTCTTTGAATATCCTTCTTCTTTGAGTGTTTTTACTTTACCCCTGGCATGATTCAAGATTTCTGGCACTGCTTGGTTTGTCCCAAGCAGTGACAGGAATCCAGTGTCCTGAACTGCCTTTCATTCCTGTGGAACACAAAGTGGACTAAATTATGTTCTTGAAACTTTCAGAAAGGGAAATAAGGTCATAGAAATATGACTGAAAAAATGCAATCTACTGGAACTATTCAGAACTCTGTTCTGTAGCAAAGGGATGACTATAGGAAGCCTTTCTTGTAAATAGAAGTGGGAACACTGCTCAGAAAAAATCCTCAAATGAGTTCTGCTCGCACAAAAAGCAGTTTCCTAAAGTTACAGCTAAAAAAATAAGTTTATCATTTTCTGGCAGAAAGTAATAGTGGTTTTCATTTACAGTAATAATGGGATCCATTGCTTCTCCAGACAACAAAGTTGTAGCTCCTGATGAGCTACTGTGTATGTAAATATCATAGGCTGAGATCAGCTGCAACATGCAATCCAACCTGTTGTTCCTTATCTTAATTTTCCAGTATTCATGAAAACCAGTGGTTGAAAAACTTGGAGGAACTTGCCATATCTAAAGTTGTGGCAAACTGCTTCAAGTAAGGTGTATTATCAGCAATTATAACCTAATGGTGTATGTTCATTTAGAAAACAACCCAGCAATGGCCATTTAAAAAAATATAGCCTATGGATGAATTTTATTCTTATATTTTTAAGCTTTTTGAAAATTTAATTTTGTTCTGATAAAAATCTCTTGTTGTTTTCCCATTATCTTCTAAGCAGGGAAGATATAGGTATTCTTTGACTCAGGAATGCTTTTGTACCAGTTTGTGATACTAAATACATTTAAACTACTAACTAATAAAACTTCTCATTCAAATTCATACAAAATTATCTGAAACAACAAGATCTACTAACCATAGATTCTGCGGTCTTGATGTAAAACACATTATTAAACTTGGCTTTTAATAGTAATAGCTTTTAGTATCATATATGATCTTTTTTGAATCGGTTAGCATTAGCTGCCTCCAAATTTGAGTAGTATCAGAATGCTATAAATATTTTGCTGTCTATTAAGATCCCAAATCTGGAGTGCAGGGCCTAACTAATTCAAGGAGTGAAGAAAAGTTGCTTTTCTAGAAATATGTTTTTAATTCTGATTTATTTTTTATTGATAAATAGAACATTTGATAAATAAAACATTAAATGTTTCCATGTGCTGTTATCTGTTTCTTCCTTAGCATCTGCTTTTCAGTAGTACTGGAAAATTAAAATAAGAAACAAACAAGCAATTAATAAACAAGAAGTCAAAAACACAAAGGGGAAAGAAATCTTGTACCCCTTTCTAAATACACAGTGTAGGCACAGTGGCCTCTCTTCTTTGAGAAAGTATTATCATGCAGTATAATATAACTGCCTCCATTGAACTTACTTATTCCTTTTAGTATGGCAACAGGAAAGGGCTTACTGAGGGCAAACTCCAGAAAGCAGAGGGGTATCTGGTAAGTTCTGTGCCCTGGGTGGCTGGGGTACCAACCAGAGCAGCAACTAGACCACCAGCACAAATGGGGCTATTTTTCTAACCATTCCTTCAAGCTGGCACCCAGGGGTGATCTCCCAAGTTACCCTCACTTAGTCAAATTATTACCATAGACTAGTAGCTCCAGCAAAAGGAAATTATCTCAGCGTCACTTCAAATCCAGTCAGATTGCTCATTTGAGTCTGAAGCTTGATTCCGAATGGGGGCTCTCTTTCTTTGCTCAATAGTAGCCCACTTCCAGTCCACTCTACTGTCTGTGCATAATGGTTAAGAGATGCCTCGGCACAGCTTGTGTTGAGCACATTATGAGCACAGGAGCAGGGAGTTACCCCTGTAACACAGGAAAAGTTTCAGTGCACAATCAGAACCCACCAAAACCTTGCAGCTGCACCAGCGAGTGCATGCTTGTGATTGGTTCACGTTAAATTATGCATACGTGTCGGTTGGCAATTGGCTAGCAGACCAAATAAGAGTCTTGGGCGATGCCCGTCCAAACCAGAGGAGAGCTGGGACACGCATGAGGAAAGAGATGCGTGCGTTTCCAAGCCATGAAGGAGGCCTGATCAACTGACAACGACTCCCCGCCAGATTCATCCGACGCCCCATACCCTGCGTGAGTGTGAGCTTCTGTGTGCCTGAGTTCCTGTTTGAGTTTTGTAACTTCAAGGAACGTGCCTACAGCCTACGGACTGTAAGTAAAGTTTTTTCTGCTTCCAACAACCTGCGAGTCTAGTGCTCTAATTCCACACTCCATCAGCGGCCCCGTTCCACCAGCGTTTCTTGGCCCCCACATCTACAACAGCCTGGTTATCAGGCAGGTGGGAAGCAAAGCTACAGGGGAACTATTAAGCTCCAGACCTAGAAAGGTTTGCCCTAGAGTTAGGAACCTCTGATGGAAAAGCCAGCAACAGCCTTCACTTTCCAAAGCAAAAAAGATCCAACTTAAGCATTTCAGCTGATCCTTTCTGTGGTGATCCTGCCGGATAAAAAGAGTTGATTTTTCTTATGTAGGAAGCACCTAAACCATTTAAAGCTTTTTAGGTAATCTACACATTTATCTAGGGAATATCTAGAGTAAAAACTGTGCTGTCTACCATGCTGCCCCAAAATTTAGCTTGTTGAATTAGATTTGATTTCTTTTTAATTATGGTTATAAATTTTAACTTGTAAATTGTTTCAGTTTAAAGAAATGATTTTTCTCATTTGAAAGGAAGCCCATAGATTTTATTAAGTGCACCGGTAATATTGGCACTCTTAATACAAACAGGCTGCACCTACATGAGACACTGACTGTGCAGTAGCCCATGTCATGCAATAGTATCGCATAGTAGCAACTGTGGTGCACCATTGCTGTGCACTAGTCTTGGGCTACTGCACAGTCAGCATCATGAAAAAGCTGCTTGGTGATAGTACTGTGTCATAACTGTGGTTACTGCTCAGTCATTTAGTACTTGTATAATGGTTAGGATCAGCTGAATTCTATTTGTTTATACAAGAACTAAATGACTGCGCAGTAAGTGTCTCATGTAGGTGCAGCCATAGAGTCTGAACACTGTTATCTGAGCAGGTTAACACTCTCACTCCCCTGGGACCCTGAGAGTTCAAATACTCATTCATTACCATAGAAAATACCATTGGGAAAACACAGAGCCTAAAATTTATCATCCTCCATCGCTACATGATACCATATCAAGAGGGCTCACAAAATCTTTTCTGTAATTGAGCACATCAAGATATCAAGGGTACATTGCTGAAATCTCTTCTTACTAAACACTGACTTTATTCTGCATCTTTCTGTAGCTTTCAAGTCACCCAGCAGGAATAGTTAGGAGGTTGGAAGTTCCAGATTTTTCCATTGTGTTATTCTGGTTAACAAGTGGACTAAAAATAAAAGTATGGGTGCACTCCAGGGTACTCTGTAGGTCCACTTCCAAATGCCATGTGAAGTTCTTGAGTGATTTCATGCTGTAGTATAAGGAGGAGAGAGAGAATCTCCAGTGATATTTACAAAAAAGAGGTCATATCAACATGAGATGCTGACCTCACAGTCATTACTGTGCAGTCAATTAGTACTTGCATACCCAAATAGTAAATGACTATGCAGTAACCAGCATTACTACACAGTAGCATCCCCACATGGTGTCCTGGTGATGCTGACTGCGCAGTAGATCATTACTACTGCACTATAGCATCATATTATGGTTTGTTCCCTGCAACACTACTGCGCAGCAGTAATGAGCTACTGCACAGTAAGCATCTGTGTAGACACAGCTGGAATCTCTTTCCACTGGATTGGGGTAAAATTTTTATCCATTATGAAATACACTTGGTCACTGCTGCAGGGTATAGGGTGTCACAACCCAAACTGAGTGAGTGTCCCTGACACAATAGATTGCCCCTCCAAATGATTGGCATCACCTTAAATTTGGTATGATCTGCCTCATTAAGTATTCCTACTTGGCAAATTTTCAGTGGCTACTCTAAAGGTATAAAAGTTTGCATTGTTTCTGCCCAAGTCGGGGACCTCTGAACACGTGGTAAGGTACAGAGGACCTCGCCATGAGGCAGAGAAAAGCTGGCGGACTGATCACCCACCAACGTCACCCCATCTGTTCCTGACGTATCCCTTGTCCTGCATGCTCATTGCATCTACAGGTTCATCTTGCTAACTTGTTGCGATATCTTCGTTCTGTAACTACACAAGCAACTCTACCACCTGAGTCACGGCCACCAGCGGCATAAGTAAAGCTTAAGTAAAAGTTATTTTTGCAACCAATACGCTGTGTCCTGCCTCTCCATCCACTAGCCTGCCTGACGTCTGCTTAATTAACCAGCATTTTCCTCGGTCGGCTCTGACCGGTAGGCCAGCCGAGACATGGCATCATGAACAGGATCCAAGGGCATGGTGGTGGAGAAGAATTTAATGAAGTGCTGCCCTGGTGCACTGGGGTCTGTCGCGTGGATAACGCAAATGAACTCTGGGCGCACATCGCCTATCACCAAGTGGCTAAAGGGGGAGAAGAAAACCTCCTTGGAAGCTACTTCTCGGTAAAGAGGGAAGAGGCAGCCGTTAAAGAGTGGAAAGCAAGCCTCTCCCCTGAGGCATTTGGCTGCGTAATGGCCAGGGGCCAGGTTCACTATCGGCCCCCGGATGAAATATCGACCCTGTCCCTAGCGGGGTGAAGGCAAAGAAGGTGGAAAGTCCTACCCCCGCTCAGGAGTTTGCCCAAATGCACCCAATACATGAGGGAAGGAGGGGAATCCACCCCGCCGGATTGGTTCAACTGTCCGGCTTTAGCATCTGGGTCACGCAGTCATGAACTCCTCAGCCAACTCTGGGAAGGCCTGGAGACCGAAGGCTGCCACACGGCAAGGTGGGGAAGCTCGAAGTGGAATAAAGGAAAGATGATGACTGTGTTGTTCCATTCGGTAGTGGGTCTACTGCAGGGAAAATGCAAATCTAGAGGCTCAGTTGCACACAGCAGGCAAGGAGTCACTGGAGCAAGTTGTGGGGGACTCTGAGCTGACGCCAAAAATGGTGCCAGCCGCATGGTGCCACTGCCAGAAAATGGCACTAAGGAAAGTGAAAAAGGAGCGAAAATCCCCCTGGGAGGCAGGCCAACCACGTCACTGCCCAAAGCCCCGCCCCTTGGAGTGAGGCCGGAAGAAGCCCTGCCCTGTGGCATTGCGTCAGCAGTGGAACCACCCCCAAATGAGGGAGGGAGATCGTATCCAGCACTCCCACCCAACAAATTTAACCCTCTCCCGGCTGCAGCCCACCCGATAGCAATAGTAAAGCAAGTTACTGATGAACAGGGTGCAACTCGTACCACCACTACATACCACACTCGCACTAGGGGTGAATTGCAGGAGTTGTGCAGAGAATCAAAAATGAAATCTGAAGAGTCACTAGCCATATGGCTGGGGCGCTTAGTAGTGAAATTTGGGTCAGACTTGTTGGACCTGGAGGAGGCTAGCTTCTTAACACGCCAAGCCTCATGGAGTGGGGGGGCACGCCACCGATTTAAATGTAGTAACAGATAACATCCACTGCCCCATCCCGCTTCCAGCTCTCATTGCAGGTCAAGTCCTGCAATGCCTGGCATGAGGTCTCTTGAAGAAGACTAACGCAGAACAGCATCTACTGGCCATAATCGGGGTGTCATACCTCTCATGGAACCCCAGAGCCCATCCGCTGGGGCTAACGCAGGCGGAGCAACGTGGAGGATGGGCTCACTGCCACCTACAGAACCCTGGAGCCGTTTCAGCAACTTTCAACAGCATAGAAGCCTGTGTAGAGGTGTATGGAGGGACAGATGCTATTACGCTCTGACTCCTCCTTAACCCGGTGGTCGGCCAATCGGCAGGAAACCTTTTAAGTCAACTCCCACGGCTGCAGGCCCTCATAAAGCCAGCTGAAAAAGTCTTCAGTGGCGCAGAGCATCAATCCTCAGCATACCCGGTCGAGGCCCTGAGACTGAGATGCCAAGAATTCGGCCCTCTGCGGGAATTAGGGCCCCTACCCCAAAGAACAACTGAAGAAAAAGCCATGTTTGGGTTCCTCCTGGGCCGCTCCAGACTCACGAAGCATCAATTGCGTATCCTGGGAGATGAGGGTCAATGAAATCTAGCGGCCGCATTGGGTTTCACGGTCAGTGACAAGCAAAAAAATGAGTAGTGGCTGCCAGGCACACCAGCGGCCTATCTAAACCCGACCCTTAAGACTTTCGTCCCTATACTGAATTCACTGCTTATGACCCAGCCAACCCAAAAGACCAATGACGGGTGTTCTTTCTTCTTGACACCGGAGCCCAAGTCAAAGTGATCACTCCAATGACACCCCACCAGAAAACCTCAAAAGCAATTAGGGTACAAGGACTCAACACTGTTGCAGTCACAACAAAAGTTAGATTTGCAATCTAAGGCCATCGATGCACCCTAGAGGCAGTGCTAGGGGGCATCAATATCTTGGGAATTCCAGGAATCAAGGTGCTTAACCTCAAAGAACAGGTGCTACAAGCGCTCCCCATTGCTATCCCGAGCCGGATTGGCATCAGCCAATGCTCCGCATCATCTCCACCTGGTGATACTGGCCAATCCCAACCAAAGAACCCCTCAAAAGGTCCCTCGCCGACCTCCTGCAGCAACTCAAGCAACAAGGTTGCCTCAAATCACTAACTGCTAGCACCTACCTATCACCGGGATGAGGACTTGCAAAACCTGGAAAACCCGACGAAGCATGACTAGTTGTTGATTATAGGGAAGCCAACAAGAGGTGTCCAGTGCTTCAGCAACCTAATCCATCCACCGTACCACAATGCATGCCTGAAATGGCACAATTCCAGTGAGACGAGTGGGTCAGGGTCACAGTGGACTTAAAGAACATGTTTTTCTCAATTCCGATTACTGACCCCAAGGGAGTGTTGAATTTGTGTGTTGAGGGCACGATGTATAAGTGGACAGTCTGTCCACAGGGGTACTGCAATGCCCCATCATTAGCTACTGGTGCCATGAACAATACCCTGAAGAACTTTCGTGCCTCATACACCCTTCCACCAGAAGAGGAATTAAGAATCTGGAGTTACGTTGATGACATCGCTATCATAGGCCATGACAGCTCCACCGTTACCAGCATAGTCAACCAACTAGTAGCTCATCTTCAAAGTGAAGGATGGACGGTTAACGGGGAAAAGTCATACCTTCATCCTGTAGCCAACATCATAGTCCTCAGTACTCGATTTGTTGGCCCCATCCATCATGGTATCTCGCATGATGGTCCCGACATTGATCCATTAAAGAAAACTTTGCCTGTAATTAAAAGACATTTTCAGCAGCTTTTAGGTCACTTAAATTGGTACCGGCATTATGTCAACCCCAGTCATCTACCGCTCCTTGCCAAATTGCAGCGACAGATCCGTGACAAGTCCTGAAAATCCACGCCTTGGATGGAAGGGGATCAATGAAACTTGCATCATCTGTTGACCACTGTCAAGAGTACGCAGCTCCACACAATCAACCTTGGTTAACCATTAATTGTGACTCTTGGATTCACCACTAGCCATGTGTGGGCTGTCGCACATAATCCTCGCAATGATCTTGTATATACCGCTCATAAGACTCTTCAAGCAGCACAACACTGGTATTGAGCCGTAGGGAAAATCCTCCTAGCTGGACAGCTAGTGGAGCCATTAGCAAGGGGGCACAGAACGCTTCACGCTCCTGCAGCTACTTTGTTGCCTTTGCTGAATGCAGAAATAGTCAACCCACATTTATAAGGAGAGCCTAAGACGTGGAACATGTTGGTGCTCACCCATCATTTAATTGGTGTTGCTGGAAATTTGAAGACATAACACCTGGCCCCAGCACGGAGGATGAGAAAAAAACCCCAACGCTGTATGGAACTTCCGCCTTAGCCTGGATGGCCTCGAATGGGACCTCCCGACACAGTGGAGGCTATGGGTATTATTGTAAAGCCTGTCATGACACAGAAATATTTCGAGCTCACCCAGATGACAACTCTGCCCAAAAATGTGAACTACTAGGATTTCTTAAGTTGTTGCAACACTGTCTAACTATCACAACAATACACTTCCAGTTCCAGTCATTGCAATCGACTCGCAATACATTTATAAAATCCTCACCAGTACTGCTTCGCCCATTGAAAATTTGAGTAATTGGGAAGACATCTGGGAAACCTTGACTAAATTTACATGGCTTTCATTAGTTAAGCATACTAAGTCACACCACCCCAACACCGATCCAGTGCACGAGATCATTGATAAACTCTTGGAAGATCCATTCCGGACCGATGTAGCTGTGCCTATCACCGCTACTCCCGGTCCTGAAGTAAGTCTGTTCCTCGTGTGGCTTCATGAAAATTGGGGTCACCTGGTACCGCGGGCCAGCCATCAATGCTGGCATCAGGCTGCTATGGAGCTTACTTCGTATGGAGTTCGATGTGATTGGGAAAAAGTAGTGCAAGCCTGTGAAATATGTGCCAAAAAAAGTGCCATCAGACCAAACATCAAGTCGGAGCATTCAACCCCTCGCAATTCCAGGCAGGAAAGGTCTGGCAGGTGGACCTGCTTGGACCCCTCCCAGGATCCAAGCCACCGAATAAGGGATTAGTCATCATTGATTTAGGAACACGCCAGTTGCAAGTCATTCCTCTGTGGAAGAGCAACGCTACTGCTGTTATTTCTGCCTTAACCGCTGCATTTGCTGCCTGGCAAACTCCCCATGAAATTCAATCTGACGGAGGACCCCCATTCAATTCTAACACCCTGGAAAAGTTCTCCTGTCTTCACAATGTCGCATGGCATCTCCATCTGCCATGCCATCCGCAATCCAACGGCGTTGTAGAGCGACACATTGGCCTATACAAGGAGCAACTGCACCTCAGAGGAGGAGGGACGTACAAGCACTGAACTAAGCACAATCATGATGTCCTCATTTCATTAAACACCGCAAAGTCCCTATGGGATGAAACTAATGCTAAGGAACCTCCACCCTGGGAACCTAAATTCCATCCCAACAAGTTAGTGTGGATTTCGGTACCTCATCCTCATCAATCTCATCTGCAAGTCTACAAGGGAATAATTCATTGGTCGGAACAGTATCCCAGTACCTATTCAGTCCTGTTAGAGAATAAGCCCGACCGTCATAATTGGTTGACCTGGCATGCCCCACTAGTAAATGTTAAAGATAATTAAGTATTGTTATACGTTTTGTTTTTCAGAGCCAACCAAGCAGGCGTTAGAACACCTGAGGCACATGCGACGGCGACAGACCCAGGCAGAAGAAAAAGCGTAACCATGGACACAGAAACCTGACGTGTGACATCATCATGACATCTACCGAAGCTCTTCATGTCAGACTTTTCGTAACCAACCTAATTTCATTAGTCAACCTTATAATAATTGTATTAGTTGTTTGTATAGGATGTTATGTTCTACAGTTAACCCAAAACCGTTTAGTAAAGTTATCTACTTATGTATATGCTCATTTGCCACCTGAACCTTGTGAAGACGACGAGCGCATGTATGAAAACTACCTCTAATGTAGGTGCTTAATCTATTGTGTCATGGCCAAGGGGGCATGTCACAATCCAAACTAAGTGAGTGTCCCTGACACAATAGACCGCCCCTCCAAATGATTGGCATCATCTTAAATTTGGTATGTTCCACCTCATTAAGTATTCCTACTTGGCACATTTTCAGTGGCTACTCTAAAGTTATAAAAGTTTGCGTTGTTTCTGCCCAAGTCGGAGAGCTCTGAACACGTGGTAAGGTACAGAAGACCTGGCCACGAGGCAGAGAAAAGCTGGTGGACTGATCACCCACCAACATCACCGTGTGTTCTTGACATATCCCTTGTCCTGCATGCTCGTTACATCTACAGGTTCATCTTGCTAACTCGTTGCGATATCTTCATTCTGTAACTACACAAGCAACTCTACCACCTGAGTTGCAGCCACCAGCGGCATAAGTAAAGCTTAAGTAAAAGTTATTTTTGCAACCAATACGCTGTGTCCTGCTTCTCCATCCACCAGCCCACCTGACGTCTGCTTAATTAACCAGCGTTTTTCTCGGTCGGCTCTGACTGGTCAGCCGGCCGAGACATAGGGTTAATATCTTACTGAGAGCAGAATATAAGATGTAGCAGTGGCTGTTAGAAGATGTAAGTGCAGGCTTTTGAAAAAGGCCCCTTCAGGAAAAACTTAAGCATTTTTATTTGTGATTTACAAGAAAACATAAAGCAATTTAATAATAGGACCCTGGAGTGAGGCCAGAGACCCTGGAAAAGAAATGGAAGAAATATACTGTGTGAAGTGCTTGGCACACTATGCAATGTGCTGAATTAAGGAAAGCAAGACCATTTGCTTGTAACATGAAAACCCATTCATCTTGACAACACTGACAGTGTTACAGGACATTGTATCCTACCCTCGTATGAAGCAGAATTAAAAACAATGTCTAATTATGCAAACTTTGATCTCCCTAGGGCCACTATTAAGTTTAAAGTGAAGGTATGCCAGCAGTAGTTTATCTATGACCCAGAACTATTGCTTCTTAATGGTTTTCAAGCTAGAAATGTTTTTGAATGGCTGGTAATGCATTTATATGCGACAGCAAGTAGAATTGACATATCATTCTGTACTTGTAACGAAGCATTATAAGAGAGGTACATTTATAACATTCTGTTGGCAAGTGAACACCTCACCTACATTAGCAAAAACTAATTCCCCAAGCTAAAATCACTGGGGCATTACAATGGTGTAATTCTTCTGAAGAATTTGCATACATTATCAAAGAGGAAAATTGAAATAAAGAGAATATCTTGGTGCATGGGGTTGAGGGAGGGAGGAGAGAGAAAAAGAAAATAGGTTATTATAATTAAAATATTAATCTCTTTTCTCCCAAACCAAGTCCTCTGCTCTAGAAGCCAATGTTACTTTTTTTCAAAAGCTATTTTCAAACTGTTATTCAGCTATGTTATTAGGCAGCAAAATATTGCACTTTAGACAATAAAATTAGAAGGGGCATTGGTACTGAAATATACTCCTCAGCTTCTTTCCCCCCAAACCCAGCTAAAGTTCAAGTGCAGGGGAATTGCCTCTCTAAAACATAGAATGATAGAAAATTAGGGTTGGAAGGGACCTCGGGAGGCCATCTAGTTCAACCCCTGCTCAAAGCAGGACGATCCCCAGCTAAATCATTCCAGCCAGGGTTTGTCATGGACCTTAAAAACCTCCAAGGATGGAGATTCCACAAGCTCTCTAGGTAGCCTGTTCCAGTACTTGACTTCCCACCTAGTGAGAACATCTTTCCTAAAATCCAACCTAAATCTCCCTTGCTGCAACTTGAGACCATTGTTCCTTGTTCTGCCATCTGCTACGACTGAAAACAGTCTAACTCTGTCCTCTCTGGAACCACACTTCAGGCAGTTAAAGGCTGTAATCAAATCCCTTCTCAGTCTTCTGTTTTGCAAATTAAATAAACTCAGTTTCCTCAGCCTCTCCTCAGAACTCATGTGCTCCAGCCCCCTGAGTATTTCTTTTGGTCCAATCCTCTAATCCAATCCTCCAATTTGTCTGGGTCACTCTGAATCCTAGCCCTATCCTCCGATGTATCTACTACACCTCCCATTTTGGTGTCATATGTGAACTTGCTTAGAGTGTAATCCATCCCACCTTCCAAATCATTAATGAAGTTTGGAACAAAACCAGACCCAGGACTGACCCCTGGGACACTCTACTTGATACTGGCTGCCAGCTAGACTTTGAGTCATTGGTTACTACCTGTTGAGCCTGACAATCCAACCAGCTTTCCATTCACCCTGCAGTACATTCATCCAACCCATACTTCCTCAGCTTGCTTGCAAGAAGGCTGTGGGAGATGGTATCAAAAGCCTCGATTAAGTCAAGGTATGTTATGTCCACTGCTTTCTCCACATCCACAGAGACAGTCATCTTGTTATAGAAGCAATAAGGTTGGTTAGGTATGACCTGCCCTTGGTAAATCCATGCTGATTGTTCATAATCACATTTTTCTCCTCCACATACTTAGAAATGGATTCTTTGAGCACCTACTCCATGATTTTCCCAGGGACAGAGGTGAGGCTGACTGGTCTGCTGTCTTTGGATCCTTCTTCTTCTCTTTCTTAAAAATAAGCACTATATTTGCCCTTTTCCAGTCATTCAGGATCTCCCCCTATTGCCGTAAGTTTTCAAAGATAATGGCCAGTGTCTTTGAAATGACAGCAATCAAAGCAACAGCAACAATTAGACCCCAACCCAGGAAAACTACCTATTTTCAGCATGTGAGGAGTCATCCCACTGATTTCTTTGTTGGCTCTCACTCACTGCATCCCAGAAAGACACTGACAATGAGAAAATTCATTGAAGAGAAACAAAAATGATAATGGATCCACTTGAAATACAACCTTTTGACAGACGTGATTTCATATTCTCTCTTTCTCTTTACTTCAAATGCATATTCTCAGAATCCAGAAGGTATTATTAAAAATAATGCATTATATTTTTAAAATAACAGAAAAATCATAGTCTGTTTCAGCTGCCTATAATCACAATGTGACTATCAAGTAAAGAACTGCTATTTATACAAAACAGATTAAAAAGAGAAGGTGGAGTACTGTATGTTCCTGAACTTGGATATTTTTATTCCCACACATCCTTCTTTGTTCAAGACATCATTAAATCTAGAAGCTAAACATACTGGATAATGATAAATGACATAAAATAGCATGCAAAGCATTTGATACAAATGCTGACTTAAAACAAATAATACAGCTGGTCCTGGATGGTCCAGAGGCTCCTGAATCTTTTGGGAAATAATTTGTTAGAAAAGTCTCTGGGGTGTTCATTCTGTTGCCTGAGAGAGTAAGTCAGAGAGTGGAGAGGACAGCAAGCTTGCAAAGATGAGCCTTTTTCTCCTTGACAATGGAAAGGTTCTGACTGCATTACAGGCATTTTGTATGACCAGCTATTACAAAAAATAAAATGATGGTGTCAGAGAGCTCATTACAAGGTAAAAATGGTCATGTTAACAACTGATCAGGAGCAGAAGGGTAGACAAGGGAAATATCATATGTGTTTGGGGAGAATCACCAGTGTCAAGAAAGACAAAGTGGACTTTTTTGACCCTGAATACTTTTTTGGAAAATTAATTAAATAAAATAAAATAAATTAATAAAAATTAATTGGAGAGTATTTGATCCTGTGCTGAACCAAAAATAAGTATTTCCTCATTCTGACACTTGATCATTGGCATAAATGATGTGCCCATATTATTTTTTTTTATCAGAGTCCTGCTGAAAAAACGAAGCAGAATATCTGAAAGACTGGCAGATGCCCATCTCCCTTTATGCAAAAGTGTTGCCCAACTTTCCATTGGTAAATTAAAACTTGGACTTCATGTCTTGGAGTCTTTCCCTCAATCAGCTGCCACTGCCCGCAGATTGTCCTAAAGGAAAGAAAGGGCTCATTTGTAACTGTTATATTGTCAGTGATTAAATCTCTATCATCAGAATTACATGCAGATTCTTCCACTATTTTTCATACTTAGAGCAGCATGGAGCACTATATATGATTGAAAAAATGTCTATATAAGCAAAATGTGAACTATTATCCATATTTGAACATATCCTAGTATAATGGTGCTATAGATAATGTGTTGCTTTGTGATACTTATTTATCTACCAACTTTAAAAAGCTATCAGAGTGAAATATTTAAAAAAAAAAACCAAAATCATAACCTTACTGAAAAGATACAGACTTGTTAATTTTATTTAACAAGGAGTCCGTTATAATTTCTTCTGGCAACGTATGAGTGATATTTGATTTTCTTGAAATAATTGAGATGAAGTCAAAATACTAACTAAACTGAATTCATTACATTACTATACAAAGTACTGGTAAGTAATAATCAACATTTCAGTCATTGAGACTAGAAGGAATCTAGATTGAGCAGGAAGGAAACAAACTTCAGGGAAGGAAAATAACATTCTCTTCTAGGAGGCTGGATTTTTGTGCCCTTAAATTTCCTGGCACTTATTAGCAAATCGTACAGCCTGCAAAAGCAATACATTTCAATTACACATTTTGCACTGCCACTTTCCAGTCAATGTCCTATTTTAGTAAAATATACAAAATAGTTAAAAAAATTGAACTGGGTTTCTATTTTAATAGTATTCTCATCATTTATTCATTCACTAAAGATTGTTCAGGTCACAAATCTCCTTTTAAGTAGCTTTTGTGGTTTACCAGAAAAACCCCCACAGTCTATAATTCAGACGTGACTTTAAGCACACTCGATTTGTCATTGTGCCCTCAATCTGTTCTTTTCAAGCCAACACAGTAGAGATCTGCAAAGATTTTGGGATGTTAAGAGAGAAAATCTCATGCTAAGAGATCTACTTTTTCTTTATTTGAAACAAGTATACTGTCTAAAACTTGAACACATACAAAGGGCAATAACATCTTACCTAAAGCTCAGGATATTTTTTGAATTCCCAAAGAAAACGTTTTATCAGAAACCTTAGAAAAAACACTTGTAAAGACATGTATGAAACAAGTAACCCTGATTAAACCAGCAAGTGCTCTATGCATATTTAAATACTATTGATACAACACAGCAACTGAATATAAATTCTCTCTTTATGGAAAGGAATAACTATTACTATATTATGTACTGGTGATACTAACAAACAGTACAAAATTCCCATCCAGGTGTTTTTCGAGTGGTTATAGACATGATACATACATCTCTTTCTTTAGAAAAAAGGTTTCTGGAACTGCTGCCCTGGATCTGGAAGCTAAACTTAATGGCAAGGTAGTAACCAAATATGACTGTGCTCTAAAATCATAGGGCTGGAAGAAACCTGAGGAGGTCATCTAATCCAAACCAATAATCAAGGCAGGATCATCTTGTCTAAATCATCCTAGATGGGTGCATCTACACAAACTATTATTGTGCAGGAATAAACTATAGTTCTTATTGCCCCACAGTTTATTGCTCCTGGGTGCACTGTTTGAACATGCACCTGGGAGCAATTAACTTCAGAGCAATCAGCTGTGGAGTTTATTCATACATAGCACATGGAGCCATGGTGGAACAGTCCCAGCTGGCAGGGGCCCCATGGGTCAGCCTGCCAGCCTGGGGCTGCCCCTCTGGCTCAACATGCTGCAGAGGAGCTGGCTGAGCACAAGGGAACTTCAGTGTGGGGCTAGCTGGCAGGCAGCCCCCAAAAGAAGCACCCTTGTGCCCCAGCTAGCTGGGGCAGTGTCCGTATGTGCACTTCTGTGGACTTTTTTACTCTGCAGCAGGATAGTATTTATATTTACAAGTACTATCCTGCTATGAAGTCCAGCCTAATAGGGGTGCACATGTAGATGCCAAGATGTTTGCTACATATGTAATTATCAACTGTACAGTAAACATCTCATGTAGATGCATCCAACTATTATTTGTCTAACCTGTACTTAAGAACTTGATAGAGAGTCTACAACCTTTATCAGTTACCCAGATAATATGTAATCAAAGAAGAAATGTCAGACTGGGATGATGACATGAGTGAAAAACTGTCTGAGATTAAATTCCTGAAAAAAGAGATGATATTAGGATATTGGAACTACAAATCTAGGGGGTGAAATATGATGGCAGAGACTGCCCCATTATAAAAAGGATTTTCCCAACTTGTGTTAGGTTAATTCCTAGTCTTAGAGCTCCTCTGCAACACTGACAGCTTCATGTAGCATTGGTAGCTAGAAACACTTTCCTCCAATTAATGTTAGCTAGATTATTATGCAGTTGCAGTCACAACCCCTGTTCTACCCCTCCACAGCCACCTGTGCCATTACCTTGGCTTCTTCCCATCACATGGTCACTGTGCAAGAGAAACTGCCTACAACCAAAACTCCCCACAAAAGGCCTCTGCTGCCAAATTGTTGCTGAAGCCTCCTGGCTCTGTATGGTTGAACAAAATGGTTCTGCTGGCTGAATCGGACTCATAGGCCATAACTTGCTGACATCTGACCTAGCTTCTTATTGTAGAATTGACGGTGGGGAGCATAGCATAGTTACATATATCCTTTACTTTATCTTAATGGTGTGTGTGTATCTGCAGACTTGTATGAACCCAAAGCTGTACATCATTTTAACTGGGTGCATCTACATGAGACATTTACTGTGGAGTTGACTAATCTTAGACTCATAGATTCATAGACATTAGAGGCTGTAAGGGACTGCGGAAGATCATCAAGTCCAGCCCACCTGCCATAGGCAGGAAGTCTGCTGGGGTCAAATGATCTCCACAAGATAAACATCCAAACACCATTTGAGTGAGTCCAGAGTAGGTGCTTGCACTACCTGTGGGGGGAGTCTGTTCCAGACCCTGGACACTCAAACCATTAAGACATTTTTCCTTATGTCCAGTCTAAATTGGCCTTCCAGAAGGTTGTGGCCATTAGACCTTCTTATCCCTTAGGGAACCCTGGTGAACAACCATTCTCCCAGATCCTGGTGCTTATAGGCTGCCACCAAGACCCTTATGTACTTATAGGCTGCCACCAAGTCTCCCCTAAGCCTGTGCTTCTCCAGGCTGAAGAGCTCTATGTCCCTCAGCCTCTCCTCACAAGGCTTGCTCTCTTGGCCTTTGATCATGCAGATGGCTCTCCTCTGGACACTCTCAAGCTTATCCACATATCTCCTGAAGTGCAGGGCCCAAAGTTGGAAGCAGTTCATCAGCTACACCCTCACTAAGGCCAAGCAGAGCAAGAGGATGACATCCCAGGTTTTGCTTGAGATGCATCAACATGGATGTGTGCCAGAGTTTGGTTTGCTTTGCAGCCACGGCACTGTATTGGTGGCTCATGTTCATCTTGTGGTTAATCAAGACCCTGAAGTCTCTTTTGGTTGTGGTGTTAGTGACCATAGCTCTGCCAAGCCTTTAAGTATGATTCTGATTTTTCCTCACAAGGTAGAGCACCCTGCATTTCTCTGCATTAAACGCCATCAGATTTTGGTCTGCCTACCTTGAGAGTCTGTCCAGGTCAGCTTGTATCCCCAACCTGTTCTCCAGTGTGACCGCCTTTCCCCATAGTTTAGTGTCATCCACGAACTTTGCCATTCTGTATCTGATGCCTGAGTCCAGATCATTAATGAAAATGTTGAAGAGTACTGGCTATTAGCTCCGCAGTAAAACATCACTGTCTACATATGTGGTGCTATTGGACAGAGTAACCTAATTAATTCTGCCATAGGATCTTACAGCAGACTTATTTACTCCTCTGCAATGCACATGTGGACACTGATGGGGCTGGCTGGGGCATGAGGATGCTTCAGTGTGGGGGGCTTCCTGCCAGGTAGCTCCACACTGAAGCTCCCTTGTGCCCCAGCCAGTCCCTCTGCAGCATATTGAGCTGGGGAAACAGCCCCAGACTGGCAGGCTGATGCCCAGAACCCCCTCCCAGTCCAGCTGCTTTGTCCCAGCTCAACATGCTGTGGTCCTGGGTGCACATGCAAATGTGGTACCTGGGAGCAATAAACTCTGGCCCAAACTGTGCCAGGGTTTATTCAGCTGCATTAATTGCATGTGTAGACATGCTCACTATGTTTATATCTAGTTTACCTTTGTTTCAATATTGGAGGCTGGATTTTCCAGGTCACTAAAGGGTATAACTCTCAAACTGTTTTCAAAAGCAAAACAAGCAAACAAACTCAATATTGAAAATTTTCAGGAAAATTCTGTATGGGACATTAACTTTTCTTAAACGATATTAGGATTTTGAAAATAATTGTTTTAAAGGGGGATGGAGAGTTTAAATGAAAACTTGTATTTTTTCCATGGGAAATGTCAACAAAATTTAAAAACATAAATTCTGGAAACTTATCACCCAAAATAATTGGTAGCAATATTTTCCAACAGGCTCAAATGTTCTCTTCCTTTCCACTTACTTCTCAAGACCAAATGTATAGACAGAAAGGCTTGGAAAACAAAGCACTATCTGGGCACTGGCACAATATAGTTTTTCATGCATCACAGCTTCAGGTATGTTTGAATATCTTTTAAGAAGGTAGCGGGAAAGCCCATTTCATCATCCCTTCCATGACCAGCCACTCCATTTTCTTTCTCTTCATCTCAGTTCATGAATGGAGTTTAACCAGGGGCACATAGCTAGGGTGTTGTTACATGTTACAATTCACAAGTGCTAACTCAAGGAAATGTTATGTGGTATTAACATTAGCACATTCTGTGAGCCATCACATATTACCGGCTAATACCCACTCTGACCTGCTGGCAAGCAAGAGCATGGCTAAGAGCAGCCAAGTCTTCCCCATGGCTGCTCAGTTTTCCAGGTTCCAGCAACTTTTCTGCGGCGCCCCACTCTCCTGTGGTTGCCTACTCTCAAACAACTATCCCATGGCTGTACTCTCTACTAGCTTTCCTGTGGCTCCCCTGCAACTGTCATCTCTGCCATGGCTGACCATTAAGGGTGTGCAAAGTAGGCCCTATTTGATTTAGATTTGGATTCAGCCTGAATTGTGGACAGTGATTTGATTCATTGATTCAGATCACTGTCCCTGATTTGATTTGGCTGAATCCAAATCTGGAAATTCAATGTTGATTCAGAGAATCAACGATTCAGCCATAGACACAGCTTTAAATCTTTTTTCTACATACCTTGAGGTAGCAGGCGCAGCTCATGAACACTGTGATGCTGGGGTGCATAAAGCATCCCACAAAAGTGTGTGTAGGGAAGCGGGGGGAGTCCACATGCTTGGCCAAGGAAACCAGAAGTGGACTGGAAGTAATTCTAGTCCACTTCTGGGTCTGCCGCAGAGCTCACTGGGCCTCATCTCCCACACCTCCCTGGCTTGGCGATCAGCCACAGGGGGAGCCTGGGTGTCCCCCCAGACCCAGGAGGCACCAGTCACCAAGCTGGGGAGGTCCTAGAGGTATGTAGAAAAAAACATTTAAAGCTGTCTCTATGTCTAAATCTCCAAATCATTACGAATATCTCTGAATTGATTTGGAGGGTTCTGATTCAATTCGGAGAGAATAAAAGGTCCTCTGATTTGATTTGGAATTGGAGATTTGGCCACAAAATCGGGTTGAATCTCTGCTGAATTGAATCAGGAACCAAAGCTTCACACAGCCCTGCTGACCATCTCTTTCACAGCTCTGCTGCTCTCTGTCAGTCTGGTTCCCCAGCTCTCTATCAGTCCAGGGCAGTAGAGTCCAGGAGGATGGATTGCCCACATGGGGGTGGAGGGAAGGCTGAGATGCATCCTGGGATGCTGGAAGACCACAGGTTATTCATATTGGTTTTGTGAAGCTAATGTTACTGCAATATGAGTTGCATAACTCCAATCAGAGATACTCCTTGCTTCAAGAGGTGTAACTTTGAGATACACAGCGTGCACTTAATTCTATTTTTCTTCCCTTCACATGTGGCTGCTCCTGTCTTAATTTCATTTAACACATGGGAATAGGAATGTCTAAAAACACCCTTAGTGTCCAATGCTTTTCTCACTTCTTCTCATCCCTAATGTATTCCTTTCCCTTCTCTTGCAAACGCTATTAGGGTTTGGTGCGCAAATTCAAGTAAAATAAGAACTAATATATATAATCTCCAGTCAAAACCTAACCAAGTCAATGCTGAAGTTTGAAAATGTTCCATTAACCCTTCCTCCACTTCCTTGTGCCTTTTTTCCTATTCAGTACTAGAAAAGAAACTGCTGAAATCATGACAGACAGGCTGCTGTGGCATCTTTGCCCTGCATTGGAGATGGAATTTCCAGAAATATTGCAAGGAAATCTTTTCCTCTGAACAACTCCAGACAATTAGACAGACACAAGAAGTCCAGAGAAACTTATAAATCTGAAGATTTAGTTATGTGCTTAACCAATTGATCTGTAATTCTAAAATATGAAGCTGAAGCTCATTGTATCCCTGTCCTCCCTCCCTTTCAAATTACTTCCTCTCTTCTCTTGATACCTTCTCTTTTCCTATTCACTAGTCTTTCACCTTAGTTTTCTTTCTGCTTACTCCTCTCCTTGTACTCTCTTCTCCTGGATCTCTCCTTCATTTCTCAAATTCCTTCCTGTAAATATAAAGCATCAAGAAAAAATGAAAAGGAACTGACATGTCTGTCCATCATCTTGAGAGAAAGGTTGGCAAGCAAGTCATTTTAAAGTAGAGGTTGGCAATTATTTGGTCTGGAGGGCTGGTTAAGGAGTTTTGTTGAACTATTGAGAGCTGGGTGGGGAAGGAATGCTGACCTGGCCTCGGCCCCATCACAACTGTTTACACCACTCAGTGCAGTGGGATGGGGGGAACTGAGGAGATGGCAATTGATTTTATCTGGCCCTGGGCCCATCTGCCTTGCACCCACTGCCAGGAGTGCTGGACAGAGTGGGAGAGTGTGCAGGGTGTCCACTGAGACTGGCCTGGGATCTCTGTGGGCAGGATGCACTCAGTTGGGTGGATGAAATGAAGCCTATGGCAGGTGGGGAGCGGTGTGTGGGAGCAGGGTGGGTGGCAGGGCTTGAGCTAGGGCCAGGATCACAAGGCGGCGGCAGCACGGAGCTGGGGCCCCGGGCAGAGCTGAGATCCTCACATCCCTGCAATAGTAAGGCATAGCAGGTAAACGGGACTGGAAGATTTCCGAGTGGGTTGTGGACCCTCTGACTCAGTCCTATTAGAAGCCTACATACAACACATTGTGCACAAAATAACCTAGCTGTGCAGCAATTGAAAAAAGCATTGGCCTTTGACTGTGTCTTAATGAACCAGTAGAATTTTTTAAAATAACAATTCAACCCGAAATATGAAAGAAAAACACTCCAAGAATATGCTGTGGGTATTGAAGGGGTGTGTTGTTTTTTGGGGCTTTTTTTTTTTTGGTGCGGGGGGGAGAGGGCCTTGGTGGGAAGTTAATCTTGTGTCATGTCCATTGTCTGTCAATGGCCTTCACAAAGAAAGCTTCCAAGCTCCAAAGCTGAGAAGTGCAAGTGGTTATTAAAGTAGTTCTTGCCATAACAAACCACTTAAAATTGTCAACATGCAGTTTGTCAGTTTCCATTCCTCTGCAAAGCACCACATCAAGTCATTGCAGGGAGCATGCAAACAAGCTTTTAAAACTGCGGAATTAAAATAGGGAAATGTTGGGTTTTTTTGTCTTTTCATAACATTTTCTAAGGGGAGGTAAGAACTGAGTTATTTTAAGCACAAAGAACCTTGCTCCTTTGCATTTTCAGTAGTATTCAGAAGTTACCCAGAAAGTATGGCCCAGATAGGAAGGGAGTGGTTTTGAACACCCCTCAGGCAGAGGATAAACGTGAGTTTAAGTCTCCCATATATCCTGGTTAAATGCTCTAGTTATTGAGCTACTCTATGAAAGAGCTGGGGGGGAAGCTGGTACCCATGTTCCCTAGCTATATTATAAAGAAAGTGCTGGCTGCCACTGTAGTTTATGAGATGAAGCCATCTCTTGGAGGTGTGCTCAGAATTTGACTACAAGATCAAATCTCACCCTAAAATCTGGTCAAGGAGGCATCGTTCATGGATCCAGAAATGGCTTAAGTATGAGCAAGGGGCTTAGCTCTGTTGAAATAGATCTGCTTCTACACACAAGCTTCAGGCATTTGGGGAACTTTAGGGTCTGTCAGGAATGCTAACAGGCAGACCCATCTGGACTAACTGCTCACCTAGCCAAAACTACCAGAGGCTATAACTGGCCTTCCCCCAGCCAAGGAACCAACTGGCTACTGTTAAGGCTTCCTGACTTGCTGCTGGAGAGAGCAGCCTCCCCATTTAAATTAATCTGTGGTAAGTCTTGTTGAAGTCTGTTTTTTGGCTTCTGACCCTGCTCAAATCTGTCTCTGAACTCTGGCTTTTAGTAACTCTGTTCAGTTTTGGTAATTTGGAGCCTTGTCACATGGGACACGTAATGCATCTTTTTTTTATATTTATAAATAAGCATTACTATGAGTTAAAATTTGGTCTATGTTGCATGGTAATACTTACTGTGATCTGAATAGGGTGGCAGCTGGCTGTTCCAGTGACAAACAGCTATTTGTTTGTCCCAGCACTGGAACTGGTGTTATGTCTGTGGAGCAGTCCCATGATAGCTGCACATGTGCTACTTAATATGACCTGGAGATAGTCCTTCTATACATAAGTACTAACTTTGCTAATAACACTGTGAAGTAAAGTGTCACAGAACAAACAGTGCTAATAGCTTTCTATGCAGTGTTAGTAGGCTAATGCGCAGTAAACATCAATAATTAACTGTGTGCTGGTGCTCATGCACACTAACTTTACTGTGCATTTAGTTAGTCCTTTATTAAGGAAGCAGGAAACTAAATGTGCAGTATCTAAGGCATATTAATGGACATGTAAATGTGCCTCATGTATGTTTTACTGCTTGAATGTGTGGATGCTGGCATTTTTAAGTGCAATTAGCATGTCTCAAATGTTATGTGCAACAAGGCCCTCTGTCTCTGACTCCTGAACCTTGACTTGCCTGGTGTTTTGGTGTCTGTCTTTGGATTTCCCCTTTGTATCTGCTAACTTGGTCCCTGACTCTTGAACTCTGACTTCGTCTATCCCTGGCTCATGGCCTTCCCCAGTGGCCTACCCATTGGACCAGACTGTCAACAACCTGGTCCTTGCATGGTCTGTCTACATAGTACATTTCAATGCTCTGTAGAGATTCCCAAGGAAGAAATGAACAAACTTACGCATGTACTTGGAACAGCATAGCTATGGTAGTTCACTGTTCTGCCTGAAATAATTAGCTGTGCTGAGAAATAAAGCGTATCATCCTGTATGGAAGCTGCTTATATATGACAGCCTTGTTAAGAACTAGCACAGGTATCTCTCTCCATGGCGCTGAGCTATGTCATGTAGACATACCCATAATATAATATAGAAAAGCAAGGTGCTTACAGAGTTTAGACACTTTCAGGTCTAGGTGATAGCGGAACATGGCTTTAGAAGATAACATTTTTGAATTGACATACCTAAACTTCCACCTTAGGTGCCCAAGGCCCATTGTGGATCCAGGACTACCTCTCTTGTAGAGCAGGAACAATTTGAAAACTAGTGGTTAATTCCTATTGTGAACCTACATGGCATGTACAGAGCCATCTAAATTAAGTTTTTGGCCCTATGAACAGATTGCGTTTCAGTTCTGGATAAGCAAATATTGTTAGGATGGCTACACTCTGGCTGGGTAACTGCCCAGTGAAATAAGATGGTTCAGATAGGCATATAGGCTGTTTATAGATGTGTTTAGCACTTTCTAAACCTCATTAACTGATTTGCATCACACAGTTCAAATCAAATTTGAATTCAAATCAAGAGTTAATAGACAATCATTGATCATCATGGCAGGGGGCACTAGCTATGCACAGTCTGTACACTTGACAGCCCCTTAACACAGGTTCAAAGTAATTAGGAGGTGATAATAAGCCTGTGTAAACACTGCTATATTGTTGCAGTTATCTAATGCGCTATTCCAGAAGCCATAATTGACTTGATACTTAGCAGGATGAAGTATTGCTGGCACATTTGACTTTGTAAAGGTGTTACTTTGTGGCTGATAGCCTCTATTGTTTTGCAAAAATGCAATTGAGTTTCCCTTTCTGGGACTGACATTTGCAATGCTTATTGTTGTATTTGAAAGTATTCTTCCACATGCATGTGCCCTGCTGTGACACAAGCAGTTGTTTAAGTGGTGCAGTTGAAAAGTACCTGGCGCTGTGACATATGCAGTTGGATAAGCAGAGAAATGCAGGTCAGCACACAGAAAATGGCAGCAATCCACTTTTGAACTAAAACACAACAAAGGTATTTTGGTTCCAAAGCTCACAGCTGCCATTTTCTCCACAGTAACGTGCATTTGACTGCTTATACAACTGCAAGTGATACAATGCAGTGCTTGTCAGTTCACGTGCAGTGCAGTCTCAATTAACTGAGTCTGCTCTGATGAGCATAAAAAAGTACAGGTATAAATGCCCCGAGTTCCCAAGGACTGTTTTTCCTAAAAGCACTATTGTATATATATATGTAACTAATACATATATACAGACATAGTTTAAATTGGCACCAATTTTATTTTGAACTACAGCTGTAGTCCAGATTAAAACTAGAAAAATGCAACATCTATAAACAGCCATAAGGCCCAGTTAGTTTTGAAGTCTTACCTGGACAAAAACCGTGACTGATTGAGAAAGGCCTTCCCGTGTTTTATCCCACTGGTTACACTCACCGAAGGAACAGGAGACTCAGGTTTTGTGTCCCCTTCATTCAGTTAGCAAAGTATTTAAACCACCAGGCTACAGGAAATGCACCACCCTGGTGATCCTCCAGCCTTCCACCTGAAATTGGTCCTCTGGGCATCCAAGACAGGAGATATATAAAGGAAAAGCAAAAGCCAAAGGGTCTATGGCTTTCTGAGGAGACTGCTACTCAGGGTTGGAAGGGAGTCAGAGATTCTAGCCTTGGTCTTTACTTCTAATGGTTGTATACTTCCTTAGCCCTGTAAAACAACTATTAAATGCAAAGTATGGTGGGTCAGCTTCAAGAGGGCTAGGAAGAGCTCTGATAGTGTGGGATTTTGCTCTCCGAACACAAATATGATTTAGTCCTGGATAGTCACAAATTGTTGCAAATAAATTAAAAATTTCACTGAGTACTGAAGCTTTGTCCAAATCCTTTCTGCAAGTTTAAAATTTATAGTTAATGATTTTGCTTTTCCCTTTCCCCCTTTTCTGTCCCCCCCATGCCTCTATTTTTAATTTATTTTCAAGAGTGAAAACAGGAATGCCAGAATACAGAGCCTGTTCCTCTGATGTTTGCAGAGATACTCTGTAGACTGAAGCAATCCAAATAGTTTAGATAAGCCTTGCAATATGCATGTTTATGGGTATATAGCTGACTTGAGTCTCCAAACATTGTGCAATTTCTTTACAAATGATTGTAAATCATGAGTGCAAAACTACTCCCTGCAAAGCTAACATTCCACCCTCCTTCATGTACTTGTAGACTAGCCCGAGTGCAACTTTCGATGAAGTTTCCAGTTAAGGAAAAGAACACCTCACTTATTGAAAATATTTAGTAGGTTCTATTTTTGTGCTCAGAATAAATATGTACCATATTTACTAGAATACAAGATGACCTGACTTATTAGACAACTGCCCAATAATTAGATTCTATATATGGAAAATGTATCCATTGTTATAGTTTTCCAGGTATATAATCTAGTTTTTGGAGGTTTGCCTTGAATTTGTCTCCCTCCCACTGCCACAACAAGGAAAATACATCTGTGGGGTCAAGTAGCCCCTTCTTATTCCCAACATTTTCCATAGCAGTCCCTTCCCCCTCTTTTTACTGTCATACCCTGTTCACCCTGAGCACATAAAAGTGAGAAGCAAATCTGAAAATAATAACCTTCAAATTAAGCATAGCTGTAGCAATTTGTGTATAGAACCCATACACTTAATTCATTTAAAGTTGATGAGTGCTACCTTTTTTAAAAACTACAGCAAGTTGTAGCACCAATACTCCATAAACATACTTTTGAGCAATTTTTTGGCACCTACTTATACTACTATGGCTGTCATTAGTCCAAAGCCAAAGGCTTATGATTAACTGCATAATTAATTGGGTTGGGCCCCACCAGAATAAACAGCATTTCAAGTCATTGGGATCCCACAGCTCAGCACTGCTTAGTGTGGATGTGTGCAGTGCAGGTACACTCCACAAAGACTGCATCTACATAAGACATTGACTGTGCATTTGTTACTACACAGTCATTTAGTACTTGTATAAACAAGAGCTAACTGACTGCACAGTAACCAGAGTTACTGCACAGTAGTGCCACCAAATGGCATCTTTGTGACACTGACTGTGCAATAGCTCAAGACTACTGTGCAGTAGTGTCACGTCATACTTTGTCACATGATGCTACCGCACAGTAGTCACAGGATACTGTGCAATCAGCATCTCCTAGACATAGTCAAAGGATCCATATGTTAATTAGCCCTCACACAACTAGAACCGAGTATATTTGTCACAAGTCCTGGGATGGTCCCAAGATGTATATACAGATAAAGTGCAGAGCAATTTATCTGGCTTCACCTCATGGAGGACAGGTCAACTCTAATAATCAGGAATCTACTCAATTTCCAATGTCACAATTTTCATGGAAACCATGAAAAAGAGTAGTTTCTGCAATCACTGCAAAAACATACTGCCCACAATTTTGCATGGAACAACTGGAAAAACACACTGACTAAAAATAAAATACTGATTCCCCAGTGGGAATGCTGGCTCCACAAAAGGGAGCTGTCAGGGCGGTGACTTCTCTGTCCTTTCCTTTGCTGCTTATTGGCCAAGAGGGCTGCCTTTCATGTGGTCCCACCCCTCTCAGCCAATCAGAGCTGAAAGGTTGGGCCACATGAAAGGCAGCCCTCTCAGCTAATCAGTGGTGGTGTGGGGGCTTGCCATGAAAAGACCATGAAAATGGAGCCAGGCACCATGAGTGACCCATGATATTTACTTCTCCTGCTTGTGCTTTAAGTAGGTTCTTATTAATTATGTGTGCCTGGCTGAGAAACAGGGCAACAGGGGTTCTGTGTCAACTGTTTGCGACCTTGTTTACCCAGGAATTTAAGTTTTGTTAAGAAACACAAATCATTGTAAGTGAAAAAGAAAGTTGAAGCTTAGTTGTGGGAGTGAAGAGGAAGTCAAATATATGCAACGTTGCAGCTCACCATGACCTCAAAATGTGTCAGTGCTATGGGGGGCTTAATGGGCAGTACCACATCTCTTATTCAAATGGGCCGTATTACCTTAACTTTGTGGCAGTCAGATGAGATGATGTGCAATAAAGATATATATTTAAAAAAAAAAAAAAAAGTTTTCCATCACCATCTTGGCCTTTTAGCTAAAATCAAGCATTTTTAGCAACCAGAGAAGGGTATGAGAACTGACTCTGGTTATCTGGGTGCTAGCTTGGTCTTGCAGTATTTCTAGGGCGGGTGCCACTTCCCTGTGGAGGGAACACCTGTCTACTTATTCTTTAGGAGCCAAAAATAAAAAAAGGTTTCTATCAGCATGATTACCCAGTAAAGGACATGTGTTTTATATTGATGCTCAGTGTTGGATGCTTTAATCATTTCCATATTTGGTTTCCATTGGTAAGCGTATGTTGCTGTTGACAGCAGTTTAATGATAGACAATATGTTTAGTGAGGTTTCCTTGCATGCAAGTATAAGACAAGGGCATTTTTCTTCTATGCCAATTGGAGGAAGAAAGATCATCAAAAGGATCATCAAAAATACTTCTCTTTTATGTTCTGTGACTGTTTTTCAGAATTAATTGTGATGGATGTGAAATAGAAGCTTTAAGTTACTGGAGAGCAGGTTTAGGTTGGACATTAGGAGGCACTACTTCACAGTTAGGGTGGCTAGGACGTGGAACCGGCTTCCTAGGGAAGTGGTTCT
>JAGPOW010003642.1:65004829-65025232 GCA_030014935.1 Caiman crocodilus | reverse complement strand
CTTCCTAGGGAAGTGGTTCTTGCTCCTACCTTGGGCATCTTCAAGAGTAGATTGGATAGGTACTTGGCTGGGGTCCTGTGACCCCAGCACTCGTTCCTGACATTGGTGGGGGGTCAGACTAGATGGCCTGCTCTAGGCCCCTTCTGACCCTAGTTACTATGAAACTATGAAGTCTCATACTCTCCTTTATAATGTGTATATTTTAAGTTTCAGCAAGTTATTCAAATAAAATTTCACTACAATAATGTGATTTGCTGTTTTTTTCTTAATAGATTATATATGGTAATTATGGCATCAATTTAACCCTCCTAGTTTTATGATTTTATGAAAAATAGATGTGCTATTCTACAAAACTGCCCTGTACTGTTGACTGAGACAAAGCATAGCTGATGTTAGGGCTGTGCGAAACTTCACCAGGTGTTTCATTTTGAAGCTGTTTTGACACATTTCAAGGTCCAAACAGCAAAATCAAAACTGAATGAAAGCCTTTGAAAGAGCTTTGAAACAAAACTTGAAATGTTTCCAAAGTTTCAAAACATTTTGAGTCAAGAAGCCAGGCTTGCTTGGTTTCAGCACTGGTCTCAGCCAGCAGCAGTAGCCTGCTGTCATTCCACATGAAGATCCAGGGGCCTGTGCCCCCCGGGAGGAGTCTGGCACAGCCCTACAAACCTCCTGGGGAGTGTGGATCCCCAGATGTGTGTGTGGGAGGACAGCATGCTGTCGCTAACTGGGGCTAGTGGCAGCAGCTATTTTCCCACTGTTTGGCATGGGCTGTGCCTAGCATCGGTCCCAGCTGGCAATAGCAGCCTTGTGTCATCCCATGCACAGATCTGGGGGCCCACACCTCTACGAGGGTCGTGGGACTGTACTGGACTCCTCCAAGGGGTGCATGCCCCTGGATCTGTGCACAGGATGACAGAAGGATGCTGCTGACACCTGGGGGGACCAGTGCCAGCTCCAGGGAGATTGCTGCTGCCACTGGCATAGCCCTGTAGCCTTCTCAGGGGTTGTAGGCCCCTGGATCTGTGTGCGGGATTTCAGCAGGCTGCTGCTGCTACTGGCTGGAGAAATAGCCCAGAGCTTCCACCATCATCAGCTGGCAGCGTCAGCCTGCTGTCGTCCCACATCATCCAGGGGCTTATGCCTCCCGGGAAGAACTGGGGGAAGTGATCAGAGAGCTGGGGGAAAGATCAGGAAGCTGAGAAATCCAACTGGGAACTGGGGGATGTTCAGGGACCTGAATATGCTTTCATCCCCCTCTTCAATTCCCGCAGCTCTCTGTTCATTTCCCTACCTCTGTGGTGCTGCCGCTGGCCCCAGCCTGGAGCAACAGCCTGCTAAAACCTAGCACACAGATCCAGGGGCCCACACCCCCTGGGAAGAGCTGGGGAAATGGTAAGAGAGCTGGGGAAAGTGATCAGAGAGCTGGGGAATTGAATCAGGAGCTAGAGGTCAATATCAGAGCAGTCCCATCTTCCCCTTCCCTCTCCTTGGTTTCTGTTTAGCTGCAAGCAAGCCCAGCTTTGAAACTTGAAATATTTCAAAACGTTTTGAGTGCCCTCATTTTGTTTCAAAACTGTTTTGAAGTCTTTCATTTTGTTTTGCTTTCACTGTTTCAAGTTTGAAACATGTTGAAACAGCTTCAAAACAAAACACACATTGACATTTTGCACAGCCCATAGTGGCCAATGTATTAAAACCAATGAAGTGCCATCCACAAGAAACAACTTGTAAGGTCAGGGCAGAAACCTGCAAGCTCTTCTGTCTTCATTTATATCATGTAGTATTGCATTAAAAATTAATCTAAAAAAGAAGAGGTGAGACTAACTTGTTAAAAGAATCTGATAGTTGTGTTTCTTTTAGAGATCCTATGAATGAGTTTTAAAAATACCTGAGCCTGCATTTCTTAGTGCATAGGCATACTACTGTGCCCACATGGAGGCCAGGTGACAGCAGGTTTCCTTGGAAGTACAGCAATTTCCCCATATATATTGTGATTCATCTAGCCCCAAGGCTTGAATATGATTCCTCTGTAGCCTACAGACTGCTTGCCATTTGTATGGAAGTGTCTATTCCAACAGGACAAATATAAGCAGCCTCTTTATTCATTCTCTATGTGCATTACCCAAGTTTCACCCCATAGAATAGACACAAAATGAACAAATTGGGTTTTCTATACATAATAACTGAACAATTTGCAATATATTTACAATAAAATAATTTTTAAAATCTTAATTAAAAGCATATATAATTTGTCAGGTTTTATCAGAAAAGAAGAACCAAATACAGAAATGAAACTGCTCATGCCCTTGACGGGGCTGTATTTAAAAATGCAAAGAAACTTAAAAAACAAAATAAAACAAACAAAAACCCTACTCACCATCCTTTGTTTTATGAACCAATATTAAACCCACATATTAGTTTGGGCAATCTAGCAGTGGCTCCGGTTTTTTTGTTGCTTTTTTTCCCTCCCCTCTTCTCCCCCTACCTCTCTTTCTCCATGGTTAGTACTGTAACATATAAACTTTCATTTAAAAAAAATGTTGAGCTCTTATGTTCCTAAAGAAAAACTTCACATTATGAACTGAGTATAAATTGATGTAGTGAAACCTGACTGAGATTCTAGGTAACCTGAAACAAGAGTGAATTTGTTGGGTTTTCAGGGATCCTGTCTCTGCATTTGACTGATTATTGTAAGCCACTGAGTGTCCTGGACAGGTGGGAAGTACATTTAATCAGTGAAGAAATAAACAGCTTAAAGTAGTCCAATCTTATTCATCTTAGTGGGCTATTGACTCTGGATCCTAATAAAACAATAAATTATAATTTATACAAATATTTAACAAAGCTCACAAGAAAAAGGAGAGATGATTACAATGACATGATCAATCTATTACAAATAGTTTCCTGCCTGGGTGTCCCTATTGAGTGGAATTTGGTTGTCCCAGAGTATTCATTATTCTTTATTTCCATTTTGATGTTTCATTAAGCCCCTCAATAAATGCTAATTTTTCTCATAAAAACCTGTCTAAAAATGCTCTAAAGTGTCAAGTTTCTAAATATGCAGGATTAAAGGATGAAAATATAATAAAAATAAAGCACCAGATAAACAGACAAAAAATAAATGCACATTTCACATGCTGTAGCTTTACACTTCAACAGATTAATGATTTGTTACCCAAAGCTAGTAAAAACATCATAGAGATTAATCACTTTATAACTGCCAAATAGCATTCCAGCTTCAAAAACGAGAAACATAATATTTAAGTGTTTACAAACAAAAATGCCTTCACATGGTATTGGACAAATTATAAGCATTTAATCCTTGGGCAACACTTGTTTCTCCAATTTGTCCACAAACACCAACAGATACTTCAATCATTCTGAAGTTTGTATTAGTTTTAGGTACAAACCTAAACAACTTCTGAAGGTTAGTTAGTTTTTCTATTTATCAGTTACCCTTTTTTTGCTCCCTTTTTTCTAGTTTTCCTTGAACCCTCTACTATAGCATTTACAAGAATTCCATGTGACTTTTCTTTATTTTGTGATTTGCCATTTGAGTGCTTCAGGAGAAAGATTTCTTTTTCATTTTGTTTTGTTGGGTGGGAGGCTTGGGTTTTTTTTACATTTTCTGCTTTGTCTTTCATGTTATAGATACTGAACATTTTTGACTGCATCTGTGCAGGAACTAGAAGTTTTTTTCATGAGGAATGCTTGAACTCAGAATGAAAATAGAGAATCTATCATTTTCAGTGTACCAATTTCCCATGTAATGCAAGTTGAGAGTGCCCAGTCTGGTGTATCTACCTGAATATTCTAACTATTGCATCTCTAAGAAGGCTCCAAGGCACTTACCATTTTTGAAGCCCAGTTGGTAAAGCATGTTACTGAGGAGACACCCACTGTGTTCTCTCATGAAGACTTCACAATGGATCCTAAAATACATAAATCCATTGAAAGCATTGGGTTAGTCTGTAGTTGAAAGCATCTATCAGGGAGAGAGAGAAACCACAAGAAAGATACCTTTTTTTCTCTCTCCTCCAGTCATTTTCTTTCCTAATCTCAATTAGTCTTTAATATATACATACATAAAATCTACCACTGGTATTTTAAATAATTATGCAGCTTTGAACTGAACTATTTCAGTATAGCACATGCAAGCAAGAATCAGCTTTGCAAACCCACAAATTTCAGGCTGCTCACCAAAAGGCGTGGGAACATAAAAAGACAGTGGGCACAGGAAAAGCACAAATTCAAAAATGTCTTTTAGTTTTTGTGCATGAGATAAAGTGTCATGCCTCTTAATGGGATTATTATAAGATTTGCAGGACAAATCATTACGCAATACAAACTCCATTAAAAATAATGTTTGTGATCATTCATTATTTATAGCGTGATATAGTTCCCAATTGAATCCCTGGTGTGATCCAATACAGAGGCTCAACAACATTTTAAAACAGTGGAAAACAGTGCATGGCACTTCTAAACAGCAGCAGAATCTCTAGTATATTTAGTTACCACCCTAAATGAGCAATATATCTTACATACATTGATAAGATTGCCATAGGTAGCTACCCCTGGGTTCTTTTTATTGAGCCATCACACAAAGATTCACTAACCGCTTTGTGCATACCATAGAGTAGCATTCATGGAAAATATACAGCAATTTATCAAATGGACTGTGTTATCTAAAGTACATTAACAGAACTGGAACTGCATTGCAACCTAATTGGACTGGAAGGTTCCTAATGAATACACAGAGGTGTTGTTGGTTTGCTCAAACAGAAAAAAAAGAGCAAAGGTTTCTGGCTTGGGATTGATAATGAAGCCTTGTCATCTTTATGGCACAGATAAAAATCAACCAAGAACAACAGTAAAGGAAAGCTGTTACCATCAGATGGCTACTCAGTGACTGACACTACATATCAAGACCACAAGATAGGTTGGAGAAGAATGTGTCAGTTACTTTGTACCAGATTCTGTTGAAATTGTTTGTAAATATGCAAAGAATGAAAACACATATCCTGAAAGCAAATAAGAAAATGCTGGGCTACAGCCTGCATGCTGTTGTGCTCACCCAGGAGCAGCCCACAATGCAGGCTGTGATTCATGGTCTCCCTCCCTACTATTTCAGGGGCAGAGTAAATCCTGATGGGTCTGTGAGTATTGCAAAACATTCTACTTAATGTGCTGGGGATCTCACTCTGCCTCTGCACAGAGGTGAGGGGAGGTACAGATGAGACACTGCTCAAGCTTTTCCCCTTTATTAACTTCTGTGTGAGAAGGGAAGGTCACTCTTATCAGCCAGTGCTTGGTAGTGTTATGGCAGCAGCAGCTCCTTCACTAGAAGCCAAGGCCACAAGTCACCTCAATCAAACCCTCTCATACAAAGAGCACATTCATAGATTGTAAGACCAGAAGGGACCTCGGAAGACCATCAGGTCCAGTCCCCTGCACCAAGCAAGAAAGGTAACGAGGGGTCAAGTGACCCCAGCAAGGTGACTGTTTAGTCTCCTCTTGAAGATTTCCAGGGTAGGTGATTGCACCACCTCTGGAGGGAACTTATTCCACAGTCTGGACTCCTTGACTGTGAAGAAATTTTTCATATTGTTGATCCTGAATTGATCTAGCTACTATGATACTATGATCTTCCAGGAGTCTGTGGTCATTACTCCTTGTTTTCCCTTCAAGTGCCCTGGTGAACAGTTGCTCACTGAGCCTTGGATATAATTCCCTAGTTCAGCGGTAAGCTGCTACCAGGTCCCCTCTCAGGCTTCTTTTCTTCAGGCTGAAGAATCCCAGATCCATTTTAAGGCTCTGATCATACAGGTAGCTCTTCTTTGGACTCTCTCAAGCTTGTCCACATCCTTGTTAAAGTGTAGTGCCCAGAACTGGATGCAATACTCAAACTATGGTCTCACTGGTGCTGAGTAGAGTGGAAGAATCACCTCCTTGGCTTTGCTGGAGATGCATTGATCGATGCATGCCAGAGTATTATTTGCTCTACTGGCTAGCATTGCACTGCCAGCTCATATTCATAGTCTGGTCTATTATTGCCCCAAGGTCCCTTTTATTCATGGTGTTAGTCAGTTTGTTGCTGCCAAGCCTGTGTGTTGGGGTTGCTCATCCCAAGGCGGAGCACTCAGATTTCTCAACGTTGAACTTCATTAGGTTCTGATCCGCCCAACTTGCTAGCCTGTCTATCATGGACACAAAAGCAAAGGTGAGCACTTGTAACAACATTCTGTATAAGCTCACCAACTCAAAATGGTAAATTAGCCTCATCAACCACCCAAACTGTTGCTCTGGCTCTCAGCTTCTCATCTGCCAAGTATGGAAGCCCTGTATGGAAGATACATATACGCTAAGTGCCTTAACTCCATTTCGAATGATAGCTATCAATGCATCACAGGATGTCTGAAGCCTACCAGTTTAAACAGTGCGTACCTGCTGACAAGGCATTGCTTCTGTCAGAAAAGCAGTGGCCAGCAGGAATCATAGAACAATTGAGACAAATTGAAGATGTGAGACTCCTGCAATACAACCATCCTGCAGCAGACAAATGTCTGAAGTTGTGGAGGAGTTTCTTCACCAGCACCCAAATTCTTGATGTCACACCCAGGGAGACATAACTACAAATGTGGAATGAGAGGCTGAAGAAAATACCTAACTGGAAAAATGGACATTCCAACAGCTGTGTCCTAACCACCAGAGGCTGATGAACCACACTTAAGGCGGTGATGTCTTAACTACCTACATACCAGAGTTGGATGCTCCAAGGAGCTAATGAAGAACTGGGGCTATATCATTGGTTCAACTTGTGACAGAAAGCCACCTCTGTTTCTCCCCAAAAACTCTGTTCTGTGACAATTTGGGCCTTGCAGAGGGTACACACCTTACTCTATCTCTTTAGGTAACCTGAGCTGGATACATTCCTGAGGGAGGGGGAAACCTGCTCCCTCTGCCTGTGTGACTGGCATCACATACCTGGGTAAGGGGCTTGGGCTCCCTGAGGAGCTAGGAACTGCCAGTCTGCCCAGCAACTAGTGATGCATTTCAAATTGGTTGGCTAACAGTCAACAGGTGCTGGCCTCCATTAGACCAGGCAAATGAGGTCATAAGGGCTATATAAGTTAAGGACTGCCCAGGAGGAAGGGGCAGCAGCCATGAGGAAAACTCAGAGGGAGAGGGGAGTGGGGAGTGGGGCCATCTGAAGCTTGCTCTCTCTCTCAGAACTCACAGTCAAGGAACTGCCTGCCTCCAGAGGGACTCTCCACCTGCCTCTGGCTGAGACTTGTGAGTAAGCTATGTGAGATCTAACTCAATATATAGCTTGCAGTAACTCAGATGCATGATCAAAGACTACTCCAGCCACCCTATTTGCTCTATGGGATTTCTCTCATACTACTCAACTCTGTATCCTATTCCAACCCTACTCTTTGTGACCAATAAAGTTCTCCTTTGTACCTAGCGTGGGAGATTTATTGGGAGTTTGACTGACTAAGGGAGACCACTACTTGTGCTTCCAACTGAGGGAAGCATCCCAAGTTCTTGAAGTGAGTGAAGTACCCTCAAGGGCTACTAGGTCTGTATTTTCCAGGGGGCGCAGAGCCAGAATCAAGCCCACCCCTGGGTGGTGGCAGCTTTTCCCCAAGGCAATTGGGTGTGCTCCAGGAAGGGGGTTGACCAGATGTGAAGCACCCCCAGGGAGGCACTCAGAGCCTGGAAGGTGGGTGGGCACAGTCAGGTGGGTGGCTTAACACAGGAGCACCCCCAACTGGCCCACCACACAACTACCTGTGACTGTAGCTCAAAGCCTCAGGCTATGCAACACTTGCTGCAATGCTTGCTGCTTGAAGGTACATGCACAATGAAAGTACAATAAATGAGCAAAAGCATGTCTAACAAAATGATCAAATGTGGTGTAGAGACATGATAAGAAGAAGTTTATACCACATGAGCAGTGGCTGTTGCTCATTTTCTCCTAGCACTGCTGCTACTAGTATCTTAGCAGCATGTCAGGAAGCAAGTCACTCTCCCTCTCATCCCCTTGGACTGTGGAATATTGGGGGTCCCAAAGACTCCATGAAGAACTACTGTCCATGCAATACATGTGGTGCTACTGTACCAAACCCTGCAATCCCAGGAACTGGCACAGGGAACCAGCAAGGGAAGGTCCCACTTTTATATAAGGGATGCTGGGATTAGGGTCACAAGCCAGTGAGGTAGTGAGAGGGGGGCAGACATAGGTGAAAAATATTAACATTAAGGTCTGTATACTTAGGATCCAGTTAACAGGTAATAAGCAGTGACACTCTGATGAAATCATCCACAAACAGATAACATGTAGGGAACACTAAACCTGTGGTATATACACTTGAGAACCCTTATACCTTCCCACAACTCCAGAGAGACTTCCAACCAGCTTCGGGTCCCCCCAAAATTAATTGCTATCTGCCAGGGCTTCCACTAATGCAACTTGCAGGCTTGATTCTGCCATTCCTTCCAAGTCTCCACCCACACATTTCTCACCCATGGTATTTCATGCTCCATCGCAGCTCCACCGCTTCCTCCTATCCTCTACAGCCTTTTGGGAATTGTAGTGTACATTATAGTTCATTCTCCCAGTCCCCCTGGAGGCTTCTGGGAGTTTCACTTCACACTCCAGTTCATTCCCAGTCTCCCGGAGGCTTTTGGGAGTTGTAGCTAATGTGACAACATTAGAGTACATGACATTCAACATGACAGTCCATTATACCACACAGTGTAGCACTACAAAAAGTCCCTCTTTGAAAGGAATATTTTGGTGGTGGATGGACGGACAATTTTCTGGCTCTACAGCTGGCCTGAACATGTGGATATGTCTATTTAATACTACAAGGGCATATGTAGCACTACAAATATAACACATATCCATGCTCAGAATGGTAATTCAAAAACCCTGTGCAGTGAGTAGGAACCCCCCTAGAAATAGCCAATAGGAAATGTGCAGTGAATAAGGCAAATTATTATCATTTGTTTGCATTATGTCAACAGGCTGGTAGGTATAAAGACCTTCAGATAGAGACCTCCTCTTTCCAATCTGAATAGCATAACCAGAATAAAAACAAAAGCAAGCAGGGAATGGGTGGGCAGCAGTTAAGCCATGGTACAAATAAATTGGGAAGTTAAAACAATTGCTTGGATCATTTTTATTGGGTATTTAATTTGCACTTGTTTGCTAACCAAAATTTCTCTCCTAAGGAATGGAGGTAATTAACAAACATATGTATTGCTTTAACACCTGAAAGACCTGGTCTCTGCTGTATTAGATAATTGCTACCTCAAGGAAATTAAAATCCAAGTGGGAATGTAGTTTATATACAGATATAAGTGGGGAAAGCGTGAGAACAGGAGAGAGGATCTTCCTCAAGGTATAGTTTATGGCAGGGGCGGACAATTATTTTGGGCAGAGGGCTGCTTACTGAATTTTGACGAGCTGTCAATGTCTGCATGGATAGTCCTAACCCTTGACAGGTGCTCCGCTCCCTGGTTGCCATCTTGTGACTGGAAGTCCCACCTCCTAGCTCCTGACCTTTGCTACCTGAAGTACTTCTTTTAGCAAGGGGTTTTGCTATCTCGGAACCAGAAAACTACCAGATTATATTCTAAAAAGCAAACATATAAAACATTCATTACTTTGATTTAAAAACAAAATTTTGTCCTGATTTACAAGTGCTTGTGTAGTGTAAACATAGGTAATTGTATATAATAGCTTAAAATTAAGTCTTACTATTGTATATTGTGGGGGGTATAGGTTTGTGGGGGGCTGTGGGTGTGTGTGTGAGGGTGTGGGTATATCTCTGAGGGTTGATAGGCATGGCAGGTGTGGTGTGGGATGAAGGAGCATATGGATGTGTAGGTGGAAATGTGGGGTGTAGGTAGAGATGAAGTTTGTGGGGACTATTTGTAGGGGGAGGGTGGCTGAGGTATGTGAGGGGTGTAGGTGTCTGCATATATAATAGTGCAAGAGGGTGTGTAGGTGCATGTGTATGGTGAGTTGTGCATGTGGGACTCACCCTATAAACACACACACACCCCTTCCCACCCAGGTACTAGCATAGATCCCGTGCTCCCACAGTCTGGCCATGCAGCCAGAAGCCGCAAGGTACCAAAGCAGTGTGGGGACAGGAAAGCAGGGAAATGCTGGGGGTGAGGCTGGGCTGGGTTACTGTATCCTGGTTCTAGCTGCCCCTGGGTCCTACTGTCCCTGGCTCCTGTCATCTTTGACAGGTAGCCAGGAGCAGATAAATATTTTCTAAATTATTTATGGGCCCCATAGGCCAGATAGAAAGGCCTGGTGGGCTGGATCTGCCCTGTAGGCCATATTTTGCCCACCCCCGGTTTATGGGATCGTGGTAAAGAGGTGGAAAACACAGTAGCTGGAAGAAGACATTGAGGCATGGACTAAGATTCAATAATTTAGGCCAAATTTGGGGTCTAATTCAAACTGATTTCATACATTTTTCCAAAAGCCCTCTAGGCAGAATGACTCCCCAGTTTAAAGCAATCCTTGGCAACAGTAACATTGCTCAGAAGATGGTAAACCATATTAATTAACAGACTTCAAGAAGTCTGATTCAATGGATTCATGCATGAGCATTCCTAGTTAAGAGGGTCAGACATGACTATTGTAGTTTTGGATTATATCAGAGGGTGGCAACTTGTGGCTTGTGGGCCAAAGCCAGCACATAGAGCCATTGGATCCAGCCTGTCAAACCAGGGGGCAATGTGTGGTGGTGGGGGCTGTGACAAAACTTGGGGGCAGGTCTTTTTACTTGTGTTGCGCCATGCCATGCCATGATCAGGCAGCAGGAAGCTTGCTGCGCTGTGCTACAGCTGGACAGCACAGAAAAGTAGTGGCAGTAGCAACTACCGTGTCTTAGCACCAACTGCCTCAGATCCAATCTGGGCCATTCATAATGCTGCTCACTGCTAGTCTATATAATTTTCTGATGCATGAATATTATCCTTTTAATAGGAGAAACTCACTGTCTTGCATAACCTCCCCAGTTTGGTTCCCTGTTTAATCTGTGCTACATACACTGGTTATTTTGATGGATTTCTACAGCAGACTATTCTTAGATGTCCCAAGGCAACAATAGGATAGCTAAATTCTGTGTGTACAGTGACTTTTCATTGTTCCTCTTGTAAAATCAGCTACTCCACTACATGCCCATATGTGACAGCTGTCTTTTCTGAAGACACATCTCTGTATCTATCTGAGAGTTAGGCTGAACTCTTACTATGTGAACAAGTTTTCCCAAACATAAACCATACATGGAAAAAATAAAACTAGCTGTACATTCCTATACCATGATCACAGCACAAGTTTCGAAGCCTGGATTTTTAAAATGAGAGAAAGTAAGGGATGTACTTTTTCCAGGAACCATTAGATCATCTCTGTTTTTCAGATAACTCTTCTGTCAGGTGTTAGGAACAATAGAAAGGAATAAGTTCCACTGGACAATGCTGATGTCAAATAGAAAAGTTGCATGACATGCACATATAATGGAGCAAAGGAATGCTGAGGCAACATTATGTATAATTATTAAGTATAAAGAATACTTAGCAATTAAACTGAATGAACCATGATTGACTTATAGACGTACACAGAATTGTCGGGGGAAGGGGAAAAAGGGGAGGGAGGAGGAAGTGTTGGAATGTTTTATCCCACATACTTCACTATTACTGTAAAGCAGGACAATGGACTGGTACATCTCTGTAGGATCCCAGGACAAAAGTCCTTCTCCCAGGGGAAATACGACATGTGACAGCATAGTAATCAATGGCTCAGTGTCTAGTTGGCAACTGGTATCAAGTGGAATGCCCAAAAGTCAGTCCTGGGGCTGGCTTTGTTCAATATATTCATCAACAATCTGAAAGGATGGAGTGCACCCTCAGCAAGTTTGCAGATGACACCAAACTGGTGGGAGTAATAGATATGCTGGAGGCTAGGACTAAGATTCAGAGAGAGCTCAGCAAATTGCATGCACCAGTACAGACTGAGGGCTGACTGTCTAAGCAACAGCTCTGCAGAAAAGGACCTGGGGGTTACAGTGGACAAAAAGCTGAATATGAGCCAACAGCATGCCCTTGTTGCCAAGAAGTCTAAGAGCATACTGGGCTGCATCGGTAGGAGCATTGCCAGCAGATGGAGGGAAGTGATTATTTTCTTCTATTAGGTGCTCATGAGGCCACATCTGAGCTATCAGGAAACACTCTCTCACAAGGAGAATAGTGAAGCACTGGAACAGGTTACCTAGAAAGATTGTGGAATCTCCATCATTGGAGGTTTTATAAGACCTGGCTAGACAAAGCCTTGGCTGGGATAATCTAGTTGGGGGTGGTCTTGCTTTGAGCAGGAGATTAGACTAAAGTGACCTTCTGAAATCCCTTTCAATCCTAATTTCCTACAATTCTGTGATTACATTCTTACATTTCCTTCCTTCTTACATGTCGGGTTAACTTCTTAGGGCAGGACAGGCTAGTTTTCTGTAAACCAAATGCTACTACAAAATTCTAATGTAGCAAAGGGTATACAGTAATAGTCATTTCATACTAGAAGATAAAACATGCTTTTTCCCCAAATAGAACATTTTGTTTGGGGAACTTGTACAAGCTATGTCAACAAAAGCACATTGTTGGCATTATAATCTGTATTTCACTTCATATTTCTACTAAATTCTAATTAATCATTCATGCCAAAGGACCAACACTCAAAGTCTCAATCCTTTGTACTTTTAGGCACACTGATTTCAGTGTGGTGACACCGTAAGTGGTTACAGCTACATCAACAGCCTATGTTCCTCAGTCCCTCTTCTACACATTTAAAACATTTACAAAGTTGATTATACTTCCAAGATATTTCTGGATCCAGCAATAGTTTCTGTATTTTAAAAAGGATTCTCATAGAACTGGCAATACCTCTACAAGTGGAATGAACTGTTTGACTGGAACATAGAGCAGGTAAGACAATATTCATAGATTTTCCCTTATTTTTTACTCAGTCCAAGTGGTCTGTATTTTTTTTAATAGGTCACTTGGTCTTATAACATGCCCCCAAAGCCCATGTCCACATGAGCAAGGGCATGTGTTTGCAGCAGCACAAATAGTAGCAGCAAAAATTTGTGCTATTACTTTGTGTTGCAGTGTACTCCCCTGCTTGTGTGGTTTGCAGTGCACCATATTGTTTCACTACTCCATGTGCTGAAGGGGGGGTGGAGGTGGAGGTGGAGGTGGAGGGGCTGGCTAGGGCACAGGGTGCCTCACTGAGGGCTAGCTGGCAGGCAGCCTCCACACTGAGGCACCCTGTGCCCCAGCCAGCTGGGGAGCAGCATGTGGAAATGGAGAAGCAAGCACCCAGGGCTGCCTGCTCCCTTATCTGCGTGCACTGCAGAGCTCCCATGTTGGGGCACAGGGTGCCTCAAGACAGTGGCTTCAAGTGTTTCAGTGCAGGGCAGCAGAGCCTTTCTGCTGAGGCATGTAGAGGTAGGGAGCAGCAACCCCAGGGCTGCCTGCTTCCCCATCTTGAGGCACCCTACACCCTAACCACCCAGAAAGTGGCTGGCTGGGATGCAGGGTTACTCAGCACAGGGGCACCATAGCATGCAAAGGTGGGAAAGCAGGCACTCCCGTCTCCACGTTTGTCTTAGCACATGGCACTTTGGCCTGCTTTGCACTGCTTTTTTTTTCAGGGTTTGTTATTTTGCTATTGGGAAATCCCAGTAACAAATTTTTCCCAGCACTGCAAATTAGCAGTATCATGCATGGTTTAACATGCAGCTTGTATAGTTTGTGGTGCTGCAAAGAGGTTTGTGGCATTAGAAACCACATGGGCCTGCATGCCTGAATCTGGCCAAATAGTGTTAAGAGTTTTATAACAGTTTTCCATTTTTATAGGATTTTGAATTCTGAAATTGGATGCTCCTATGGGCAGGCCCCATTTCTTTCCTAGTATTTGAAAAAAGTCAAGCACACCTTAAACACTTCCATGATCTCTTAAAAAAAAAAAAAAAAAAAAAAAATCACAGCCAGCCTGGCTAACAGCAATTTTTTTTCTTTGGTAAAGATCACAACAGACCGTAACTCTAAGGCCTAAATTCAGTTTTTGCCTGCTAGAACTGTCTTGTGAGACGTAGCAGTACCAGTCACTAATTTTGCAAGGCAGCACAAGATTTGAGTATGAAGTGTCCTACTCAGAATAAGGATATTTTGATTATTGTTATTCTAACTTTGTGATTTATACATTGTGAATGAAACAGTGCTTATGAAATGTGCTAGAGTGCAACAGGTCTCATGAGAAAAAGCCTTCATTTTAACCAGAGTACTGCAAATATAGGCTTCTCCAAGCCATGTTCTAAGTGTGCCTCAATTCTCACAATCCTCATTTATGGCCTGTCCTGTGGGAGTGAGAGTATGTTTACATAGGAGAATAGAGGTGTGGCTCTGATAGGTGCTGTAAGGCTCTAGTTTTATTTAGCTAGCACGTATAACATTAGCAGGAAATACACAGCAACTTGGCAGCAGGCTTTAGTACAAGCTCTCCAGGGACCATGAATATATTCTCTAGTAATATGACAGCACGCACTAATGCCTCTGTCATCCATGCGAGAATAATGATTTTTCCCATTCAATTCTTGGCTTCTCTACATGAAATAAGGAAGCCATTTTATTATTGGCAGAATGGATTAATAGCTTCATTGTTAGTATGACTCCACATGGTTGAACTTGATTAGCACTAGGGCTATGGAAAGCAGCACCCTTCTGCTTCAACTTATATTTTGACGTTTCGATGGGACAGAGATTTGTTTCATTTTGAAAGCACTGTTCTGTTTTGTTTCGTCAAAACTGTTTTGCTGTTTCGACACTGTTTCACCATTTCACCCATAGGTTATAATGGGGAATCATAAATTACAGCAGGCAGGCAGGTAGATTGGGGGCTCACCCACACCCCTGGGAGGGTTGCAGGGGCTGCGCACGACTCCTCCTTGGGGTGCGGGCCCTTAATCTGCCTGCCAGATGACAGAGTGGCACTGGGCTCAGCCTGCATCCAGCATCAGGAATATCAGTGGTGCTGCTGGTCCCAGGCGGCAGCACCTACCTCCTGTCATCCAGCAGGCAGACTGGTGGCCCACAGCCCCGGAAGGAGTCTGGCACAGCTCCTGCAGCCCTCCCAGGGTGAACCCCTGAACTGCCTGCCAGATGACAGGAAGCTGCTGCTGGCTGGGACTGGCTCTGAAGCCAGGAAGCCTGGCTTCGAAATTTGAAACATTTCAAAACTTTCGAAACATTTCAGGTTCCCTTGTTTTGTTTCAAAGGCTTTTGTTTTGTTTTGATTTCACTGTTTTGAACTGGAAATGCATCAAAACAGCTTTGAAACAAAATGGTAAGTGAAATTTCACACAACCCTAATTAGCAGATATTAATGTTACACAAAGTTTAAAAGAAAAAAAGACCCACATATAGAACATGTACTTTGAAACTATTTGACAATGTTGTGATTGGTTAAGAGAGTAGTAGTGATATTCTGTGATTAGAGAATTTGATAACTTTTTAGCCAGAATGGAGATCTTTTATTCTGTGCTGAATCTGATTAGATACCTATAACTAATGTCAGCCCATATCACCTCAACAAGTATTCTTCAGCATAGAGAGAAGAGTTTGACTCTTGATTGTTGTTTTATGCAGTTCACTACCACTTTTATTGACTAACACTATGCTCAAGTAGTCAGAAAAGAAAAATGTCAGCCTTCTAAAAACAGAATAAGCAGAGCTGGAAAGGGAACCGATTTGCCACCCTGTAAGAATTTTTGACCAATTGAAAATTATTCTGATTTTAAAAGGGTATGAGAAGTCAAAATCTCAGACATTTTCATTAACTAATAGTTTCAAAGAAAAAAATTAGATTGTTGAACAAAAATGTTTTTCTTCAGTTCTTCTTATTGTATTTTACTCTTTTTAGCATAAATTAGCTAAATTTTCAAAACAATAAAAAATGGTTTGAACTAGAAAACAAACTCTCTACTCTGTATGGAAAGTATTGATATTGACTGCCTCAGAACTTTTGAAACTTTCTGCTAATTGTGTTAAATAGAGAGATTTATCAAAATCAGCTATTAGCAGCAAACAGCTTTGGAGTCAGCAAATTGTCATTTTCCAATAAAATGCCATTTTGTTTGAAAATTCCATCTGCATTTAACTTCCAAATGCACTGAATGCCTGATGGTGAGATAAGGTTATCTGTTGATATGATATCATATGGGGTCATTGTTAAGGTTTCGCGTTAGATGCATACTTGATTATGTTAAGGAGGCTGCATTACTTTTGTATATTTGTTTGCTTGCATCCATTGGAGCTGGAAGCTAGTACCGGAGTGAATTTTCGACAGTGCCGGAGGCTGTGTACAGGTAGAAAGGAATATACAAACCTCTCCCTGTACTTTCCTGTTGGTTTGTTTTTAAGGTTATAGCTGAATGGAATGTGTCCTGCTGCAACTCTGATGGTTAAAAATATAGTTTTTGTTTGTTAATAGTAGGGTGACCAAACAGTGCATTTTCGCCAGGACAGTTCTGTTTTTAACCAACCCCAGGCATTCTATCAGTTTGGCCAAAGTAATACTTTTAGCTCATTTTCAGTGGGATGTCTGGGACCAGCATTTAAATGAGACCTTCCCAGCAAAAATGGCACTGCACTTTTTCTACTCTCAAGAGCACTCAGAGTCAGCTGAGCATGTCAGATAGCAGGTGTCCTGTTTTGAGGTTATGGAAATATGGTCACACTAGTTCATTAGTTATTTGGTTTCACTAGCATCCAAATGCGCTAGCTACCTTCCAAAAAGAAATAAACTTAGCCCCTACCATGAGAGGCTCTTGCTATATATATAACTGATGTCATATTGATCCACTTGGAAGCAGTCTGAGATAGTCAGTTTAAATAATTCCTTATAATGTGGATCACTGGACAGATGGAAGGACAGAGTAGGAGTAAGCCTCCTTCTTATTAGTCCCTTCCACTTTCTTTTGTGATGTTCAATAGGCACGTTAGGAGAAGAAGTGTAAAAATGAAAGCAGTAGGAAAACTTTTGTCTTCCCCTTATGGGAATGTCTTTGGCAGTTCTCTAAATTGAAAGACTATTCTCTGCCTGAGATGGAGATGTCCATTAGGATTATTTGTGTATGGCTTTGCTGATAAATAAGAAGATACTTCTGTTTTGCACATGGCTTTGAATTCATTGCATACAGAATACTACATACTGTAGAGCTTTCCAGTTAGAAGCCATGCTCAGCAAAGTTAGTCAACAGAAGCTTCAATTGCTAAAAGAAAAGCTTTATTTTTCCTCATTTAAAAGATACTCTGAGGTCAACCCCAATTTCACCATGTACAGTATGAATACAAAATGCTTTAGAATAACTATAGTTCTGATTAATCTCACTATAACAGGGGACTTCCTCGGGACCAGTCTAACAATGGCCTGCTCATCTGTTTCTGGGCCAACCACCTACCTTCTCTTCTATTCTGCTTTGATGATACATAATTATGCTATTAATAAGGCAGGAGGCTGCCCATTTCTTGCCCTAATGCCAGTGGGTGCTATCTGTGGCTCTGTTCCTTCCCTATACTTCAGCCCAAGCCTCACAGTTGGCATCCACAGTTCTTCTAGCATCAACGGCTCTACACCGGGCCTCAGAATCCTTCCATCTGGACCCAAACTGGATCCCTACAATCAGGCATCCTACTCCACCTTCATTCAGGGCTGCCTAGCTCCCTGAACTCTTTCCCGTCTCGGGCATGGTCCCCCCCAGAACCTTTGGCCACACAAGCCCTGGTCTCACCTCCAAGGGCAGTCAGAAACCCTAGGCCCTCAGCTCTGGGCATCCCTTGTGGTAGACCCCTGGCCCTTCTGATCGTTTGGGTCCTGGCCCCAGCACTGACAAGTCAAAGGTATTCTAAGTTAGGCTTCTGAGTCTATAGCCTGCTCTCTAACCTGGGTCTACCTTCTTGACCCTACTGTGGGGTAACCCACGCAGTTGTGGGAGCTGGGTTGTTAAGGTGCCCCAACCCACCTGTCACCAGGGTGGTAACTGGCCTGGCATTTCCTGGGGGCTCCTACACTACTGGGAGTCCCACTCAGCCACCCACTCCTGGCAAAATGCAGTTTTAGGTCATGCCCAGGACCAGGAGCCTCCAAACCGTCTTCTTAAGCTCCTGCCCTTACCTCCAGGATATTGCACTCAGCCTTGCAACCAGGCAATGTTACTGCCTTCCTGCCAGCAACAAACTGCTGTGTTTATATAGCTGGCCAGAGATCTAAAATGGCTGCCACAATTAAGCACCTGCTGGCTGCTTGGCTTAGCCCTTAAACTGGCAGGCACCAACAGTGCCCTGCCACAGTCACCATTTCTGATATTCCAATGAGAAACGGTGCTTTAGTTTGTCAGTTTTAGTAATTAGCACAATGTTTTGTTCAATTTCTTCCTGGTTTTGGTCTTGTAACAGAAACAAATACAAGGCCTATTAAGTACTCTTTCTTCTTGTGGAAATCAGAAAAAGACTTTCAATAAAACCTCCATGGAAAACCATATAATTTTGATGGTGAATATATGACATTTACTTTAATCTAGAATAAATTATATAGTTCTTTCATGGTTAGGAATGATATACATCACCAACCAAATAAAAGACTCATAGTTACTTACCCTCAGGGGAAAGACAGGGAGGACATCAAAGAATACATAGAAAAACATGTCATTCTCTGCACTTTAAGGAGAGTTCTTGTTTTGTTTTGTTTATTGATTTTTTTTTAATACATATAAGCATAGTTTATATGAAGAACTGTAAGTTGATGTGGCAGGCTGGTTGGTGGGCTCCCCAGCAGCCCAAAATGTTAGCTTGAGTCTGAAGGGTACAAGCTTCCATTGGTAGAGGCAGTTTTCCCTTCTCCACCAATCAGGGGAAGGTAGAAAGAAGGCAGCCGTGGCCTGACCCAGGGGCAGGGGGAAAAAGAGGACCTGAAAAGGAACTAAACACTCAAGCTTCCTGATCAGCCATTTCCCAATCCAGGGGCAGAGCCTTGGAAAGAAATAAAAAAGCCAGCATGGCCAGCACATGGGCAGTTTTCTTTACGGGATAATGAAGATGTGGGCTGTAGAAGAGCTGGTTGAGCTGAACAGCAAGGGCAGAGCCCTTGTGAATCTGATGCCAGGGAAAGAAGGGAACTACTCTGGGGACCTAGGGGAAGAAGAAGAGGTAGGTGACATTACTGCCCCAGGAAGGGAAGAAGAAGAAAGGGTGGATCCCAGTCACAGGAGGGTGATGAGGGAATCAGACAGAGAAAGCTGTCTTTGGTGCCATGTAGGGAAGAATGGGGCAAGCAGCACTTAGACAAGGGTCCTAGGTGAGGCCCTTTGAGCAGTGCAAGTGACAGACCTTAGGGGCAATCAACAGTTCCTGGAACATCAGGTGTGATGAGGGCAGGTGGTGGAGCCCTGTGAAGAGCCAATGACATCTTGAGTCCATAACCATTGTCAGTTGCCTCCCAGTAGTGTCTAAGTGTATCTCCCATAACATGGAAGGCGTGACAGAAGATCTACAACAAGGCACTGTTATTCCAGTCAGGAGGTGACGTGACTGGGTGGTACGATAACCCCCTTACACTATTGTATTGGTTATGTTTTGCATATGTGATGTAAACATATTGTATTCTGTTCAATTATTGTCCCATCACCACCAGATATCCCTATGTTTTGCTGTTCGGAGTTCCTTTGCCTGTTGAAGGGCAGAGGCTGCACACTGAATGGAAAGCCATGGAGGATTAGGCCTGTACCTAAGGTAAGGGTGCTATTAAACTGCTATTAACCCTCCTCCCAATCTCCTCTTCTTTAAACTAAATAAGTGCAGTTCCCTTAGCCTGTCCTCATAAGTTATGTATCGCAGCCCCCTCACCACTTTTGTTGCCCTCCACTAGATTCTCTCCAATTTGTCCACATCCTTTCTGTAGTGGGGAGCCCAAAACTGAACACAGCTCAGCAGATGTGATTCTCAAACACATCTCAAACACATGTGATTCTCAAACACACAGATCAGATCTCAAACAAGTTAAGAGGCTGTGACTTGGAAAACTGCATGGTCCAGTAGGTGGTGAATTGGCTAGAGGGTTGTACCCAGAGAGTCGTAGTGGATGGGTCGGTATTGACCTGGAAGGGTGTGGGCAGTGGGGTGCCGCAGGGCTCAGTCCTTGGACTCTTCAATGTCTTCATCAACGACTTGGACGAGGGAGTGAAGTGTACTCTGTCCAAGTTTGCAGATGACACAAAACTGTGGGGAGAAGTGGACACGCCGGAGGGCAGGGAACAACTACAAGCA
>JAGPOW010003642.1:64970889-65004729 GCA_030014935.1 Caiman crocodilus | reverse complement strand
CAGATTTAGACTAGACATTAGGAAGAACTTCTTCACAGTTAGAGTGGCCAAGGTCTGGAAAGGGCTCCCAAGGGAGGTGGTGCTCTCCCCTACCCTGGGTCTTCAAGAGGAGGTTAGATAGGCATCTAGCTGGGGTCATCTAGACCCAGCACTCTTTCCTGCCTATGCAGGGAGTCGGACTCGATGATCTATAGAGGTCCCTTCCGACCCTAACATCTATGAATCTATGGGGCCTCAGCAGTACTAAATAGATGAGCCATCTGCAGCTAGGAAGCTGCAAACAGCTGCTCTGGGCTCTGGCATTAGCTCCATACTGGCGGGTGCACGCGTGTCTCAGAGAAGATGGTGGGGAGGGGTTGGAGGCAGTGCAACCCTGGCCTCTTCCCACCTGCCAGCACAGAGCTGTTTGTAGCCAGCCTGAACTCTGGGTAGCAATGGCTCTCTGCAGCAGGTTCCACAGCCCTGGCATCAGCTCCATGCTGTCAGTGACAGCATGCGCACCTCAGAGCAGACAGCGGGAGGGCTGTGATGCTTCAGGCCCTATCCCTACTGTCTGCTCTGAGGCGTGTGTGCACCTGCTGGTATGGAGCTGATGCCGGAGCCCCAAGCAGGTGTTTGCAACCTCCTGGCTGCGACTGTCCCAGGCTCTGGTAGCTGCTGCCAACCATGGAGCCCAGGCTTCTTGCAGTAGTGCTTGCAGTGGGGCCCACCTGACTCCCACCTGCTCTGAGCCAAGCCCAGGCCCAGCCCACCACTGGGATGAGGCTGGCACTGCCCCTTGCCAGGAGCACTGCACATTTTGTTGGCTTAGCTGTGTGGGGTGGGTGGGTGGTTGGGCTGATGGGCAGGCTCCGGGCTGAGGCCAGCTGCACTGCAGCCCGGGAACTGGCACCCCAGGGAAGCACAGGGGCCATAGCATTGTTGGGTCAGACTTGTCCAGTGGCCCAGGAGCCCGGCTCCATGTGCCTGTGCATCTGGTTCTGTGTGTTTGTTTGCCTCTTTCTGGTTCTGTGCATCTGTGTGCGCACACATGTGTCTAGTTCCAGATGTTTGTGTGCATGTGTCTGTTCTGGGTGTGTTCTGGTTCTCTGTGTTTGTGCATGTGGTTCTGTGTGTGTGTGTGTCTGGTTTTCTCTCTGCTCTTCTTTTTCTTTCTTTCTTTCCTCTTTCTCTTGTCTCTTTTTTTTCTCTCTCTCATTGCACCATGCTCATCAAAAAAGGAATACACAACAAAGACAACGTTTATGATTATTAAATATACTGATATGCAGTGCATTCTGCCATGTACCCCCCTCCTCATCCCCAACCTCCACCGCCCTCATTTTCTTTTTCTGCCATGCTGGCACTCTGGCAAGAGTAAAGGGCAGGAAACAAGAATATTGCCATTGTTTTGCCACTTGTCCTAGCAGGAAAGTAGGAAGAAGCATATAGAAAGACAGTGACAGAAACTTCCTTAAAATGTTTTTAAAGGACAAAATGAATAGCATTTTACAGTGCCGACTGTTTGCTCACAAGACAGGAAGAGGGGAGTTATGTTTTAGCAGCTGTGCCTATTCTTCCTGCTGAAATCATTCCATTCAAAAGGCCTACTTTTCAGATGAGCAACAACAGCAAAATGTCACCCATTCTAGATATGTAAATCAAATTACTTGTATTTTGCACACAGAATTCCTGGTATTAGATTGAAATAGTGATTTGCAATAACCTTTTGAAAAGAAGCACACAACAATAATTTTATTTTCTTTGGCACATTTATTTCCCAAAGAGCACATGCACACAGAAAGAGATATCAGTTACAAAAGCAAATGCTAAACTATAGTTAATTTGATGTTGTTGTCCCTTAGGCCTGAGTGGTTAGCCAAAGTTCAAGGCCTGGCAGGGTTGTTTCCATTTGAAGGAAAAATCAATAACATGAACTAGATATAATTCATGATGTAATCTTGTTTAAATATATAAAATTAAAGTTGTTTGGGAATTTTCTGTCTGAATGATTTCCCAAGAGAAAATATAGTTTCTAAAACAAATTCATTTCACTTGGGGTCAGCCTGAGCTGGATCCAAATATTTTGATTGTTGAGATGTTTCATTTAGGGTCAGTCCAACATTCTCTTTTGTAGAACAGGAGCTAATGGGAGTTGAGTTTGGGACCTCCTTCACCTCTGCCCAGTGGGCCATGCTCCCTGGCAGGATTATGATGCCCATAACCAAGAAATGGTCAGAGAGTTTTTGTTGGGTCTGAATGATTTCAAGTCAGCAGAGATGGATGAACTTCATCCCAGGGTCCTGAAGGAACTGGCACAGGAGATCTCAGAGCCCTTGGCAATAATCTTCATGAAGTCTTGGGAGATGGGCCAGGTACCAGAGGACTGGACAAGGGCCCAACATAGTGCCCCTTAAAAAAAAAAAAAGGCAAGAAGGAGGACCCAGGGAACTATAGACCAGTCAGCCTCATTTCAATACCTGGGAAGTTACTGATGCATACCCCAAGGAAGGCCATTTGCAAGCATTTGGGGGAGGAAGGACTGATCACAAGCAGCCAGCATGGCTTTATGAAAAACAAATTGTGTTAGACAAACCTGATCTCTTTCTTTGACAAAGTAACTACTTGGGTGGATGAAGAGTGTAACAGGGACTCAGACAGGAGCCCTGTTACTAAGACAGTTTCAGGCGAGAGTGACCTGACTAGGTGAAGGGAATTGCACACGGGGGGCAAGATAGGGTGACTAATGTGCCATGAGGGAGATAAAAGTGGTGACAGGGAATACAGAATTTGCTTCGGGCACAAGAAGAAAAAGGACAAAGAAGAGTCTGGCATGAGGGACCGGGAAGACTCTGCATGAGTAGGAGGGACCCCAAAGTACAGTGCCTGGAATGACTCGGCAGTTTGAATGAAGCTAGGACACTTACCATTAAAATCCGCTATCTCGGGTGAGTGGGGAAACCCGGGTTTCCAGGGGACGGAATGGCCAGGGAACCCTGAGTGAAGAGGGTTCCCCTTTTGAGACACTGTGGGCCAGGAGAAGTTTGCGGAGCCCGCGAGCAACTGAAAACTCCTCTGGTGCTAAAAGCAGCGGCAAGACGAGCAGCAGAGCAGCTGTTGCTGCTCTTAAAGAGACAGTACCATTTAATGTGGGGAAGGCATCTGCTGGGGAAGGCAACTTACTGTGAAACAATAATTGTTGTAAAGTAATTAGAAAGGTTTGGGGACATCTGAGTTTCCTCTGTAACTTGAAATCTCACTGATGAGGCAATTAGTGGGACCATAGTTGCAATTTATTCTTTTGTAAAGGAATAAAGCCAACTTATTCAAAGTTAACCATGGAGTGCTGGGAGTACTTTCTAACTCTAAGATCACAGAAACCATCTTTTTTTTTCCTTTACCATCTAAGTCGTGGCAGGCAAGTCCCAAGGCAAACCTCATTAGGAACCTTCACACTCCTACAAAGAGAATGTCGTTGATATAATGTATCTGGACTTCACCAAGGCTTTTGTCAAGGTCCCACAAAACCTGCTCATGAACAAGTTGGAAAAATGTGGGCTACATAAAACTACTATGAAGTGGATAGATAACTGGCTCAATAGCTGCAAGCAAAGAATAATTATTAATGTGTCCATGTCACAATGGCAGGAAATTTTGAATAGAGTCCCACAGGGGTCTGTCCTTGACCTGGTGCTGTTCAGTGTGTTTATTAATGATTTGGCTGCTGGCATAGGAAGCTTCTTGAGCAAGTTTGTGGGAGACATGACACTGGGAAGGATTGTGAACCTGCTGAAGGTTGCTAACAAAATTCAGAAGGATCTCAACAGATTGGAAAGTTGAGCTAGTGCTAACAGAATGAAGTTTCGTGCAGATAAATCAAGGTGCTACACCCTGGGATAAATAATCAAAAACACAAATATAAAATTGAGGACACCTAGCTGGGTGGTAGCTCTATGGAAAAGGACTTGGGAGTCTTGGTAGACTACAGACTCAATGTGAGTGTCATGCAGCTACACAAAAGGCAAATGCAGGTTTGGGATGCATCAATAGAAGCCTTAAGTACAAGACATGGGAGGTGATAACGCCTTTTTACTCAGCACTGGTTAAATCTCATGTGGAGCAATGTATGCAGATCTGGGCTCCACATTTTTTAAAAGATGTGGAGAAGTTAGAGAGGGTCCAGAGGCAGGTGATATAGATGATCAAGAGTTTGGAAGGCAAGACATATGAGGAGAGGCTGAAGGAGCTAGGCATGTTCATCTTGTCGAAAAGGAATTTTGGAGGAGGGGACATGATAACAGTTTTCAGCTCCTTGAAAGGCCTCCATAAAGATGAGGGAACGCACATTTTTTCTTTTGCTGCAGAGAGAAGGACATTGATCAGTGGACTGAAGTTGCAGCAACGTAAATTCAGATGGATATCTGGAAAAATTTCTTCACTGTTACAATAGTGAGGCAGGGCAATAGACTACTTAGGTTGTGGACTCTCTATCACTTGAAGGTGTTCAAGAAGAGGTTGGATAGCCACTGGTTGAGGATGATCTAGGCATAGCTCTACCTGTCTTCCATCATGGGTATTTCCCATGCTTCTGGGATTTGCTGATTGCTCTCCTTTTTTTTTCCTGCTATATACATCAGGGTATTTTTAAGCCTTCCCAGAGGCATTGGGGGCTGGTTACAGCCAAGGCTGGGCACTTTGACTGGAGGGTGTCAATGCTAGATGGTCTTGCCCCTCAATTCAGGATCAGACAGATGGCCAAATTGGTCAGAAAGGAATTTTACCCCATAACCAGATTGGTATAGACTGTGGGGGGGGTTGCCTTCCTCTGTAGTGGGGGGCATGGCCCTCTACCCAGGACCTCTTGAGCATATATTGATAACATTTTATAGAAGCAGGATATTGCCTACCATTCTTCCCCTGCTTTATCTGCGGCAGGGTAGGGGGTTAGGTCTATGTTGTGTCAGGGTTGACAGTAGTCTTATATAGAGTTTAGATGATGGTTTGTGTGGGATGGTTTGAATAGGAATGATCCTGCCTCAGGCAGGGGTTTGGACTAGATTGCCTCTACTTCCAGCCCTACTTCTCTATGACTTTATGACCAATAGACCCTTTCCTCTGAGTGATACCACATAGAAGCCACCCACCAGTAGGCACATCAAGACAGATGCAGTCTTGTCAGGTTGCCTCCAGAAAAAGAACTGCAGCAAGGGTCTTCAGCCTTTTGCAAATGCAGGTCTGAGATTGGCCTGTGGCACCTGCCAGTTTGCACTGTTCTCCTGAGGATGCTACAGAGACAGTGAGCAGAGGCTGGATTAAGGAAGAGCATCCCTCCACATGTGGCTGGAGAAGTGAAGACAATCAGTGTGCCATGAGCAAAATGAGCACTAGATCAAATGACTGAGAATATTGACATACCCTTAGTAAAATGGGATGAGCTCAGACCTTCACAGGCTGGATCCAACCTCTGTATGGGCCAAATCTGACCCATGGGCTGTAGGCTGCCAACCCCTAAACTACAGCTCCCCTTCCCCACCAAGTAACAAGAAACTGCAGTTTAAAATTGAACTGGCCAGCAGAGCCTATGAGACTGATGCCCATCTTTAACACAGTAGACTGGTAATCGGTATACTTGCCAAGGAAGTGGAAGGCTTAGTTTTAGGTCTGCTCTAGCTGGACAGGGTTCAAATCTGCAGGCCACATGTCTCAAGAGAGTGCCCTCACTCTATAGAATAGTCAATTGAATTAATATTTTCTCATCTTGAAAAAAAACTGAGTCACTGAGCATAAAGGTTGTAAGTGTCATGGAACAAGCAAATAGGAGTCTGACAGTGTAACCCACTGATGAGATGAGTACAATTATCTGGAGGGAGGGAGGCCCAAGTTCTGCTCCAAGGATTGTTGGTGCATTTTATGTTAGACAGGCATTAGCTAGAGAAACAGACAGCTTGGGAACATGCACAAGAATCCAGGACCCCCTATCCAACAAGTGGAAACCACTCCAGAGGCCATCGAGTCATGCTTCTACCTGACTCCTTTTCTTTTGACCCCATGACTCTTGAATTATTGGCTGCATGACAGAAGGGGTAGAGAGTCTATAACCTAGTGTTTTGGGCAGGCAATTGGCATAGGCCATAGGCAGATGCTTGCATCCTCGCCCCCTACTGTGGGCTTCAAATCTCTGCATCCCCCAGCAATCAGCAGATGCTGTGAAGGGAAGAGACAGTACAACGTAGATAGTATAATCCTGGAGACACCTCCTCTGCTGACCTGGCTGCAGGATAGTGCTGATTCCCCAAATTACTATAGGCTGCATCCAATCTCTTCATAATCCAAGCTCTATGGGTCATAGGCTGTTGACCTCTGTTTTAGGGCACTAGGAAATGGGAATTTAACCCCCTTCAGACTGAAGATGGCCTCAAAGCCACATCTCTTACCTCCTGTTCAGATGAAAGTGGTGGGTGAACCAATTAGTTTGAGACAAGCTAATTGACAGTCATACCACATTGTTCCTTAGCCTGACCTAAGTACACAGAGGGCATTAATTAGGGGCAGGTCAGTATGTTTGAGAGTCCCACTGCTGGTGATGGTATGCTTATGGCAGGGGTGTCAAACATACAGCCCATAGAGCCCTTCAATTAGGCCTTCAGTGCTGCCTCTGGGTCTAATCAGATCCATATGGAGCATGGCAAGCTCCCATGGCATACAGCACAGGTCCCAGACCAGCTGTTCTAGCCACCTGATTGGGTATTCTGGAGCAGGGAGAGCTGAAGGAGTCCATATGCCGAATCAGTGGTCCAACACTGGATCCAGGATTTGGCACAGTAGGCTGCACCCCTTCCTTTTCTCCTCCTGTTCCCAGCTTCCTTCTCCCCTCCACTCCCCTCACTCCACAAACCAGTGTGGGCAGACTACACTGAAAGAGCCTTTAAGGACTACTGAGCTCACTAATTAGCTCCACAGTAAAGTCTCGGCATCTACAAATGCAGCCCTATGAGGCCACAGTAAATCAATAATCGCTGCTGTAGGATAGTACTTGTAAACACAAGTACTATTCTATAGCAGCATTGTTTAGTGCACTGCAATGCACATGTAGATGCTAATGGTGCAAGCAGGGGCCTGAGTGGGCTTCAGTGTAGGGCCTGCCTGCCAGCTGGCCCTGCATTGAAGCACCTTCGTGCCCCAGCCAGTCCCTTTGCAGCATGTTGAATCGGGTTGGAGTAGCCCCAGGCTGGCAGGCTGACCTCCAAGGCCCTCTGCCAGGCAGGGCTGCTCTACCCTGGCTCAACGCACTGTGGTCCCAGGCACACATGTAAACGCAGTGCCTGGAAGCAATAAACTCCAGCATGAACTGTGCCAGAGTTTATTCAATTGCTTTAACTGCATGTTTAGATGTGCCCAGTGAGACTGTTCTGGGAAGCTGACCCAGAATTCTCTTTTACTTATGATATTGCAAAGACAGAATAATACTAACAAAGTCAGAGGAGTTTCTTCAGATTTCTGCTCTTGTACCGAACAGCAGAGTCTATCTAGCCCATTACTTTGTATTACTTGTCCCGGTCCCTTTCAGCAATAAGAGTGGTAGTTTGTTGATCTACAGCCAATACGACTACTCTTCACTTGCATAATAAAAATTGGTCTGTGTTCCAAGAGACATATGAGAGAAAGAACACACTGTTTTTCATATTGTTTCTGTTCCTTAAAAGATTTCCAGAATGAAGAGTATGGAAAAATGCCTAAGGTAAAAAGAAATCAGTTTCAGCTAAGAGTTGATGATCCTAGGCAATCATTTTATTCTTATTTTTGTAACTAAAATGAGTGGCAGAAATACAGCAAAAAAACAACAGTGACTTAAGCTGCAGAGTAAGTCAGTTATACTTACTGGAGAAGTTATAGTGATGTTAGTGGAGGCCACACTCACTGATGGGAGGGCTGAACTTGGCCTAGGAGTACTAGGGACAGGTACAGATATTATGTTAAAATAAGGGGTGAGGAATCTATATTCTGCACCAGGGCATGAGCAGTCTGGCTTAGTGATTAGACACCCAAAGCATTGCTATAGTCTAGATGGGTTCCCAGGGAGCTGGAAGGAGGCGGGGTCTGGCATCAGAACTGGATTTGGAAGCCAGATCCAGTCAGGACAGGACAGGATAAACTGGGTGTTAACCAAGGTCAGAAGCCAAAAGCCAGAGCTGATGGTCAAACCAAAAATCAAGAGAAGAGAACCAGCGTCAGGTCTTGCTAGGATTAGAAGCCTGAATCAAAACCAGAAAGTCAGCAAGGAAGTACATGGAAGGTCAGGAGAAAGAATTTCTGCCTTTGCCCTGACAAGGAGACTTTGGACTGGATCTGGCTTTTAAGGGCTGGAGTGAGTAGGGCTTGTTGCCTGTGATTTCAAGGGATTCTCCAGCCTGATTGACTTAGCCCAGCTGGGACCAGGGCACTACTTTGGGCTTGCTGCAGGTGGTCCTTATTCAGGGGAGGGCTTACACTGTTTTCTTGACTGGGACTGGCTGGGTCCAGGACTCTGGCTTGACTTCTGCTGTGTTTCAGATCTATTAGAATCCTAGTGAGATGGACAATATTGATAACTAAATAAGCATATTTTCAAATGATGCCTTCACAGTGCCTGCTTAACATACATAACCAACTTCCTGAAGATCCACTGACTGCCAAATCAGGTTATACTGCTGGGCCACTTACATCTGCCCTCAGCCATTTTATGAGTAACTTAAGCACAACATGTAGCGCAGATGATTGATGCATCACTGAATTTCATCCAGAGAACTCTATAAGTAGTTGTATCTACTCACTGCATTTAGTTCATAACCTGAGAACGATCTAAGGTGCAACTTGGAACTTTTCCTACTGAGATCTTTATTACATTTTGTGTATGCTATTCTGGCTTTTGGTGGGGTTGTTTGAAGTCTTTTGAAGGGGCTTTGGTAAAGCATGTTATGGTTTTAGTTACTCAGCATTATACTTGGTTATGGACAATAAGCCATAATCTCAGCAGGTACAAATCAGCAAAGACTTAATTGTTTACTAAGCATCTGATCCAATAGGTTCTTAATGGATTAAGATATAACTTAAAACCAACTCTTCCTTAAATCTGGTCTTCTGAGAAACTGTTTTATCCATAGCCATTCAAACTTATAATGGTCATAAAAAGCAACTGTGAGTATTTTACCTGAGACACCAATATCTAGACATGAGGTAACCCCAAAAAGGGTGCACTTTTCATGGTTCACTTCCAAGTCTGCTGCTGTGCCACCCCAGACCCTGGAGGCACCAGTCACCAAGCCAGGCAGGGGGGCTGATACACATTGTTATTGATGAGATTTATTTCTTCCTACATGTTCCATGCCCTTCTCCACCAAGAGGTGAGATAATCAAGCCTTCAATTCTTTTTACATACATCTTCTCACCCAATTGTCAATGTTCTCATACAGAATCATAGAACCATAAAGAATTAGGGCTGGAAGGAACCTCCATAGGTCATTTAGTCCAACCTCTTGCTAGAGACAGGATCATCCCTAACTCATCTTATACAAATCCATTGTTTATCATCTTGGCAAAACTGTCAACCCTGACACAACACAAGACATAACCCACACAAGTTAAACAGGGGGCCGCAGAAGCCAACTAAAGGTTGTTAATATATGTTCAAGAGATTCCGGGTAGATGGTCATGCCCCTCCCTATAGGAGAAAGCAAAAAACTTCACAGTCCATACCAATCTGATTATGAGGTAAAATTCCTTCCTGACTCCAAATATGCTGATCAGTCTCACCCTGAGCATAGGGGTAAGACCCATGCTTAAGACCTCTGAGTTTAAGTCCCAGTCAAATTTCTCAGCCTTGGATGCAGCCAATGCCTAGCATAGAAAATACCCATAGTAGAGCATAGGCATAGTTACACCTACACCATCCTTGACCATTGGCTGTCCAGACTCTTCTTGAACATCTCCAGTGATACAGAGTCCACAACTTCCCTAGGCTGTCTATACCACTGCCTCATTGTTCTAACTAATTTTTGTTGGAAGTATCAAAAATGAAAGCACTTCTATTATCTCCTAACCAACTGCTATTTACCTTCTTGAGCCAGTCCACTAGAGTCGGCCCATCCCAACCACTCAAGCTCATGTCCCTTCCCATTTAAAGTTTTTGTGATGGATAATAATTATATTAATTAATTTTTTTAACTACAATGCATGGGGCCTAACTTTGCCTCTCTTACTCAGGATGAGCATTATTACACAAGTAGCTGAGCTAATTAAAAACTTAGAAGTCCATCCTTTGATTTAATTAAGACAAAAAAAGTTTGTATTTTTTCAGTAATGACTCAGACAAGAACTAAACAGGAAGAAGTAGATGTAAAGCCCAAACCAATAGGAAGTAGGAAGAGTGGCTGTAAATAGATATCTCATTTGATGTGGGCCTGATTATTCTGGGGTTTAATTCAGATCAAAATAGGCATGGCACAGTCATTTACACATCATGCTTCCAAGCTGTAAGTAGCCTGTGAGAGCACACAGACTGGGTGGCTTTCCTTAGGAATGACACACAATAACCTTACAGGTACTCACAACCATATCTTGGGAAAAAGTGTTAGCCCACATACTTCAGAGGGAGTTAAAGCAGAACAGTGGACTCTTATGTCTATAGGATTCCAGAACAAAAGGCTTTCCATTGGTACAAATTTGGCATTTATTTATAGCCAGAGTGTCTTGGGACCTCAATAACTCACCCATCATTACACCGAAACATTTAGACAGAAGAAGCAGCAATGGTCTTAAGTTGCAGCAAGGGAAGTTTAGGTTAGGTAGTAAGAAAAATTCTCTCATGAGGAGGGTAGTGAAGCACTGGAACAGTTTACCCAGAAAAGTTGTGGAATCTCCATCCCTGGAAGTTTTCAAAAGCAGGTTGGAAAGACACTTTGTTAGGATGGTTTAGTCAGGGATGATCCTGCTTTAAGCAGAGGGCTGGATTACTTTCATATGATTTTATGATTCTAAGATGTCTGAGAACAGTTTAGTTTAGTTTAGTTTGGGTTTTTTGGGGGGAGGGAGGGAACAGGGACTCTGCTCATGTGCAGCAAAACAGTCAAGTATCTTTAGGGAAGAAACCAAAAAATTAGAACTGAGCTAATATTTTTAGCTCATTATCAAGTTGTAGAAGTCATTCCTTTAGCTACTGGAGGAAGAAAAACACATGCTTCAGCCCACATTTTGCATACCAGTAATTCAGGCTCTTTACACTTGCAGAAGTTCTTTTACTTGAAAAGAGAAACTGTGGCATATAGAAGTAACTAGTTAACAAAAAAAATAGAGATAAACTTGACTCACTCATCTGTCATCTGAAGTGAAGAGTTGGCTCCACACACAAATGATTCAAGCCTGAGAATCTCAGGATCATTTCGTTTTCATAACAAGCACAACAAGTATTCATTCCCCATGTCTTGCAGTGCCACTGAAAAGCATCTAAGGGTAAGGAGTGGGGTTTTAAGTGCTACTTAAGGGAGTAAGAACAGGCATCCAAGTCCTTTATGACACTTTTAGAATCTCAACCACAGCCTCATAAAAAAACAAAAAGAGCTTGGCATTGTATAGATATATGATAGTGGACGCAATGGGTAACTTTCTGACAGTTAAGTTGACTTAACTTTTTTAAGTTGACTTAACTGTTAGAGTACAGATACATATGTGGAGCAGAGTCTACTTAAATGTGGTGCAAAATAATACAGCTCTGAGGTGTATTATCTTGAGTCTCATTAGTTAAGTTGACTTGACCAGGGGTTACTGCAGGGGATGACTCACAGGATGGCTGCCACTATGTCAAGGAGCTGCACATGTGTGTGCTCCAACACGGCTTAATTTAAATCAACTTAGATAAGTCATCTTATTTTAAGTCAACTCATATGTGTGTACACACCCCAAGAAAGCCTGTGGCCCTTACAAGGGCTAGGAAAAATTGTGGCCTTTGTGCTCTCTTTATGGTCCCACAGGGTGTCATTTACCTGAGCAGATACAAGAAAGGCAATGCCACCCTCCTGTGCAACTGGCAAAGTGTAGTGACAGGAGTAAATTGAATACTTGTTCCCCTTGCCTACTAGCAAATGGGAAAAATGCAATCCTGATGCACTGTCCCTACCTGAGCTCTTCTGCTTTGTCTTCACTAAGATGACAAAGTGTGCTCTCGAGTAAGTCAGGGCAACGTTCGAATGGAGTCCAGGCAGTTTACAATTTTCCAGTGACCTAAAGACTTAGTTGGGAATGGGCAGGGACTGCTCTTTACCTTGAGCTATTAGCTTATTTGAAAACAAGAAAATTCACCAGGATTTTATTTCATTGGGAATTCAGGAATCAACAACGTACACCCCACAGACTGAATCCAGCCTTCAGAGCTATTTTATTAGTCCACAGAACTGGGAGGGGAAGGGTTCATCAGCACTGCAGCAGAGGAAGCTTTACTTGGGAAGTGGCAATGAGAAGCAATGGAGCATTGGGGGAGGGTGGTAGCAGTAGTGGCTCCAGTGCAGGCTGGATTGGTAGTAGTCTACACTCAGAGCTAAACTCTTTTAAAGTGCTGCACCTGCCCACATCTCCTGCTCTTCTGCAAATTGTTTCTGACTCTCAAGTTTGATCATTTAACTAAGAATGCAAATGAAGAACACATCTTATACTGTAGCGAGGGCCAGACTCCTGATGTAGAAAGGCGTTTTTAAGACTCACCTAACTCAGGGCTGTTCAGGATAAGTATAATCTAAGAGTGCTCTACAGCTTGTCAGACCATGGTAGAACCTGCTAGAGAATCAGGAAGGCATAACTTTTCCCACAGTGCTTCCCCTCTTGTTGCATGGTGAGGACCTTGGCTCTTGTTCTGAGGGGATCTGCCTTAACACTTCAGCATTGCTCATCTTGGAAAGGTTTTCTAAAAACACTACATTTTACAATAGCACAATGAAATTTAATGATGTCATGTAGTCACCGTCTTGGCTGGCAATTAAAAAACATCTTATTCTCTTTTGGAAAGGAATTTCCCTGTTTTGCATGTTTATTTAAAAACTATAAATAAATGGCTCTCCTTAGAAAAACATACACAACTCATGGGGATGTTGTACTAGAAAACAAAAATTCAGTTAGTTTGATAAAATATCATGCAAAAATGATTTGCCTAAAAAATTCAAAAGAACACGTTCTTATTGGTTAAAAAATGTTCATACAGTTTCTTACAAATATACTACTATTTTTTCATTAAAATTATCATTCACATTTCTATCAAAATAAGGGGTTGACAACATTTTCTGCAAGCAGACTAAAATGACTCTGCTAGACTCTGAGTGGGCTGACATTAGGACCCAGATGTCTCTGCTGCTTCTCACCACTATAGCATGGTGCTACACAGGCTAAGCTCCATCTCTGCCAAGTGTTGCTGAAGGCATGATACCATGGTCCAGATACACCAGGGGTGGGCAAAATGCAGCACAGGGGCTGGATGTGGCCTACCAGGCCATTCTATAAGGCCCGTAGGGCCCCTAAAATTTTTAGAAAATTAATATTAATCTGCCTTGGGCTGCCTGTCATGCGGCCCTTGATGTTTTGCCAAAACTCAGTAAGTAGCCCTCTGCCCAAAATAATTTCCCGCCCCTGAGATACACTAATGGATTCAACAGGGTTGCATTTTTGCACTTATATCCCACTTTGATGTCTACTCCAACAGAAGTTTAAACCCTGGGAGCGGCAGCAACATTTCTAGGTAGGAAGCGCTGAGGGAAGTTGATTGACTTCATGGCATATTATAATCTACCTGACCCCTTCTGAACTCTTTATTCCACTGGTATTAATGACCCTCCCTTCTTTTGAATGGTCTTGATGTTCCACCAATTAAGTTAGCCTTTGTTCTGCAATTCTGCTGTCTGTTAGCTGCTCCTGGTAATGAAACTCCTATTACATAGCCTTGCAGATTGTTTAAAACTCATTCCAATTAATTTATATTTATTTTGGCTTTAAACTTAAACCAAATAATGCAACCCTTAGCCCTTGCATATTAGTAAAGCTTTTCATTTATTATTAATTGAAAATAATGTGTTGTTTTATGTCTTTCAAAATTCTAGATCTGCTCATTGCCAAATCCAAGTGTCTTGTCTGAAAGCTCTGGATCTGGCCTACAGGCTTTAGGATGCTGACCCAATTTAAATTGTTCTAATACTCATATATGAATTTGTCAGCTGAATTCACTTTTTGAAGGAAAATGCATCTCCATAAAATAGCTGCACTGAATATGTTAGAAATACATATATTTAGATATGTTTTCTACACACCTGAAGGAGACAGTGGTGATTAGGGACAGTCAGCATGGGTTCACAAAGGGGAAGTGATATACGTTGGCTTTAGCAAGGCTTTTGATATGATAGGTCACAAGATTTTCACAAGCAAGCTAAGGACCTATGGGTTAGATGAATGGATTGTATGGTAGACAGAAAAACTGGCTGGATCATTGGGTTCAAAGGGTAGTAATCAAAAGCTTGATGTCTGGTTAGCAGCCAGTATCAAGTGGAGTGCCACTTGGGTTGGTCCTGGGACTGAAGACAGGCCTAGCAGAGGAAAACATATTATATGTCCAGAGGTTTGTTAGGCCGCTATAGCCTGCCAGCTATTTGTAGATAAGGCACCTTGGGGTAAAATGCTCTCTGGAGATTGGCCTGTAGCTTGTCTTGTCCACAGAAGCCGAATACCAATTAATACTCTACACAATATTCAAGTTAGCAAGTAAATATATTGTAAAGCCAATACCAAAGAACAACAACAAATACATGATAAAACAACAATAAACAAATCAGCAAAACTCTATACACAATATTTACAAAAGAAGATCAACAACAGCCTGTCACCTTTAGTTGGCAGACTAGAACACCCCAAAGGCTGGTGAACAGAAAAGCCCGTCTCACAACCTCTGACATGCTGGAGATTTCTGGCTGTTCCCTCACTCTCAGTGGGTACTTAGCACCTCAGAAGAAGGTGGGTGATACTTTAACCTACTAGTGAAGACAAGGCAGGTAGGTTCACAGGTAAATTCATGAGTGAAGCATATTCTTTGTAAGTTGCTTCCCACACACTACACTATATTTGATACTTTCAGCTACCACTGTCCTCAGTCACTCACATGGCAAGCATCCAACCATCAATTGTGCTTTCTATCAAACTTTACTCATCAATTCGATCCCACCTACACAAGCCACTTTATACAATGCACATTGTCTCCACATATGTGCACACACACATGTCTGCTCAGTCAAGCACTGAGATGGTGCCTCACACTGGCTTTTGTAGAGGCTTCCTCGTGTCACCTGCCAATCACACATCGGTGTGATCATAGCTTGCACATCTCAGTCTATCAATGTCAATCAATAGTATCTTTCACATGGACCACTCAGTCTTATTAGCACCACACACTCATTAACATAATCTTCCTGCTCTTTGGTTACATAACTACATCTGAACTGTGCATGCTCGACTCTCAAAAGTAGGTTATAGCATCATCAAGATCAGAAGTTTAGGTGTTCCAGAGACTTCCAACCTCTAACCATCCTACACATGTGTGATCATGCTAGGACTCACACTGCCTACAGGACCTGTTTTGTTCAATATTTTCATTAACAATCTGGAAAATGGGATGGAGTGCACCCTCAGCAAGTATGCGGATGACACTAAGCTTGGAGGAGGAGTAGATATGCTGAAGAGTAGAGCTAGGATTTAGAGGGACATCAACAAATTGGAGGATTGGACCAAAATAAATCTTTCAACAAGGACAAGTACAAAGTGCTGAACTTAGGATGGAACAATCCCATGCACTGCTACAGTCTGGAGACCAACTGGTTTAGCAGCAGCTCTGCAGAAAAGGACTTGGAGGTCATAGTGGACAATAAGCTGAATATGAGCCACCAGCGTGCCCTTGTTCTGAAGAAGGCTAACAGCATGCTGGGATTCATTAGTAGGAGCACTGCCAGCAGATCAAGGGAAGAAATTATTCCCCTCTATTTGGGACTGGAGAGGCCGCATATGGAGTACTATGTCCAACTTTGGGCCCCTCACTACAGAAAGGATGAGGACAAATTAGAGAGAATCTTATGCGGGGCAATAAAAATGACTAGAGGGCTGGGGAACATAACATATAAGGAGAGGCTGAGAGAACTGGGCTTGGATAAGACAAGCCTGGGGGAGGATTTAATAGCAGCCTTCAACTACCTGAGCAGTGGTTACAAAGAGGATGGAGTTAGACTATTCTCAGTGGTGGCAGATGACAGAACAAGGAGCAATGGTTTTGAATTGCAGCAAGGGAAATTTAGATATCAGGCAAAACTCTTACTAGGAGGATAGTAAAGCACTAGAACAGGCTACCAGAGAAGTTGGGTACAGAATCTCTGTCTTTGGAGGTTTTTAAGACCCAACTAGATAAAGCCTTGGCTGGGATGATCTGGTTGGACTAGGTGACCTCCTGAGGTCCCGGCCAACCCTAATTTTCTATGGTTCTTGATTAAATCTTTGCAAAGAAGTTATTATATTTTTTAAAAAAGAAACATTTGCATCGATACCGAAGATATTTTGCAAAAATAAATGGAGAAGACTCATTTTTAACAAAACAATCTTGTGAAAACTTTGTATCTAGTCACAGGCAAACGGTATGGACAATTTTGGGCTTTATTATTATTCCCCTTTATAAATCCATGTTGCATCCATACCTTGAATACAGTGTGCAGTTTTGCTTCCTACATCTTAAAAAGGACATAGGAGAACAAGAAAAGGTACAGAGAAAGGCAACAACAATGATCAGGGATATGAAAGGGCTTCCATATGAGGAGACAATAACTAGGCTCAGCTTAGGAAAGAAGTGCTTGAGGGTCTACAAAGCATTATATAATGTAGAGACAATAAATAGGGGTTTATTATTTCCTGTCTCAAAATACTGGAACTAAGGGATAGAAGTGCTGCCTAAAAATCTTAATTTCCTAAACATCTAAGTGCTGAGAGCTGCAATGGAAGAAAAGAAGGGGGTGGAATATTTCTGGCAAAACATGTTCACTCTCTCCCTCAGCATTCACACTGTGCTTCTGTATAAAATAGAATACTGGGCTAAATGGACCACTGGTCTGACCCAATACATGGCATTTCTTATGCTGTGATGCAGATGGAATTTGTCAAGCAGCATTAGATTTTTAAAAATATAAGCAATATGAAATTAAATAAATGAAAGTGACTTGTTTCCTTTTATGCTTGAGAGTTCCTGACAGTCTTTCCCGAAATGACAATATATTGTGTTATATTATCTAAACAATTCTAAAAGCCCTGGTGGAATTTAACTCTAATCATACTATTTTCTCCCTTTTTCCTCTGTCACTAACAAAAATTACAGCTTTTAAAAAAGATATATATTGAAAGCAGAAGTATCACTGAATCACTCAAAACATGAAAGAAGTGGAATATGTTCCTAGTCCTATATATTTATGGATTTATGTAAATGAATCCAAAGCAAAAAGCATGTATCTAAGTAAAGCAGACTAGATAGATTAACAAACAATTCGTTAAAATTTAGACTTAAACTGCAAGGTTGTACTATTGCAGGAGAAAACAGGCTGAAAGCTATCAAAAGGAAGCACTGGCAACTAGATTCACTTTGATCTGGCAATTTAACATGGAGGTCATCGCTACTAACTTACAAGATGGTTGACCTAGAAAAGGTTGCTGATCATGAACTTTGGACAGAAAATTCTTCATCAGCCTCTAAATCTCAAATCTTGGCCTTAGTTCCAAGAGAATTCACAGAAAGTAGAAGGAAGATCTGTCCTCTGAGGCTGCAGAACTAACCCTGGGACACTCCTACCAGCAACCCATGTAGAGAGATGCTTCTCCTTGTAACAGGTTGCCAGCTAGCTTGGCTCAAATCAGTTCTTAAGCCCTTAAACTGGCCCCAGCATCAGTCTCTCTGGGCTCAGAAACACAAACTGTAATCCCCTGGGCTCTTCTGCTTTCCAGGGCTTATACAAAAGCAAACAATCCACATGAACACACCTGTAGTGTGTGCCCAGCAAAACAAGCTTCAAACTCCCCCAGTTAATCTGCACCACAGGACTCCATTGCTAATAACAACACAATACCAAACTAACACTCCCAGCCAGGGCTAGTTTTCACCCTCCGGTCTGCCTTTGAGGAATCCTCCCTTTCCATATAAATATTTCCCTCTAGGTTCTCCTCCCCACTTCTTCCTGTCTCCTATTATTTTCAGGTCAGTCAGTCAACTTCCCATCATTACTGGTTAACTAAGTCAGTTGCAGCCCCTTAGGCAGATGGCCTGTTATTACCTGGTTAATTACTCCAGGCTGTGAAACTGCAGCCTGTTACATACCTTCTCCTCCAAGAGTGGAGTCCAAGGTATTCTTTCATTTCTTCTACCTCTCCTCACCTTCTCTGGACAAGAAGTCCTTATTTGTACGGGCAGTTCCTGGATGGTGGCATATTTCAAAGATGAATGGCTGCAGAACTAGGTACCACTGCATTAGTTGGGAATTTATATGCCTCATGGTGTGTAGCTATTTTAATGGAGCACAATTAAGGACTAATCAGAAGAAGGTCCCCAAGAAGTAATACTGGATCTAACATTTGACATGATCAATTCCTTCTACCAATACATCTACCCTAACATTGCATTTCAAAACTGCATTGATCCTGCAAGACAATCCTTTTCAGTTGTCATGTATTTTTATTCATGAGGAAGAATCTTCTGGCTTAGGGTGTTCCTAGGATGCAGGTTACAGGGGAATCTGTCTATAACTTTTTGCTAGGTCCAAGGTGGATATATACTTGGTGTTAGGGTGACAGTATTTGGATCTTGGGAAGCACTGGATTTGCAGCTGAATGCAAGGCTATAACTTGTGGCCTAGCAAAAACTGCTAACCACACAACAGAATGATATATTAAAAGTAACATTGTAATACACTTAGGCAAGCATTTTTTAAATAACATAGTAGTGTTGTAAGATATATATTTTATTAAGTATTATTGTGTATCGTTATGAGATAAGCATTCATGAGCAAAATCTGCTGTATGCTAAGCCAGCCATTTGCTTATGCTAAATAACCATTTTGACTGTGTCAACCATTTTCAAGTGAGCCTGTGTAAGTCTACATGCTGCGAATGAGGTGAAGTCTCAAGAGTGGGGAAGATGGTACAACATGAGACAGAAAAATAGACTGGAACGTGAAACACATAACTGGTAACAGAATCTGAGATGAACATATGCAAAAAAGTGAATGGTGATCGGTAAAGAAGCCTCCAGAAGCTTCCAGGCTTTGGTCAAAGTCCAAGTGACCAAGAGAAGCAGAAGTCGAGGTCTTAGACGTGCTCTTAGCAAAGAGGCATGTAAATGAATGAAATTCGTTGTTAAATAGTAAACAGCAGCGGAGCTTGAGATAAAAGGAGATTTGGGTAGAACAAAGGAAGAGCAAGGGTGGAGTAAATGTTAATAAGCCTGAACCAATGTGTATAAAATGTGAAAAAAAAATAATGTTCAGTGCAGGTCCCTGTGTTGTTGGTTTTTTTGGGATCTGGCCTGAAGCTGTCTCCATTTTGAATAAAGCTGTTGTGAGCAATGTGTACTGGTATTTGCTCCCTGCTTGCTCTGGCTAATGATAACAGGATTCATGAGCAATTGGATCATTGTCTCCCTAGTCATTGAGCGCTGCATGGAGTCAGGATCTAATACTTGGCATAACCAATTCCTTCTACCAATACATCTATCCTAACATTGTGTTTCAAAACTGCATTGATCCTGCAAAAGTCAATGCAGAACTTTACAGTGTGATCAGGCTTTGGGATCAGTACAATAGGGCTGCTTCATTCACTTGCTGACTCCTCCATTACCCCAGGTCCAGCATTTTTGCCACCTCTTGTCTGGTTGTGTCCCTTAACCATGCTGGAATTTGTGAGCAGATTCTTTGGATGGTGGTGCCCAGCTTGAGTGTGATCCATTGTTTCACTAATGCGGTCTTAACAGATTTCTCTGCAAACATCTCCAAAAACTGTCAGCAGAGTTTCATATCTCCTTGTTGAGCTGAGGTTAGTCTTTCCCCAAAATGGGCCCCTGCTGGTAGATTAGTGGGAGGATCCCGAACCTCTGAAGTGGTTGTCTTCTAGTCCAGGACCATCAGGCAAACATCTCAGGCAACCCAGGGTTTTAAGAGGTTTACATGATACATCTGTGACTCTCAGTGCTTCCCTATGACTATGAGGTTTATTTCATAGTCAACCCACCTGACTTGCCATACCACTTTCACCAATACCTTACTTTTTGATGATGGAAGTAAAAGTAGCATTTGGTTTCCAGACTGATATACCTGCAGTCTGGCCCTTTTGTTACAGTGCTGTTCTTGCCTGTACTTGGCAGCTTCCAGGTTTTCCTTTGAAAACGCCCCTACCAAATCCAGGCATTTACATAACTTTAGGACATATTATAGGACATTCTGCGCTATGGAGGTCTAGGTCTGCTGATTCCTGCAATAATTTCAGCACCCCTCAAAGCTGTCTCCCATATAATAACTTGAACCATGAAAAGCTGGGAGAGGACTGGTGTATCTCCCAAATGGTGAACAACAGATAGGGGAGTAGCTGGTCCCAGTTTCGCAGCTCATCCAACACAAATTTCAGTAACATCCTCTTCAATGTCTAGTTAAATCACTCAATGATCCCTCAGTTTGGGGGTGGTACACTGAGGTCTTGATTGACCAGACTCTGAGCAAACCCCAAACCTCCTGCAAAAGTCAGCACAAAAAACCCAACAACATACCTTTATTGGTTAAGACCTCTTTTGGGATACCCACACGGGAAAAGATCTGTATTAGTTCTGATGTCATGGTTTGAGTGGATGCTATCCAAATCACTACAGCCTCCAGGAAGGGGTGGCATAGTCCACAAGAACCAATATGAATGGGGCACCTTGGGACCTGGGCTCCAGGGGGCTGACTCAACCCACTCTGACCCACTCTAATGGGGTATCAATCAGGGGAACAGGTACTAGTGGGGTCTTAGGACCAAGCCGGGGCACTACTAATTGGCAGTCATGGCATGAGGCACCATATTTAAACTTACCAAACACTCTAGGCCAAAGAATCTTGTGAGCACCTACCTCTGGGTTTTCTCTTGTCCCAGATGACCTCCCCAGGGTCTGGCATGAACCAATTTTAGCACCTGCTTGCAGTAAGGCTGAGGCACCAACATCTGGGACCAGTTTCCCATGGTCTGGTCTTTAGTCATTAAGACTAGAAGATCCTCGTGCAATTCAAACTGGGAGCTCTGGTTGATCAGGCAGGGGTCAAGAACAGATTTGTTAGTTCGGACTAATTGGCCAAATAGTCTTGCAAATGCAGGGTCTTCCCACTGATCCTACAAGGAACCCTGGGCTCCCAATTGACCCAGTACTGACTCAGGGCCAGGCTCAGTGGGCCCCAGCATGTCACCTGCCCCTTCTGGAGGGTCTAATTTACACTGGACCAGAACTCCATTTCCTGAGTGCTTCTTTTGCCCAAGGAGGGCTTCTTGCTGAGACTGCCTGTGATGGCAACATGCTGCTGTCACAGGCATAGATGGGGCACAGAGAGGGTCATGGAGCAGCAGCAGCCACTCAAGAAGACCCCGAGCCGACCTACTCACCTGTAGGAGAGGCGGCAGTGTTGGAATTGGGACCACAGCAGCGGCCGCGGCTGCCATTACGGCTGTGCGAGCTGGCATTACAGCTGTTCCCGGCAAGGGGAACAGCTGAGTCAATTGCGGCAGCCACAGTGGCTACTGTGGGAAAGTTTAAAAGCCCTGGCAGACCCCGCGGTAGGGGACAGCCAGGAGAGGAGGGAGGAGGCAGGCAGCACGCCAGTGTTGCTGTGGCTCCCCTGGAGGCTGCATTTCAGGCAGGCAGCCCTGTCTCAGCTCAGCAGCTGAGGCAAGCAATAGGAGCCTGGGAAGGGGTGGAAGGATTGGTCCCCTGTAATTGTCAGGGCCAAAACGGTGCTCCGGCAAGCCTCTCCACCCCGGAGGAGTATTATCTCTGGATCTAGGAGAGGAAAAGGAAGAAGTCCCACGACAGTGGGGGAAGCAGTCGGGTCTTCAGGCAGGATGACTTAAAGCAGTCATCAGCCTCGGCCTGACGATCAGGAACACCTACCGGCTGGCAGACCTGCATCTAATAACAAGGTTCCATCCTACCAGCAAGTGACCGGTTGGCAAGTGGACGGGATGTAGGGGTGGCAGAGCTCCATGGAACATCGGAGATCTCAACCGTGAGTACACCCGCACCAGGAAAACCTCTCAGGTAGAAGAGCTCCACTGAACCCCTCCTTCAAATTATTCATAACATCAAAGTCGTGGCAGGCAAGATGAGGGGGAGGGGCTACCTAACGAAGGGTGTCACCGGACGAGGTCCACCAACGTTACACTGCGTATGCTATTGATGTGACCAGAGCTGCAATCCAAAGAACTCAGGGTCTGAAAAAGGGAATTGAGACTGCACAGCAGCTCTCACTTGGCCCTCACACTCACCAGCTGTCAGCTTTAAATATGCCATCATGTAGGGGCGGGTATCCCTGTGGATGCAGGTCACATTCATACATTCCCCCATGAGGATGTCTTCAGCCTATTGGACCTGAACCCATCAACCCAGGCTTCTCCAATCTTTATGGGGACCATATAGTTCTGCAGGTCAGGGTTTCCACTCACCTCCTCCCCGACAATTTCCAATGTGATATGCGAATGAAAACCCACAATCCACCTGGGAACAGTCTCTCAGTGTCCTTTCTATCCACACTGGAATAGATAGATAGATAGATAGATAGATAGATAGATAGATAGATAGATAGATATAAAGAAAGAGCTAAGTTTTTCACATTCCTGAAGGATAGACTTTAAGAACAATTCCCAAAATCATGTGTGTTGGCAATATTGATGATGCATTAATAGGCAAAAAGTGTTCTATATACATTGTCATCAATTCTTGATATAAAAGTTAATTCAGATCAATTTAGGTATAAACCATGACACCAGGGGGCTGGACTAAATGATCTTGTGAAGCCCTTTCCAGCCCTGCTTTTCTGTGGTCCTATGACCTGCATGTAATACTGACTGAAGGACCATAAGAACATTATAGCTATAAATTATGCAGTTCTACATCACTGATTTCTTCTGCAATGGGAAACAGACCTGAAAAGTCCAAATGGCTGCCAGTCCATGAGTGGTATATCAGGATAAGTGGGTTCACTCCCCTGAATCCATCCCTTGCTGGCTGTATGTGGACTGAAGTAGTCATGTATTATAGACGAAGTAGAAAATTTTGTGATGTCTTCTGCATCTGCTGTTTAATATTTATAACACATCCTTCCTAGAAAATAAAGGATTTAAATTTACTTTCTGACCCTTAAAATGTAGTTACAATTATGAAGCTACCTGTCAGGCCTAATTCTATTTCATATAAAGCCCTGGCACTAATAACCAACCTGTGTATCCACCTTTGTTAAAATGGTCTTCATTTGAATATGTTATTTGAATACTGCTTGTTTTTAATTCTATTTTTTCTGTAAGGGAAAAGGGAGCACAAGTACTCATCCCATAGTCTCACTATTGTTCTCACCATTGTTATTTCCCTTCTTTGTGGGATTAAAAAAATTGTAACTTCTTTGCATGTATTGATCTTCTGAGTTGATTTATTATTTGTGTGGGTAGCCTTTGAACCTTTTTTTAATCTCCAGTTAATGTTGTTTCTAGAGCAGAAAGGTCAAAATTCAGCTCAGGTATCGAAATACTACTTTCCAAATCCTTTCTAAAAGTAATTCCTCCTGACTTGGATTCCATATCTGTTTGTGTACAACCAAACAGTCTTGATATCAGCCATGCATTGAATTGACAGTTTTGCAGTTTTATCTGTCAGTCACAGATCTTGCCTCTTCTTTGTTCCACACATTGTGCCCATTACATGTTCCTATGGTTTCCAGTTGAAAAACTTGTGATTTACTTTTGTGAATGATTTGTACCTGCATGCTTCCAACAAGTCTTTAGTCTACATGTATTTAATTTGTGTTTTATTTTAATTTTTCATTTGAGGATACAGATGGGATAATAATTTTTTTAATTTTATTTTAAGGAAATGTTTATTTTGAAACTCCTTGGGTTTTCCTTTAACAGAAAATGAATTATTTGGTCAGTGGATGCATTGGCATGGAATAAGTAGATGAGACACAGCATGAAGAATGGGGGTGTAGTGACAGCATGACCCTCATCAAAATTGACAATATACAATTATCACACTTTGCTGCTGTTCTAGTCTAAGGTCTTGATTCAGATCAAGTGGAAAGCTTGCTATTGATTTCAAAGGTAATAGATATAAACCTTTTTTGGATTCATGTTTGTGCTTTCTGGATAAAAAATTAATGTGATTCACTCATAAAACTTCCTAAAAATTAAAAAAACCCTCATGTTAAGGAAACTGGAAAATTTGCAAAAAAAAAGGGTTCTTAATTCATCTCTATAGGTACATTTGCTCAAATTCAATTCAATTCAGATTCAATTCAAAAGATTGAGAATCACCCTAAAATTAAGTGGTTGAAGATTATGAATTTAACCAGAAAGTTTTTTCAGTAACTAAGAGGCCAGCTAACCACAGGCAGCCTTTGTCTTTTCTTTTCTTTTCTTTTTTTTCAAACAAAACTTTAGAACCTGACCTTATATTAAAAAACCCAATTTTTAATGTATGTGATTCAGTTTGTGCTTCCTGAGCCTTGTTAAGTAAGTATTAGAACCTTGTGCTTCTAAGACTATAAAATAGTTTCCAGATTTTTTGAAACACAGAACTATGTAGCTTATATTATATATTATTATTCACAGGGTTGATCTCTGTTGTCCTACTGTTAGGTTCAAAACGGAAGCAATAGTAATTTCATCACTGCTTACCTTGTTGATAATAGTGGCACTATGAACACATTCAGTCTCATGGAGCTGAGGAAACTCAACACCTGGGAGAACTGTGCACTTAGGCTGGATTTTCCAAAGGGGCTCTAATTTTTCTTTAAGGAAACTGCTGGGTGCTGAGCACTTTTTACAATTTGCTCATTCATGTGTAATTTGTTTCTGCAGACCAGGTGGTGGTGGTGAATATAAAACATGTGGTAGGACTATATCTCTGTATGGATCTAATATTGCTGCTATTCCATTCAGTGAGAGTTGTATATCTTAGAGAACAATTCCACCTGAGGATACAAAAGACTGACCTTGTCAAATAAGATACAAATAAGATATAGCCAATTAAGAGACCTGAAGAAATAAGAACCCTTGATGCTCGGTCTCAGTGAAAAGCTTTTTCAGCTACAGTAAAAGCTCTGTTAAGTGACATTTAAGTAACCAGAACACTCTATTAACTGGAATTTCCAGTTGTCTGGATTCATGGGTGTGGAGTACTTGCATGCAGTAGGGAAATCTCATTGCTCCACCACTCATCACCCCTGAGCTGCCACCACTCCTCATCCCCACCGCCCATTCATTCTGTGTCCAGCTGAAAACCTCCTGCCCTCAGGTAGCCAGAATGTTTATATAACTGGTACCCCCCTTTCCCCACTCCTGCTGGACAACAAAGCTTTTACTGTATATAGTTAGTCCAATAAAAGATATCACAACAATCTTTGCTTCTTGTTCAAGTAAGTTATCTATAAAAACAACCAAGCTAGAAAGAAGTTAATAATTTAAATGGAAGAGTAACATTATCTTATATTTTTTGTTTCACAAGGAATGAACATTCTGAGGTCTATTAATTTAATGCAGAAAAGTTTACCATGTCATAATAAAAAGAATTTATTTAATCTCTAATTGCTGCTACTGCTTACGATTTTTTTAGAAGTAGGAAAATACAGTGCAATAGATTCTAAAGGATCTCTTTTTTTTCTTTTTTACTATAGGATGTGTTTTTTACTATAGGATTTGTTGAAGAGAGATAAGTTCCTAAAAGCTTTTTAGGCTGAAAGAGAAAGAAAACAAATTCAATTTCTAAGAGTCATACAATGTATGTTGTGACTCATAGAAAAAAGAAGAAAGGTGCCTTTTTATAGACTATTGTTTCAGGACTGTGCTTCAAGTGTTATTAAAATGCATATGTAAAAATTCTCATGACTAAGTTGTATTTGTAAAAATGTTTGGCAGAAATAATTTATTGTGAAACTTGCATTTCAAGGATAGCGCAGCCAAAATGCATGCCTGTTAAGGAAGTGCATAGTGACTTTGATGACAAAGACTTCTCACTCCCAAGAAGGACGTTCTTCCTCCTCTACTAACAAAATTTGAGGTATTTTTGATAACTTTTGTGGAGTTTTCTGACAAAAAAGGAGAAATCACAAAGACTGAATTACTGCTTTTAAATATCACCTAACTTAAGCAATTTCTTTCTCACTAGACTTTCCTCCCCATTCACACCATCTGTTTTCTCCCAATAGTTGTTTATTGCAGCCATGGAGCATCAGTGATTCTACCACTATAGTAACAGTGTTTTACTATTTGAAACAATGAACAGAAACTGTAATGAAATCCCGTCTGCCAAATGACATCAAATGGTGCACAAACTACCTCCTATAACTTGAAGTATATTTGAAAGGAAGATCGGGAGTGGCAGTGCAGCTGATTGAAAATATTGCAAGTTCAAGATATTGTGGCTTTCGTTATTTTTAACAGATGAAGTAAGTTTCATGGTTTCATAGTTGGTAGGGTAGGAAGGGACCTGAGGAGATCATCTAATCTGACCTCCTGCTGTGGCAGGAAAGAGTACTGGGGTCAAACAACCCCAGCCAGATGTACGTCCAGCCTCCTTTTAAAGACCCCCCAGGGTAGGAGCCAGCACCACTTCTTTTGGAAATTGGTTCCAGGTCCTAGCCACCCTGACAGTGAAATAGCACCTCCTAATGTCTAGCCTGAAACAACCCTCTGCTAGCTTGTGTCCGTTGTTTCTTGTAACTCCCGGGATTGCTGGGGGGAACAGGGACTCTCCCAATGCCTGCTGGTCCCCCTTGACTAGTTTGTAGATTGCCACTAGATCCTTCTCAGCCTTCTTTTTGGAGGCTGAACAGGTTCAGGTCCCTCAGCCTCTCCTCTTAGGGCCTGCCCTACTGAACCCTGATCATGCAGGTGCCCTCCTTTGGACCCTCTTCATATTGGCCACATCCCTCCTGAAGTGCGGCGCCCAGAACTGGATGCAGTACTCCAGCTGTGGCCTGACCAGTGTTGCATAGAGGGGGAGGATCACCTCCTTGGACCTGCTTGAGATGAATCTGTGGATGTACGACAAAGTATGGTTGGCCTTCCTGACCACATCCCCACTTTGTCAGCCCATGTTCATTGGGGCATCAATGATGACTCCAAGATCCTTTTCTGTCTCAACACTGGTGAGAAGGGAGTTCCCCAGCCTGTAGGTATGCTGCTGGTTCTTCTCCCTAGGTGCATTACCTTGCACTCATCAGTGTTGAACCCCATCCTGTCCTCATCCGCCCACCCCTGTAACTTGTCTAGATCTGCTTGCAGCCTGTTCCTTCCTACTAGCATACCCACTTCACCCCACATCATAGTGTCATCTGCGAATTTGAACAGGATGCTTTTTACCCCCTCGTCCAAGTCACTGATGAAGATGTTGAATAGGGTGGGCCTGAGGACTGAGCCCTGGGGAACCCCACTGCCCATATCCCTCCAGGTCGAATAAGACCCGTTCTTAATGATGATTTCCCAATTCCATTAATTTGAAAGATCCAATCTGATCTCAGCAGAAGAACCAGATAATATAAATGTTTGTCACAGACCCTACAGGGTATTGGATCATCTTCATCTCTGGGGAAAACTCACTGAAGTCCCCCAGAATAAATGCAGTTTTTTATATCATTAATTCACAGTGCTTTCATCCATCCCAAGAAATTTTATTAAACAGACTGCCAACAGTGTGCTCAATGTGCAAGAAAGGCCAATAGCATACTGAGTTTTATTAACAGGAATGTCACTTGCAAATCAAGGCAAATGATTCTTTCATGCTCTTCAGCACTTGTAAGGCCTCACCTGGAGTACTGTGTCCAGTTTTGGGCCCCACACTTTCAAGAAGGATGTTGACAGATTGGAAAGAGTCTAGGACAGAGCAAAAAACAATTATTACAGGCTTGGGAAACCAGACTTATGAAGAAAGACTGAAATAACTGGAGTTATTTAGTCTACAGAAGAGGATACTAGGGAGGTGTTTAGTAGGTCTGTGCAAAGTGCTAGTATTTGCTTTAGATTTGGATTCAGGTGGCTCAGGGGACAGTGTTTCAATCTGGTGATTAGAATCACTACCCTGAATTGATTTGGCCAAATTTGATATGGAGATTCCACCACTGCCGAATCAGCTGAATCTCCAAATGAAGCAGGCCCCATCCCCTGCCCACTCTCCCAAAACCATCAATGGCTGCCCTGCCCGGCCCCAGCATCCCTGCACTTTTTTTTTTTTAAAGCCCCACACTCACAGGCTCCTGCCAGGAAAGGTGATTCCTGATCCACCCCACTGCCCTGTGCTGCATGGGGGGCTCTGCCATGAGCCCCCAGAAGCCCCGATGGCCGCTGCAACATCTGGTGAATGTGGGGCTTTTTTTTTTTAAAGAGCTGGGATGCTGGAGCCAGGTGGGGTAGCCATTGACAGGGCTGGGAGAGTGGTCAGGGGTCAGAAGTTGCTCAGGGGGTTGGGGGAGCAGGCAGAGGATGGGGCCAAGCTAGGGTCCCCCTGTGGTCCCATCCCCCCTCCTCCCAGCTCCCCCACCTCCCTACTTGCTGGCATGAAATCTGGGCCCAGTTCCCTGTAGCAGCAAGCGGGGACTGCCCGAATCTCTTAATCTCTCCAAAGCTCTCTGAATTTTTTCTGAAGTAATTCAGAGAGCTTCATATCGATTTGGCCCTTTTTATTAAACTCCTGATTCAATTCAGATTCGGGGATTCAGCTGCCAAATCGGGCCAAATCCACTATTATTGCTGTGCCATATCACAGCCTGGCAAGCTCTCCTTCCTGTCTCCTGTCTCCCTCCGCTCTGTCAGCTTCTGCCAGTGTTTTTAAATCCCCTGTGGTGGCAGCTGTGGCTGACATCATCAGCTGGCTGCCGCTGAACTTAATTGAGAGTTGCTTGAAAATCTGGTGTAGCACTGGCTCACACGACCCTCCCAGCAACCCAGCCTGCCTCTCCAGTAAGTTTTCAGCGCCAGGATCTCTGGGTCTATCCCCTGGAGTGTTGGGGTTCCGGTTCTCGGGAGTTCTCCCGCAGTGCTTCCGGTTCTCGGGAGCAGCTCCTGCCACCACACCTATATATTTAAGCGTTACTGAACCTAAAGTATGATGGAAATCATAACCAGTCCATGAGCTCCAAATGAGAAATGAGGTGCATCCCATTTGGTCCCATGGATTTGTACATGTCCAGCTTTCCTAAATAGTCCACAACTTGCTTTTTTGCCACTGTCCGTTGCTTGCCTCCTTCTCAAATTGTGCTGCCAGATGCAGTAGTCTGTGAGCTTTCCTTGCCTGTGAAAACTGAGGTGAAAAATGCATTGTGTACTTCAACTTTTTCTGCATCTTCGGTCATTAGGTTGCCACCTCCATTTAAAAGAATCCACACTTTCCCTGATCCTCCTCTTCTTGCTGACATTCTTGTGGAAACCCTTCTTGTTACCCTTCACATCCCTTGCCAGATGCAACTCCAATTATGCTTTGGTCTTCCTGGTTTCATCCCCGCATGCCTGAGCAATACTCTTATACTCCTCCAGTTGTCTGTCCAAAACTACGCTTCTTATAAGCTTTTTGTGTTTTAGCTGGATGAAGAGTTCCCTGCTAAGCCAAACTGATCTTCTGCCATGCTTGCTAGTCTTCCCACACGCCAGGATTGTTTGTTCCTGCGCCCTCGATAAATTTTTTTTAAAATACAGCCAGGTCTCTTGAACTCCTCTCCCTGTCAGACTGGTCTCCCAGAGGATACTGCCTATCAGTTCCTTGAGTGAGTCAGTCTGCTTTTCTGAAGTCCAGGGTCCTTACTCTGCTGCTCTTCATCCTTCCGTTCCTCAGGATCCTGAACTCAATCATCTCATGGTTGCTGCTGCCCAAGTTGCCATCTACTTCCACATACCCTATCAATTCTTCCCTTTTTGGAACCAGCAGGTTAAGAAGAGCAAAGCCCCTAGTTGGCCTTTCCAGTACTTGCACCAGGAAATTGTCCCCTACACTCTCCAAAAACTTCCTGGATTGCCTGCACACTGCTGTATTGCCCTCCCAAAAGATGTCAGGGTGACTGAATTCTGCATTAGAATAAGGGCCTGTGATCAAGAAACTTCTGCTAGCTGTTTGAAGAAAGCCTCATCCACTACCTCATTTGGTGGTAGATAGCAGTCATCCACCGTGACATCAACCTTATTGCTCTCCCCTCTGACTCTAAGCCAGAGACAGTCAACAGGCCTATCTCCAGTTTCATACTGCAGCTCTTTTACATAAAGTGCAGCTCCTGCCCCTCTTCTTCCTTGCCTGTCCTTCCTGAACAGTTTATACCCATCCACGACAGTGCTCCAGTCATATGAGCTATCCACCAAGTCTCTGTTATTCCAATTACATTATAGTTCTGTGGCTGTGCAAGGACTTCCAATTCTTCCTGCTTGTTTCCCAGTCTCTGTGAATTTGTGTACAGGCACCTGAGATAAGTAGAAAATTGTCCTGCTTTGTCAGGAATAATGAGAAAGCCTCCCCTGTTGCCTCCTCCTGCTGGTGCTTCCTCCAGGTCACCCATTTCCCCAGTTACCTCAGAGCTTTGGTCTCCACCCACCAGTGAACTTATTTTAAAGCCCTCCTTACTGGGTTAGTAAGCCTGTCTGTGAGGATGCTCTTCCCAAAATTTCTTAAACCCACAAGGGCTGCCATTTCCAGCTGGGAAGCTCAAGGCCACACACCAGTGCTTGAATTCAGAACATTCTGGTCTCCAGCTTGCTACACAAGTCCCTTGGCCACAAAATCTATTCTGCTTTCTACCTATTCTTTCTGCTTCCAACCTGTTCTGCCTTCTGCATGTCCTTTCACACCTGTTGATGATGTGAGCTATGAATTCCAGCTCCCAAAAGCTTGTGCACTCTCTAGGTATATTTACTTTGCTTAGTCTATAAGGTGCAAATCTACCCTACCTTCCCAGAGATTTACACCAGGGTATCAAACTCACCCTGTGCCTTCGTTTGGATCTGGTCCATGGGGGCTCCGCTATTAGGCCAGCAGCAACTGTAGTGTAGCTGCATCAGAGAATATGTAGACAGTTATGTGCTGTTAGAGTTTGAGAGAGGGTGAGGTCTATAGTAAGCAGAGACAGAGATGGAATTCAAGCTACAGAGAAGCCTGTTTTTGTTTACTTGTAACTGGGCACATCTACACATGGAATTCATGGACCTAAATTTTCTGCACAGAAAATTCAGGTGCATTAAACTATTCCCTGGAACACATCTACATGTGTGCCTGGGTTGGGAGCAAATTGAGCCCAACAGGAGCAGCCTAGTCCAGGGCTCCTGCTGCCCTGCTCTGCCCCACTGCAGCAGCCAGGGGGAACTCCAGGCTCCGGCTACAGCTACCTGGGTGCCAGGCTGGTGGAAGGCATGGAAACAGCCTGAGGCTGGCAGGAAGAACAGTGGCTCAGCCTCAGGCTGACATGGTGCCCAGGTGGCAACTTTAGGCTGGCAGGAAGCACAGGGAATCAGGTCTGGACTCCAAGGGGAGGCCGGTGAGCTGGCCCCATCTCTGTGCCACTTGGAGATGCCCCTCCCCCAGAGCCAGGGACAGCTCCTGCCTTGTCCCTAAGCTGAGCAGCAATTATAGCTCCCTGCTGCTGGGACTGACAGGGAACAATTTGCTTCCAGGTCAGCATCTACAGGTGCGTTCAAACACTTTAATATAAAGCACTGTTGACTAGTACCTGTGTCTGTCAGTACTAGCAAACAGTCCTTTAAATTAATCTACTGTGCAACAATTGTTACATGTGTGTAGGCAGTGATGCTTTACCATGCATTAGATTAATCTAATGCGCAGTAAAGCACATATGTAGATGCATCCACTGTGTTTTCTGTAAAACACACTTTCTGTTAAGTAAGACTGTGTTTCCATATAGCACAGCCAATGTATTCTGTCCAGTACCGATTTCAACAGTAGCTGGGCAGGCCACAAATTATAGCTTTTTTCACAGGCCTTTGGATGTTTTGAATTTTCTTCCCTCTCTAACAAACCCAGTAGTCAGACATAATTTGTCTGGAAGTTTATTTTTAGGGGAATTTATTTTTACTTCAACTTTTGTAAAGGTGAAGGACAGATAAAGTAAACTTTCATCCTAGTACACATAACTTAAAACATTTGAGAACATTTGGACTTTAAACCCTATAATATGTTGAGTACTGCAAGTTCTGCTGCAGTGCTAATTAAGTCACTGAAAGCCAGAATAATATTAAATAACAATTTCTGTAGAAAGAGAGTTGGCTCCAGCTGATTTTGAAAAGTATTTTACAAGTTAGTGGAGGGTGCAGTGTTCCTGATGTGGAAACAAACTTTGGTCCATTTTAGTGGCTTTCAAGTAGTAGAACTTCTGTATACAGTGATATGGTAGAAGGTTAAAAGCAAGTGTGGTAATCAACTAGGAGGCATTAATGTAGCAGAGTTTATTATTGTATGAAATTCTAATTCTAACATATCCTTTATTTTGATGTCATCTCTGGATCAAAGTATCAAGCAGTTACATTAAGACACAAACAGGATAATTTAGTCTATTAAAAAAGCTGTTTTAGTTGGCACTAAGTAGCACTCACCCTTAATTATTTTAAAAATAACATACTATTTCTCCAGTATTGTTTCAGAAAAAAAAGACTTGTTGATAGGTGTAATGGTGCATACTATAAAATCATGAAATACTGTTGAAGAATAAAATTATAAAAGTGAAAACATATTAAAGTATAAGTGAAACATTGGAATGCTATAAACAAAATCCCAAATCAAAATTGTTCAGAAATTGTTTCAAAATAAAATTTTTATTCCAATTCAGAAAGAAAACAAATTTTAGAATGTTAAAATGTCCCATGAGTAAAACATCCACCTTTTAGCTGGTGTTAGATATGAATATTTATTATGATGAATGTATCTTCTTTTTCTGGTTTATTCATTTATCCTTGTTTCTAGAAAAGCATTTGTTATTTCTTGAGTATTTGTCAAATAGTTTAAGCAAAGCAAATTTCAAATAAGGTTCCCCAAATTTTCATGATGATACTTCAGTATTCATTGTGTGTGATGTGACTGATCATTTGTCAGCATAGTACCATTTCCATTCTCTTGTGGGATGATGGAGACCTTAAAACATGAGAAAAACAAATGAGAAATACTAAAAAAGAGAAGAAAAACATTCCACAATACCTACATTGTATAGCATAATGCAGTTTTAAATATGTAATTTTTTTTTTTACAATTACCGTACTTGAGATTTCCTAAACGATAGCTTGCCAGTTACTTTCAAGTAAGATGAATCGATTAACTTCAAAAGATCAAGGTTTCACTATTTTTCAGGATAATATTAACAAAGCAACTAATCTACTTTCAGTAGCCACTCTACTACAAAGTAAGTAGCATTGTGGAGTGAAAATGTGCCATTTCACCCAGTCATTTTTAAGTATCATAGTATCATAGTATCATAGTAGCTAGAATCAGAAGGGACCTGGGCAGATCATCTAGTCCGACCCCCTGCCTTGGCAGGAAAGAGCACCGGGGTCAGATGACCCCGGCAAGGTGCTCATCTAACTTCC
>JAGPOW010003642.1:64887127-64970789 GCA_030014935.1 Caiman crocodilus | reverse complement strand
CTGCAGGGGCCCCACATTACCCGGGACCCTCTTTTTACCCCCTATGTATTTGAAGAAGGACTTCTTATTGTCCTTAATCCGGGAAGCTAGTCCTATCTCAGTGCAGAACTATATTTAAAATTGGGAACAATTGTAAATTCTCCAATGACCAAACCATGGTACAGTATATAGGACAAAAATAATGTGAAAGGCTTTTCTGCCATCCAGTGAATCAGACACAGGGAAACGTTTCCTTCACAAATTAGCAGGTTCAGTTCACCACTTTGTTTGATCATTTTAATGGTCTTGTGTGTGTATAAATAGTGCGGAGAATCATACCAAGTGACTTTATTTTCTTCTGGGAAGAGTAGGGTTTGGAACTTAGAGAAATACTGCAGTTCTTCTAAGATTTAAATTATCAGCAAACCATTTGCTATGCTGATTGAAGTGACCACATTATAGTTAACAAATATTGAAAACACTGTGTCTGTAATTGCAGGAGGTACCATGGGCAGAAGTTTACTGACAGAAACCAATTTTCTGCTGGAGAGCATGCTAAGGTCTTATAGTCACGTAAGTGTCTGACATTTTGGAGAAGCATAACTCTTTGTAGAACACTGGCATCAAGCTAAACCTGTTTATGGTAAATAGAATAACCTTTGTATAACCCTTTATTTTTGAGGGCCCATAGGAAGAGGTATAACTGGCCTGTCTAGTGCTCTGGCAGCTTCCCTGTCTTCCCCTTCCTACTACATCCTGCACCTTCCCAGCAATAGCTCCAGTTCCAGCTCTGGCAGCATGGAGGGCAAAGCAGCAGCTGTAGTGAGCAGCACTGGAGCAGTGACCAAAGGCTGCTGGTTAAGATGTGTTATAGTGCACTAAGGTGCCTGCTCCTTTAAGGGCAGAATCTGCCTAAGAGAGAGGGCCCTAGGAGCCAAGTAGAAACCCCACAGGTGCCTGCACCTGCACCCAGTCAGCTGACCAGAAGACGGCAGGGCCTGGGGCACATATAAACCCCAGGACTGAGGCCAGCAGGGGTTAGTTCTCTGACAGCAGCCAGGGGAAGGAGCCTGCAGAAAAGAACTGCTCAGAGATGCTGTGGGTGCTTGATATGCTGCTTGCAGGACTAACAGGGTTCCCGGAGCTCACCAGGTACCCTGGGCTGCAAAGTACTTAATGCTTGGGGAGGTTTGCCTCTTTTAAAGGGACAGAGAGAATCCTGAACTGTTTGTATTATAGCCCAGGGGCTTGTGTTTTCTGTTATTTTAAATGGTGGACCAGGCTGAGGCTACTGAGAAGGAGGAGGCCTCATTGGGGCACACTACAATGTGCAGACCCCAGGGGTAGCGTGGGCCCAGCACCAGTGTGGACACAGAGACAGGGTTGTAGAGAGCCCAGCGCCAGTGTGGGTGCAGACATAGGGCTGCAAAGAGCCCATTGATGACAGGACACGGAGCTACATCAAGGACAATGTTTAAATACCATCTGTGAGGCATGGAGTGTGATAAAGGGGTGATTTTGGAGTCCCACATCTAGTCCATAAGTCTGAGGGTGTACCGTGAGGCATCCATTATGAGCAGGACCCAAAAAGGGGTCCAGGAACCCACAGGGTTTAGTGGGGTCCATCCAGACCATGTCCAAACATAAACTTGAGGGCAGCCTTCCTAGTTATTATAATTACCAGCAAGACATGGCTGGAAAGCAAAAAAGGTGCCCGTTGGGCAGGATTGGCATGGTCACAGAGCCCTAAGGGTATCACAGCCATCCCTGGGGACCCCATGCCATGCCAAGATGTCACCTTTTTTTGAAACAGACAAGCAAGTTAATCGGGCAAGAATAAACATCTATTTTTAGGCAGCAAAATAGGAAGTGACAGCTCTCCCAGCAACAGAAAACTTCTGTTTTAGAACTATATTTCCCAGAATGCCCTTCACTGAAGCTACACTCACTCACTGGCTGTGCTGGCAGGTGCATACTTTCAGGGGACCAACTGCATGACAAATATAACTTCTGTCTGTGCCCTCACTTGCTAACAGGCTTCTGTACCACTGGTGCTGCTGCTGCTCTGCTCAGTGTGGTAGGGAAGAGAGATGGGAGGGTGAAGTCCCCCCCCAGCTCCCTTCTGGTGCCTTTCTTACAGGTAGCACCTGGTGCTCATGCCCACTTGCCCACCTATCCTTGTGTTACATGTCTGGACCTATAGCATAAGAATGGGTGGGTCCCAGGTGCTGCCTATAGGAGAGGCCAGCGTGAAGAGAGAGGGACACTAGGTCAAAGCCCTCCTTTCAGAGCAACATCTTCTCTGCTCTGGTCCTGGTCTTGGGGAGTGGAGCAGAGGGAGCAGTGGGGCAAACCCCCACCCAGTGCTGAGTCCTGGGACTTTGGTGTTAGAAGCAGACAGAAGGCTTGTAGTGCTGCTTCCTCCTCTCGGCTCCCAATCACCACAGAATCAGACTGGTCAGCTTAATCTACTCAATCTTATTTGTGACATAGCAATCAAGGGGTCAGAGAAGTGGTTCAGATCAGCTATTGGGTTGAGACAAGTGTATTTTCCAGACTATCGCTAAAACCAAACCTGCTAAAGATGTAATGGGTGCTGTAGCAGAGAAAAAAAAAACACTGTCCATAACCCCTAGACAGGTTTAATAACATCTGTATGGTGAAGCCAATGATTTTCTGCATGAAATCTCCTGCAATTTATGCTGTCTTCGCCCTTCATTTCTTTCAAATCATCCTTAGCCATCATGACCCATGTGAATGAAGCCAGTGAGGATGAAGCCTAGAGGACATCATATCAATGACTGAAGACAAAAGAATAACTTTCTTCCAACTCACTGAAGGAGTGGTCTGCCACTGAAACAAGGTGCTACCTCACAATTGTCCGTGACCTTTCTGATTCTATTAATTTCTGAGTGCAGACCACCAAAGTAGGTCCTTCTCCATGCACAAAAGAGAAATACCAACTTCAAAGTGCCAGCAGTAATGGTGGGTCCATTACTTAGATCTGAAGTCCAGTTGCTTACTCCCCACAAATGCAGTCCGCAAACCAACCCCAAAATATGATCATATATATGAGTCAAATCAGTAACTGGCTGGGATGGACCCCTTTTTATCCTGGTGTATGTCAACACTGTTTCTGTGACATTCTTGGGAAAAGATGCTCTTGGGAAAGGATGTTCTGGAGCATGTCCTGCCCACTGACTCCCACACACATATGCCACACGTGGCATGCAGTGATGAAGCCCACTGACTCCCACTCACGCATGCCAAACGTGGCATGCAGCGGTGAAGCTATTCCAAGGGCACCCCTGTCTACTCCCCCCCAAGCTGAAGGCAGAGGTCTCAAGAGAGATCACAGAGGAACCCTCTGGAGTGGCTGTGTTGCTGCACTTCAGGGTTTGGCACACAAAATCCTGAGCTGCCTCAGAAAATCTATCATATACATGCAGATCAAGGTTGCCAAGAATAACCAATATGTATTTCCATTGCCATGACAGGCAAGAATTTAATCTGACTGTGAATTGACTAGACAGAGCAGCAGGGGTCATGGTGCATTAAAACCAATTCCAACACACTATTAGATCCAGGTTTGGAGAGAAAGACTTCATGCAACTGAGGCTGGATGCTGTTAAAGGAAGTAATCATCTAAGCAGGGCTTGATTAGGATGACCATATTTCTCCTTGGTCTCATAACAAGACACTCTGGTCTGCCCTGCTGCTCTCCAGCATGATCAGTTATCTCAAGCTGGTGGTGTGCACATGTGTATGCATGCATGCCTCAGCAAAAATGGGAGTGTTTTCAAGTGCCCCCAATACACACATTTTTTCCCACTCACATGTGGGTCAAATGATCTTCATCAAAAGTCATGACCTTATATGTAGAATATCTCCTGCCCCCTTTTACATATGCACTTGATCCTGCACTTATTACTAAATCAAAACTTCACTCTACCGTTTCCTAAATATGGACTACAGGCCTGGAATTTGCTTCATTAAGACTTTTCCCAGAACACTGTATTTGATTACATTGTATTGTGTACTTTTTTTTTTAAAGCTAAGACTTTTTAGATACACAACTGTAAAAGATCTTAGCTCAGTAAACTACTCTGGTCCTTCAATTCATATGATTTATGGAAAGACAAACTCATTTTTAAAGACAAACTAAAAATGTTTATACAAGTGTTTTATAAATATTGAGTTAATAGTATAAGTTTAGCCCTAAAGCAGTTTTTCAGGATGAACTTATACAAAACCTGAGCTTGTGAAAACTAAGCTTGTAATGAATGTTAATGTAACTTTAACTATTAAAGTACCATATAGTAGGCATCACCATAATTGGACTTGATTACATATTTACACAGAAGTAATCCATCTGCCCAGAGAATAGATACTTCACCTGGTAAAACCTCATTACACATGAGGACCTGCCAAAAAAAATATGAAGAGAATATAAAACCTTTAAAACCAAGAAAAGGCAAAGGCATTCAGTGATGGAAATTCAGGATACAAGTCTTTTCTGCATTGTTCATAATTTATAGGAATTTGTATTTGAAGCTTCTCTTTGTTTCTATTGCCTGCAATGCTCTTGGGTCATTTACAGTAATAATACAAGCATAAATCTTATGTTTTTATTACAAAATATATGACTCAATATAGTGGCCAAGGTTTTCAGGAATGGAGACCTATATTCCTATATGAGTAATCTGATTTTATAATTTTAATAGTACTAACCACAAGAGGCATGGTCAGTACTTACGGATTTTTAAATCGGACTATATCTATTTGCCATCCGTTTTCTGAAGACACTTCAGAATCTCAAGTCCTCTATGAAACAACACTTCTATTCTCCAGATGCCCCTCCAGTAGGCTGTTCTCCCTCTCCTCCCCTATTAAATATCAGCATGGGGAGAAAATAGGTAAAAGAGTTCATGATAAGATAACCATGTTTTTAGGTATCAGTTTCTGGTTACGTTAACTCTATCCTATTCCCATACACCACTGGAGCTGCCAGCTATTTGAAGGACACCGCAGACTTCTTAAAGAAACTAAGTTCTATTGACAAGTTTCCAGCAGCTATATTCGTTACAATACAATCCCAAAACCAAACCCCCTCAAATCAGGAGACAGACTTATATCCTGCTCTGACTTGCTACAATACCAATCCTGTGATAAAGACAGCAGAATCCCTCTCACAGTCACCTATTGCCCTCAACTTGAACACCCTGGACACAATTATTAATGACCTCCAAACCCTCCTGGAAAATGGCAACTATCTCAAGATAGTCTTGGGAAACTGCTTTCTGTTAGTCTATTCATAGCATCTGATGAGGTAAGCTATCACCCCTGCCCCCTTCTACATGTTGCACTTAAGGTGTGAAAGCAAGAAAGAAAAGAACTGAAGTTCCCAATGGAAAAAATAAGCAGATTTTCCTCCCTTAAACAACCTATCATAAAGAAGCAGAAAAGGATGTTAATAATGTTAATTTCTTTTAGAAATTCTTTGCTGGTCATCTTTAAGATGTCTTACAGTGCTCTTTGACAGGCCTTTGTTCGACTATTTTTATCTTTACATAAAAATTACTTTTAGAGTTTTTATGATTCATTGCGCTGATGTCTTCTTTAGATAACCAGTACACTGCTTGAGAAAAAAAAAGCACTCTGAGATCTGGAAGCAAGTATAAAACAGAAGGTAAGGTCAATGAAGTGGTGACAAACTTCAGAAAAATAGTTATAACAAGCATCCCGACAGATGACTAACATTTTGTTGCAATAAACTAAATGTTATATGACTGTATAAACATTTTGTACAGAAAACCCAACTCTGAATAAAGAAGTAAAAGTGTATGTTTGCACATTGTACAGCCTTATAAGAACACATAAATAGATTACCTGAGGTAGGATGAGCCTGTTTTTCCCTAGTTAGTTTTTAGAAATAAATATAAAAAATGACTTTTCCTTTAATCCTGTTTGTTTTCTTTTGAAGGTTCTTCTTCCTTCCTCAGTCTAAAGACTGTAGGCCCAAGCTACACTAGGAAAATTTGCATCAGTGATGTTGGAGGAACCTACACCTGCTTAAGCCACTTGTAATTTATCTTCAATCAGGATTTATATGTCCCTGCAAATTTCTCTAATGTAGTCAGTACTTAATCAAGAGATATTCAGGGAAAATGGCCTAGCTTCAGTAAAATCAGTGAAGTAACTCTGCATTTAAATATATTAAACATATATAACTGTCAGAATTGTATGTGTTGTCATTTAAACTAAAAGGTATGTTTCTTAAATACAATCCATTTCAGATACCAATTCATTAATTTAACAAAGTTAAATCTCTGTACAAAGGGATGCCATAATTAGGTAAATATCTGTCTCAAAATATCATTACACACAGGAAACATGTAGGATGTGTCTTTACTGCCAAGGGCTTTTTGCTTCAGTGCATGTGTTCAGGCATGCACTTTGTTGTGGAGCAAATTGTGCCACTCAGGGCAAAATAACCCTGCCTGGCTCCTCCCAGATCTTCAGCCAGGGGGAGCTAGAGCCCGGGGCCAGCACCTGTGCTGTCCCCAGCAGTATAACAAGCTGCCCTGGCAAGTAGCTCAGGGCTACTAGCTCTCAGGAGCTTCTGGGGCCCAGCCAATTGGTACCTGGGGACACTACCGCTTGTGCCAGCTGGACTGCTGAAGCAGCCCTGAGAGCTCATGAATACATATTTTACTTCCTTCCCACAGGGGCAATGGCTCCCACACAAGGGGTTCAGCCCACCAACAGGAGATTCAGCCCACACACAAGGGGTTCATCCTCCCCAACAGGGGACTTGGCCCCACACAAGGGTTTCAGCCCCCATGGAAGGGGTTCAACCCCCCAACAGGAAGCTTTGTCCTCCACACAAGTGGTTCAGCCCTCCAACAGGGAGCTTGGCCCTCCAACAGGGGATTCAGCCCCGACACAAGGGGTTCAGCCCCCCAAAAGTGGATTCAGCCCCAACAAAAGGGGTTTGGCCCACCAACAGGGGGTCTGGCCCCCACACAAGGTGTATGGTCTCCCAATGGGGGCCAAATGGCCTATGTGCCCCATCCCAGTCCCCCAATTGGTGCCCCCCCTGGACCCATCCCCCACCAGCTGCTGCAGAGCCCCAATGGCTGCCCCACCCAGCCTCACCAAACTTGAACCCCCAGGTCCCCATGGAAACCCCCACAATCCTAGGCACCATCACTTAAAAAAAAAACAGCAACGAAAATGGAGAAGCAGACAAGCAAAACTTGTGATATGGATGACACTGTGCGTGTTAAGGCACAGCAGGGTGAAAGCTGCAGGCCTGCTAGCCCCTGCTGAGGCCACAAAGCCTGTCAGCTTTCAAGGGGATAGGTGCAGGGGGAGTCTGGGTTCTGGGGCCCTGCACCTCTAGCTGCTGACAGGCAAAACTTGTGACATGGATGGGTGACACTGTGTGTATGTTAAGGTGTACCCTCACTCAACTGACACCAAGGCAGAAAGCAGGGCAGTTCAAACAATGCTGCCTTTTATGCAGTTTTTCCATCCCTATCCCAGAGCACTGGGATTGGAAGGGAGCTCAGGAAAGGATGACAGTCACTGGCCAGCTACACAGTCAATAATGAGAGCACTCCTTCCCCCCACTCTCTCCTCCCTCTCCTTACTTTAGTTTCTGTTTCCCTGCAGGCAAGCCCAGCTTGAGCTTCAAAACTTGAAACATTTAGAAAATTTAAAAACATTTTGACTTGCCTTTTTTTGTTTTAAAGCTGTTTTGAAGCTCTGTGTTTTGTTTCAATTTCACTGTTTTGAGCTCGAAATGAGTCGAAACAGCCTCAAAACAAAGCTTCTGGTGAAATTTCTCACAACCCTAGTGGTTTCCCTGCCCTCTTTTCAGGGATTTAGTGCACTGCTAAGGAGTGAGTAAGCAGGTTGTGTTTTCCAGTGGCAGTTCCAGACACACTACAGACTCAGTGTACCTCTGCCATCAGACATATTACCCCAGCCACTTGTACCAGATTTGAGGTTTAACATCAACAGCTGTGTTGGTTCCATTACAAAATAAGGTTTGTTTTATGCAGCAGCTTCTCATGGTCTACTGAGCAAACAACATTGCTTTTGGCGATTCTATATGTATAACTGAGAACAATTCCTGTGGGTTTTGTTCCCACAATCCAAGGTTCAGAGGTTGCCATGAAAAGATCTGTTGGGACCTCTTGGTTCAGCTGTTGGGATTACAACGATCTAAGTATCAGATGTTCAACTGTTTGAGCAACAGCAGAGAAGGCCATTGTTCTTTATCCCTGAGAGTGGAGTCAGAGTAGTCATTTGCATTTCCCTACTGCCCTAAAAGTGTGACACCACTTTGGCAGAGGACTTTCCCATTTCTTGCTCTCTGCACTGCAGAGAAAAAAACATTTCAGTGAATGTGTACACAGCTGCCTCTTTGATTACTAATGAATATGTTATTGTTACCTATCTGTCTGTGTCTGACTCCTGCATGAAGGGAAATTAGTTTACTTCCTAGATAAGACACCAGAGGATTATAATTTATCAGGAGCTTGAAGCATCACTTTTCCTGATGTGATTTAATTTCTGCAATTTTCCACTACACCGTCACCAACAATTTATTGAACTGAAATACTTCTCTATTGGACAGTTTTTGTTCTGGCCATCTTTTTAGTTGAAAGATCTGATGTAATTTTTTTTCAGTTTGAGCAGTTACTTCACTGATTTCACAATCCATTGACAGTATACGGACAGATCTTAAGCCCTGCTGTAAACTCCTGAATAAAGAACCTGCCTACTCCCTTGTGGTTTGCTATCTGTAGTGCAGGTTGCAGCATAGAGAATATAGATGAAGAGTTAGCATGCAGGACTGGACAGTGGACAGACCCTGCCTAAGAGGGGGAATTTCAAGCGCTCCAGAAACAGGCTAGGGAATTTTACTTCAAGGAAAAAAGTAAAAGCAAGCACTAATTGGTGACTCATGGCAGATTCAAAAGCAACAAGCGAACCCTGAAGAATCGCAGAGAAGTGCCAATAGGATACAAATTCATTCACTTTCCAGCAGGCCTTAAAATGTGCTCTCAGGTCCAGAAACACAGTATTTTTTAAAATGTTTGTAGGATCCTCTACTGACTGTTCTTTATTTTCAAAGTTAGTTCTAGAATATTACAAAGCCTGCAAAAACTGCTTTCTAGTGTGCATCTCTTTGAACCAGCTTTAATAAAAAATTGGAAACATTTCAATTAGAAATGCTGAAACTGCATTGCTGTCAAAATTCCTGAGATGGTCTTGTATCAAAACATTAATCTCCTTACTTGTTTCAGTAGTATCATTTATTTTCAGTGGCACTAGTTGCATGAGGAATACAAGCAATATTTTCTATCCATATGTACTAAAATATAAACCATTTAAAGACTTTGCAAACCTAGCTTTCAACTGAGATGGAAATTTGGGATCTAGATTTAAGACAAATTGAAATCCTATTCTATAATCATATGGATATATGAGTTGAGGGCTTTCTGCTTGGTACTCCATGGCAATTTATATGTCTGAATACGTGTATCTCTCCAAATTGTCTGTTTCCACTTGACAAAGCAGATAAAGTAGCAAAAGATTTTACATGCTAACTCTAGAGTGTTTTCAATACTACTGTTATTCCCTAGGAATACATTGCTGAGAAATTACCACTTGTATGTCAGCACCATGCATTAATGCTCTCTTAAATAAAATATACCAGCTATTATTGTTGCTTTTTTAAAATGTTGCTACAGCCACAGGCCGTTCTGTGGGGACCTGGGTTCAAACAAACAAACTCTGTGAGACCGTTGGGAGAAAGAGAAAATAAAATGATTGTCATTTGAGCTCATAATGTATTACTGCAGAAAGACACATTTAGGCCTGCCTACCAACAATATAATGACATGATTTTGAAAAAGCTGTTTATAATTCATTTTCTGATTATATGTTTCATAGTTTGCTCACTGCAGACTTTCCATCCTTGCAGACTTTGAATGAAATCCTGATTCCATTGATAGCAATGACCAACCTCCCCTACACACCATTTGGCCTAAATTTTATCTTTTTATTCTGAAAGACAAGAGAATGAGAAATATAGTAGATTCCATTACACAAGAACTCAGCAATTGCAGTTTATTTACTAGGCCTATTCAGTACACCTGTTTCTTTTATATACCAGCTCCTATTTTAAAACAAAAAAATTGCTTGAAGATGGAAGTGGCACGTCAGACAATAAATACCCAACACACAAAATCAAGCTTTTTATCGCTATAGAAGTATTAGATCTCCACACTTTGGGCCAGATACCCAGGCAATGTAAACTGAGACAAATGCACCAGCTTCATTAATGCATATCAACTGAGGATTTGACTCAGAGGTAGAGATACTCCTGGAGAAATATGCAAGGCAATACAATCATTCTTAGGGATGTTTAATCATTCTTAGGGATTGCCTTTTATGACCAAGTAACTAAATCCTTGGATGATGGTGTGGCCATGGACATAGTCTTTCTAGACTTTAAGAAGGCCTTTGACACTGTCTCTCACCCCATCCTCATCAATAAATTAAGTGACTGTGGCATTGATTTCTGCACAGTTGGATAGGTAAAAAATTGGCTGATGGGGTGCACCCAGAGAGTAGTGGTGGATGGCTTGTACTCAAACTGGCGAGATGTCACCAGTAGGGTACCCCAGAGCCCAGTCCTCGGGCCCACACTGTTTAATATCTTCATCAGCGACTTGGATGAGGGGATGGAAAGCATGCTGTCCAAGTTTGCTGATGACACTAAGATGTGGGGCAAGGTGGACACACTTGAAGGGAGAGAGAGGCTGTAACTAGATTTAGACGGACTACAAAAGTGGGCAGAGGAGAATAGGATGGGGTTCAACGGAGACAAATGCAGGGTGCTGCGCCTTGGGAGAAGGAATCCACAGCACACATACAGGCTGGGGAGTTGCCCTCTTGAAAGCACAGAGGCAGAACAGGATCTTGGAGTCATTATTGACTCCAAGATGAACATGAGCCGCCAATGCCAGACCACAGCCAGCAAGGCCAGTCATACCTTGTCATATATCCAAAGATGCATCTCAAGCCAGTCCAGAGAGGTGATACTTCCTGTCTATGTGACTTTGTCAGGCCACAGTTGGAGTACTGCATCCAGTACTAGGCGCCACACTTCAAAAGGGATGTGGCCAGCCTGGAGAGGGTTCAGAGGAGGGACACCCACTTGGGAAAAGGGCAGGAGGACAGGCCCTATGAGGAAAGACTGAGGGATCTGAACATGTTCAGCCTCAGGAAGAGGAGGCTGAGAGAGGACCTGGTGGCTGCCTACAAATAGGGGAGATCAACAGCAAATAGGTAGACCCCATTTCTCCCCAGCACCAGCTGGGGTGACAAAGAACAATGGTAATAAGGTGATGGAGAATAGGTTTAGGTTACAGATCAGAAGGCAATATTTTACAGTTAGGGTGGCCAAAATCAGGAACTAACTTCCCAGGGAAGTATTCCTCACCCCTACCTTGGGAAAATTCAAGAGGAGGTTGGACAATCACCTATCTGGGGTCTTGTGAACCCAGCATTTGTTCCTGCTTGTGGCAGGGGGTCAGGCTAGGTGATCTGTTCAGGTTCCTCCTGACCCTAGCTACTATGAAACTATAAATGTAAGAGTGAAGGGGCAGCATTCAATAACTGTGAATATATTCCTTAACGGAGGAAAAGATGAAAGGAAGGTTTTAGTGTACAGTAAATACCGATATTATAATTTGAGATTTTCCAATGAAAGGCCAAAGCAGTATCCCCTTCTTAAAAACCACTGCTAACTAAGGCCAGAGGAGTAATTAGTATTTTCCACACCCTGGGAAGCAGAGGTGTACCTGCCAGTGAGGCGCTGGAAAAGAGGCAGCCCACTCTGCAGTCATGGGCTTCATCAGCAAAGAGAGGTAGGAAATGAACTGGACATGGCAGGTGGAGGCAAAGAGGCTAAAAGGATGCTGCCAAAAGACATGCTGAGCAACAACATAAAATGACAGATTCAACAACAGGATTAACTGTCTGACTGCAGGTTCCCTTTCTTCTCCCTCCCCATCCAGCTCCAGAGCCTCAAGACCCCCTGCTTTCATAATCTAGGCACCGACCACTTCTACCTGCTCCATGATGCTGGAGTCAGCCGAAGTCTTGAGGCTCCCTTCCCCTGTTATCACACCCCCTGCTTCTGTTCTGGCACCTCCAATTAGTCAGTGACTGGGGCCTGTACCCACCCTTGCTCATCTCTAATTATGCCACTGATTAAGGCACACTATAAGTAAGACATAAATAGGGATCACTGTCCCCAATGTTGAAACCCAAATTGGATTACAATCCAATTAAGACAGCCCAGTTTAGTAAGTCATTGTGATAGAATGACCCAGTTGAAAATGGCTGGGAATTTATGTAAGCAAATAATACTTCTGAAATCCACTGATATGAACAACTATCTTGCTCTCACCAAATGTTTAACACCATCTGGAACAGGGTGGGTGGCCCACCTGAGGCAATGGTATCACAAGTGGCACAAGCAGCCTCTGTGTGTGGTACATAGCAGACCAGGGAAGGAACAGGTAGCACAATGGTAGATCAGGCTGGAAGCAGAAAGCATGGAGCACAGGGAAGGAAGGAGGAAGCAGAGCAGCAGATCAGGCAGGATACACAGGACTTGGAGCAGAAAGAGCAGCAGAGTAGGCAGGGGAAGGAGGACAGAGTGAAACTTGGGAAGGGTGCAGGGATAATTTGTGGCATGCTTGCCAAAAAGCTTGGCCCCAATGTGATTAAAACCCCAACTTTACACTTCATCCAGAATAAAAATGACTTTAGCTGCTCTGGGACTCCTTGATTTACTGTGAGACTTCGGTTGTAGGTTGGATCAAAGAAAAGAGGAACTCCATCACCACCAACCACCCTGTGAAATATCTTAGTGGTTCTCAGTCCAAGCTGATTTAGCTCATCCTTGTCAAATGTCTGATCTCCAGTGGCATAATGGGAGGGCAACTATGGCACCAGACCTAGGCACATGCTTAGGCATTGGCAAGAACAGACACCACTGTTGCCCAGGACACAAACCCTGGCAGTTATACCTCTGCTGATCTCTGACCAGATCCTAATTAGTTTTGTATGCAGAGTGGAAATAAAAAATAGCCTTTTTTCACTTTAGTGGGATTTGAAGGTTCGAGGCAGCTGGATTGGCTTGGTTTTTGGACTGTTCATTGATGTAAAATTTAAATCCCCTCAGCCAATATGCTAACTTGTCTATGCACAAAAAGTATTATGACAGCACGTGATTTTCTGTAGAACCATGTTCAGAGAGGTTTATATCATTCACTGAGCTATTGTTTCCAAATGTAATTGCAGGAAACCAGGAAGAAAGAACCATTTTCATCTGCACAGGGTCAGACACTGAGGAAAATACCATCATAATGAAAGTATTTTATATTCATGCAGCTGATTATTCCAAAATGGATATAAATGTGTTTAAATGACAGTATAATTAGAGTTGTAATAATTACAGGCTTTAAAGGAAAGTTTGAAATGTGAAAGTACATGGAAAAAAACCTGTGAATTTGCATAACCATGTCAAGATTAGTACTGTGCTGTAGACCTGCCCAGATAAAATAATATTTTTTCTATCAACATAGAAGGCTATTTTTTAACAGAATAGGGGTGGAGATGACCTGGAATAAAGGCCAGAATTTTTGTATTGGCCTCAGCACAGCCTTAGATTTTGTATCCGCAAAGACCAGTAGGTGCAATTGTGACTGTGGGAGGGACTGGGGTGTTCACAGGAGACAGGCATGCAGGTACCTCTGAAACACGGTGGGTTTGAGGTTTGTAAGGCCAGATTTGTAAAGGTATTTAGGCACCTACCTACCATTGCTATCAAAGGGAGTTAGGGTCTGAATGCCATTTATAAATCTTGCCCTAACTCCCTTAGGCTCCTTTAATAACCCTAGCCTATATGGTTATCCAAGTTGCAGGTAAAATATACATTTAAAAACAACAGACCAAGCAACATGCAGGAGCTTGGCACTGTAAGCTTGTCTATCTGTCCATTTCCGCCCTCTTTTTCTGTTTGTCTTCACCTATCTGTTGAATTTAAGGCCTTTAAAGGGCAAAACTTTTGTTTTTACTTGCCTGGAAAGTGAGGGCACACCCTCAGTTCTCTGTAACTAATATGATTTTCAGGTGCAATCAGGTAGTGGGATCTCCTGTGGTTACAACATTCATCAACAAATGTTTGTTCTGTGAAACTGCTGCAAGCATAAAACTGTGGGGATAAAAATCAAAGGCTACTTCAGAAAAATCAAGCATTGTATTATTTTTTTAATAAAAAAGACCATTCAGAAAGAAGTCTTTTACTGGTCAAAGGTCAAGACCTTAAGATGTTCTTTGCACTGCTCTTAACAGACATCAAGTAGGACACAGCCTTGCCTTAGCAAGAAATTCTTAACCTGTTAACACATCTCCACTTTTCCTACAATAAACACCTCTCTATAACAAAACCATCAGAATCCGTGGTTCCTACACATGACTCTCAAAATGTGATATATCTTATCCAATGTACCAAATGCCTTCACAGCAACTACATGGATGAAACTAAACAGCAAATATGTAATGGATTGAACTTTCACAGGAAAAAAAAAGTATAAAGGATAGAGACACGCACTGTTAGGAGCCTATTTTTCACAGGACAACTACTTCTTCTCTGACCTCACTATCCTAATGCTCAAGGGAAATCTACCTAACTCCTTTCCAAAATGAACTTGGGAACAACAATTCACAAGCTGACTGGACACATAGACCCCCTCTACTCGTTACAGACCTCATACAATTAGCTGGTTAATTGTGCATTTACCTTAAGGTCAGTTACATGTGCAAAGTAATTATCACATCTTGAAAAGTTCCAACCAGCTATAAAGTTAGACCTTAAAAACATGTACTAACTTTACAGCTGGTTGCTATGGAGCTTTAATTTACACGTGGTGCAGGGTCTGCCCTGTGGCTGGGAACCCCATCAGCTGTCAGGGCTCCCAGCCACAGGGTTGAACCATGCCCAGCCAGGGCTTCAAGTCCCACAACTGGGGGAACTCTCAGCCCCAGCAGCTGCTGACTTTTGGTCCCAGGGCAGCCCTGGCATGGGCTCCAGACAGAAGGAACCCAGAAGCAGCAAGCGTGCCTGCTGTCGGGTCCTGCTTTTCATCAGTCCTTAGCATTGGCTGTTGCCACTCATCATACGCAGGACTGACTCTCTCTGTCTCTCCCTTCTCCCCCTACCTCCCCCGCCCCCTCCCAACCAACCAGCATGGCCCGGCAGCTTATACCAGCTCCTAGACCACATGCTGGAAGCAGTGCTGAGAGGGTGCCAGCATTAGTTTTAGATGCAGGCAGCAGCTTCCTCCTGAATATTGGAGTATTCCCCCAGATCCGCAGGTGATGCCACTGTGTCAGCACATCAGCTGCAGTCCCAGACAGTTGCTCCAGTCCCCAAAGGGAACCTGCAAGCAGCGTCCACAGCTGATGCCAGCAAGTACCTGGTGCTGCTTCCAGCATGAGGGGAGGGTGCTGATGTAAAGTGTGCATGGGGCTAGGACATGCCCACCTGCCCAGCATGATGCAGAAGCCGAAACCACTGGCTGCCTATGGGTTGGATCCTATGATTTTGTGGCTGCTGACCCATGGGCAGGATACAATTAGTTGGTGAGTCAGATCTGGCCCACAGGCCATATTTTGCACACCTCTCACCTAATGCATAATCCCGCAATCATGCCTCCTGCCCTGGTGTTGTGACTGTGTAGACCATGCATTACATCCCTGCATATGTAGAGGAGACCTAAGAACCAAGGCTCTAACACTGATATTAGTTATATGATTAGTTATATGAGATATTATGACTCACTATAACCTACCTGATCTCTGAATTCTCCCCACATATGGAAGGGGAGAAAGAGACTTCTTTCTTCTGATAAGCTTTGATCTCCCTCTAGTCAGCTTCTTATCTTAATCATTTGTCTGTTACCTGTGGGAATTTTTCTCCCCTCCTCTTACAATTATATTTTTTACCAGGTGGTGTTGGCTCTCACTGCTCAGACCTGATTAAGAATTCCTTGCATTCATAAATTTGTCTAACTTTATCCCAGCCCTGCTGTTCATCCAATAAAAGATATCACCTTGAAAAAAACAGTTGCCTCTTGCCTCTTCCTGTAACATCATGGCTACAACATCACTCTATGCGATGAAATACCTCTAAGCATAGCCATCCTAGAGGTGTGTGGGGCCTGGGGTATATCAGCCTGTGTGGGACTGGGGAGTGGTGAGTGCGGGAGGGGGGGCAAGCAGAGGGGGATGAGCAGTAGCGTGTGATGGCCATGATGGGTCCTGTATGGCACTGACTACAGGGCCCCCAAAGCATGGGGCCTGGGGTGGTCACCCCAATTCCCACCCCCCCCCGGATGGTCCTGTCTCTAAGTACACTTGTACCCACCTTTGCCAATGAGGCCCTTAGCAAGTTTGCACTAGAGTAGGAACAATGATCTGGGAGAACCATTTTTTTTCCTAAACTCTTTGAAAGGAAGATGTTTGACAATTGGGATTTTCCCAAACAGGATGAAGAAACAGAGGTACAACAGAAACATTTTTAAAAGAGACACACAGGGACTTTTGAGCAGGATTGAAGAAATAAGCATACTTTTGTAGCAAGAGGAACAGGTCTGGGTTAACTGCAGGACCAACAAAAAGCAACTGAGCTGGACTAGAAGACCTTATCCAGTCTGTCTAGTAGAACAAAAAGAGTCTTCCCAGAGGTGTTAAGTCCAGTATCCAGATGATTTTTTATTATCATATGCCCATCCAGATGAGTGCTGTTTGTAATGCCACAAGAGGCATGGCGAGAATGAAAAAATGTTCCCTGCACTACATATTTGCAGTGCAGGCTCAAAATTTAATACCTGAAAATCCAGGTATTAAAAAAACCCCAAGAACCCGCCAAAGAAAAAAGCAGGGTGATCAGAGGCTTGGCTTCTCCAAGGAGATACTCCGGTATCCAGCCAGAGCATCTCTATAGCTAAGCCTTGCTCCGGTGATGAAGCACAGTGCCTCCACGTGCAGGGCAGCCTGGAGTGGTGTGCCCTGCATGGACCACACCTCCATCTCAGGTAAATAAAGCACTGAGTATGGCGGGGCCTGGAGTGGTGGGGGGGAGAGGTGGGGGACTGTGGGTGCAGGGTGGGGGGCTGATTGGGAGAGGTGGGTCCCCCACCTAGCCCCCCCTGTACAGCCTACAGCCCCCCTCTCCACAGCAGCAGCCTATCAGGGCACTTGGGGCCCTCCTGGCAAAGCCTCCAACCATGGCATGGGGCAGCATGGCTTGGCCCCTGCCACCTGGCACCCAGAACTGCTTGTGGCAAATTTCACAGGCCCAGCTCAGTGTGGCACAGCACTATGCACCTTCGGGCAGCTCCAGGCCAGTCAGGCTGCCACCTGGGGCCCTGCGCTGCTCACAGGGGCTGCCAATTTGCAGCACTGCATCTGCCATATCATACTGGTGTGGCCCAACTCAGCATGGTGCAGCACAGAGCTGTATACCTTTGGGCAGCTCTGGACCACTTCAGCTGTCACCCGGGGCCCCGCGCCACTCATGGGGACTGCCTGTCATGCTGGGCTGGATCCTACATGCATGGAACCAACCTGGCCTGATGGCACATGGGGCTTATGCATGCAGCACCTGACCCAGCATGACAGGCAGTCCCCATGAGTGGTGTGGGGCCCTGGGTGACAGGTCAAGTGGTCCAGAGCTGCCCAAAGGTGTACAGCCCTGTGCTGCACCATGCTGAGTTGGACCACACCAGTATGATATGGCAGATGCAGTGCTGGATGTTAGGCAGCTGGGGCCAAGCCATGCTGCCCCATGCTGCACAGGGAGACTGTGCCATGAGGCCCTGAGTGCCCTGACAGCTGCTGCTGCTATGGATGAGTTGTGGGCTGTGTTGGGGGGCCAGGGTCGGGGCCATACAGTGGGGCTCTGGGCCCTGTGGGGGGGCTGTAACCCCTGTGGGGGAGAGCTTTGGATCCTGTGGGGGACTGTGGGCCCTACTGGGGGGATGTAGCCCCTGTGGGGGAGCTGTGGCCCTTTGGGGGGCAATCCATGAGCTGTGCAGGGTGGGGGCTGCACCTGGTAGAGGGCAGAGGACCTACCCATTCTAAGAAGCCCCCCTTTACAGTCCCTCCCACAATCTACCCTAAAACCCCCCACCCCCAAGCCACCCCCACAAACCCCTCACCCACATACCTAGCCCTGTGGGTCAGGAGTGAGGGGACTAGGAAGAGGGCAGGCTGTGGGTTGAGAGTGAGGGGCAAGGGCAAGACACTGGCATATCAGTGCTGCTCAGTGCTGCACATCCTGGTGTGCAAAGTGGGTAGGGGAAGCTCTGATTTTTCTAAAAGCAAAGAGTAAATGCCAAAGTGTATAGATATTTAGAATTTATTTTATTATGATGATAGTGGCACTGGGAGGCGTCCAAATTGCTTTAAACTTGTAAATATATCAATCAAACTTTGCCCAACAGAGCTCTCTCTATATAGTGGTATTTTATTTTAAAGCAAAGAACACTAATTTGGATATTTTAATTGAGAGAATTTGGGTTTCTTATCAGAGAATTTGTGATTTTTAAACAAAGAACACCAGGATCTCTGTCGGTGAGACAAGTGGCAAGACCTGTGCAGATGAGCCTGTCCAGGGCCAGCACTGGGGACCCAGATGGAGGGCAGACAAGGTGGCTGACTTGTTGGCTATCTGGCTATAAGAAGCACATCTTCTGGGCAATCGCTGCCTAGATGGCAGAGTGGGGGTGCTCCATCTGGGTCTGGCAGGCATGCAGCCAAGGGGGCAAATGCTGTCACAAGTGGCAGAAGGTCACAGCCAGGCAGCAGCCCGCACTGCCAGACTGCTATAGTGAATATTGCTGGGGCCCACACAAGTGCTAGCCCCAGGCTGTAGCACTTCCATGGCTGCAGATGTGGGAGGTTATTTTGTCCCAAGTGGCACACACCAAACTGCATGCCTCACACCAAACTTGCCTCACACCAAACTGCATGCCTGGGCATGTGCGCTCAGGCAAAAATCCCTGTCTCAAAATAGTGGCACTCCTTTTTTGAGCTGCTGCAAGTGCACATCCCTGCATGTGTGGACGTGCCCGAAATATTCAAATGCAAAGCAGAAGGTTCATATCTCCAGTGGGGAGTTCTGGGAATGGGCATGTTTAAGTCTGAGGCTAAGGACCAGGCAGATGGACTGCTGACCCAGGCTCTCAAACAGGTATGAAAGAAAGGATCTGCTCTCTACTACCTTAGAGTGAGGCACTTCCCAGAATCTGTCTGGATTCACACCAAACCCCATGGGCTGGGATCCAATACAGCAGCCTAGTAAGTATCCAAACAGGGGAGCTCTATCAGATCTATGATAGTTTCATATCACAGAATTGCTGTAAAATCATATGCAAAGGAGGGCAACTCCTCCTATATCTGAACCCCAAGCTCCTGCACCCCCATATTGAATGGGATATGTGGTTAATTTCTTGTGTTTGCCTGAATTCCAGAATTTTTCGTTACTCAAATTGTCTCTTTCCATCTACCCCTGTGTCATCCTTGGAACTTGAAAGTCTTGACTGAAGAGCACAGATACGTTTTGGAAAGAAAGGAGTTTCACAAAGTGATAGGAATTTTTAAAAGATTTGCTAACAGGATGGGATGGCCCTGTACAGGGTCTTCAACCCTCACATCTCTTACTTCACATTGCCAGGGTGAACCCTGCACCCTGGTAATAGGTTGTCATGCATATGCACTTGGGGAGCTCTGATTGATGTATTAAGACTGTACTCAATATAATATTCAGGAGCAGACCGTGAACACTTCCAGCAAAGTTACTGTTTTGAGAATGTTTCAATGGCTAACATACAAAAAATTAGAACTCTTGGTTCCAAAATTATACCTTTTATTTGACCAATGGAAAAATTGGAAGAAAATTGTCCTCTCCTGCAAGCTTTTGGGATCATAGTCCCTTCCTCAGGATCTGGGAAAAAGTCAAAATGGTACAAGATGGTAAAAAGCCCCCATAGGTAGGAAATAAACTTCATTTTTGCACAGAGAGAACTGAAGATGGAAGGCTGTCCCTTTGGGTCCATGAGAGTGTCTTTGTGAGCTGTGCTGAGGTTCCTTGGTTCTTTTCCACTATCATGATCCAAAAGTATGCACCATGATGAACAGGATTTATCACAGGCTAACAGTAATAAATTTGGTGAGTTGTCTCTCCCTAGCAGACATCTCAAGCTGAGCTGCTTAATTAGTTTATATGCTACTGTAGTGCAATGTGGATGAATTATGTGAAAATGTATCTGTGAGGTAGTATGTTTGTTGAGCTGCCGGAAGATGGTAGTGGTGAGGATGTGAAGCAATGAGATGGAAGCAATTCTAATAACTTCAAGAATGTGCTGCTCCCAAGGTTAGATTGCTAAATTAAAATAGCACTTTAATGAACATTTGTTTGGAAAAATATACTATCACTTTTGGAATCATAACTCATTTTTGGCAAATATCCATAAATCTCTGTATTTGCAAAATTAAGATAATAATGTGATCTTATATAACAGCACAGCAGTGAAATTGTACAAAACAGTTTCATGATACAAAATAGTGGAAACATGAGCTTTAAAACCATGCTTATGAAAATAAAAAAAATGTTATGTTATGTTATGTTATGTTATGTTATTAGAAAAGCCATTGTTATTCTGTAAGGAAAGGTGCTGCCAAGTGTAATAAGGCTGTGTGAGTTTTCAAAACTCAGCTGACTGCTGGTTTTCCAAATTCTGAATAAAAAATCAGACTTCAGTAGTGGTAAGGGTGCAAGGCAATGAGATGCAAACAACTTTTAATAGCTGCAAGCATGTGCTACTCCCAATATTAAATTGCTAAATCTCAGTGGTAAGCTAAGAAATTATTGGTACCAATCGTGCAAAGCTATATGCCCTTGTTTAATTTCCTACCTAGCAAGTAGTTCCCTTGACTAAAATGGAACCTTTTACAATGCATAAGCTCAAGCATGTCTGCAAGTCTTTGCATGACTACAGTCTTTCTTACAATACATGAACAGGATTTCCAAAAGTAAAGGTAGGATGGCACCAAAATAGTTAGTGTTGTTACACCACTTGTAAAATGTTTTGATGTATACTCAAAACATGTAATTAAATAAGCCACTTTTTTCCCTATGGGTACACATTCTTAGGCATGTAGAGAAATCTATTATGGACTGTTGCTGTGTGCACAGTATATATATATACACAAGTCATTGCCCTACATCTTGAGTATCTCACATTACACATATGCTGATTTTCACTAGTATATAAATATTTAACAGATTGTGCATTATCGCATTGTGTGTACAGATATCATTATATAGATATTAGATAGGGATGGGATAATCTGAATTTAGTAAACCATCGTGTTCTTACTCAAAAGTTTCAGTATGTTTAGAATAGGCATGTCCAACCTGAAGCATGTGAGCCACAAGTGGTACATACAGCCTTTTTGTATGGCATGTGACAGTTCTGGTAGATACCAGGAAGAACAGCAGCAGGGCAGGGAGGAGAGAGCACAGAACAACAGATTGGGAAGGGTAGGAGATAGGACATGGAAAAAGGAAGAGAGAGGCAGATCAGGCAGGGAGAGAGGATTAGAATGGCACTAGGAGTATTGCCATACTTGTCAAAAAGCTTGTCCCTCACTGGCTTAGATTAGTAATTAAGTTAACCCTACCTGAAGGCCTAATTGTGACATTCCTAATAGGATCTGGGTTCTAGTCTCTGCATCCAAACCTCGGATGTGTTTGGAACTGAAGCTCTGATGTAGGTACACACCTCTGATATATAAATAGGGATAAACACTCATTTGTATCAATTATAAAGGAAAATGCTATTTGCAGATGCTAAACAAGGGCCACAAGGCCAGGGCATTTTCATGTCATTCAGAGGGTTATGCTGATTAAAAATAAACTTTGCAACAGAAAGCCATTGATCTTTAAGTTAGCTAGATCTCGCATTAATAAAGACTGTTCCTATTTCTTTCACTCCTTTGGTTTATTTATTGATTTCATTTACGAACCTTAGAATGCAGAAGCAATATGAGCTTTCAGACAGTCCAGAGTTTTAATTAATAAGAACTTGGTAACTAAGGGCTAGAAGCAATACACTATTTAGAGGTCTACAGGTGAGGTACAATGTTTAACTTTTAGGTGCCAGATACCAGAGTAGAATATGAGAGCTGAAGTTATGCTCTAAGGGTGCAAACAAGCATTCATGGGACCCAACTTAGGTTTAGGTGACTTAGTTTAAGCCACCTAAGAAAGAGAAGGGGTGAAGGAGCTGGTGGGATTGGGGTGGGGGTTGTGGATCCGTGGAGGTGGCTGATGGTTCCAGGGTGGATTGGTGGGTCCAGGGGGAGATCTACAGGAGGATGACTGGTCTGAGTGGGATAGTTGGTGGGCTAAAAATAGCCCAGTCAGAATTGGAGGGGTTGTGGACTGTAATGAGTGGCTGTGCTTTCCCAGCCCTGGGGATGTGCTGTGAACACGTAAGGGCATTCACTAAGTCAGGTTAACCTTCACTAGAGCAGGTTAATCTTTTATCAATCTAAAGTTAGCTGACCTCTGAGGTGAACTAACTTTAGATTGACCATACCATTTTTAGGATGATCTAAGCACTGTGAATGCTTTCTCACTGGGGCATTTACATCAATCAGGGTAACATGGCTTATGTCACGCTAAATGCAACACTTGTACATCCCATGAGATTCCCTTTTGGAGGCACCTCAGAAGCATGATTCGAAAACCTATGCAGTGAGTGAGGAACTGCCTGGAACAGGGGTCAGTTTTACAAAAGACCAGTGGCAGCTTGCAACCCAGCCACCCTCATGCACCATAAATCCCTGCTGCCACCTTAGCACTCCCTGCTCTCTCCATCATTCTGTAGTCTCCACTACAGTCACTACCATGTGCCACTGAATCCTGTGATCAACAACTATTCTGAGGGTCAAATTTGGCAGGGAAAGTAGAGAGCAAGTAAGGCTGAGGCTACAGCAGGGGCTGTGCAGGCAAGAGGTGGAATGTGGCACAGGAATGTGCTGGAATAAAGGGCAGACAGCAGGCAGAAGGACCCTAGAGATACCCACTTTGTGACCTCTGTTGTCACATGCCAACAATCTTCACCTACCACCACAGGACAGATCTAAATTCTTTGTGGACCAGATCCAGTTCTGAGGCGTAGGTACCTTAGATAGAAGTGCAGGGATCCACTTGGAATCTGGAGCCCACAACCCTTTCCCAAGGGTAGGCTTGTACATCAGCTCCTTGAAAGAAAGGTGCATGCTCACACTCTTCTTTCAAAATGCAGCTGATGGTGACAAAAAGGGAGAACTCAATTCTATGCTCATCTCAGCCTGAGGGGAATCAAACCTCCACTGTCTTCCTCCAGCAATAGTGCCTTAAGAATAGGGTGGGTGAGGATATTCTTATAGGTCACATCCCCACAAGTGGGAGCATGTGGTTGCCATGGAGAAAAATGCTGTGGCACAAATTTGTGCTGCTGCTTTTTGCCCTGGTTCACAGCCCTGCATGTGGGGTTAGCACAGGAAAAAATGCTCCGGGTGGTGGGTGGGGTAGGGGAGGCTAAAGCCAGTACCTGGGCTAGCCCCAGCAGCCTTACCTGAGGTCCTAAAGACCTGCCAGGGCTCCAGCAGCAACTTTTTGGGAGCATGGAGCCTGGCCAGCAGCCAGCGTGGCTCTGGCTGGCCAAGCTCTGGATTCAGGTTTCACACAATGCTGTTATGTGAACTGCCCTGCTTTTTTCCCCCACATTTGTTTTTTTTGATACCAGGATTTCCTGATGTTTAAATTTGGCTCTCTGTGCTGCAAATATAGCTAAAATAGGCTAATGCACATTAAAGCACATGTGTAGATTCACCTGGCCATGACTACATGAGATGCTGACTATGCAGTCTTTACTATGCAATATTTTAGGACTTGTATAAACAAATACTAAATGACTACACAATAACCCACATTTCTGCACAGTAGCACTGCTGAATGCCTTTTTTGTGGTGCTGACTGCACAGTAGCATGGCATCATGCTTTCTGCCATGCAATGCTACTGCACTATAGTCTTGGGCTGCTGTGCAGTCAGCATCTTGTGTAGACACGGCCACTATGTGTTCAGTGCTCAGTAGGGCCATGTGAAACTTTGGTCCCTGATTTGATTCAGAGGAGATTTGGCCTGATTCAGTGGCTGAATCTCCAAATCCAAATCGAATCAGAGGACCCTAAAATCTCTACAAATTGAATCAAAACCCTCTGAATTTATTTGGAGATTCAGACATAGAGACAGCTTTAAATGTTTTATCTATATACCTCTAAGTAGCAGGCAGCTTGTGAATGCTGTGATTCTGGGGTGCATGGAGCATCCCACAGGCGCACAGGATGCTCCCCAGTGCATTTGGCAGCAGACCCAGAAGTGGACCAGAAGCACTTCTGGTCCACTTCTGGGCCCACTGGGGAGCATGCTGGGGGGGCCCCCTGGCTCAGTGACTGATGCCTCCTGTGTCTGGGGGGTTCTCCTGCAGCTGATTGCTGAGCTGGTGGGGGGAGGGCAGCATGCTCCCTGGTGGATCCAGAAGTGGACCGGAAGTACTTCTGGTCCACTTCCAGGTTTGCTGACGAGCATGATCATTGCATGAGATGATCATTGCACCCCAGCATCGCAGCATTCACGATCTGCATCTAGTACCTTGAGATATGTAGAACAAACATTTAAAGATGTACCTATGGCTGAATCACTGATTCTCCAAATCAGCATTAAATCTTCAGATTCAGATTTGGCTGAATCAAATCAGGGACAGCGCTCCTAATCATCGAATCAAATCACTGTCCATGATTCAGGCTGAATCTGAATCCAAATTGAATAGGGCCCGCGTCACACACCCCTACTGCTCAGAGCATACCTACAGCAGTGAGACCCTCAGGGGAAATAAGAAATGCTGTTTAGTTTCTAGATCCCACTAGGGCTCAGGTTAGAGGTAGGCATCTAGCTGCTTAGGCCAGGGAAATTCTGGACATGCACAGAAGCAGAACTGAAGGTGCTTAGGAAGCTTTCTAGTCAAATGGGTAGTAACCAGTAATTTTGTGTGTGTCCAGGGTTAGGTGGCCATTAAACGAGGATTTTTTAAATCACATTTTTTACTTAAGTGATTAAAATCCTTCAAAATTCAGCTTTAAATGGAGGTATCTGCTTTTGGATCTGGCCCTAAGCAATCTTTTAGGCAGATATTAGATTTTCCTCATAGGAAGCTGCCCCCATTGGGTTTCATATAGACAATCACGGGTGGCCTTTGAGCTTTCCCCTGACCCCATCCAAGGGGTGTGTCTCCAGAACTTACATGTTGGGTTGTGCTGAGGGAAGCCCTGCCAGTTGCCTGTCATGGTTTGGTCTTCTATGTTCCAGTAGTGAGGCTCCCTCCTGGGTTTTCTCACTACTTTTGGTACTACCCATTGGAGACATTTTTGGGGATCCACCTCCCCTACACCCCAGCCAAGCGCCAAACCTCAGGGCTGCTGGATGGTGGATCTTCGGCCTGCTCCTTGGCTCATCTAGTCCCGATGACCGTGGGGTGTACAATTGTTTCTGCCTTTGCACCCATCCTTCCTCCAAGGCTCCTGCCCAATCTTGCCTGAATCTTCCTCCATGGCCCTGGACCCATAGAGGGTCTTTTCTTGGTCGCCACTCTGTGCGCCCTCCAAAATAGAGTAGGTCAAAGAAAAGAGAAAAAAAGAAGAGGAAAAAATTATGAAAGGGTCTGGGTGTGGGCTTTTGCCCACCCCACTCGCAGGTCTGCTGTCTTTGACCTTCTCCAATCCCCTGACATCATCCCTCTTTTCCTCAGCTGTCCTGCTAATCAAGGTGGTGGACCTCTCTAGCGTGGGAAGCACCCCTCTCAAGAGATCCCCGTCTCGCCTCTACCATGGCTGCCAACCTCCCTGGGAGGTTGGCTGGGGAGCATCCTTACCCTCCAGCATCCCTGCTGCTTCTCCCACCATTTTCCCGCTGCCAGCTTTTAAATCTGCCGGGCAGTGGTTTTTTATGACATCATCTGGCGGTGCACCATCCAGCAACAAAAGAGGCTGATAAACCATGCCGGTGGCCCTTCTCGGCACAGCTCGTTCTTCCCTGTAGGAGGTAAGTATTTATTCTTTTCAGGGGTCTTTTCCCCTTTCCTAAGGCATGTCGCCCCTGCCTTGGGTCCTACCATAGGAGGCCGTTTTGGCGCCTCCTTTTTTATTCCCCCGGACAAAAGCATTCATTTTAAAGCAGATTAATGGTACTGTAGGAATAGATTCTAGCACCCATACTCATAATGAGATGGATCTTACTCCTTATATGTTCCCACTGTTTTCTCTGGGACAATTGCAGTGCAAGATCCAGCTCAGTATGGAAAAGATAATGGAATCTGTACATCAGTCTTTTAGAAAGAACACCCATAATGAAAGTGGCTTTGTACATGTGAAACACATGCAAGTATTGCTGCTTGCAAATATATACATGCAAATATTTATATGTGCCTATGCAAGTGATTGTAGTGACTGTAACTAGACCTAGAAATTTGGTAAATTTCAGTCCTCTTGGAAAACAAAGATCTCTTGAAAATTTGATTGCTAAGGAAAATTTTAGTTCTCTTTGAGAAGTTAAATAATATGTATATATTCAGCAAATCAAAAATGACATGAAAGGCAGGAAGATGTATGTAATGATTATATTTGCTAAAATATACACTCCCATTAGTTTATTTTCCAGTCTGTCTCATCTAGCCCGGTACACAGCATGCAATTAGGCAAAGCTTTTTTGGTAGCTCCAGTGTCAACAGTCTGATGATAAGTGCGTCAAAACGCAATGTCCTCAGACAAAATGGAAAGCACACACTAGCAAGCTGGCTGGCAGTTTAGTTACAGCAGTGTATATTTCAGCTACAAATTCAAATATACAAAATAATAATATGCCTCTTTCATCCTCTTCTCTGCTTCCAGTCCAGTTCAGCTATTTTTCATAGACAATCCAGCCTTTCCTAGCATTTTCTTTAAGGTGACTAAGTTGCATCTTTATGCTGAGTTGAGTTACCATGCAGGACAAAAGTGTTTTCAGTGTCAGTTTCTACAGTCTGTCAGGTTTGGTGCACAGTTAAAAAATTTCCTGGCTATGCTGTATCATTTGATAATACATATAACTTATGTACTTGAATAAAAGATTACCTTGGTTATAAGATGAACCCCCTGACCCAGTAATTAAGTTCTATATATGGAAAATGTATGAATTTGTTATAATTTTCCAGGTATAAAATCTAATTGTTAGAGGTGTGTCTTGAAGCTGATCTCTTCCCACTGCTAAAGTGGGGAGACTAAATCTGGGAGATCACTTAGTCCCTTTGTTCTTTAATTTCCCCCCACCCCCCAACTGTTTCCCCTATCAGTCCCTTCCCCTTCTTCTTACTGTCAGATCCTGCTTTTCCCAAGCACATAGAAGTATTCTGATAGACAGAATAGTTCATCAAATCCAACCTGTTACAGTGGCCAATCCCAGTCTCCTGAGTCACAGACTAGCACCCAAACCGCTGAACCATCCTTCACTTCCATGCCTCATTTTCCTCCCATTCAGACTCTGTCTTGTTTACTGAGATTTTAAGACTTGCAGACTATGAGTACCATTTACTTGCCATTTGTGCCAAGCCTAGAACCCAAGTACTTATCTGGTTGGTATTACTACTAACAGCAAGTGTCCAATTCTATATGGGTTCAGAGAGGACTGAAATTTACTTCTGCCTGTATCTCTTAAAAAAACTTATGCTCTACAATTTTTACCCAAGCAAATGAAACTGCAAACACTGTTTATCTATATTTCTCTCTCGCTAACCCATATTTGAATGCAATACTAAGCCTTTCTTCAGTAACAGCCTATAGCAGTGAATTAACCTTATGAATTTTATGTTGCATGAAAAGCACTTTATTTTTTCCACTGTAATGGGTGTGCAGTCCTTTGGCACACTGTGTTGCAGCGTGTGGGTGGAGGAGAGGGTGTGCATTCATTGATCCATTGATCAACATTTAATTTTGGAATGCTCTGTGGGACAGGACAACTAAAACTCAGCTGGACTTTTCTCTTGTTCACATTATTATACATACCACAACTGTATCCCTTTCCTGTTTCCATTACAGCAAAAAAGCCTTAGCTTCCAAATGTACCTTCCAGAAGCTCTCAGCTCTCATCAAAATAGTGCTTCCCCTTTTGCTTTCTCTTCTTGCCCAGCTGTATTTTTAAAGTATTTGTGACAAGCTGCCACCTCACCTGGCCCCTTCTGTCCCTTGGGCATAAACTCTTCAGGCAGAAGAAGCTTATGTGGCTGGGAAAACAGCAGTGGTGGATCCAAAGGGGCACCCCCTCTTTCAGATTGGACCATGCTGAGTGGGGACTTTTTTAAACTCCCTAAAGCAAGTGACAATCCCCCTTCCATTCCCCTCAGTGCTCAGAGGCATGCATGGGCAACTGGTGCTGCCTTAGTTGAGGAGGGACACATACTCCCACAGAGTCCTGTCAGCAACTGGGGAGGAGGGTCCCCCCACGGCCAATCTCGCTGACCAGGATGGGTACCCTGTGGTCAATTGCCAGGCGGCCGATCGCTGAGGCCACTTCTGGAAGTGGCTGCAGTTGCTTCTGGGGGTGCCATGCCACTCCACTCCCTAGCTGGCGCTTGCAGCAGGGACACTGACCCCCTTCCTAACCCCCACCCCCATCATCTCAGCAGCAAGCACAGCCAGTCAGGGGGTGCACGGGTGCTCTCAGGAGGTGCACATGCACCCCCATGCACCCTCTATGCATCACCACTGGAGGCGGGTGTGACAGCAGCAGTGGAAGCAGTGATGGGCAAAGGGTTTCCCCACCTCATGCCTGCTCCTGAAGGGACTAGGCAGGGTCCCCAGCTCCAGGGCTCATCAATGTTGTTGCTGTCCTAGCTGAGCCCAGCCTCTGCACAGCCCAGCAAAATAGGCAGGAGCAGCTTTGAAGCTTCTGCCACCCTTGGGACAGTGTGGAAAGCTGCAGCTATGAGGGGGAAGAGGAGGGCCATGTCTCTGAGCACGGAGGGAAAGGGGAGCATTCTCACCTGCTTTGGGGACTTAAAAAGGTTGTCAGAGGGCCCGGAGTGTGGGGGGAGGAGGTGGCAGCAGAGGGGGGAAGGAGAGGGGGAGATGCAGCCACCTCCCTTAGCCAAATCCTGGATCTGCCCCTGAAAAACTGAGGTGTTTTCCCAGGTAACCAGAGCCAAGTAGCCAGAACACATCTAGAAAGAAAAATCTCCTACTTTTGCAAAAAAGAGTGAGCCAGTACTCTAGTGGTTTTACTAGCACCTCTCCAGTTTTGTTTTTCTGTAATCAAGATCAGAACCTGGTGCATCATGTATTGTGTTAAAGGCAAATCTAATTTAGCTTTTGGGGGATATGTCTGGAATAAGGTACATGGAATTTACTGGAATTAAATATGTGATTTAATTAAAATAACTGTAATGCTGTAATGAAAGAATTGTTGTGCTAACTATAGGAGAAGATGATTAAGCAATTTGTTGCTATTTAGGAATGAAAGAAGCAGCCAAAATCTGCTGTTAGGATTTTCCTATTCAGCATGTCAAAGTTAATATACGTTGTGTTATTGCCACTGGTCTTGCTCTGACATATTTTTACTGTTTTATTTATATGTCATGTTACCAACAAGATATTTGTATAAAAACACATCATATTTAGTTGTATCAGACTGCATATTTGAAACTAACTTTTAAATTTGGGGGTTTTTTAATTGTCATCTCTAACATAATATTTGTATAAATCTTGTGTCATTTCTACTTGGGTTCATGGTTTTAAAAAACTGGACTGGAAAAAGAAATGAATCTAGGAGAGAAAGAATTGAACTTCCAGACTGGATATGGACTGATACCTTTTAAGCAGCTAAAAAGAAATGAAGAGTTGCTCAAAAAGCTTTTTCTATGAGAGGGAGAAAAACCACCACCTTGGGGTATCATAGTAATTATTTTCACATAACAAAGAGTTAATATGAATAGCATAGCATAATATATTTTCTGAAGCCTATAGAAAGGTCAATACAAGGGTAGTTTATAAAACTAGAAAATCTCTGTAGCCGGGTACTGTTGGTGCCTGCCACTTTAAGGGCTGAACCAAGCAGCTAGCAAATGCTTGATTACAGCAGCCATTTTAGAACTCTGGCCACCTATATAAACAGAGCAGTTCACTGCTGGTAAACCAGGCAGAAACATTGCCTGGCTGCAAGGCTGAATGCAACACCTTGGAGGCAAGGGCAGGAGCCTAGGGGGATGGTTTGGAGGCTTCTGATCCTGGGCAAGACTTAAAACTGCACCCGGCTGGGAGAGGGTGACCTGGTAGAGCTCCCAGTGGTGTGGAAACCCCCAGGAAATACCAGGTCCGTTACCACCCCGGTGAAAGGTGGGTTGGGGTGCCTTAATAACCCAGCTCCCACAACTGGGTGGGTTACCTCATAGGAAGGAGAAGAAGGTGGATCCAGGTTAGAGAGTGGGCTGGAGGTAGAAGCCTGAGTTGAAACACCCTTGACTGGTCAATGCTGGGGCCAGGACCAGAGGAGTCAAAAGGGCCAGGGGCCCACTGTGAGGAATGCCACAGCTATGGCACTGGGATTCTGACTGGCCTTGGAGGTGAGGTGAGGGCCTGTGTGGCCGAAGGTCCTGGGGGGCCACACCCTAGAGGGGGAAGAGTTCAGGGAGCTAGGCAGCCTAGAATGAGGGTGGAGTAGGCTGCCTGATTGAAGGGATCTGGCTGGGGTCTGCACTGGAGGATTCTGGGGCCCAGTGTGGGACCAATAATGTTAAGAACTGTGGGTGCCATTTGCAAAGCGTGGGCTACAGTGTAGGAGAGGAACGGAGCTACAGATAGTGCCCCCTGGTATCAGGATGATAATGGGCAGCCTCCCGCCTAATTAACACCATAATTATGTATCATCAAGGCATGGCAGGAGAGGAGGTGGACAGTTGGCCCAGAAACAGGTGGATGGGCCAATGACAGACCAGCCCTGAGAAAGCCCCCCTATTACAATATCCTATGCCATTGTGCTCCTTTTCACTATTAGTTCCGAACTAGCACAAACTTTCGTAACTGGACAGATCTGGACACCTTCTCACAAAATTCAGATGATATGATTTCCTTCCCACTTATACCAGTTTTATATTCCTGAAACTCCACTTATTTACACAATTTGAAGGAAGAATTAGACTGTAAAAAAGAAGCAAATTACTCTGCCCCTTAGGTGAACACAAGGAGACTTAAAAGCCAAACAATCAAAATGAAAGAGAAACATTTGAGTTACCCAAAAAGCATAAGCAGAGTAAAGGAAGAAAAGGCTATCTGTTTTACTGTGATACCAGCCCCATCTGATCAAAAAAAAGGAACCTGTAGTAGATAATTTCAGTAACAACTGAAATTAGACCTCCATTTAGGAAGCAGGCAGCTGAGACAACAAATTATTCTCCTGGACCTGCAGGCAGCAGATCTTATTAAAAAATCTACTAATCTTCCCTATACTTTGATCATCTCTGGGCCCTTAGAAATTGCTATTATAGCAGAATATTATTTACTACCTCTGACTTACCTGAGAGGAAGTAAACCAAGGGAGATGAATTTGAATACACTTTCTAGAGAGGCAGAAAACAGCAGAGACACTACAGAATTCAACAGGAGTTTTGTTCCTGGAACCAGGATTTCACTCTAGGAGTTTGTTTTACTCTTATGGGTGAACCAGAGGTAGGATATCCTTGCTGTTGGAATTGAATAATAAATATCTTCCCAGCAGGGCAATCAGACCTAGAAACTCTGCAGCTGATCACCTAGGTAGATGAATTGGATCTGACCATATCATCAACTAAGATGTGACGGTACATGAGGAGAGGAGCTCCAGGAGGTTGTTGGCTACTTACTAGTGCAAAACGGCTGGTATGAACCAAGAATTTCAGTTTTCACCCTGAGTCTTCAACAAACTATAATAAGATGAACAGGCCAGCACCTGGTATGGCAAGATAACAATGGTGATGCTGAGAATGTAGAGCAATACACATCATCATAGCAAGAGCTGAAAGTCTTAACAGAAAGGTTACGAACAAACTGCAGTGAGCTCGTAGAACTCGTAAGTAGGTGGGGACTTGGTATACATCAGTCGATCTGTGTTAACTGTTTGTGTGTGCCTGCTCTCCCTGTGACAAATGGGAGCTAACTTGAAGCATCTTAGCTCTCAGTGAAATGTGACTAGCTGAACTACCTTGGTTCAGCTTGCACTTACTGGGCACATCTACGCATACCTATTAACACGCAGTAGTAAACTCTGGAATTTATTGCTCTGGAGCTTATTGCTGCCAAGTGTGCTTCTGCATGTGCACCCAGACTGCAGCACATTAAGCCAGGTTGGGGCAGCCCTAGCTGGCTGGGGGAACAGCCTGCCAGCCTGGGGCTGTTCTGACCCAGCTCAACATGCTGCAAAGGGCCTCAAGGGTGCTTCAGTGCAGTGCTAGCTGGCAGATAGCATCGGCACTAAAGCACCCTTGTGCAGCTAGCCAGGGCTGCCCCATTGTAAATACAAGTAATGCCCTGCTGAAGAGTTTATTAGTTTCCTGAATCCTAATACGGGTGCATGTGTAGGCACTGAGACATTTATTGCACACTTAATTAGTCAACTGTGCAGTAAACATCTCACATAGAAATGCCAACTACCATGTATGAGCTTGTGCATGGACAGTTACCAGGAAATAGCTGAGGAGTGGAAAAACCCATTCTCCCTTTTACCTTACTCTAATTTCTTGGTTTGTCATACTGCTGAAGTTGTTCTAAGATCCTCATTTTTATGGCAGAAAGCACAACTAGAAATTTTTAATAACCCTTGCAACACAGGCAGAATTGAGAGGGAGGGAGAAATGCAGAAAGGGTCCAGAAAGAGTTGGCTTGGATAAGGTCAACCCTTCAGGAAAATATCATTATTTTTTATGTTTACACATCAGGACTCTACACATTGCTAGGCAACAAGTTAATAGCCCAGTGAATAAAATACTTTTTCTGCAAGCCTTGTGAGCTGAAGGAAAGTGCCAACACAAAACAATACAATAAAACTTCATGCCAAAAAAGTGATGTATGATCATTATAAATTAAATCGTGTGTGGGACAGGGATTTTCAAAATGTTGGGACCCCTATGGAAAGTTTAAGAGCCATGCAAGTATCGCAGCTGGTTACTAATTTTTGACCATTGCAACTTAGTTTTTGAATGCTTTTATATATTCTTCCATTAAATAATCCAACATAAGATGTATATAGATGGGCACTGAATGATTAGCTAGCTCTGTCATTGGAAGCTAGGTTTGAATCACAACTGAAAGTCGCTCAAAGGAATTTTGAGGCTGTATGTGGATGATTAATTAAGAGGTAACACTGCTGAAGCCCTACAGGCAGGGTGTGCACTGAACTGTATGAATGATAATCAGAAAATAATTCTGTGAACAATTTTCCTGGCAAAAGACAGTTCTTGCTAATGAGAGGAATTTCAGGTGAAAAACAATACTAAACTTACCTAATGACTTATAAAAAGCCTCTAGTTTTCTGCGAACAAGTACAAAAGACACATTTAAATATGTGTGGGGAAAAAATACAAACAGCCTAGGTAAAAATATCTAAACAGCTACTTTAAGTATCTTATACTGGTAGCCCTTCCATATTGCAGAGACAGACTACATGAAAGAAAAGCAAATACTCTGTTGGTTGGGGTACTCAGCTGGGGTATACATGGCCTATATTATACAGAGCAAGGTCTTGAACATGAATCTTCCACATCCCAGGTAAGTACTCTAACCACTAATTCATGATCTGTTCTGGGATGGACCTCTCATGATTTTTCTTTCTATGAAAAAGTTTGAAACATCCTAATTTCATCCCATAACATAACAAGAACAAATGACAAAGCCACAATGTTTTTTTACAAAACGGAAAAGTTGTTTTCAGGTTAATACTATTCCACATGGAGGATTATCAAGATAATTAATTCTGCTAATTGTAAAAAAGCAAAGGAAATTTCTGAAGACAAGCAGAACAGGTCAGGAATTCCTGTCCCAAATAGTTACAAAAGTCAAAACGTGAGAGAGGATGGAGTGTGGGGTAGGGAGACTGGAAGGTAGATTAGGTCAGGTTAATATTAATCTTATTAATTTAACAATGTTTTGTGCTATTTAAACTATAATTTAACTATCTATGTTAACTATAACTTAAATTTAAGTTATAGTTTAACTTAATTTTAAAATGTAGAATTTAAACTTACATTTCTAAATACAAGTTGTTGCAAAGCAAAAATGAAATTTTCACTTTGAAAATATCAGAATTGGATGCCCTGATCCTTCCCAATCTTTTTTCCCCCTCATTTTCAAATGGGAAATTCATTGAAAAATATTCAGTCTCTCCAAAAAATCATTTTAACAAATTGGCATTTTCCTACAAAGAAATGTTACTGCTGAAAGCACTCATTTAGTCCAGCAAATAAAATGATAAAGACAGTGAGAAATGGGCTCTAGACATTCAGGAACTGAATATATGACACTAAATACCTGATTATGATGAACTAAACAGTAGGGATGCTAATATGTTTTAATTTAGCAGTGGATTAGCATCTCAGTGACAACATTTCCAAACTTGGGAAATGGAAGAAGGGTTAAACAGCCAGAAGCAGCACAAACTGCAGCAGGAATGCAGCTTACTAACAATAAACATTCCATCTTTGTCTACAATGATGGTCCCAACAGGTGAAGCTATAAAATACATATAGGATAGCATTTTTTATCACCTTGTTTTCTGTGTTAGCAAAAGTGAAAAGAAGCAAAAAACATTTGAAGCAGGAACCAGTCAAGGAAACAGGGAAAGGAAACCACCATGAGAGAAATAAATCAAAGGTGACTCAAGACTGTTTTAACCTGTGCTGCAAGCTGCTATTGTGTGACAATGACTGCCAGGCTAGGCTGTGCCAGTCTCTGACCTGCTGCCTGGTGTTGCTAAGGATTTAATCCAGGGGTAGGAAATTATTTTGGGCAGGGGTCGGCTTACTGAGTTTTGGCAAGCCATCAAGGGCTACATGATAGGCAGCCCAGGACAGATAATATTAAAATTTTAAAATTTTTAGGGGCCCCACGGGTCAGATAGAACAGCCTGGTGGGGCACATCCGGCCTACAGGTTGCATTTTGCCCACCTGTGTTTTAATCTCTGCCTGCTGGCTCTGCTGCTCCAGGTTTGAACCCCTGTGATACTAACAGGTGACTGTAAACAACAAGGCTGGTTCTATCAATTGCCTACTTTCCCTAAATTGGTACCTATTTAGAGCACACCACACTTACATAGGCAATGGGGGTAGTCAAAGGGGGGCTAGTCCCCAATCACAGCCATGTAGTTCCAGTGAAGACCCACACTGCAGTTTTGCGAGGGGCAGGACAGAGGAACTGTGGTTCAACCATCCAACAAGTCATCGAGGTTCTACTTCATCTGAATGCTACAGATAATTGCACACTATACCTGTTGTCTGATGTCTCCTTATCCAATTGTAAAGGTGGGCTTCCAGTTACCACCCCTGGAAGTGGGATCTATCCTGTCATGGGCTGGGTCTTCTAGGGCAATGGGACCCTGTTAGGGAGAGCTGGCTGGGAGGTCAGAAAAAATCCTGGCCCTTTTTGTCTGATCTGAGTCCATTTCAGAGCCTATGTAGCTCTGCTGGATGGATGCATCTTGTGGTCAATCATGACCTCCAAGTCCCTTTTGTCCGTAGTGCTAACCAGAGTAGCACTGCCAAGCCTATAAGCATGCGGAAGATTTTTCCTCCCAAGGTGAAGAACCTTGAATTTTTCAGTGTTAAACTCCATCAGGTTCTCATCCACCCATTTCCTGAACCTGTCAAGGTCAGCCTGGATCACCCTCCTGTCTTCAGGTGTGAATGCTTTACCCCAGAGCTTGGTGTCATTGGCAAACTTGGCCAGTCTGCTTTTGATACCAATGTCCACATCATTAATGAAAATGTTAAATAGTATAGGCCCGAGGACAGAGCCTTGGTGGACTCCACTGGTCACAGGGCACCACAACGATTGACTTCCATCAACCACCACCCTCTGGGTCCTAGCATGGAGCCAATTCCCCAGCCAGCAGATCGTGGTGTGGCTAAGGCCACAGTTGGCCAGTTTTACTAAGAGGAGAACATGGGATAGCAGATTGAAGGTTTTTTTAAAGTCAAGATATATGACATCAATCTCTTCTTTGTCCAGGTGATAGGTCACCTGGTTGTAGAAGGAAATGACCCCTTGATAAAGCAAGACCTACACACAACAAACCCGTGCTGGCTATCCCTTAGGATGTTGTCATCCATCAGTCTGTTAAGAATGGCCTCTTTGATAATCTTTTCTAAGACCTTCCCCGGAATAGAGGTCGGGCGATGGGCCTATAGTTTGCTGGATCCACTTTCCTCCCTTTCTTGAAGATAGGCACCACATGGCCTTCTTCCAATCATTGGGCACTTCACCAGAGCACCAGGAGTGCTTGAAGATCCATGCCAGGGGCTGGGCTATGATGCTGTCCAGCTCCTTGAGTACCCTGCAGTGTAAACGATCAGGGCTGGCTGACTTGAAGGTGTCCAGCCTCTCAAGGTGTTCCTTCATGAGATCAGCATTGATGGAGGGTAAGAAATCTCCATTACCCGGGGCTCCCTGTCCTGTAGTGGGCAGGGGCGTCCCATGGGACTTATGAAAGACCAACACAAAATACCCATTTAACAAGCTGGCTTTTTCCTGGGTGTCGGTTGTCAGTTGTCCCATCTGGTTTAGCAGGGGTCCAATGTTGCCCTTACTTTTCCTCCAGCTCCCCACATATCTAAAAAAGGACTTGTTATTGTCCTTGATATTTGTAGCTAGCTGGAGTTCTGTTGGGGGTTCGTGACATCATTCTGTGACCACCATTTTGACCCTTAGCCTTAAGTTTGATAGAGTGGTCAGTCAGCACCTCTTACACATGCCATGCCAGGTGACTGGCCTCCATTTGAGAACATGCAGACATGGCATTTGTAGGAGCTCTAACTCAACTGGCAAAGACTTAGGCAGGGGCTCCTTCTTGATCTTACAGATGTTGTGCAGCATGGGTGCAGAGACCACAAGCCAGGGTACATTGTGTTTGCTGGCATCCATGTCTATCCTCAGGCACCTCCAGCAAGACTTGAGGTAGCCAAAAGCATGCTTCACATCCATTCTGCAGGTGCTGAGCTGGTAGTTAAATACTTCCTTCTGAGGATCCAGGCATCCAGTGAAAATCTTTATCAGCAGGGGTACAGTGGATATGCAGGGTGCTCAATTAGTACAGGGCATTGGCACTGAATACGTGGGAGCCCAAGGTCCTTAGATCCCGCGGGAAGAGGGTAGAGTGACCACCTGTCCCTAATTGGAGGGACAGTCCCAAAATGGAACCATCAAGTTCCAGTCCTGGGCTGCATGACTGAGGCAGCATTTATACCAGATTGCCAGTCATCATCCAGGGATCCATATTTTCTGTTCACTATGGAAAAATGTGGCAAAAAGCAGGTTTCTCCTTGTAAGCTGACACATTTTCAGCCTGCAAGGGGCTGCAGGAAAAGGGACACAGGGGGTGTCATGTGCACAGTCAGGAATAAAGCCACAGGCAGTGGTGGAGAGAAGCTCCCCCAGCTAGCTGCCCATCCAAGATGGTATATGTGGTCCAGGGCCAGGGCAGAGAGTAGGACAGAGTCACAGGCAGTATGTCTTGGGGAAGCAGCTCCCAGCTGCTGCCTGCACTCCAAGGGAGCGGGGCATGGAAAAGCACATGTCCCACCTCTCAGATTCATGCATGGGATGAGGGTGGGAGGCCCATTGTGACCTCAGTGTTCTCCATCCTGCTGCCCTCCCCCTGGGAGCCCCAAATGAGCTTTGCCATCATGGTGAGGCACCCCCTGCTCACCTGGCAGCAGAGGGAGGGAGGCACAACTCTGGTGAGAAGTCCTGAGGCTGCAGCAAGCAGCCTGCATCCACTGCTGCTCCCCACAGGCTGTGCTTGGCTCTGCTCCAGCCATGTCACAAGGGTGTGGGGGGGCATCATCTTAGGCTCTCCCCCAGCAAAAATAAAAGTCAGTACCTATGGCACAGGGAGTATAGTCACTCCCTCAGCCTGGATGTCAGGCATGGGGGCCACATATAGCTATGGATCATCCATTGCTTGGCAGTGAACACACACAAGCTTCTCCCTGCAAGTGTTACTCCCTCACTCTGGGCACAAATGGAAGCAATCATAGTAGCCATCAGAGCTCATTATTGGCACCTTTTTCACTCATTCTTGTTTATGAGCTGATGACACTGGGCTAGCAGGGCAAAAACCCCATATGGATCGATAGTGGCCAGTGGTGGTAGAAGCTCTGGGTCCAGGTCAGTGCTGGCAGTACAAATGCAGCAGAAATGTAGGTCTGTAGTTAGGGGCAAGAGCTTCAAATGGCACCAAAATGCCTCCCACAAAAATGTCACCACCCACAATTTGAACACCCTGTGGGCACTTTTCTCAGTGCTGGCCCAGTCAAGGAAACCTATGGACAATTTATCCGCACATGCATCTGAGGATATGTGCTCTCTCTAGCCACACACTTCTGTGGCTGGAAGAAGATCGGTTGTGCATTTGGCCACACTTCCAACCCAGCTGGAATGGTGATGTGTGGATATAACAACCCTGCAATTCCAGGACAAGTTGTAGCACAGGTCCTGCAACAAATGCAACATTTTTTTTTAATAGCCTGTAAGTCTCAAATGCCTTAACATAGTTGTATTACCATGTTTCTGATCATTACCAACATAGTCTATGCTGTCTTTCAGATTCAGTCTGAAACACAGTTGTCACCTCCTAGCTAGATTTGCAAATATACCGAGATTCTGTGTTAAAACATTATGCCAGCATTATGAGCTGTGACAAGTAGTGATATGTTTTAGCTGTACCTTAATAAATAACTCAGAATAGCCAAAGACAGTTGCCAGGAGAATGTGCTCTCTGCTGGTAATAAAGATGTGTCATGCAATGCTAAAAAGCTGCCAATTTGTTTGATATATACAGTCTTGACCACACTTGACTACTAAGCGCTTGTCCACATGTGGTTTTGTCCTGATCTAATATTATTGGTTTAGAAATCCATAGGTTTAAGCAGGTTCAAACTTCTAGTGCACAATCAAGCCATGGATAAATGTTGCATTTGTAGCACTACAAGTTCCCCAGTATTTTGAAGTGCTACAAATAAAAGTGCTTATGTTGTTGTACTGTGGGGCCAGGCCAACTCTCAGGATCTCAAAATTGTGCTGTTAGATGGGAGGGTGTGACACAATTGCACATACACACACTCATGTATACACACATCAATTAGGCACATACACGCACACTAGGCACATGTACATACATACTAGGTGTGCATGCACACTAGGCACATGCACACACACTAGGTGCATACACACGCAATTGGCACATACACACGGACTTGGCGCACATGCACATCCAAGATTACCAGTCTAAGTATATGCACACCTATCAGCAATTCAAGCACATACACACAGGTGAGTTCCTAACTTGGGCAGTGTGGTACATGTGTCCTTGGGGTACTGGGGGTACCTAGGGTACTTGGTGACTATGGGAGGGGGAAACCAAGGGTCAAAGATTTCTGGAAGGAAGGAGATAGATGGGGGTTAAGATGAGAAAGGGAAAAATAAGAGAGTCAAAGTGCCAAGGCTGGGATTAGAACTGGCAGACTAGAGAAGAGCTAGGGTGGCTTAAGCTCAAGTGGCCCCAGGATTACTTGAGGTCACTGGGGCTTAGGGACCTTAGGGTTAATGTGCCCTGGGGTTACTCGGGGTCACCTGGTGCCAGGATGGAAGCAAGGGGAAAGCCCAGTGGCAAGGAGGAGACAGCCAGGAAACAGAGGCAGAAAGATGGGAGATCATAGTTTCATAGCTGGTAGGGTCAGAAGAGACCTGAGCAGATCATCAAGTCTGACCCCCTGCCATGGCAGGAAAGAGTACTGGGGTCAAACGACTCTGGCAAGGTGTTTATCCAGCCTCCTTTTAAAGACTCCCAGGGTAGGAGCCAGCATCACAGATCCTAGCCACCCTGACAGTGAAGTAGCACCTCCTGATATCTAGTCTGAATCTACTCTCTGCCAGCTTGTGATCATTATTTCTAGTCACTCCTGGTAGTGCTTGGGGGAATGGGGATTCCCCCAATGCCTGCTGGTCCCCCCTAACCAGTTAGTAAACAGCCACTAGATCCCCTCTCAGTCTTCTCTTGTGGAGGCTAAACAAGTTCAGGTCCCTTAGCTTACCCTGCTGACCCCTGATCATGCAGGTGGCCCTCCTCTGGACCCTCTCCATGTTGTCCACATCCCTCCTGAAGTGCGGCACCCAGAACTGGATGCAGTACTCCATCTGCAGCCTGACCAGTGTTGCATAGAGGGAGAGGATCACCTCCTTGGACCTGCTTGAGATGCATCTGTGAATGCATGACAAGGTATGGTTGGCCTTCCTCACCGTGTCCCCACACTATTGGCCCTTGTTCATTTTGGCATCAATAATGACTCCAAGATCCTGTTCTGCTTCTGCACTGACTTATCAGGGGGTAGATAAGTGGTGGCAAGGAGGAAACAGCCAGAAAACAGAGAGGTAGAAAGGTGAGAGATAGCTGGGAAATGAAGGAGGAGGGTCAGGAGGCCAAAAAACCAAAAACCCAACCTGGGGTTTCAAAATAACAGGTTTATTAAACAGACAACACACTACACAGCCCCACAATGTTATTGGTTACTACACATACATACCCACACAATGGTAGCAGGAGAGAAAAAGGCTTGGTGGAGGGATTGAAGTTAAGGTGTGTAGGAACAGAGTCCAGGTCCTTTGTTTGGGGAAGGAAGGTGGGTGATAGCTACCTATCCTGGGCTGTGAGTTGATCCTCAATGTCCATTCGGGGTCTTCTCCAGCAAGGTGCTGTTTGCTGGAGAGGGCAGGGCTTTTGGGTGGATAGGTGGTGTGGCATAGTGCTGGTCCAGATGAAGAGGGCATCCCACTGGGTTTGTCTTCACTGCCTCCTTTTATACAGGCTGACCTTCTATGACCCTAGTGGCAGGGGCATACAGGCAAGGGTCAGCCTCTGGTGTACTGAGCATATGCATTCCAGGCTAGGACATACAGTTTCAAGTGTCTGCAATGGAGGGTTGGCTGGTTTCTGCAGCAGTCTTTTTCTTCCAAATCTTGAGTCAGGGGGGTCAATGCAGGGTGATGATTGAGTCATCGAGTTGATGGTTTGGTCATTCAGAGGGACCTATTTTTAGACCTACTGCCATTGTCTCTCAAGCACCCTCATTCATCCCCATTCATTCAGGAACCAGTTTATATAGGAAGGGTAGGTATGAGTCACAGTTGCAACACATGGTATAGGGCAGGGAACACAAGATGGAGGCTTGACATACAAAATGGAAATTTGACATTACTTGACAGACATAGGCCTAAATCATATAAATTCAATATAAAACTGTAAAAATCAATACAAACATAATAGAACACTATTTACAATATAAAGAGGAAAAATCAATACAAACATAATAGAACACTATTTACAATATAAAAAGGAGCTTATTACTATGTGGGAGTATAAGAACTTAGCTTGCCTAGTATTACTTGTAATCACTTATAAAGGATAGAGGGGGCAGAGAGAAAGTCAGCAATGGTTGGGGAAGGGGAGGAAATGTATTTTTAAATTTAAAAAAAAGAAAAACTGTGGGTTTTGCTACAGTTATATTCACAACCACGAACAGACCTGTAGAGCACCCTGGCTACACCACTACCAAGTTGCTTGCTGCCAGGGGGCATAAGAACGGGGAGCTGAGCCCTGGGCTCCGTTCCACCCCCACCATGGGAGGGGAAACCTATCAGTGAGCCTGCTCACTGACAGCCTGCCAACCTGCCCTGGGAGGGGGAGTGGGAAGAAGGAGGAAGAAACAAAGCTGCAGGTCCCCCTTGCTTATTTTTTTATCTTGAAAGCTTCTTTCAGGAGTATTCAGTGTGGTCCTGACTTCATTCCTAATTAAGTCAGTGTCAAACATCTCATTAACTTCAAAAAGAGCAGAATAAGTCCAAGACTGAGGAGTTTTTAACTTGGCCACTTTTTCCATAGAATAATTCTTACTCAAAGCCTTGCTAGATTGCTCATATATACAGTGGCTGAATGTAAAAATAATCAGGTTTAGTGCTGCTTAAAGAGTTTCAAAATTGAAATTTGGCACCTCCTGCATCTAGCTCTTGTCAGCTCCTCACAAAAAATACCTTAAACCACAGAGAATTTATGAATGGACCATTAAAAGCATACAAATAAAGTTTTACTGAGGCAAATAGAATTAGCTACCTTAACTGATTCGAATGATAGGCATTTGTATGCATGAAATGTTACTTAAAACCACTGTGTAAAGTCATAATATCATTAATTATGCTGCAAATACCAGGTAGGGTTTCAAATATGTAACAGTAATGATTACCTCTGAAACTTACCAAGTCTAATTTACTTCTTTTAAGACTAATTGCAGAAATTTCAAATATAGTACATGTGGCAAGTGCTGAGTCTCTGCACGCAATGTCAGCTTTTCTCCTAATCTGTTGCTGGTTGTTGCAGCACCTAGAAATGAAACCCTTTCCTTCCCAGTTTCCCTTGACTTCTCTTCTTTTGAAAGTTTCTATTAGCATTGTTACTTTCATAAACAATTTATTACAAAAAAGAATCGTTATTACATGTCAACAATTAATAAGGTGTTTGGAAAAGGCCAAGTTCTATTTAAGCAACTTGCAATGTGATGAATGAAGTTGCGCAGATGTAACTGAGAACAGAAAATAGCTTTTCTATTAGCCAATGATTTTTTTTGTCTATAATTGCTGTTAGTCTGCGGTACGTCTGAGGACACCAATGAATTTTATTTAGCTCTAGCTTCCTCCACAGGTTTTCAGTATTGCAAATATGTGATAGATGTTCTGGGGACCAGTCAAGCTGGTCCAGAAGAGCGGTCTGGTAAGTGAAATGGGATCGTCAGGCAGGCGAGTGGATGGAGAGGCCAAGACAGCATATTGGTTGCAAAGATTATTTCATTTATGCCACTGGTGATCATGACGCAGGCTATAAGGTTGCTTACATAGTTACGGAAAAGAATTAACGCAATGAGTCGACAGGACAAGTCTGTGGAAGAAACGACCATGCGAAGGAACAGGGTACATCAGGACCGGTCGATGACGGGGAGATTTTGGAGGTTGATCAGGCCGCCAATTGCCTCTGAGGTGTTTCTCAGAGATTTCCTCAGATTTCTTCTCAGATCTCTCCTCAGAGTTCTCCGACTTGGGCGGAAGCTGCACAGACCTATATAGGTTATAACGGACTGCCAGGTGGGAAGAGTTAATGAGGCAGAACGTGACCAAATTTAGAGGTGGCAGCAGTTGCTCGGGGTGGGGTTCATTGCTCACTCAATCCATTGTGACAGGGACACTTAACTATTTAGAGGACTCGTGTATGACAATAGGAATAAGAAAACGGAATTTTAAACGAGAATGACAAAAGTAATTAACTTGCAGTGTATGTATTCCAGAGAACCTCTCTCTTCTGTTTAGCATCTTGTCAAAAGTTGATTGGCTGTTGCATGGCTACTGCCAGGAATGCCTGATCTATGGTTTAGATATTTTCCCAATTGGTAGTCAGCTCTAGATTTGCTCTGCAATAATATTCTGATAGTAAGTCATAATCCAGCAAAGAGATGTCATCTTTAAGATGCATTATGAAATATCCTGCTTCATATGAAGTCCCACTGAAGTCAATCAGATTATTTGTGGAGTAAGGTATTGCCACATATATAAAAAAGGTGTAAAATATGATTCCCAAATAATTGAGATCAAGAATATTTAGGGGCTTTACAATGAAGATAAGAGATCTGCATAAGAGGAGGCCAAGTGAAAGGTGGTTTGCAGTGGTATATCTCGTTTGCATCTCTTGCATTCTAGCATATGCCAAAGCAGAGTAGTGATTTTCTGTGATTTGTGGTGGTTTCCTTTGCCCCCACAGGGGATATATTGTGCTGATTGAGAATAGTCAGTATACACTGTGAGTCAGCTGTACTCTTGTTCAATGACATACATTTACAATAGGAGTTGGAAACAGAGCAGAGTATTAGGGCTGTGTGAAGCTTCGGTCCCTGATTTGATTCAGCAAAGATTAACCCTGATTCGGCGGCCAAATCTCTGAATCCAAATCGAATGGGAGGCCCCTTTAATCTTTCCACATGGAATTGGAACCCTCCAAATCAATTCATATTCGGACTGATTCGGATATAGACGCAACTTCAAATGTGTTTTCTAGATACCTCTAGGTAGCAGGGGGCTCGTGAATCCGGAGATGCCAGGGTGCATGGAGTGTCCCACAGAAACACAAGGGGCACCCCAATGCACTCAGCAGCAGACCCAGAAGTGGACCAGAAGCACTTCCAGGTCAGCCGGAGACTATGCCAGGGCCCTGCCTCCGCCTCCCTTGCAGCTGGTGCCTCCTGGGTCTGGGGAGGCACAGAGGTCCCCCTGTGGCCGATCGCCAAGCCAGAGGGGCACAGGGGGCCTCCCCTGCACATTGCCCGGCAGACCTGAGTGGACCAGAAGTGCTTCCAGGCCATTTCTGGGTTCACTGCCAAGCATGTGGGCCCCTCACCCTTCCTCCCCCCCCCCACTCCTATGAGACACTGCATCCACCCCAGCACTGCAGCATTCACGAGCTGACTGGTACCTTGAGGTATGTAGAAAAAACATTTAAAGCCATGTCTCTGGCTGAATCACTGAAGATTTGAATCAGCATCGAATCTTCAGATTTGAATTCAGCTGAATTGAATCGGGGACTGTGATCCAAATAAATTAACTGAATCACTGTCCCAGATTCAGGCTGAATCTGAATCTGAATCTGAATTAAATAGGGCACATTTCACACACTCCTAGTGGTATGTTCTCAATTTTCTGTCTTTTTTTTTTTTAAATTGAATGTACTAATAATATCATATAGATTAGGTTTTTGCTCTCTATGTGTTACACTTGCTTTTTAAAATTCTAACCTTGAAAAGGAAGAGAAAATCCAGAAAGTAATTTACTAATAAACACATGAATTACCATTTATTCCTTCCACCCCATTCTGTGCTGTGATTCTCAAACTGTCTCATTCAGCATTAGGGACACACCATTAGCAATGACAACCCTAGGGGGATAAGTCTGTATTCTGTGTTACCTGGCCAAGAGCTCTCAATAGATACTGGGGCCCAGACATCTTTACTTCATCACTTCTGCTTCCAGGCCCAATGTTATTCCATCTGTCTAGGATAATCAGTGGGAAACTGCAAACAGGTCTAAAAACATGCAGGTTATAGTAAAACAAAAAATATGTAAGGACAGAGAATGATCAGGTAAAGGAAATGACTGCATATTCCATAGTTTGCCACTTAGGAAACCTGATCTAGCAGGCACTAGCTAAAGTTCAAGAGAGATCAAAGGGGATTGAGATGCTATGTTTTGAGAATAGAAATGAGGAAATAACTTAAGAATTAGATGAGGAATGTTAAGAGATGGAGGACAATAACTACAGCATGAAGAACTGCTCCATTTCTTCACTGCACAAAATTAAACATTTTGTTGGTGAACTGCTAGTGTAAACTTACACTCCCTGATACTTATAAAAAAAAGGGTTAGAGACTCAATTATTTGGAACTCGGGTATCAAGAAGGGGATACTGACACTACACAAGGAACAAAGATGAATTCTACAAAAGGCTGTATGACAAAATGTCAGAGAAGAGTAGAACAGGTCATACCTTTGTATAAGAGATTTTAGAAAAAATAAGAACCCAGGGTATAATTTTCAAAACACATTAGGCCCAGATCCTCAAAGTCATGAAATAAGCACTTACATATATTTAAAGATCATAAACTGAAGAGGGAGGACGCAGGTTACAGAAGTATAAAATGTTCCTTTAGTTACAGTTAAAAAAGAACAGCTATCTAGCTCAGTTCTTGCTGGGTTTCAGACTGTATGCAATCCATTACCCAGAAGTTTTCATTGTTCCAGCTGCCTGTGGAGGGTTCGGGATTGAGAGTATGGTCAGGGGTAAAAAGGTAAGAAAGATTTATCGACTTAACAAAAGCACAACTACACATCGTAAAAAGACAAAAGCAATTCACATCAGCAACTTATCAGCAGTCTCCTCTGATGCCTGATACACAGCAAGCTTCTCTTTTCACAAAGTTCAGCAAAGTCGGGCGTCTCTGAACAACACTGTCCAAAGAGTACCAGGAAGGACCCTGGAATGCAGTCCTTGGGCTCCTTGAGGTCCACGGGCTCACTGACCCAGGCAACAGCTAAATAATCCTTTTCACAGAGCTGTATCTTCCTTCTGAATGGTTTCCAGATATTCCAGCCAAGTTAAAGCTTCTGAATGGTTCTGATAACATACAACCACTCAGATTCCTTTTACTTCAACTGTCCTTAGACTGACCAATTAGCAGTACAAGCCTTGCATTCATTTGATAAAGTAATTTTAACTATACCACAGGGCCTTACTACTTCAAGGATTTGATAAATTTACTAGGCCTTACTTTATACAAGGCCTCACTACATCTTAAACTTGAATTAGGCATTTAGCAACAACATACAGCTTAAGAGCTAAACAAATACAGAAAAACACTTTGCCTAATCTTCATAGGGCCTTCACCAAGCACCTTTATTACACAGGCACATTTTTCAGCTATCATATTCATTACCATATTTCCTCTTTTTGCTCTTGAATTGTGTTTTATTCTGTTTGTTTGAGATCCATGGTGCTTAGTTGCCTAACTGATGTGGGAAGTTTTGAAAATCCTGCTGGGTACCTAACAGCTTCTTTGACTACCTTTAGTAGTCTCTAAGTTGTCTCTAAGGCTGCTTCAGATATAAACCCTACCTTCCCACCCCAAAAACGTGCTTTCCTTTAAACTTGGAGCACTCCTATACTGAGCACAGCACACGCCCAGAAGAAGCATGGCGTTAGTTGGACCCTGCTTGCCCAATGTCTGTATCGACTGGGTGATTAAGTGTGGCTTTTTGGCCCTTTTGTCTAATAGCTAGTTGATTCAATCAGCTATTAGACAAAAGGGCCAAAAAGCCACACTGAAGCAGGCAATCTATGCAGTCACTGCAGAACCGGGTCAAAGTAACGTGCTACCTCTTCTAGTAAAGCATTCTTTTTTTCCCCCCCACATCTTTCAGCATCCTAAATCATTTTAGAAAATGGGAGTTAGATTTCTAAATCACTTAGGCCATAATCTTCAAACATACTTAAGTTCATATCCCATGGGAGTTAAGCACCTTAATCTCTCTGAGGATCTGCACCCAATGAATTTTGAAAATTTTACCCTGGGTTCTTATTTTTTCTAAAATCTCTTTTACAAATGGTATTATTTATAGGATAAAAATCACATTTTTACCATATTTTTTTCAGAAATTCTTTACAATTTGATCTATAGACCAAAGTTCTGTCTTCATTTACACTTGTGCAATATTGCTGGTAGCAATAAAATCCCAGATGAAAACAAAAATATGACCTGGTTCATTATTATTTATAATGCAGTAGTTTGCAATGTGATACATACATATATGATGGATCAGAGGTGACCAACCTGCAGCATGTATGCCTCAAGTGGCACAGGCAGCCTATAACAGGAAACCCAAACCTTGTTACCTGCATGCAACAGGGGGAGAGGAGGGAGGAGCAGACTCCTTCTAGGAGCCAAACTTTTGGGATTCAAAGGGAAAAGGGGATGCAGCAAGCTACAAGAGCCTCAAACCCAGAGGCCAGGACCTGCTAAGGAGCTGAGAAAACTGGCTTCCTTAGCTTTGCAGCCTATCTCATTAAGCTAAGTAGGGACACTTGGACAGCTCTTTCTCCCTTGGGGCAGTAGCTGGGTGAAAAATGAAGGCAAAGCTTAGAAATATAAACCCAGGCTCTGAGCTGGGAGGAAGAGGAACTCCTAGGAACTGTGGAAGGAAGGTTCAGTAGCTCCAAGCAGCATTAACCTTTGCTGTATCCCTGGAGGGTTAGAAGTAACACGTAACAAGGTGATTAACCCTTTTGTCCTGATTGTTTTGTTTTGCAATTGAGTTAAAGGACCAAAGGACTGGAAGTGGCTGTAGGGGTGGAGGATCCCCCAAGCAGGCACTAAGGCTGTGTGAAAGTTTGCCCAGCATTTTGTTTCAAAGCATTTTGAGCTCAAAACAGCAAAATCAAAACTAAACAAAAGCCTTCGAAACAGCATTGAAATGAAACAAGGAACTTGAAATGTTTTGAAAGTTTTGATGCGTTTCAAAGCCAGGCTTACTGGCTTCAGTGTCACTCCCAACCAGCAGCACCCGGCTCCTGTCATCCAGCAGACAGATTGAGGACTTCCCGCACCACTGGGAGGGCTGTGGGGGCTGTGCTGGAGTCCTGCAGGGGGGCGTAGGCCACCAATCTGCCTGCCAAATAACAGACTGGCGCTGGGCACAGCCCACACTAGTGCTGGGAAGTCTTGTGCTGCCTCTGGTCCGAGGTGGCAGCACCCAGCTCCTGTCACCCAGCAGGCAGATCGGAGGCATGCACCCCCAGGAGGACTCCAGCACATCCCCTGCAGCCCTCCTGGGAGTGCCCACAGGCCCCCGATCTACCTGCTGGCTGACAGGAGCCAGGTGCTGCTGCCTGGGGCCAGCAGGACCAGGGCAGATCAGCTGGTGGGGGACCTGCCAACCTGATCCCAGAGTGGGGGACCCTCCCCCACTCCCCGATCGGGGTAGTAGGTCCCGCACCAACTGATCTGCCCTGGGCCCATACCTGGAGCCAGCTCCAGTACAGGGCCTGGGCAGATCAGCTGGTGCAGGGACTTGTCACTCCTATCCTGGGGCAGGGGAGGGTCTCTACACCACCTGATCTGCTCTGGGCCCCCACCTGGACCCAGCTCCAGTATGGTGTGGGGCAGATAAGCTCATGTGGGGGCCTACTACCCCGATCGGGTCCCCACACAAGCTGATCTGACTCGGCCCCATACTGGAGCTGGCTCCAGGAAGGTGCAGGCCCCCGGGCAGATCAGCTAGTGTAGGGACCCTCCCCCACCCCAGGATCAGGGTGGCGGGTCCCTGCACCAGCTGATCTGCCCCAGCCACACTGGTCCCACGCAGCAGCACCCGGCTCCTGTCAGCTGGCAGGCAGATAGGGGGCCTGCCAGCACCCCCAGCATGGCTGCAGGGGCTGTGCCGGAGTCTTCCTGGGGGTGTGTGCCCCCAAAGTGCCTACCAGGTGACAGGAGCTGGGTGCTGCTGCCTAGAACCAGCAGCAGCACCAATCTTCCTGGCACTGGGTGTAGGCTGCGCCCAGTGCTAGTCTGTCATCTGGCAGGCAGATCAGGGGCCCACACCCCCGGGAGGACTCTGGCACAGCCCCTGCAACTTTCTCAGGGATGTAGGGGAACCCCCAATCTGCCTGCTGGATGAGAGGAGCTGGGTGCTGCTGCCTGGGACTGACGGTAGCAGCTATCTTACTGGCACTGGTCCCAGACAGCAGCAATCAGCTTTCATCTGGCAAGCAGATCGGGGGCTTGCACCCCAGGTATGACTCAGGCACAGCCCTGGCAGCCCTCCTGGGGGTCCTGATCTGCCTGCCTGCTGCATTTTATGTTTCCCCATAATAACCTACGGGTGAAATATTGAAACAGTGACAAAACAGCAAAACAGTTTTGATGAAATGAAACAAAACAGTGCTTTCAAATTGAAATGTAATTCAAACAAAACACTGTTCCATAGAATCATCAAAACAGATATCAAAACAAAACGATACTATTTCGCACAACCCTAGCAGGCACTGAGCTCTGAAGGGCTGAGACCTGGAGAGCCAGGGCCAGAAATAGTGGACCTGAGCTGAGGGGTTTCAGCTAAGGGAAAAGGAGCTGAAGCTGAAAAAAGCTGAAGCCTGAATAGGATTTGTGGCCTGAGAGGTCCAGTGCTGACTTTCTGCAAAGACTGAGTAGGAGGAAGAGAGTCCCTACAAAGGAGCAGATGAACAATCATCATCAGTGATGTAAGGGCAGCAAGGCAGCCATGATAATAGCCCTAAAGCACCAAGGAAAGGGCTACCCCAGTCTCAAGGGCAGCCTCACTCTGAGTACATACCAATTATCATCAAGTCATGGCAGATGTGGAGAAGGCAGCACAGTAGGCTGGGGAGTGTGAACAGGAAGAGGTGGGGACCAAGCCCAGAACTGTCACACAGCTTCTGTCCATGGCACAAGGCAAATGGGAAAGGGGACAGGCAGCAGAGTGGAAAGTAGGGAAGGGAACAGAAAGTAGAGTAGGAAGGGAGCATAGAGCAGAAAGCAGATCAGGCAGGGAAGGGGATCAGAGTGGCGCTCAAGGAGGTTTTGAGGCTGCTTATGTGCCATGCCTGCCAAAAAGGGTTGGTCCTCACTGTAATAGATAAATATACTATGTGACTCAAAGGACTTGAAGATCTAGAAAGAGGGAAAACAGAAAGAGGTAATAAACAGGCACAACATAAAGCTATTCCTATTATCACAGAAAATGGCCAAACTCCATGAAACTTTATACAGTAGGATTTTAGTCAATATGTAGTAGTATAATAATTTATATTGCTGTCTTGGGTATTAAATGGCTCAGTACAGTCTCACAGGTAGTGAGGCATAAGGCACACAAATATCTTCCACACAACCAACCTTTCTACTCAAATCCTTAAATCCAAAAACCAGATGGATCTGCAACAGATAAAGATCACGGTTAAATCAAGGCTTTGTAACAGAAATGACAGAGAGGTTAGCTAAATGTTCAGTTTAATGGAAAACCATATGTCTCATTTTGGTTCTCTGATATAAACTTCCTCCAAAATGTGCTGTTGAGCTTACCTCATAGACTTTCTTAATAGTATTTTATGGAACACAGCATTTCAGTAGCAACTAGGCTATGAGAATAGGCTGGAAAAAACAAAATATATATAATAAAGTAAAATGGACTTGCATGTGCATGGAATAAACAAAAGGGGGACATCATTCTCTTGTATGAATGAATGTGGTATCCCTTTTTGGTCAAACAGGTAGGCAAAATGTAGGTCTTGTGGGTTGTTTCCATTAGGAAGAGGAATTGAGGATTCCCAAGGAAACTCATTAGAACTAGTCTGGGTTCCTCAGCATAGTCATGCCCTCGGTGTTCACTTTTAGGGTTGAGCCCAGCTCTACTTTCCTTTCTACTGCCTTTTTGTGTCTTTCTGTGGTGTTTCTCTATCTGCTGCAATCCAGTTGATTCACCACCCCACCTCTGTTTCCTGAGTCTCTAAGAGACCCTTTGGGCTGCATGGGTCATCTCATCTCCTACTCCAGTCGGGCAAAACAGTAGCATAACCAGGGGTGAGTAAGCAGAACACAAGATCCAGACACTGACTTAAAAGGAAAGCATCCTCCCAAGATTCCCTCTGTTTGCTCACTTCAGCATTTCCCAAGCCTGGTGGGTCCTCTCATGTCCTCCTAAAAGTGCCTTCTACCTGCAGTTCTTCTGAACTGTTTCTCCACATCCCTCTTTGCAGGGCCCCAGACATACCCGCTCCAAGCCCAAGAAAGTTGTCTTGCTCTCTTCTCACCCTCACTGCCCAATTTGGCTCTGTATATTGTCTTCAAGTATGTATGTCTGTGGCATGTGGTGGGGTAGATAAGTCCTCAGTACAGAGCAAGAAGGTTTTGGGGGCAGGAGAAGGGAGACGTTACATATCAAGGCAAGCCTCACCACAGCAGGTGAAAGGGATTGTTAGGGGGCCCAAGAGCAGTTACCAAATTTGCAAAATGCTGGTCTAGGTGTAGACCTTGCTAGTTATTTCTAAAACAGGGATTGGTGCTAAAAGGCCAGTGTTTCAGATGGAGAGCCCTAAGGTTCCAGGTCTTGGTTCAAAACTGAAGCTCAAAAGTTTTTTAGATTTTTCCTAAGTGAAGCAAGGCTCTTATACTCAGCTTCAATAAGGACTTACACAACCTCTCTCCTATGCAGCTGTTTAAGTCACTCTTGAAAGTTTTATACTCACAAAGATCAAAATGCCTACAATGATACTGAAACATAATAACCAAGATAAAAGTAAAAATGCTTTTTAAAGAAGTAGAATAACTGAAAGCCAAAGACTGTGCCAGTAAGCAAGAACTAGGAAATACAGCATTACACAAGAGAGAGAAGATCACTCAATAACTTTCACCAAAATGATATCTTGCAATGTGCCATATATTTAACCATATATTTAAAAGGGTCAAGGCCTGGGAGTGGATGTCCTGATGCACACTGTTGGTGTCCCACTGAGGCTGAGACAAAGGTTTGCCTGTACTGCCCTGGGCCCTTCCTTCATGGAATCATCCTTATTGTGGACCACCAGGTTGCATTCCTTTGGCAGCACTTTCAAGGATGAAGCACACATTGTTCTTCATGTCTTCTGGAAGGAAATTTACAGTGTTAAAACAGCTCCTAAGCAAGGCCTGGGCACTGCTGGGCACTGCAGCACGCCTGGGCACTGCTGATTCCTGTATCACCCAAGGATGATACAGGAATCAGACATGAATACAGGGTAACTTGAAGAAAGTTTGCTCATTTGGGAAGTTAATGTAATTTACACACTGCTGACCCTTCCTTATTAAACTATATAGTCCCCTTTTCCTGAAGCATCAGCAGAAATTCACTGTACTACATCCCCCTATTCATGCAAATGCTTTTTATGCCACTTTCTATTTATCATAACAGAACACAAAGTTGGACCTAATAGAAAAGAGGCATACTTGAACCCATGCCAGGGTACAAAATTAAAGGGATGTGGTTTAATCATATAAGTTAGGCAGCCAAGAGGCAGTGTAGATCCTTTAAATCATGTTGAACTGAACAAGTATAGAATCAGTAAACCTTTGGGTCCTTCAGGGCAAGGTGCAGACTGATAAACTAGGCACCTAAATGGGCAGCATGTAGAGAAATTCCCCAGCAAGGGGCAAGTTGACCAGCAGGGTGGGTGCCTATCCTGCAGCAGGTAGTGCCATGCAGAGGTAACCTGTCCTAGCTCTGTATGTACAGTAGTTCCAGAGCCACAAGTATTAGTACAGTGCTGTACCAGGATCATTAGCTCATCTAAACAGCAGGGTTTATTGGTCTGAGCACCACAGGAAGGTGCCAATTTTGCTTCTGATGCTCAAGCTGCCACACACACAGGATCTCTGAGTGGTGCTACCTTTCACAGCACAGCCCCATGCCCAGAAGTGTATCTGGGAAGGAAAAGGGCGTGGAATGACACCCGCCTTCCCAGAGAGTCTTTGCCCCAGGAGGAACAGTGATAGCCATGCACCTGGAGTGAGAGGGGAACAAACAGGGCCTCAGGAGCAACCCCTGGAGAGCTGATGCCATTCCTTGTGCCTCAGCTGCAGTAGGCCAAGCCTGTGCCACTACAGTAGCAGTCACAGGAGTAACAACTGCCACCTGAGTAAGGCAAATGGCAAGTTAAGACCCCGCTTCCCTTACCGTCTCCCACGCCCTACCCCATCTTCAGTGGACAGCACAATTCCCATACACATACACCTCTGCCCTAAGTATTGAAAGAGCTCACCACATCTCTTCTCCCAGCTTTTATGCAACAGTCTAGTGGTTAGAGCTCTCCCCTAGGGAGTGAAAGACCTGGGTTCTAGGATTCAAACAGATTTCCCTAGAAGAGTGTGCTAACCAGCAGGGTACACAGTGTCCTGCCTGGGGAACCTAGGCCCTTGCCAACCAAGGGTAATTGGGTCAGAAGGAGAGCAAACAGGATTGCTACCCAGTGTTGGAGGGACTGTGCTGGGAAGAACGAATCCTTGTGCCTCTGGTCTCCTAAATTTATTCAGTGCCTGCTTAATGTAAAATGAATAAGCAATCCAGGGACTAGGGACCAGAACCCAGGGCTCTTTTCTCCCCTGCTGAGTGCTCACATCACTGGACTACAAAGTCAGGGTGCCACTTGCTCACTCTACTTCTGTCCCCATAACTCTTAACTTCTTGCCTGTTCAATGCTCCAGCTTAATTTGCAGGAGTAGAGGGTGCCCCCCAGATTATTCTGTAGCCTGGTCATTAAAACACTCTCCTGAGTGTTGGAGTACTCACTTGGGTGGGCCTCAATCTCTTTCATGTAAGGACAGCTAAGAGTCTAGGTCTTTCCTTTCCTGGTTGAGTGCTTTAACCACTAGGATATAAAGAAAAAAAGTGAGCAGCAGCAGCAGCATCACCACAATAACAACACTCAGAAGAAGGCAATGTAAGCCTAAAAGCCACCTCAGTAAAATGCTTAGGATAAGCAACTAAGGAAAGCTTGCAGAAAAAGATTTTTTTTGCAATTTCTCAGTTGTTCTAATAAAAGATACCATTTTGGAACCAGGACTTCTAGATTTTTGCATTAGGATAAGCAATGCCATTTTTGTGCCTTGACATAACTAACTAAAAGCAGAACAAGTGGGTCACAGTTTAGAGTGACCGCTGTATAACCTGTCAGTGAAAAAGTCAAAAGAGGATGTGGTAACAGTCCGAGACAGCAGGATACAGATGGCAGTCTAACAGGAATGGCCACTATAAAAGATGACTGGTGGAATTTATGGCATATGGAACATAAAAAACAGAACTAAAAAAAATGTATAAAATCATGAGGAAAAAGACAGGCATGGGGGAGAGCAACACATAAGAAAAGAAGAAATAACACCTATTTGGATCCTGGACCAGTGACAGACACCTAGCCAGATTAAATCATTGTATTCATTGGAAGGCTCATGTGAGAATATCATTGTTGACTGCTAGGGCTTGCTTAGAAGTTACATGCTGCATTTAAAGCCTTGCTTAAATATTGGAATTGCTTCTGTGTTCAATAAATTAGGATTTTAGACCAGAATAGTCTGACTAATCATTTCATTTCTATTCATCCCACCCCCTAACTAAATTTAGTACAACAGACAATAGGTCTGGATCCCAAGTAGACAGAGGAGTCTACTGTGCAGCACTAAATCAGCCACAAACAACCGATGCCTCCCATGACTGGGAGGGCACCATGGTGGTGAGCAGTGAGCAGGGACTGACTGCAGCCACCGCTGGCAGTGTTGGCAGCAGGGGAAGTTAGCAAGTGGCAACTGCCCGCAGAAACCAGTGGTGGCTTCAGTGGCGGCCAGTCTCGGGGGTGGGGGCACGTACTCCCTTATAACCCTGTTTCACATCACCTATGAAGTCAGCCATCTAAGCCCTAGAGAGGAGTAGAAGTTCAGACATGGCCTTGTATTTAGTGTTTCCCGTTGGCTAGCTCTAAACAGCTCTTGATCAGCATCTGGAGTCTCTGAATAACCCTTCTGTGGTCCCTAATGCTCCTCATTGACTGTATAGGAAACCTAATCCACTAACTTTGTTTCTTTGAATTTCTTTTCTAGGCCCAGGCTCCTAATTTTTAAGCAATGGAATACGTAAATTGGAGGTGCCTAAGTGGCCAATCCAGATGTTGACCTTACTGCATGTGTGTTTATTTTATGGCCCTAGTCTGTCTCAGTGGACATGCTTTGGAGCATGCTCCACCTGCCAGCTCTCACACACACACCAAACCCAGAAACCTGTCAGTGAAGGATGAGTTCTTGAGAATGCAGTCGGCAACATTTTTAGCAGCAGGCTGGAATTACCCAATCTGGGCCTCAGAAAGGCTGACACTCAAATCTAGCCACTGCTGCTGTTGCCACTTCTCTTCACTGCAATGTGAGTGAAGCTCCCCACCATCCGGCTCCAAGTGAAGCCCCCTACTACCCAGCTGTGTTGCAAAGACCTCTGCTACCAGAACGTCACCAAAGTCCAGAGGCTCCTGGGACACGTCTGGCCCCTGGGCCATAGGTTGCTGACACATGACCTACAGGATGACTGAACAGCAGTACCCTCCAACCAAGGCATAGCAGTCACTTCGCAGCCCAGATCTTGCCTGTTTGCACATCCATGGGTGTACAAGCTTGCATGAAAATTGTGAGTCTCAGCAAGCTTGTAAGCCATTTCAAATATTTCAGAAAAAAACTGCAGCCCAGGAGTCAGTGATGCTGTCTATCATTGCAATAAAATCATGTGATTTGACTTAGTCATGTCAGGATAGCTTCCTAAATAACACAATCCTGCAATGATTGACAAGATGCAAGGATTTCTGCATAGCATGTAAAATTCTACAGATGGAGCACAGTTCACCAAATTAAAAGGTTAGTGGATGAGAGGTGAATTTGATTCTGTATTTCCATATATGTCACTACTGTTCTCCAATCTTACTGTCACAGCAGTAACCTTGAACCATTAGGATGCATCTCAATATTGATTACATTAAATAGGGAAGTGCTTTCAGACTCTGGCTTTTGCCCACAGTAGTTGAGGTAGCATTTATAAAGCATGTTTTCAAGCTGTTCTCTATCTGTAAAAATTAGTGAGTCATTTTTAAGAGAACAGCAGTTATAGTCTTTTCCACTTTATAAAACTATAATCAAAAGAGAACTATCATTTCCCTAGATGACAATGTACAATTCATTGCTGGAGAGAAGCTGAGAAGGTTTCTACAGTTCAGCTGCAGAAGTAAAAATGAGTATGGTACTGATAGAGCTGTCTATGAATGGAGTCATACCAAAGTCAACTGTGAAGGCCTTGCAAACACTAGAAATGAAGCAAAACAGCTCACTCACTGAAAAGCTATTAAGGACAGCAAGAATTACCCTCAAAATTCTCTTGTTGTAAGGAAGCAGACATAGCTTGGTCATATACATCCTGCCATGTTCTGCACATGTATCAGCACATGCTGACAGCCTTGTGCATAATAAAAGTAACAACAGCAGCAGTGACATGTTGCTTGAACAAAGGAAATATGTTGATGCAGTGTTATGCTCAGAACAATACCAGAAATGCAAGATTCAAATACTGTTTCATATGAGTCACAAGGTACTTGGACTAAAAGCCAAAAAAGCATGATCCTACAATGTGACCTTAAGATATTCATGACCCAAGCCAGTCCCCATTCAGCAGCCCAAATGCAATTACCTTGTCCATGCCCACTAGGTCTTTCTTCTTTATTCTCAATGCTCACAACACTTTTAACAAATATAAACTATAAGATTATAAGATTTATTATGAAATGAATCCTTTCCAAGAAATCAACAATCCTGCCTGCCCTGGTAATAATGCACAGAACTCTGCCTTCATTTCTATGATTGCATCTTCTAACAAAGGTCCCTTGTTTCAAAATAGATGCTCACTGAAAGGGCAATAATTACTAAACTAAACGGATAGAAGTATTAGGCATTTCTGCAGCAAGACAGCACTTTCTTTCCAATCATGCAATCAGAAAAATCTCTCTCATACATCTCTGCAGCAAACATTTTTCTGACTATAGTGACTGATGTCCCTCCTACATTCACATCTTGTTTCAAATTAGGCGAGGAGTTTTCCAAGTGGTTTAATTTTTGACATGCCTCATGTCAAATGTTGATGCAGTGATAAAAAATGAGACTCTGAGGAACGCTGTGACCAGCTGATCAAGAACAAGATCCAGTTCTCATTTTTTATCACTGAATTATTTATTATCACTGAATTATAGCCTGGCTTGTCTCTCAAGTGCTTCTGTTCCAGTATGGAAAGCCTGTACTAACAGTAACAGTCCCAGTAATTTCAAATGAAACCTTCAGTTTCTTAAAGACCTGACTGGAAAGGGGTGAGATTCTTCATGTGCTTACAGCTTATGATGTGCTTAAGTGCTTTTACAAATTAAGGTTGATGCAGGAAGATGTCCCAAGTTTCACCCCCTCACTGTCCCTCCTCCCCAAAGGTTTGCAGGATAATTCCAAATACATACATCTCAAACCACTAAAATTTAAAAAACAATCTAAAATCAGAATGCAGTTTTGCCTGGGGATATATTTTTTACAATACTTGTCTGCCCTGGGCCTTTTCATAATATCCCACTTCATGTTATTGCTGCTGAAGTATTATCTGAAATCAGAAATAATCACAATTACTGTTGCGTTGTGCTACATGTTCCTTAAACTGGACAGATTTCTGTTCTTCATCATGATCTGTGATCTCAACATTCTGCGTTTCCATTTCAAAGTACAGTTCTAGTTTTGAGAGTTGTTTTTTATTGTTATTATTTTGTTGATGGCATTGCTAGCATTATTTTCTTCCTGTTGGCTAAACTAAATTTGGAGCACTTTGGGACAGAAGGAGAGGGGGAGGTTAAAACTATATGTCATTATTGTGACTTTTCTACTCCCTGGACATGGGCTAATTAAATTATTCAGCAATCAAGTGCTTTCTTAGGGAATTGAAAGTAGTATATAGTCAATAAGTGAGTGATAATATATTAAAGTTGTTTTCCTTGATTTGTTTAAAAGAAATATTAACCCAAAAGCAGATTTTAAGGTCTAAAGTGTAACAGGGATTTACATATTTGCAGGTATGATTTTGCATCCACAAATATTTTTGCCCACAATACTACTCCAGCAACAAGTTGTATGTACAAATGATAGTGAGTGGACATCTGCCTGTCTGATTTGTGATATTTTGAAAGCAAGGGCAAGTATTGATACGCCTTAGTGAACTAATTTAATGCTCACTCAGTCAAAACTATATTTTAAAAATGTATTCATATCCATTAACATATGAAAGATTGGAGTGCCTTTTTAAAAGAAGCAATTCTTGTAAGCAAGTGTTTTTTTGGAGGGGACAAACATTTCATTCAAAGTTCACTGAAGTATTTCTATCGCTTCCAATGGGCTTTTGATCTGGCCCCATGCTGTTATTTTTCTTTTACAACATCAGGTTGAATTTAGACCTTTTGCATTTCTGTTGTTTGTAAAGACTCTAGTATGCCTTTAATAACTGTTAGAGATGCACTGTCCATGTAGATTCATTATCTTTTGAGTCTTCTGCTGGCACTTTTAACACTATAGAAGGGCTTATTTAAAGCCAGTGTAGTCCCTGTCACTCTTTCTACATGACAGCATGTAGAAACATATTGTAAAGCATTGATTCATTTGAATATCATGAATGCCTTTTTTAAGCTCACCCCCCCACAAAAAACCCCAACTGAGTCAGTCTCTTGTACTTGTTTCTAACACAATGGAAGATTGTTACTGTTTCTAATGCTGAAGAAAGGTACTAAGGTACTTCTGATCTATAACTCATCCACCTTTTCTCATCTACTATTAAAAGTTTCTGACAATGGCATTGTGGTTGATTTTTTTTTCTTTGAGGAAGTTGTTCCTTCTCACTGATTACAGCTTTCCACCCATTGACAATTTTGCTGAAAAAGTAAAAGTGTTGAAATCTGGCAATAATGTTGACATTCATGTGGGTGAGACTAAACCTGTCAGATTATTAATCAACGAAGAGAGGCTGTTAGGGAGGTGAGACTTTAAATACAGAATAACATATCAACTACTGGAAAATAGGTAGCAACTCCCTTAAGAAGTTCTATCAGAATCCCTTTAAAAGTCATTTCTATCAGAAACTCAAGAAGAAAGAATTAGTCTACATTTATTGCCTTGACAATTAGGCAAGGAAATTACAGTAATAATGGGATTTTAATATTAATCTTGTGATAGTTAGGAACTCTGTTGTGCTGGGTGCTGTACACAGGGTCCACTGCTGATGCATTTACTACCTAACACCCACTCCTGCACTGTGATTTGTATGAACAGACTTATGTACCAATAATGGGATTGTCTGATGTAACTGAGGCTCCACACTGGGGGACAGAAGAGGTATTAAAACATAAATGCCAACAGTGGCACAGAGCAAATGGGTATATGTGGTCTATGAATAAGCGTAGGCTGAAAAATCAGAAGCAGGCTTCTATTAGAGTGAGATTCTGTAATAGCTTTCCAGCTGGACTGCTGGGGAAAAGAATTAAAGGATTTATGTGGCATAGCTGCTCGCAACAGCAAAGAACTAGAGTCAAAGACTTGGAACAGCTGCAGCACCCTGGGGTGTTATAAGATCCTTTTAAGGTTGCTGCAGAATATCAGGTTTGCCAGACATCTTCATGATTCACAAAATAAGCCCAGAGATTTCAAACAGGAATTCACAGCATCAAAAACTTTCTGACCTGCTATTGTCTTTCCAAGATCTTTGCAACAATAGAATTACTTTATTATTTTTCCATAATCAAGAAATTAGTGAAAACTAAAAGCTGGCACTTTTGGAGGGGTGCCTTGAGTCTAATAGGGTGGGGGCAGTGCTTTGAGTCTAAAAAAGCCAGAGAACCATTGACTTAGAAACTGCCTTTTAGTAATATGTTCCAATGATTCTCTATGATGGTTGCAAATCATGGAAACATTTAAAATTCTATGCCTATATTTTTTAGAAAACCTCAGTCTGTGTCCAAATTTTTCTCTAGGAACCTCAGCCTAGTTTTATATTTAAGCTACTATCAATTTCTATTCTTTCAAAAGAATTCTTGAAGCACTGCCTATTTCTATTTTTGTACAATATTGGGGAAAAATGCGTGGGGCAATTAAAAGCTATTCTCCCAGTCAGAGGAGCTTCTGAATAAATCTCATTCATGGGTCCAAAAATCTACTAATCAACTATTTCATTCATCAGCAAAAGGTTCTACATTGCAAAATATGCAAATAGTACCTGCAAAAAAATAAAGATGCTTCAAAAATAAATCTGTACAGTGTATTTCTCTTAAGGGACAGAGGTAATTAGTATGTATGGGTTTCACTCCTTCATCCTGCATGGTGGAAGGCCTCCTAGGGAAGGGGTGGCCAGCCTATGGTACACGTGCCATGGGCAACAGCTGTGTGTGGCATACAAGCTCCAGTACTCAGTAAAGAGAGGCCCCAAAGTAGAGGCAGGGGGACTTGAGCCTTGGGCTATGTGGAGCAGACAGGGGCAGCGTGTTGTCAGGCATTGAAAGTTGTCAGATGTCATCACCAAGAGCCATGTTAAGTTTTCCCTTACTCTGCAGCTACTGCCAGGGTTTTGGATCTTTACTCACCACATAAAACTATGGCCAGGGAAAGGTTAATCTTGCTCCTGGCAGTGACACTCCTTTTACAGAAGTGATCTGTCCCCACTCTGCTCCTCACAGACAGAGGCTCAAGTCCCCCTGTCTGCATTTAGGTGCCCTACTGCGAAAACTCTGTCATCGTAATGTGTCTATACCCAGCTGGGGCTAACCCTGCCCCAGGATGCAGAATCGGAGCCTAGGCTGAGTTATCCCAGGCCTTATAAGCCCCAAGCAGACATTAGTGAGCTGTTGGAGAAAACTGACTGCCTTGCTGTGTCTCCTGGCCTGCTTAGAACCCTTTAAACTTGGGCCTTTTTCCAACCCGAATCCGTGCCTAGCTCCTGCCTGCTCTGTCAGCCAGGCTGTAGATGGTCACTCAGCAAATTACTGTAAGCAGGTCAAAGTCACACCAGGTATCAGTCAAAACCTAGGACTTCAGGCAAAGGGTCAAGGCAGTATCATAGTCAAAGTAGATCAGAGCTGAGAGGTCCAAACAGAGCAGGGGCAGGGACAGTGGTGAGGCTGGAATCAGGCAGCAACAAACAGGAGTAGGGCAGAGGCCTAGGGAGTGTATGCGCACATACACACACACACAAGCAAGGGTGCTGGGACAAGTCCCACAGGAAGTAGGAAGGGTTTACTGCCCTCCTATCAGGGGCTCACAGTGCCTACAGGTTCCTGCTGATCCCCTGACTCCTTGTTAATATCTTCATGGGAGGAACTAGGCTGGGCTGGGACTGCTGTCTGACCAGGTATGCGGTGGTAATGAGGAGCCAGCCTCTGTCTGCTGGCCCAGCCAACCTGGATTTGAATCCCTGTGGTCCTAATGCCTATGCTCTCTCATCCTGTTTGCTCCATGCCTGCCTTGCCTCTTTCTGATTTTTCATGTTTCTGGCTCAACCAGGGGCTCTCCTCAGCCATGAACCTGTCATGATTCTGGCTTGATATCTTGGACTGATACCCAGATTGATTTCTGCTCTCATCACATGCCCCCTTAGACTTACTGCCCATGTCCTGGGTCTAACAATCAGGCATGGCTGGAGGAAGGGAATCAGAGGGAGGCATTGGGACTTAACTTGTGGCATGCTGCTAGTCAAAAAGGTTGGCCACTGCTGTCCCAGACCACACCAGAGCCATTGCCATAAGCCTTATTAAAGATGCAGCAACCTTCAGAACAAAATCTTTAGAAAAAAGGAAGTTGCACCTTATGTATCAATCGTAATAGCCTAGTGAATGTCAAAGGCTCTGCCTCCCAAGTGAAGGGAGAGGGATATTGAAAAGAATGGGATAACAGAGAGCATTATCTAGGCAACAAAATGCCTCCCTTTGATAAATCCCTTTGAAAAAATTGACATATGCATTGAAACCTAAGGTGAGTCAGTGCAGCAGAAGGAAAGATAGTCAATTATTAGGCACTGTTTCCTCCTTTTAGTTGAGGGGAGGAAGGGTGGTTCTGATTATTATTTTCTAAAGATCCTAGAGCAAGCACTGTCCACATGTATAACAGTAGGAGTGTGTAGACTGAACTTTGTAGTCTGATTCAAGAATACAAGATCCTTGACTTTCCTGAAGTTAGGACTCTAAATAAGTGAAGTTTAGCCATGCTGGGCTTGCTACAAAGTCCACAAAACCAGTTGGCTTTGAAACAGGCCCTCTTTGTTCTTCAAACAATTGCTATCTATAGAATATAGGATTGAGCTGATTCCAAATTTGCTTGTTTCTGTGCTGGAAACCTCAGAACTCATAAGAAATCTCAGCTCGGGGTGGGGTTGGAGAGCAGGAAGGAACAACTCTGAAATTGAGATTACTGGGTAACATACTTAATCCTTGAGGCAGCCATGGTCAAGATTTTTAAGAGAAATATGATTTTGAGTGTTGAACTTACAATACCTTAAAGAACCCCAATTTAGAGAGAGAGAGAGAGAGAGAGAGAGCGCATTTACTTTCTGCAAACCTATGTCTCATGGTAGGCTTGAAAAGATTAACACATGCAGAATCACTAGTAACTTTTGAAAAATCTTAGCACAGGGCCAAGACTAGTAGGTATGAACTTACTTAGCTCACTATCTGACCACTCTCGTAAATCCAGTCCATGAAGGGAGACTTGTTTAAATTTAAAATGACTAGATGGTCAAGAGGAACCTTCTAGCTTCTGATTGCATATTAACTCTTCTGCCACACATGGCATTCTACGCCTCTTTGCTTTGGTATTATATGGACTCATTTTACAACATTGAGAAATTAGTTCATTATCTGGTTGAACCAAATTTCTTCACAATTAGTTATATCTATTGGTAATGTACAAAAATGTTAATTTGTTGCAGTCACAGATATGTTTATGTTGAAATCTACAGTAGGTAAGTCCAGTGTAATTAAATCAACCTTCAGCTTTTAGGAAGGCTTTAGCTTTCATGAGACTGCATTGTCTCCAAGAATATGCCAGCAAATATTTTCTTTTAGGCTGAAAGGACAAAAAGTACTTGCAGTCTGTTCCTGCTCATTGTGCTTCTGGTGGCCAAATAAAGCACACTGAAAATATCAATCATATGGCCATACAAATTACTAATAGCATTATACCACCTGTATCATTTAATCGAATGAAATATAAATGGGTCAGCAAGCCTATTCCAGATAGATATACTTTAAAACTTTGTTATCATTAGGAATAAATAATTTTATCAGTTGTAGCTGTAATACAGTATGGTTTGTAATTAGCAAATTACAGGGTCCAAAAAGTATAATGATTCTTCAAGGGTAGACAAAGATTCAGCACAGGTACCTCTCACTAGAGACAGGGAGAAAAACAGAATGGAGAAAGGGATTGTCTTTGCTGTCATTACCAGAAGTCTGTTGCTCCTCGTAGTATACTCTCTTGATCCAGGTTATCGTGCCATTTTAAGCTGTAATAATATCAGATCTCATGATCAGATCTCATCTGCTCAGTAGTAAGATGTGGCTTTTACAAAGACAATCCAGTGTATTTCAGCCAATGATTCAATGGGCATTCTGTTTTTTCTGCCATTCACCTGGTGCTAAGGGCACTGAATTGCTGAAAGATTGCATAGTCTTCTATCTGTCAGACCCCACACTCAGCCAGCTCCCTGGAACCGTGAAAAATGTGAAACCATGACCTCACCTCCTCTCCACTTTCTTAGGACTATTTATATCCATGGAGTCATAGGAGGAAACAGTCCCAACCCCTCCCATTGTAAAATTAGGTAGAAATAAAAACTGCCTTAAAAATAATAAGAAAACTTTTGGGTTTTGGAGTGGGCCATAGGATCAGTATCCCCAAATTCTGCTCCATAAATAAAATAGACTCTACCTTGGATCTACAGAACCAGAACCTTTCTTCTGTTTTATTGTAAAAAGATAAAATTCCTCCCAAACCTTGTTTTGCTCTAGTATTTATAGTTTCAATGGGCTTATTCCAGTTCAGAATTTTTGCTAAAGTAGATTCCAAAGTATTTAAAAGAACACACTACCTCTAGTTTCTATTCCTGTAAAAATCAAACTCCTTTCATTCTCAAAAACCAATATCTTGGTTTTAGCTGTGTTAATTTCTAAGCTATTTCAATACTGCTGAAAAGCATCTAGTAACTTTAGGAGGAGGCCTATTTGAACTTGTGAAATTATCAATGCATCATCTGCATAAAGCAAGACAGGTCGTTCAAAATCATGGGTGGGATTGATATCCTGTCAGCACCTGTTTTAGATCATTCAGAAATAAATTAAAAGGTAGCAGAACAAGCAGACATCCTTGTCATACCATTGTCTTACTGAACAGGTCACCTGCCAATCCCATAACACACCCTAGCTACTCTGTTTGAATGGTAAGAAATGTTTAATTGTAAAAGAGCTTTATCCATGTAAGTTATTGCCAATTCCATAATTTTACTCTGTCTATGGCAGTGGTGCTCAATATTTTGGTGTGGTAGGCAGGAGTGGTACAGGGCCTCTCTATGGGCTGGACTGGAACCCACATTCCAGGATCAGACCCTGTGAAGTCTCCTGGGGGCCCTGTACTGCCCTCTTTGGTCCCCCACCACCAGACCAAGACACCACGCTGCCTCCCTACAGCACCACACCACCTCCTTTGGTCCCCTGCCACCGGATTAGAGCCCCATACCATCTCCTTCTGCTTGGCACTGCCTTCCAGGATTTGCACCACCTCTCTCAGCTCTGCAGTGCCTCTCTTGTCCCATGCTGCCACTTCTGCTTGGCCCTGCACTGCAGGACCAACCCCCATACCACCTCCAAACAGCCCCTTTGTGCCCAGATCAAGCCCTGGGCCCCAGGGCACCTCTGTACACTAATAATCACCATTAGGGATCTATTTAATTTGTAGCAAGACAAAGCAATTTTTGCAGCTTGATCATAGCACAAAGAGCCAATTTTGCGGGCATTTCCTTCAGGCCCTGCTCCTTGCTGCTGATTGTCAGAGAGGCATATATCATATAATTTAATAGCAAATTCCACAGAAAGTAAATTATATCATATAATTTATCATATTATTATAAATATCAATATTAAATTTAAATATACATTTAAACATATTATAAATATACATTTATATATAATATGAATTTTAACTTGTATCATTATAATTATTATGTGCAGCATTCTACAAAAGTTTAGAAATAGTAATTAATGCTAACCTTAATAGAAATAATTCATTTTAGTTCTTAAAATGAATCATCCACCATCATCATCATAAAATGCAGCATCCACCATCAGTTGCAGCTGACATCCTTTGTCTCTGTGATGTGAAGATTTTTCCAAACATTAAGATCGCATTTTCTGCATCTACTGAATTGGTTGTAGTTGTAAGGCAGCATTTTGCCAAGTTGTCGAGATGTGGGAGCCAATCAGAAACAGAATCCCAAAACTCAGTTACCTTCAAAGGTATTTGGCATGCTTTGACAAATTCGTATGAGCAGAGCATTCATTGTCATGCTCTTTCAGGAATCCAGGGATTGATTTAATTAGCTGAGAGTCAAAACTCAGAAAATACACCTGATTTGGGTCAAAAATGTGAAGAGCACTATAACAAAGTAGGCAGTCGGTTGTTTAAATCAAGGTGGTAGTGACTGATCGCACTTGTACTGATTTAATTTTGCAGCTATTGCCTAGAACAGTTCTTATCTCTGCTGGTTTTCAGTTTGATAGCCTGAAAGTTATTGTGATGTCATATTTTCTTCCCAGCTTATCAGATCCATCAGTTTGTTGTGTGCTTGGTGAACCAAAACCCGCCAACTTTCCAACCAGGATAGAAGCTCCATGAACCACATCTCATTTTCAGCCACAGCACTTGATCTTCAGTGTCACCCTGTTTTAAGAGATTGAATAGTTTAAACATGCACTGTGTGCCAGCTGTGATTTCATGTTCATTGCACACAAATTGCTGGTAGTACTTAATATTTTTAGGCATGTAATGAATTGTGCTAAAGCCCAAATTCCATCTCGTAAGAACTGATTTTGGTAGAAGTGATACAGTTGCATTTAGATCCCTGTTTTGATTGGTGATGGACTCCCTGTATCAAAGTTATGGCCTGGACAATGTTTGAATGCTTTTAAAAGAGGAAATCAGTCCATCTACATCAGGAAAATGTGTGCACCAGATATCACTTACTAAAGAAAGAATGTGTGCATTGAGGGTAACATGAATTGTGTTGGGGATCATTCCATGGAGCACATGAGAGAGCTTTGCACGTATACATGGTGTTATCAGACAGAAATGCTGAGATCTTACTAAATTGTAAGCCATAGTTTACAACAGCCTTCACTACACCTTGTGCAACACTTGAAAAATGTATAGATGTGAGTTGAACTAGCCCTGTTTGAAAAACAGGCATGTCACAGTCTTTCCAGCTTCCAGGTACAAATAAAATGTGGAGTACATACTCATCCTGTGCATCTGCTGTGTTGTCTGCTACAGCTGAAACAGATTCATATTCTGCCAATGCAGACTTTGTAGACTGAACATGAAAAGTAGTTCCCCCTGGTGAAGTGTGTTTACACATGGGAAACTGTCAGTATTTGGTATATGCTTGTTGAACTACTCCCTTAGTTATGGGTTATCAATTTTTTCCAAAGGTATGTTGGCAGCAGTGAATGCCTCTATTAGCTCAAATGTACCTTCTCTTCTTGGTAAACTGCTTTCAGTGGTTCTTTTAAATACTGAGGACATTGTTGTTTGTTTTTTGTTCTGACCTTCAGCCTCTGCCAAAGCCTTTTACTTTATATGTAATTTGGACTCTTTCTGAATATATACACACACATATATATACACATATAAATACACGCGCGCACACACATATAGATACAAATTTATATTCAGAAAGAGTATTAATATATAACTGAATTACTTATAGATATATAGAAATAAATGTCTATATATCTATATCATAAGCAATTTGTTTTATATACTGTGCCACCTGTCAAAAAGTCTTGCTTGCCCTCTCTCTCATTCTCTACTTGAATAGGACCCAGGTTTTGAGGTGTAATGGTAAAGAGGACATAAGAAATAATAGGAAAAGGCTTCTCCAGGAAAGCAAAATGCAGAAGTAACACCTGCTGGAGGCAAGAATTGAACCTTTAGATTGGTAGAACTTGGTTGCCATCTTGGGACCAGAAGTCCCACCTCCTAGCCCATGATCTTTGCCACCAGCATTCCCTCTCCCTGACCCCAGGAGTACTGTTTTTGGAAAGGGGGCTTGCCATCTTGGAACTGGAAAAAAAACAAATTATATTATATAAAATAAAACATTGACAATAACATATTTTAAAATATATATTTTTGTCCTGACTTATGTGTGTTTGTGTGGTGTATATAGAGATGACTGCATAATAGCTCAAAATGAGGTCTTACTCTTGTATATTGTAGGGGCATGTGGAGGGATGGTGGGGAGTATAGGAGTGGGGTGTGCTTGGAGATGTGTGTGTGGGGGAGGGTGGGGTTAGTAGGAAGTGTGGGGGAGGGTGTGGGGAGGTGCAGGGTTTGTGGGAGGTGTGATTATGTGTGGGAGAGGGTGTGCTTTTGCAGTTTGTAGAAGTAGGTTTGTGGGTATAGTGGGGTGTGCATGGGACCCCCACATGTGTCCCCCCAAAGCTAGTCAGCACCCAAAACTGTCCCGCAACAGCTCAGAGTCCACGTGCCCTGTGGCACCTCTCCACTGCCACCAACAGTGAGCAGCCCCTGCCCCACCCCACCCTGCTCTGGACTCACCCCCAGCAGAGCAGATCAGCTGGAACCTATGCGCAGCCCCAACCTGCCCTGCCCTACCTCATGCCTGCTCTGAACCACCTGCCCATGGTGCATCCTGCTGTCCCCTGAGCATGCAGTGAGGTTGGGGTAGCTCCATAGCTGGACTGCCTTTCCAGACAGCTCCTTCCAGCTACCACTGCCACTGGCCCCAGCCCCGCTGCATGAACCTGACCCTACATGCCCTGCACCTGCTCCAGGCTCACCTGTTCAGGCTCTGCAGTGGTGGCAAGGGGCAAAAGCTGTTGCAAAGTGCAAAGGGAAAGTGGCCCCTCCCCCTCCCCCTCCCACTGCCAGGAGTTCCCTACTATAGCCACCCAGAACCCATCTGGGCTGCCCTGTGTCTGCTCTACGCTGCCACCCCTGCCCCACAGGGCAGCCCAGAGACTGTGGTGATGGTGGCGTAGATGCAGAGCAACCCAGGGTGGGTTCCAGGCAGCTGCAGCAGGGAACTGCCAACTGCAGAAGAGGAAGGGGCTGCTTTTCCCTCATGCTGAGCAGCAGCTTTTGTCCTGTGCAACCACTGCTCAGCTTAGATGGACAAGCCTGCAGCAGGCACTGTGAAGTGCAGGCCGCTGGGGCTGGCAGCAGCAGCAGCTGGAAGGAGCTGCCTGCCACCCAGGCTGCCTAGAAAGGCAGTTCAGCTGTGGAGCTGCCCCAGACCCACTGTGTGCCTAGGGGGTGGCAGGATGTGCCACAACTGGACTGTGCCTGGACCAGAAGACTAAGGGACCTGCTGCAGGCCCAACAAGGACAAGGATCCAGCCTATGGGCTGTATTTTGCCCTCATCTGTTCTAAATAATATTAAAAATTGTGGTCAGAATTCGACACCATCAGTCAGTGAATGGTTTAAACATTTCTGAAGGGAAGAAAAGCAAGGCTGGGAGCTTTTACATTTTTCAATGAAGATGTATATGATCCTACTTGAGATTCAAAGGTGAGATAATGATCTGCTTGTAACTTAACATATAAGATTCCCTTTAGAGAGAAGCTACCATTTCCTTCACTATCTTTGATTAAGCTCTTAAACTTATTTTTAAAAAACAAGACCTATGTATCTTCAGGAATATATGTATCAGGAATTAAGCTGAAGTGTTTGGTCCCTTTGGCTATAATTTGCCAAAAACATTGCTTATTATTTTTTCTGTGGCTACCAGCTCCTCCCATAGCCTCATTTGATATTGCTTCTTTTTATGTCTATAAATGTTTTATAGTCCATTTTAATTTTCTTGATCTGTTCAATGCTAGCACAGTCATTTTTAGACTTCTATTCCTTCTAGTCATCTATAAATCTGCTTTAGCTTTAGCTTACTCCTCATCAAACTATGGTTTGTACCATTGATATTGCCTATTCCCAGCAAAGATGCTTGCCTTTGTAAGGGCATTTTCCAACTCTTGGACAACTGCTTCATACTGGGTATTTGTTTTGTGGGGTTGTATCTATACAATTATAGTTTAAATATATATACACACATCCATTTTATGCTCAGATTTTAATTCACTTCAGAGAGGAAAGATGAAATCCATAAGGATTTAACTAAGCTGCATCATTATATAGGAGGAGAAATCATGTCATTAATTCAAAAATGATGTATTATTAGGTAATGTTCTACCCTATAATCTGAGTTGAATAGAAATTAATTTTCATAATGAGAAAACTTTATGAATGAACACATACACATCATACCTAATCCAAAGCCCACTGAAATCAATGTGGATTATTCTGTTGACTCTACCAGACTTTGGATTAGCTGAAAATGCAGAAGGTTGGACAAATTCAGACAACTTAGAAGTTAAACTTTTATTTTAAAACCTATATATGGTATGAAAGCTAGGAAAGTGACTGTCAGCTTGCAATAGAAGGTGGCATGTTGCCCATTCTCCTGCCTGAACAGTGAAATGACTGACTTACAGGCTGCTATAATAAAGTATAAATATTCCTGTTAAAAAAGAAAAGCTTTCCTTTCCCTCATGGTTTTCACTGCTGCATCCTATAATGATTGAGATTGCTACAATGTGGCCACAATGAATTCCAGGCTCCACAGCAATAAATAGCAGTATTTGGAAGGCCACACATCATTTGATTATTATAACCTTTAAGTAACAGAGTGCCAGTTCACAGTGATCCTAAAAGTATGTGTAAAGTGCTTAACAAAATTTGCTTACATTCTTCCTATTAAACTAGTAATTCCAAAAGAAGCTCCATCTGTCTATATACTGTCAGAACGTAAAAATGATCTATTCTCAGCTAAATGGATAAGACACCAGTAATAATTTGCTGCTTTGATAAAGTAAAGCAAAGTACTCTTTGAATAGGCTAGTTCAGGTATACTACATGGCTTTGCATAGTATACATATACAAATACTTGGAGCTTAGGCTGTGCCATTGACTGGGTGTTCCTGAAGCTATGTACTATCTGTCTGAATGTTCTGACTATGAGGGTGATAAAACCTTGGAACATGCTACCTAAACAAGTTGTGAAATCTCCATCCCTGGAAATCTGAAAGAGCAGGTTAGACAGACACTTGGCTGGGATGGTTTAGCCAGGGATGATCCTGACTTAAAAAAGGGTCTGGACTAAATGACCTTGTGAGGTCCCTTCCAGTTCTACTTTCCTGTGATCCAGAATTTATTCTTTAGCACTGAGACTATTCAGCCAAAATGGCACAGATACTAGTGACTGTTAAAATTAATGGTTAGTCTGGAAGTTGTTTTTAGATACAAAAACTAGTGCATAAATATTGTATGTTTATACACAAGCAGATTATTTTCAGCCATTTGTTTTCTTTTAATCCACGTGTAGATACTTATTATCATTTCCTTGTACTATGGGCTTCTTAAACTAATTTGTCTGTTTTCCAAGTTAAAATGGACAAGAAAAATGTGTGCATAGATCACATTATAGAACAAGCTGTATGACTGTGCTACAAAAGATTTTTGATCCCCTGACCATAATAATGCAAATATTTGGGAAGTAAAGAAACATAAGCAGCTCATTAACAGAAGATAAAGTATCAGCCAGCAGACCTGAACTAGTTCAGATAGTTAATTGTTTGAGCCCAGCCAAATATCACAAATTAGAGACTATGGACATCTCATCCCGTTCAAGTTGAGGTAAGTTTTTCAAAGCCGTTCCACATAAAATCAATAGGGTATAGGGCAACCGTGCTAAATTTATCAAGATCAGTAAACTATACTAACAGACCATATTTGGACTATGTACAATTTAATGCTAAACTATTCTTTCAGGATCAAATTCATAGTATTTGCAAAACCTCAAGTAAACAGTTTGCTGCAGAAGAACCACATAAGGATTGGAGCCAGGCTTCTGAACTGTGGGCAAAGTTCTGATCACTCGTGCAGAAGGTTTACACTGCTGTTTAGAGTCACCTCAATATTCCTGAACCCTATTAGCCATCATCTCCCATTTATATCTTACCTTCCAGCTCATAACAAAGACAATGCCATGTATTTCCTGTTCCTTGAGTACAGCCCTTCTAGAAATCAGTACATCTGCTACTTATCTCTTCTCATAGACTTGTTTCTAATTATAGGCAGTAGAAAGAGGAAGTGGGATACAGAAGGGCCATTTCCAGGAAGAGGTTGTTGTGGGATTGGCATGGTTAATTCTCTGTCCTTGTGGCTTGCAGCGCTTCAGTGATTTCTAAACTCACTGCAGGGAGATGTGGGCTAGCAGGATATGGGCATCTCATAGCAGGCTGAATTGCCACTAGGGTTGAGTTAAGAGGTTTAATTGCATAGATAGCTAGCAGGCGTGGGCTTGAGTCTGTGTCTAAGGTTGACACCAAGTAGCAGTTGCAGTTTCAGGGGTCATGGTGCCTGCATACCTGATGCGTGCAATTTCTGAACAATGAATCCACCTCAGTGTGGTCCCACCCACTGGTTTTGGTTCTCCCCATACCCTTCCCTCCCAAAGCACAGAGCCCAGCACTTCAGGTCCAAAAAGTATGTCTACACAGTGACTGTAGTGTAATGTAAAGGTAGCTCAACAAACTATAAACAGAAAAAAAGGGTACTAGTAGCAGGCAAGCTGCAGCAGTGCAATAGGGCTCTGGATCTGTGACCACTAGGGCTGTGCAAAGCTTCATTGGCTGTTTCGTTTCAACGCTGTTTCGACTCATTTCAAGCTCAAAACAGCGAAATTGGAATGAAACGAAAACAGCCCTGAAACAAAATGAGGTTAGTTGAAATGTTTCAAAAGTTTTGAAACGTTTTGAATTTCGAAGCAGCCTGGTGGTAGAAGGCATTGGAGAGCCAGGGGCTGTGCTCCGAGCAGCTCCACAGCCCCATGTGGCTCAGCCCTGCGGGGAGCGCAGCCCTGGCTCTCCCCGCCTCCTCCCCTGATCCTGAGGCAGTGGCAGGTCCCCGCATGAGCTGATTTTCTCTGAGCCCTGCACCAGAGCTGATCAGAGGAGGGTGCAGGGCCTGGGACAAATCAGCTCCAATACAATCCTGGGGTGTGGGAGGGTCCCTGAGCAAGTTGATATGCCTGGGGCCCATACTGCAGCCAGCCCAAGGAGGGTGCAGGTCCTGGGTCAAATCAGCTTGTGTGGGGACCCAACCCAGCCCTGATCCTGGGGCGGGGTCAGGTCCCCACAGGATCTGATTTGCCACAGGCCTGCTTGCTGCTGGCCCCAGCCAGCACCACCAGCCTCCTGTAATCTAAGAGACAGATTGGGGGCCCACATCCCCAGGAACAGTCTGACACAGGCCCTGCAGACCTTTCAGGGGTGCGGGTGGGCCCCAATCTGCCGGCTGGACAACAGGAGGCTGGTGCTGCCGCCTGGGGCCAGTAACAGCACCAATCTTCCCAGCACTGGGTGCAGGCTTCCTGTCATCTGGCAGGCCAATCGGGGCCCCCACTGCACCCCTGGGAGGGCTGCAGGGCTCTGATGACTCCTCTTGAGGGTGTGGGGGGCCCTGAACTGCCTGCTGGATGACAGGAGGCTGGTGCTGCCATCTGGGTGCAGTCCATGCCAGGAAAATCAGTGCTGCTGATGGCCCCAGCCAGCAGCACCAGCCTCCTGTCATCTAGCAGGCAGATCACTGGCTTGCCCACATCCCTGGGAGGGCTGTGGAGGCTGTGCCAAACTCCTCCCAGGGGTGCAGGCCCCTGATCTGCCTGCCAGATGACAGGAGGCTGGTGCTACTGCCTGGGCCAGTGGCAGCATTGATCTTCCTGGCACTTGGTGGGTGAAATGTTGAAACAGCATCAAAACAGCAAAACAGTTCTGATGAAATGAAATGGAACAGTGATTTCCAAATGAAACAAAACTTATTCCATCAAAACTTGTTGCACTGTTCCATCAAAACGTTGAAATGGAAATCAAAGTGAAAACATGCTGTTTCACACAGCCCTAGTGACCACCATACAAAGATACCCAGTCTCCTTTACATGTCCTGGTGATACTCATCAGGACATTAGCAGAAGCTTCTGTTCTAGCACTGTCTGTTAATCTAGTGCTTTCCAACCTTTTCCAGCCCAAGGCACACTTACATTAATAAAAATTTTCCAAAGTGCACCTGTTAAGGAATTCCCCATCCTCATACCTATTGTAACTCATTGCCATGGCAAAATTCCACGACACACCTGTTCATTTCTTATGGCACGCTTCTGTGTCATGGCACACTTGAGAAACACTGTATTAATCCATTTCAGTTTTATGCTCTTTGGAGCTGCACTGACCATCTGATGTATTTCATATGATGTGCTTCAAGGTTGAGGTATAAAAATGCCTGACAGCTCATTCATCTCCTTGAAGGGACACTAAGTTCTCCACATGTTAACATGCTGAAGCAAGCCTGGAGAAGCGCAGGCTCAGTGGAGATCAGGTGGCTGCCTATAAGCACATAAGGGATATACATCAGGATCTGGGGGAATGTCTGTTCACCAGAGCACCCCAAGGGATCACAAGGACTAACAGTCATAAACTCCTCCAAGACTGTTTTAGGCTGGACATAAGGAAAAATTTCTTTACTGTCCAAGCCCCCAAAGCCTGGAATAGACTCCCTCCAGAAGTGGTGCAGGTGCCTACTCTGGACTAATTCAAGAAATGTTTGGATGCTTATCTTGCTGGGATCCTTTGATCCCTGCTGACTTCTGCCTCTGGGGCAGGGGAGTTGGACTTGATCTGCAAGGTCCCTTCGAGCCCTAACATCTTTGAATCTGTGAGGGTGATAAGGAACTCAGAATAAACCCCTCCCTTCATAGCCATGAAAGATGTCAGAACATATTCCTAAGAAATGTGTATTGTGTTTTAATGAAATCCTCAAATGCACGTCATTACAGTTTTATTTTTGACACTAGAGAAGGTGCCTGAAAAAGAAAGCTCACATTTCTTCTGAGACTTTGGACTGCTTTTCCTGAAATGCATATCTGACTTTAATGTTTAGAGCTTGTCACAACTAAAACTTCCATTCTGTGGAAGTAGCTGACATTTCCAAATATTTTTCATTCTGAAAAGTCCAATTTTAAAATTTTCCTTCAAAATGACATTTCTGAAAAATGCCACTGTGCCCCAGTAATGCTAAATATTTTGATCCCATAGAAATGTTTTGATTTTTTTCCGTTAAATGAAATTTTGTCAAAATCAACATGTTCCCAAGGAATATTTTGAGATTGAGAAATGAGCATTTTTTTCCAGTGGAGCAATGTTCTGTCAGAATATTATTAAAAAACGGGCTTTTTTAATAATGCCAAAGCAAAGTCATCTTTATAGTACATGAATCTGCCTTTGGCTTTCACCAGTAGCAAAATAGTGTTATGTTCTTTAGGATAGTATGACTGTGACAACACTTGAATTTTAATTAAAATTTCCCACTGTTGTGCTAAGGCTAGCAGAGCTAGTGTAGTCAAGGCCTATTCTATCCTTGATCTTTGACCAACCTCCCAGTGACAGAGAATATCTCACAGATTAATTGAATAGACAAAAATCTATATCCTTTCTTCCTGCTGTGGCAATGCAGAAAGAACAACACTGCCACTGAGAGGAGACAGAAAGCTGGTGCTTCTAATTTGCCATACAAAGGAAACAGGAGTGTGATCCAATTTGCTATATTAGCATTAATCAGGATTCTTTCCTCTCCTTATTACCTGCCTGCTCAAAGATTAGCTGCACTTGGTCAGATGAATTAAAAAAAATACCTGAACAAAACACCTTAATTCGAGCCAGAGCTCAAAGCAGGATTATAACAAGCTGAATACAAATGGAGCTTTCACAAAATTGTCAATGAAATCCTGGTATAGGTATCAAATGCGAGGCTTTGAACATTACAAAGCTGTGGTAAGGAGCATGAACACTCTTTTTCACTGTTCAGTGATAATGGCTGAGACAGCAGATGCTATGACTGTGGTAATGCGACACGTTCCCTAAGAGAAATGGCAGATCCGTGAAGAAAGGGCAGCAATATAATGAGGGTGTTTACTCCCACAAGCTTCACCAGCATCTGCAGAATCTAAATGTACTGTTACAAAGAAAGCCATCCAAATATGAGCCCCCCCGTTGTGTGAAGTTTGTGGCGGATTGTGAGAGCTGTGAATTCCTCTCTGTCTAATCTCAACAGGGTATTAACTGTCTTTGAGGGGCAATTTAATTGCCAGCATGACTATTTTATAGATAAAAGAGAAGTGGGACATACAGTAAGTCTGAGGGGCAAGGGTGCAGGAAGCCCATAGGAAATTCAGGGACCCAAAGAGACGCATTGAGTAGCTCAGGAATAAACAGAATGCTTACCTGGTTGCTTAAAAGCCTTAGTTGTTCATCTGTCAAAAGTACCCACAATAGGGCAGATAGATTTGTGAGCTTCAAGTAAACCTGTCCATGAGCAAGACACAAGAGGTAGTAGCAGTGACTGAAAAGGAAGAGGAAGAACATTAGTTTTCTGTAAAACCTTCTAACTACAGCTTCTAAGAACACTTTGGATTTTGGTTTTCCAAAGGAAAAAAATCAATCTTTTTGCAGAATGCAGATACATTCTGTGAAAATGTTCTTTTAATTGAAAACTTGATTTACCATTAAAAAAAAGTTGCTATGAGAAATCTCTTTCTCCCTCAGTTTTGATAAGCTTTGGCAATGAAGTTAATTTGGGGTGGGTTGAAGTGTTTATCAACTTTTTTGTCCTCCTCTGCTACCCAGTTTCCTCTACTCCTCAGTGCCACTGCCAGAGGAGCAAGGACCAGTGGGAAGAGAAAGGGAGGCAAGAAATGATCTAGAGATAGGAAGGTAGGTACCGAGGAGGTGGGGATCCAGTAGTTCATAACTGGAACAGGAGGGAAAAAAGGAGTAGAAGACTCCCAGCCACTGGGGAAGGGAGGGAAAACATAGAACAAAAAGTGACAGATACAGACAAGAGTAGACAAAGTACATAGGGAGAATGAAAAATGAAGAGTCAAGTGGCAGAAAGAAACCACCAAGGGGGGCATAACAGGAAAATGAAGTGGGGAAAAAAACAAAGTTTGTAGGCCAGTAAAGAGAACAAAGCCTCTAGCTATGCTTGGCTAAGTGCACCTGCTCTTAAACATGCAATAGTCCCAAGCCCAGTTAGTATTTGAATAGAAAATGACCTGGGAAAAGATGGTGATGTTGGCAGAAGCCAGGGGCTGTGGCTTCCCTCAAAAGATACTAGCCTATAGTAACAGCACAGACTTCATCTAAATTCATTGCTGCTTCTGACTGCAGAGAAAAAGAGACCAAGGACAAGGGAACTGTAAGGAGTGATAGCCCCTCTCCAAAACTTGCTGCTTTGGGAGACCATAACTGTCGCTTCTAGTTTCATTCAGAAATGTGGGCAAGTTTCCTGCAAGTATGAACTCCTTGGGCACATCTGCATAAGACACTGACTGCACAGTAGCCTGATATTACTGCACAGTAACATTGCATGGCAAAAGCCAGGCCAAGATGCTACTGCACAGTAGTATTAGGCTACTGTGCAGTAGCATCACTTAAAAGGCATTTCCTGGCACTAATTCCAGTTACTACACATTTATTCGGTACTTGCTTATACAAATACTGAATAAATGCTCAGTAACCACTGTGCGGTATCATCTCATGTAGATATGACCCTTGTTAGGAACAGCTTTACCACAGATTGAGCTGTGTTTATTTTGCTTGTTCCTACAAAGGGAACTCTACAATTTTCCAGTTTAAAAAAAAATCAAAATGACAAAAGGGACATTTGGGGGCAACTTTAGGTTTTCAACAGAAAAGTGGCAATTTAGTTGTTTTTCTTGAACCAGATAAGATCCCATTACATTCATTACAGCCAGCTGTGCTGGCTATTTTTCATAAAGTTTCTTCTGTCAGGTCTGGAAAAATGGTAGAAATCTAGTGAGAAGCTCCCTGAGAGAATTCCTATCCATCCACTTACTATTTTCTGTTTTGAGCAACTGTCTATCTTGTGCATGTTCTTGGCAACAGTACTGACAACACAGAGAACCAGAAGTCATGAGTCAAGCCCCTAAATCATGAGGCTGCCTTTATAACCATAGTAATAAGAAAGTAATAAATAAGGGATTCTCTGGTATCCCTCTGCTGGATTCCATGTCTTGAAGTTTTTTAAGATATTCACTGCAAGTATTGCAGCTAGAATCTTCTTTTTGTCATGAAAGCTGAAATTTTGATGTAGTTACAAGACTGGAGCTGGACTTTTATAGAATCATAGATTCATAGGGGGTGGAAGGGACCTTGAAGGATCATTGGGTCCAGCCACCTGCATGAGCAGGAAAGACATCTGGGGTCAGACGACCCTAGCCAGGTGACTGTCCAGTCTTCTCTTGAAGACCTCTTGAGTAGATGATTGCACCACCTCTGGGGGAGCTTGTTCTACAGTCTGGACTCCCAAGTTGTAAAGAAGGTTTTCCTAATGTTCAGCCTAAAACTATCTTCCAGGAGTTTGTGGCTGTTGTTTCTAGTTTTCTTCCAGGATGCCCTGGTAAACAGTTGTTCACTGAGCCCCTGATGTATGCCTCTGATATAGCAATAAGCCACAATCAGGTCTCCTCTCAGCCTTCTTTTCTTTAGGCTGAAGAGTCTGAGATCCCTCAACCTCTCCTCGTATGGCTTGCCATGCAAGTCCCTGATCATGTTGGTGGCCCTTCTCTGGACCCTCTCAAGCTTTACCACGTCCTTGTTGAAATGAGGCACCCAGAACTGGACGCAATACTTCAGCTGCGGCTGCACCAATCTTGAGTAAAGTGGGAGAATCACTTTTTTGGATTTACTGGAGATGCATTGATTGATGCATGCCAGAGTTCTTTTGGCCCTAGCAGCTACTGTGTTGCTCTGATGGCTCATATTTATTCCGGGGTCTACTGTTACTCCCAGATCCCTTTCATTTGCACTGCTGGTTAGGTCAGAGATGCCCAGCCTGTAGGTGTGCTGGGTTTTTCCTTCCCAGATGCATTACTTTGAATTTCTCTATGTTGAATCTCATTTGCTTCCATTCTGCCCAACATGCCAGCCTGTATAGATCTGCTTGTATCTGCAGCCTATTTGCAGGTGTGTCCGCACAATCACATTTCTTGGTGATGTCTGCGAACTTGGGCCATGGGCTTTTTACCCCCTCATGCAGGTTATTGATGAAGATATTGAACAGCACTGGGCCAAGTACCAAACCCTGGGATATGTCACTGCCCATATCTCACCAGGACAACACTGATCCATTCATTTGGACTCTCTGTGTCCTACCCCTCAACCAGTTTTGTGCCCACTTGACGGTCCCGCAGATGAGCCAAATATCACAAAATTCATGCAAAAAGGGTGGGAGCTGGGAGCATTGTAGAAGTATGTCAGGTTGACAGAGTAAGTGAACTGAATACCATCACTCAACCACAGAGGTTCACAAAGCCTGACATTTTGAAAAGGGGAGAATTTCCAAGAGGATTTTTTCATTTTTTTTAAAAGACTGTTAACACGTGTTGCCCCCATATACAATTGAATGCTCTTGTTTTAACATCTTTTTTTCCATTATTTTTCTGTTCATATTATTTGCTTCAAAATGTCACCACCTCCTAACACAATTCACACGGGAAGTGCTGAACTCCACAAAGAAGCTGCCTGAGAAACCATCCCATTGACACATACATAGATTTACTGTCTCTCATGACATCTGTTCCAGTTTCAGCACAAGAATTATCCTCTTGGGTCATACTACCCTAAGTCACTTCAACTCTGAAGCCGCATCTTTTTATCCATTCCAGAATTTCCTCCTCCTTCAGCAAATTCTACCTCTAATCTCCCCTATTTGCCTGCACCCAAGCCACCAGTCCAACTGCCTGGCAGGGATGGATCCGAGGGGAATAGCACCTGCTTTGGGCTGTGCATGCTGAGCTCGCTGGCATGTCAGCACAGCCCCAGTCAAAGCTCTGTACATGCTATGACTTCTGAGCTCACTAGCTGGTTGGCAAAGGGTCTAGCCAGAGCCCTGCTTTCGTGTAATTCCAAAGCCCAGGGGGTGAGCACTGCTGCTATTCACCTTCCCCTTCTTCCTCCTATCCCCAATGCTGACTTCAGCAGCAGGAGAAAAGAGGGGACAAGTGGTGGTGGTGGTGGCACTGGTACCCTGGGCTCCAGAGTTGCACCAAAGCAAGGGCTGAGTACTGTTACTACTCATTTCTTCTTTTCCCCGCTGCTGAATTCAGCAAAGCAGGGGGTAGGGAAAAGAAAGAGATGGCAAAAAGCAGCCACACTTACCACCTGGGATCTGGACCTGTATGAAAGGAAGGACCAAACCCTACACTGAGCTCACAGCTGGACCATGTGCAGGTATCCCCTGAGGTCACTTTACTGTGCATGTGCCACACAGCCAAAAGGGGGGTGGGCTGAACCCCCCCCTTGACCCACCCCTTACAGGTCAGTCCATGCAGCCTGTTATAAGACTTCCCTACCCACATTATTCTGACTGATATAAGACTGTTCTTGACAATCACAACTAGGGCCTACAAAGTTGAAGCATCTTGCTGCCTTCAAAGGTACCAGATCATCACACCCAAACTATCCCTTGCTGCCTTAAACACCTTGGTGATCACATGTCAATGTACATTTTCTTGTGTATTATTGGGCATCTGAAGCACTCAAGAGGCTTTCTGCAAGGGCATGAAAAGTCCTTTCTGAGCACAAGACAACAACCATAGTTCCCAAAAAAGAAGATACTTACAAAAAGTCTTCTAAAGAATGACAGTGCCAGATATGCTCCCAGATTACAGCTAAACAAAAGACATAGCTGATAGAAGTCCCTGCTGGCACTAATGGAGCATATTGTATTTGCAGCCAGCTTAGTCAAATCGAATTGTAATGAAATTTAGAAGCGAAAGGCCTGGCATCTCATCTGATTGGTCATACTTGCTCTTAAATGCTTGCAAAGTACTGCTTTGGCCACATCTATGAAGTAGATTTAACATGCCCAAAAGCAGCACCCTCAAGAACACTACAGTGGTCCAGACAAGCTGTCACCTAAACCAGAAGCAGGTTAACAATATCCACCTGGTATTTGCAGAAGGCAGAGAATTCTCTGCTGAGTGCCAGTGCCAGGTACCCTGCCTCTCAGCTAATTAACCCCCCTAATATGCAATATGTACTACCTACAACCTTACCTACTAACATTGTTTCCATGTTAGAAGGTATCTAATGTGGAATAATTGAATGCAGTAAGTTTATAATTTTGACATGGGTTTTCTATTTACTGTCTGATCTTAAAGAGTGATTTAGTTTAGACTGAGGAAATCCTGTGCAGGACTGATGTCAGTGACAAGGAGTTGGAAAAGCAGGTAGAGCGTACCACAAAAATGTGTAATGCAAGCAAAACTATTTAAAATCAGCTGATTGAGTGTTTGCATTTAAAAATAAGCAGCACATTGACTATTAAATTATTTGTAAATGCAATTACAGACTGCAAGTATAGAGGGGAACAAAACAGAGCACAAACTGTGCACTCAGCTGAGTGAGATAAAACTGGACTTGGACTTTCTGATAAACCCTGAGAGAAATTCTGTTTCCTCTTATTAGCCCATTTTCACTATTCTAGTTCCCACCATCTACCAAGAAGGCTGATGAGGATTGTCAGTGAAGTGCAGTGCCATGGGCAACATGGAAAATCTAAATTTCTGTGTCAGCAGTTACTACACTTGACTGTGCAAATTTCTACTACTTTTGGCACAGCAGCACTCTCTTAAACTGTATCAGGTTGTTGGTGTGTGGTGGTTCAAAACAAGTTTCAAAGTTGGCCACTAATTTTGGGTGTACCAGATTTTACTGAACCAATTTAAGACACCTTCCCCATGCTTCTTTACAGGTGCAGAACACCTGTAGCTCTCATTAGGTGTCATAAGAGAGGCTGCAGCATAAAGGTATCTGAGCTAGCTCAGGTATTGGCAGTAATCTAGTTGTAGCACCTGAGAGAACAGTGCAGGATAAAGTAGCTTGTAATGCAGCCTGCCTCTCAGATTGTTGGATTCAGTAGATTATCTTCTACATCTTCCCCTGAGGCTTCGTGGCCTTTTCTTTTAACCAGGAAAAACTATTTTCCACAAATTCTAGATAATTGAAGATGTTTCTTCATGTGTAGTGTTATGTTTTTATGTCTGCTGTCAATATCAAAGGAGAGAAATGTAAGGGCATTTATAAATTTGTTTTTGTTTATCCATAAAATGAGATTAAGAATGAAAAAATCCACAGGCATATGTTAATTGACTGAGGTACTACCTACCTGGTGATGAGATGTTAAAACATCTAATGAGGACCCTAGCAAGTATAGACAGAGCTACACTGAAAGGACTCCATCACCTTCTCTCTAAAAGGACCTATGGTAGAGTGCTGTGCGACTACACAGGGCTACCTGAAGGGAAGTGTTCATCTTTCAGTAAGGCCATCCAGGAAGTGAGTGAAGCAATTCATAGGGCAGTGCCTCCAGTAGGCTGAGAAGACATACATTCTCCTCTAAGCCCTTGTTTCACTGAATCCGACAACATGGTCAGCCAGCTCTCAAACCATCTAGGTGAGAGAAAGGCTTGAGCAAGAGCCAGCTGTTTGCTGGGTAACACGTACAAAAGCTGGAAGAGTTGAGAACACTGGCAACACATAGGGGGTGCATGCACACTCCCTGAGCGTGTCGGTACACCCCCCATGAAAAGGCACCACTGACACTGCTGGCAGTGCCTGTGGGTGGTCGCTGCTCACCACCCCTGTCCTCACTGCTGATACTGCCAGCGGTGTCTGCGGGTGGTCCATGATTGTCATTGGCCAGTGCCAGTGGCATTTTTTGGGTGGTCAGTGACCACTGGTAGGTGCTTACTACCTCTCCCCACTGCTGATAGTGCCATGGCTGCCTGTGGGAACTCCCTGCTTACTGCCACCACGCTCCCACCTCTGACAGTGCCACTGCCACCTGCCAGAACTCACTGTGCCCTGCCAGCCTCTGGGGACACACAGTGTTCATAGTTGAAGGGATCAGAGGAAATGGAAGAGGTATACTTGCCCCCTCAATTAAGAAGGATGTGCCCTTCCTCTGTCATTTACATTTACATCTGCTTGTGAATGCTCAGAGAGCATTTTGGGAAGGTTCCTATTCAGTTTACATACCCAAATGGCACTTAGGCAGTTGCATAACTGCTATTTTTGGCACTTACATGCAGTTTGTGATTGTATTTCACACAGTGTAGATGCATAAATTTCCACATTGCTACTGAGCATGTGCCATAAAATGCACTCTGGGTGGGTGTGTACATGGGTCCCTATACCAGTGCAGCTGGGGGTGGGGGAGGAGGGCACAGGGGGAGGATGGCATTAACCTGGGATACTCATTTAGAGAGGGCGCAAGAATGCAGCAGCCACTGCTGCCAGTTCTGTCACTGCCTCTGCCCAGGGCACATAAATTACACATAAAGTGGTATATGTGATCAGAAACCAGTTCAAATCTGTAACACAACAGAAGTTCAGTGCCCATAAACTGCTTTCAAAATGGCCCAAACCAGTTTAAGATAAACATGGATGAGCATAGTATCAGAGCTAACTGATTTAGGTTAAATCAGTTGATTGAATTTCTGTGCCCAATCCCATCC
>JAGPOW010003642.1:64874479-64887027 GCA_030014935.1 Caiman crocodilus | reverse complement strand
TGGTTCACTGGGTGGGCAGGCTAGCCAGGGCCCAAGCCGTCTGCTGCACCAGAGAACGGCGGAATTATTTCGCGCCCCCCCCCCCCCCAGCTTCTGACTTGGGCCACTGCAGGCATGTGGCTGCATTCCCAAAGTCAACAGTGCATGTCTGTTCACTTGCTTATCAGTTCCATCTACGTAGCGCAAACTAACCTGCAAAGATTGAATCAATTTAGCCTCGGGCTTTTTAACTGTCTACATTTAGCCCTCACATTTTAGCGCAGTGAGAGCCAACCTTTTTGGCTGTTCTACCACAAATTAGACCTGTATCATCCCCAATCTGATCAGAGCACCAGATCTGCTGTTCTACTTTCTGCTCCAAGCCCTGTGCTCCCTGCCTGACTTGTTGCTTCACTTTCCACTTCCTGCCCTTTCTGCTACTATGTTGCCTATCCCCTCTCTGGTCTGTTACGTGCCACACACAGAGGCTGCTTGTCATTTGTTTCCAAGAACCCATTTCCATTGGCTTCTGACAGAGAAGTTGCAACCTTTTCTTTCAAATATAGATCTTGCCCAGTTGTCTGTGCTTGTGTCAACTACAGAATGGGTTACAGTAAGTTTTCTGCATGGACAACACCAGAAGACCATAGTGCAGGGTATAGTTAGCCATTTTACTTGTTAGCATCTGTCATCTAGTTCATATTATAACTTGGCTCCAGAAGCCAAATGGGGCCAGTTAGTATCTGGACCTAGTTCAAGGAGTTAATTTTAATCTATAAACAATTTAGTGACAGATATCCTAAGTTTCTCTTAAGCCTCTTCTTCTTATCATACACAAACAATTGAAATCATGCCTAAGGTAATGTCTGAAAAACACAATATTTTCAGTGGAAGGCGTTCAGCCTTCTTTTTGAAAGTCAATGAGCCTTAGACATTTAAATACCTTTGAGGTTTTGGGAGCCTTCATCAATAGACTTGTCTTCACCCTCAACTTACTCTGTCAGAAGAACCCAAGCTGATTTCCCTGCTGGGCCCATAGTCAGGCATATTTATTTACCAGGACCATCTGAGTTACATGATTTTTACAATTAAATGAAGGTTGCATGTGCATCTGTTGGCTCGCCTGCAACAAAATATAAACATTTCTTGCTTTTCTTTCTCCATATGGCTTGACCTAAATAAATGTAATGCATCAGTTTCAGATACCAGTACCAATTTTTTCTTGGCTTTCTCTATAGGTTAAAGACTTCCTGGTAGGCATTGTGTTTTTCCTCCTGTTCTGCCCAGGAAGATGGGACAACAAATAATAAAGCCAGAAAAACAAATCCTCTCAGGTAGAGTAATAATAAATAGAAGTCCCTAAAATGAAAAAGGAACAATAGACAGAATGAGCCCTTCCCTTCCCAGACTCATTTCCCTTTTTCTCCTTTCTCATTTTCTTCTCCTTCTTTCTTAGCTGTTCTTCCTGTGATTTTACTCCCCTCATTTTTTTTCTCCGTGGCCCTTTGAATATTTATGCAAGGACTCCATTGAAAAAAAACTATGACAACTTCTGCTTTTTAGGGCTCAGCAAATAATACATTTACTCCAGTGTAATCTGTCTTTCCACTCATATGAAAAAAGGACAGACACCATAAACTTCTTCACTATCATTACTTAGGTTCAGAATTATACTTGTGAAAAATTCAGGGGTTAAAGTACACCACTATAAGTTAGACAGCAATTACTTCAGCGTACTGTTTCCATTCTCATGGCAAACAGGTCATTACCATCTCTCCTGTGATAAAAGCTATTGCCCCAGGATGGCCACTCATCTGTCCACTCTAGATACTGATGTAATTTACACTGCTGTACAAAGACAATATAGAGATAGGTATCTAATTCAGAAGCCAGGCAGAAGGCAGGGTAAAGATGTACCTTATAAACTAATGGATGTATATTGGGGGCACGTCCACACGAAACACTTACTGAACAGCAGACTAATTTGCTGTACAGTAACATGTCACCACCTAAATATGCACAGCAATTAGGGTGCAGTAGACTCATTCATGGCACCACTGGATATTTTTATCAGATGCATATGGTATCCAGAAGCACAGTAAATTACTGCACTTAAACACATGTGTAAATGGTGATGTTTGGATTAGTTTACTCAAGCTCAAATTGACCCAGGGTATATTCAGTCTGTAGTAGAGCCTGAGGCTCTCTGTTCCTTTAAGATACAAGCAGCCCAGCCAAGGACCACTGCAGGCTAGGCAGGTTCAGCAGCTGCTGGTTGCAAGGGCAACAGGGCAAACAAGGCAATAAGGAGACACTTGCAGGCAGCCTACTGACCAGAAGTGAGCAGGGCCCTGGGAGAATATAAGCCAGGGCTTGGGCTGGCAAGCCAGGCTGGCATTGCTGACTGCAGAGTTAGGAGCTCCTGCCCAGGTTTGCTACCCAGGGATGCTAGACTGATTGTTTTGCTGCTTGCAGGAACAGTGAGGCTCAGGGAGTTCACAAGGAGCCCAGGCTGTGAGGTATGCCAGCACACGGGATGAGGGAAAGTTTCCCTTTTACAGGGGCAGAGGACTGCTTCTGCTGTTGTTGTTTATGTTATAGCCCAGGGCCTTATGTTATGTTACAGTTAGACTAGTGGTTTGGTTTAGGACTATAGGGGCAGTATGCAGAGGTCCCATTACTGCTCAAGGGATATACAATAACTTTGAGCCCTGGCAGGGGCAGGCTGAAAGCCTAAGGGACTAATAATTGAACCCAGAGAAGGCAGACTGAAAGGCCACAGCACCATGCAGAAACCAGGGCCCTGGGACCAGAGAAGTTCACAGCCTCATAGGGGCCTGAGGCCCAGCAAACAGAGGCCAGGGGCCTGGTGACCAGAAAGGACAAACTAGAGCTAGTGCCTCAAAGCCAGCTCTGACAGAATGGACCTAGGCTAGAAGGCCTAGCCAGAGGAAAGGGGTGGAGGCTGGGGAGGTCGAATCTTCCCCAACAGGAGAAAACAATATTGTAATGTAACACCTGCAAGGCTTGGGGCTGGGTGGGAGCCAGTGGGCTGCACTTCAACCCCTCGCAGGCTGGATAGGGCCCACAGGCTGCCAGTTGGGCAGCCCTGCGTTATGGTACATCATTTATTTGGAAGAAAGTCCATAACAAATTATTCGTACCCCATTTCTAATTAACTACAGATAGAAAAAAGTCTCGTGATAGGCTATGGATATTTTACTTGTGAAACAGGATGTTTAATTAATTTAATTAGCTGCAGTTAAATATAGATCATATCAATACAGATTTGTAAAGTACAGAAATATAATGAAAACAACATGAAGAGATGATGTTTTTTAAGTCTATAGTTGTTGGGCTTATTCCAAACAAGCATCAGTAACAGGAATCTTTCTCAAATCAGTTACATGTACACAATAAATAAAAGGAGTTTCCCATCAGTCCCATGGCTATAGATTTCATTGGAGACAGGTTAGAGCAGCTTAGAAATGAATCCCTTACATAAGTCAGGCACAGAGTGGCAAAGCCTGTACAGAACAAAGGCAGTAACAGAATTCCCATAGACTTTAATTAGATCAAATTTGACTGTTTGGCTTTTCACTATCTCTTCAGATTATGGAAGAGTTCACCCAGTTTAGATTAGTATATAGTACAGGGGTTGGCAATCTATATCCCACAGGCCTAATCTGGCCCACCAAGAGGGCTGATCTAGCATGGCAGGGGTTGATGATACAGAGCTGTGCCATGTTGCCTATCCCTGCTGCAGGGCTCCCCTCTGTATAGCCTGCTACTCCACCATGTCTGTACTTCCTTTGCTGCAGAGCGGTCAGGAATCTGCACTGAAGGAAGAGCAGATGCAGTAGAGTGAGTGCAGGGAACTGACTGCTGGGATGGGGGATTGAGACTTCTAGCCCTCAGTTACAGCCAGCTCACAAGCTCCAGCCCATGCTGGCCAAAGGCTACAGAGCCCTGATCTAGAAAGTTGGGGTTTTTAATATATTTTATGCTTTAAGGATAAAAGATAAAAGATTTCCGCCTCCTGGCAAGATGATACAGACCTGTCCACTAACACTCTCTGGGTTCAGCCCCTTAGCCAGTTCCCAACCTACCTGACCCTGGACTCTCCCAGCCCACTATCCCCCAGTTTTTTTATAAGAGCATCCTGGGAGACCATATCAAGGGCCTTTTAAAATCCAAGTGTATGACATCAACCACATCTCCCACATCTGAGGAGTTCATTACTCAATCATAGAAGAAGACATAGTTGGTCAGACATGACCTGCCCACAATGAAACTATGCTGACTATCCTTCAGCATCATGCCTTCTGCCAGTCTCTTGCAAATGGACTTCAGTTAAAATTTTTTTCCAAAATTTTAACTGGTATCAAGGTCAAACTGACCAGCCTAAAATTTCCCAGATCCTCCCTCCTCTGCTTCTTAAAAAAGGCACCAAACTTGCCCTTTTCCAGTCTTTTGGAAGGACCTTTCCTGAACACCACAAGTCTTCAAATACCTTCACCAATGTTCCCACAATGACTCCAGCAAATTCCCTCAGCACTCTTGAGTGTAGTCCAACTGGTCCTGCTGAGTTGAAGACATTCAGATGCTCTAAGTACTTCCTCACCACTTCAACACTGACTATGGGTTAGCAATCAACCCTCCGCATCCGTCCAATAGCTGACCAGGCAGGCAATCACCATTTTTATGCAGGAACGTTGCTATAGTAGCAAGAACATCTGTATTTTAAATAAAACTGCTTTTGAGCACACTTTTCTATCCAAAAATCTTCATTTATCCTTGTTGAATTATTTCCAAAGTAAACTGGTGATCTGTGTTTCCAGTCATGTCCTGCTTTAATCTGATATATATGTAGTATTGCAATGCTTAATGAGCTGACAATCTTAGCCTGCAATCAGCAAACAAGTATATAATGGGTTTGCCAAAACAATTTGAATATATTAAAATCTGAATGAAAAAAATTATATAATAACACCTTCTCTTAGTTCTGATACCCAATCTGGATCAAAATATCACTTATAATGAAAGGCGATAATAGCACGCTGCAATTTGCAGAGACACTGATTGTACAAAGAACTGAGAAAGCAAATTCCTCATACATACAGTCCAATATTAACTGTGAATCCAAATGTCTATCAAGTTCATTCAAACAGTATGAGGTTATTTAACACTGAGCAGTGCCTTCCTGAAAAATTCCAAACCAGCTGGTATTGCTCAGCTAATTCCAAAAATTCATAATGCAAATCACACTTATCTGCTGTGGTCAATTCAGGAAGCAGTACATGAACACGCACCCTGGCATCTATTTATGGAACTAGAGAACAAAGATTAGAAAACAGAACAGCAAGCAAGATAATTCTGAGAATGTAAAAAAGAACAGCAAGAGGTGATACTACCAATTATATAAAACAAATTATAGCATAGCATATCCTATAAAAGACAACAGAACAACTTTCATTTTAAAAGTCTAAAAAAGACATTTTCATGAATTTCATCTGATCTTTACTTAGTACCACAACCAATAGAAGCATAAGGTGATTAGAGTAAATCATCAGTTAGGTGTATTCCAAAACTCTGCACAGACATTTTATTGCTGATTACTGATCCCAAGTCGTTGGTGACCAGTGTCATGCAAGAAATTATAATCTTTACAATTAACAACAATAAAACTACTAGTTTTATATGAAGCAAATTAATGGATCTGGTATTAGTCCTTATATTCCCACTCACAAATCCTAAATTCCCACTCACAAATCTAATAGTAGTAATGCATCTCCTTCTTCACTTAAATATTCTCTTTGATTGTATGATCATTCATAAGTGCTTTTGAAAAATGTCAGAGATCCTCTGAGAGCACGTAACACTGACAATGTTCAGTATTCATTGGCAAAGCCTCCCTATATTGTTCCTTATACAAAGTACAATCAAGAATGTTCTTATTCTGTTTAAATCTGTTCACAAGTACTAGAGGCAACATCAATAGTACATACTTGATCTGTGGCAGGGGTGTCAAACATGTGGCCTGTAGGCCGCTCCATCTCGTCTGCCAGGTTACCAGCAGGTTACCAGTAAGGATCTGAGGCAATGGGAGACAATAGGTGTGAGACAGGTGGGGTGGGGGAAAGTGGGGGAAAGTTGACCTGGTGATAAACTGTAGCTGGTAAAGCCTGCCTATATTTTACCAGCTACATGCTATCACCTATGATACCTGGTCAACATTCTCCCCCCACCCCAACACACATACACACCTGTCTCAGACCTATCATCTCCCATGGTCTCTCCTTTGATCCTCACTACCATACACTTGCATTTTCACAGGTCTGAATTTTGCATACTGGCTTCTCTTACATTCAGGAGAACACAAAATTACAGTAGACTCTCCCTATGCCTGAAGAAGGGTGTTTGTGCCTGAAAGCTTGCAAAGAACATTTTTTCCCAACTATTTAGTTTGTCTAATAAAAGATATCACATTTACCCAAATAACTCTGTCTGACTGAGAAACCATTAATTTGATATCCAGTGCGACTCATGGGGCCAGCCCATCCTATCCTACAGAACCTGTGGCCACTGGGGCCTGCAGCCAAGGGACCCACTGAAGCCCTGAATGCTTCAAATCATTGCCGTAGCAAGTGGGGGCAGGCAGTTGCCATCACTCCCTGTTGCTGCCACCAGCTTCACGTCCGGCCACTCACCATCCCCGCTTTGCCCCCTACTGCCAACGCCACCACCGGCTTCTTCAGCTGCTCACCACCACCTCTCCCCCCACCACTCCACCGCCAACAATGCTGCCAGCTTCTTTGTGTCAGAGGGCCCCAAAACCTTACCTTGCAGGGGGTCCCAAAAAATTGTGGGCCAGCCCTGGTGACCTGCTCTGACACTCAGGAGGAAAACTTAGAAATATATATATATATATTTTCCCCTGAAAACACCAGAAGTAGCTTTTTAGCTGTAAATAAAAAGCACATGGATATTTATAGAGGGAGAATAAGGGAGTGTGATGGCATGAACTAGCTAGATCCTGGCAAGGAAAAGATTAAAGAGAGCTGCTGGGCTGGATTGGTCCTGCCTGCAGGAGTGGTATAGAAGAGTGGAGTCAGGCTCAGAGTGGGGAAAAGCCTCCCTGTGCTGGTCAGACATCCTGAGAAAACCAAGTTATGGGGGTTTCCAGGTCAGCATGGGTAGATTGTAGCACAGGGACCAGGGAGCTGCTCTAGTGCCCCAGTACAGAGAGAAAGGTAATTTTATACAGTAGTTTCAAATATGTGCTAGCTCTAAGGTTCACATTCTTTCAGCAAAAAAGTAACACTTAAACTCCTACAATGAGAGAGAATTTCAGGGACTGATGACTATTTTCCAAGTCTCAGGTCCCTAAGGCTAATAGCTTGAGGCTTTAGAAATAAACATGAAGAACTGAGAGTGAAATACATAACCTCTCGACTATATAAAGCAGCAGTGAAAGGAGTCATGAAACTATTGTGGTTTTTAAGAAAAGGTGGAAGTATGTGGAAAAAATTCCTTCAATTGGTCATAAAATGGGACAAGGAAGCAACATCTTTTATCTGCCTGATAAAAAGGAGATGAAATACAGTAACATGATGGAATAATGGCAACCTTTACTTACAGCTAGCCAGAAAGCCGTGAAGTACAGAAGTGTCAGACACAAATCCCATAATCTTATGTTCAAAAGTGAGAGTTCCCCTCTCACAGGTCAGTGAAGCTTCAATGACTTGAATTTAATTATCCCTCCCTTACATAAGGTCAGGAACAACACCCCCCCCGCCCCATTACAGGCTGCAAATTTTTTAGAGTCTTTGCTGGTGGTTCCAGACCTCCTAATAAAAGAGATCAAGCCAATACAACTGCTAAACTTAATATCTACTTTTTTGTTTCCTCTAGGTGATTTTACAGAAAATTAGAAAAAAATGAAACTTGGGATACTTTTGCTTGATTTTGATGAGTGAAACACCTTAATAATAGAGTAATTATTATAAGAAAATGGGAACAAGTCATTCATATACACTCTATGCAGTTTGCATTGCATTCTTGGAACATGGTAAAAATGATGACAAAACAACCTATCACAATACCACAGTAAGGTAGGTGCTTTATAATAACATAAGGCAGTCCTATCCTCCTTCTTGGAATTAATTGTTCACTCTCTCCTTGATCAATTAAGTAGTATGTGTGCATGAGGAATTAATTTAAACATTTTCCTCTACATTTTTTTACCTTACATTTTCTATTTTATTCTTTTTTCGCTTTGTATTTGATTCATGCCCCATTACTTTTTAAAAAATTAAACTAAATCATGGCTGGAAACCTAAAAGTAACCAGGGTTTTGAAGGAAATAGAATTGTAGTAGATCAGTATCCTACCTACTGTACCCAAAACTGAGAAGCTCTATGTTTGGAAGTCTCTGTATGTGAATCAGTCTATGAGTAATTCCACATACCCACAATTTGTATTTGTTCTCTAAGGGTGGTGTTACAGATTACCTTTAAACCATCATTTAATGGACTGGCTGACACCAATATCCAGAGGGATAGTCAGTACAGGTTTGTTGTGGGTAGGTCTTGCTTGACCAGTCTCATTTCCTTTTACAACCAGGTGACCTATCACTTGGACAAGGGATAAGAGATTGAGATCATATATCTTGACTTCAAAAAAGCCTTTGATCTGGTATCCCATTTTTTTTTTGAGATGATCCCATGATCATCTCTTGGTGAAACTGGTCAGTTGTGGCCTTGGGTCCACCACGATCTGCTGGCTGGGGAATTGGCTCCGTGGTCGGACCCAGAGGGTGGTGGTTGATGGAAGTCAATCCTCATGGTGCCCTGTGACCAGTGGGGTCCCCCAAGGCTCTGTCCCTGGATCCATATTGTTCAACCTCTTCATTAATTATGTGGACATTGGAGTCAGAAGTGGACTGGCCAAGTTTGCCGATGACACCAAACTTTGGGGCAAAGCATCCACACCTGAAGACAGAAGGGAGATTCAGGCTGACCTGGACTGGCTCAGAAAATGGGTGGAGGAGAAGCTGATGGTGTTTAACAATGAAAAATGCAAGGTTCTCTACCTTAGGAGAAAAAACCTGCAGCATCCTTATAGGCTCAGCAGTGCTTTGCTGGCTAGCACTATGGAAGAAAGAGACTTGGGGGTCATCAGTGACCACAAGATACAAGCAGCCCAGCCATGAGCCCTCAATGCAATGCTGCGGCTAGTAAAGTGACCAAACGCTCACTTGCATCCATAGATGCTTCTCAAGCAAATCCCAGGATGTCATTCTCCCCTTGTACTCGGCCTTGGTGAGGTTGTAGCTGGAGTACTGCATCCAGTTTTGGGTTCCACAATTCAAAAAGGATGTGGAGAAGCTTGAGAGAGTCCCGAGAAGAGCCAAGTGCATGATCAGAGGTCAGAAAAACAGATCTTACAATGACAGGCTGAGAGCTATGGCTGAGAGCTATGCCTCAAAAAGCGCAGGCTCAGGGGTGATTTGATGGTCACCTATAAATTTATCGGGGTGACCACCAGTATCTGGGGGAATGTTTGTTCACCAGAGCACCCCAAGGGATGATGAAGTTGAATGGTTATAAACTACTGCAAGACCATTTCAGGCTGTATGTAAGGAAAAATTTCTTTACTGTCGAGCCCCAAAGGTCTGGCATATCCTGCCATCAGAGGTGGTTTAAGCACCTACATTGAACACTTTCAAGAGAAAATTGGATGCTTATTTTGCTGGGTTCCTATGACCCCAGCTGACTTCCTGCCCCTTGGGCGGGGGGCTGGACTCGATGATCTTCCAAGATCCCTTCCAGCCCTAATATCTATGAAATCTATGAAAATCATAAAGGCACTTAAAATGGGAGCATTCACCTATTAAAGGGTAGTATCCCATTTTAAGTATTGTCAAAAATTTGTAATGATAAGCCAAATGAAGTGATGGTTATTAGGGGTGTGCAATGTGGGCCATATTCAGTTCCATTTCAGATTCGGCCTGAATCAGGGACAGTGATTTGATTTGTTCATTCGGATCACTGCCCCCAGTTTGAATCAGCTGAATATGAATCTGAAGATTCAATGCTGATTTGGAGAATCAGTGATTTGGACATAGACACAGTTTTAAATGTCTTTTCTACATACCTTGAGGTACGACCAGGTATTCGTGACTGCTTCAATGCTGGGGCAGATGGAGCATCCCACAGGAGTGCGAGGAGCCCCCCTCCCCCCCCCCCCCGGTGTGCTTGGTGGCAAACCTGGAAGTAGACTGGAAGTACTTCTGGGTCTGCCAGGGAGCATGCTGCCCCCCCTGCACCTCCCCCAGCTTGGTAATTGGATGATGGGGGACCCTGGGTGTCCCCTCAGACCCAAGAGGCACCAGTCACTGAGCCACTGGGGTGTGGGGGGAGGCCCCCGCATGCTCCTCAGTGAACCCAGAAGTGGACCAGAAGTGCTTCTGGTCCACTTCCAGGTCTACTGCCAAGCGCACTGGGGAGGCCCCTGTGCTCCTGTGGGATGCTCCAAGTGCCAGCATAGTATGAGCCCCTGCTACCTAGAGGTATGTAGAAAAAACATTTAAAGCTGTGTCTATGTCCAAATTGCCAAATCTTTCTGAATCTCTCCAAATCGATTCAGAGGGTTTCGATTCAATTCAGAGAGATTAAAGGATCACCTGATTCGGTTCAGATTCAGAGATTTGGCCACTAAATCAGTTTGAATCTCTGTCAAATAGAATCAGGGAGCGAAGCTTCTCATAGCCCTAATGGTTATCTTTGTTTCATCTTACCCAGGTCAGTTCAGGGTATTGTTAGTTTGCTCAAGGGAGCTAAAACACTTAATTTGCAGTCCTCAAGCATCCCAGGATGCACCGCTCCCAGCATCTACCTATTCCCACCCTCCACACCTTCCCCCTCCACACTAAGAGCAGCTTAAGCACAGTAAGACCATGGAGTATGGCTCCATGGTCTCTCTGCATAGCAGCTCCACACTGAGAATGGAGATCCCTGGGGTTAATCCCCAGCAACTCTGTTCTCAGCACAGAGCCACTGTGCAGCAAGACCAGGGAGCCCAGGGAAGAATGCTTCCCTAGGCTCCCAGGTGTCACTGAAATTAAAGCAGCAACTTCAAGCTGAGAACAGAGTCACTCTCCACTCTCAGTGCAGAGCTGCTGGCTTAGTTGATGTAACCCAAGCATTCTCAACCAGGGTACGATGACACTCTGGGATATCTTGAGATCCTTTCAAAGGTAACACTGTAAAGCAAGCTTGTCCAACATACAGCCCATGGGCTGCCATGCAGCCCTCCAAGCTGTTTTCTGAAGCCTGATGTGCTGTGTTGGAAAACGAAAGTAAACACTGTACTTTCATTTCTGGGGGGTGATGTGATACCGCTTCCTGTGAGGTCTTTGAATATGGCTTGCCGGCCCACTGGGTGATAAAAAGTTCATGATCCGGCCCCACATTCAAAAAGATTGGACACCCCTGCTGTAAAGTTTACAAACGCAATTCACAAGATAAAGCTAGAGATTTCAAATAAATCCACAGTGTTAAAAGCATTCTGTCTTGTAGCAATCTTTCTGAGTTCTTTGCAACAGAAAAATTACTCCATTATTTTGCTATAGTATGAAAATGAGTGAAAACTAAGAGCCAGCATTTACCAAGTGGTGTCACAAGTCAATCAAGGGGTGGATTGAGGGGTGCCTGTCTATTGAGGGGTCCTTGAGTAGTATCTTGTCAAGGGGATATGCATATGGCTTACTGGAGCTAGAGGGGGAAACAAATAGCTGCTGGGATGACAAGGTAGGTTTTACACAGGCAGCAAGGATAGGCCAGACAGGAAGCACTTACCAAAGCCACGCTTGGCTGTTACGTGGAACTTGTCATCCAGCTGGAGCCCTTGGGAAGTATCATGCTATGAATGCATAATAAAGCATTTGTGGCATTTAGAAAATGGCTGATGTATAATATATTTAATAAAAGCACAGGGAAAAACTAGCACATGGAGATTTTGTAGCAGAAGAAAATGTAAGCTCTGTCAAAGCCATCTCTAAAACCACCAACAACTGCCAACCTTGGGAACGGTATAACTAATATTTGAAGTAAGCTGGACCATTGTTTTGCACTCCTAAAACCAGAAATGTTCTTCAATTCTGTACATACCAGGTGAAGATGCTGTTAAAATCTACAATACTTCAGCATCTGATGTCCCAACAATCAGATGGCCTTGACGATTCTAATAGAAAAGCCTGAATTACTGCAACTTACCAAGAAATACACCTTGCAAAAAGACCACTCTTCCCAAGAAGAATAAAACAGATCAATACTGAAAATGTGAGGCTGGGATTCTTCGTAACCATATCAATAACTATAACGAGGGATCCTGGTTTTCTCTGATTTAGAAAAATCCCCAATTTTTGGTTAAAAAAAAAGTACCCCCCATATTTACATTTTTCCATGATTCATAGTTTCATAGTTTCATAGTATCTAGAGTCGGAAGGGACCTGGGCAGATCATCTAGTCCGACCCCCTGCCTTGGCAGGAAAGAGCACCGGGGTC
>JAGPOW010003642.1:64861830-64872754 GCA_030014935.1 Caiman crocodilus | reverse complement strand
TTCACATCCAACCGCTCGCACCCCCTCCCCCCACCCCCTGCTGCAGTCACCATCACAAGTTTCTTCATGTCTAGGGGCCCCAAAACTATATCTTGCAGGGAGCCCAAAAAAATTGTGGGCCGGCCCTGGGTAGACATATCCCTTGAAATTGTTAGATGCCAGTTTGAATCCTAATGAGGGCCTAAAACCCAGGTCCTCCACTTCCTAGGCAAATGCTCTAGTCACTATGTTTTTATACAAAAAAGTAGCACCAGCAACCTGAATTCAATCATGGCTGTGCAATTTAGGTACACTCCAAGCACACCTAATAGATCAGACCTCTTCAGTGACTTCAGTGCTTCCCCCGTACGCATAAGGATTGCTATATTTAAGCAAGGCTTAGATACCAACATGCTCCAACTAGATCACTTTTGACCTTGTATGGAAAGCCAAAAGTATTTGCCTAGGGAATCTTATAATCCAAAATGGTGATAAATGAACCTAGATGCCCAGTACATTTTGTGTCTGGGCCAATATGAATTGCACCTAAATTCCACCTAAGTCCCATTTAAGCTGCTATGGACCCAATCTGTATCTGGTCCAGGATATTTTATAGATTGGTAAGGAAGTAAAGGCCTTTCACCTTTAACTTACTGATTTACCTGCACAGGACAGTACTGAAGCAAAGGAATGGACATAAGTATACTTGTAGCAGCTATAAAGGTGGAGCAGGCGCAAGTGTTCAGAAGCACGCCACAACTTTCATGCTATACCTGTGCATGAGCTTGGAGTGATACAAATGAGTTGAGTCACCCCAAGTTTGACTCTGGGTGAAACAGGATTGAGGCTGGAGTAGCCTTACTACATTTGTAACTCACATGTTATAGCCTAACACCTGTGTGCAGCTGAAGATGTAAATCCGCTGCCCCTTTTGAAGTCTTTACAAGTGTAGGCTTGCCCCTATACCTAGTTATTATCACCTAATGACTGCTTAATGTCCAGTATCAAATAAGTTAGTAAACTACTCCAGTGCCACATTAGAGAACCTGTCAAGACAACTGATACTTTCGTTGGCTGCCACAGAAGAGAGGTCAATGTCTGAACAGACAGAAAGGCTAAATAACTTATTTTTCTAGACATCATTCCTTCAAAATGTTGGCAGACCAGGGTTAAAGTTTGCACTGCAGAGTCCAGGCTGCATCTGCCCTGAGTTCAGAGAAGAATTTAACAAAAATGTAACATCTTTTGCAAGCAAGAACAACTACTTTAGCATCTTTTAAAAAGGTGTACAACAACTGTTACTGATTGAATCCCTTTATTAAATTTTCCCAGAACTGACATTTTCAAAAAATTGACAAGAAATAATTCATACATACTCTTTGACAATCTACAGTACAGAAAGTGACAGATCACTTCGCAAACAAAAGTCTAACTAGATTTAAAGATATTTCAACAGAGTCAACAACTGCGAGAATTAATTAGAGACCATAAAAAAAAGGTAAGAATTGCATTGACAGTTATCCAAAGGGATGCTGACCAGTGATAAAATCTTAAGCTTTTGAATGGCATAAAGTATATTCTTGAGCATGTATTTCTGAGCATAATATGATTCTCTTTCATAACTGAGATTCCTTTGTGTTATTGCAATGCCAGAAAATAATAATCAACTCGTGGTTGACAAGGCTATGAAGATGAAGGTAGCCAACAAAAAATTCACAGTAGTGTGAGTAGACTAAAGAAAGCTTTTTATTCAGCCCCACATTCATGGATACAAAAACAATGAGAATGTAGATTATTGCAAATAATGTAACTCATGTTTCAAACTTAACTGTGACCATGTGGAAGACAGGTCTTATTCTCCAGGTCATATCCCAGTCACTGTTTAAATCCTCTGGGGAACCTTTGTCATAGATTTTGACATTTGCCTCTTGCCATTAGCCACACTTGTGATGAAAAGTTAACTGGACTTTGTCATGCCAAATGTTACTATCAGCATGTCCTCTATCACTGCATCCAGATGAGTGCAGCCATGATGTATGTGACACTGCAGACGTGTCTGCAATACCACATACTGCACATTCAGCTGTTCTCTGCGCTTCAAGGGAGCAGCACGGGGGGAGAGGAGGGGAAGGGGCAGGGACTGATCCCTGGATATCCAGGGGTGAAAAAAACCTGTGCAAAAAAAAAGCAGAGCAGCACATGCAGGAACAGTGTGTGCTGCTCAAAACTGGAGCCTGGATGGCCAGAGCCACAGTCTGGCTACCAGCCAGGCTCCAAGTGGCAGGATCACTTCTGCTGCAGTCCCAGGAAGCCCCCAGGACTCCCAGGGAAGGCTTCTGGGGCCTATCCCACCCAGGGTAACCTGCCACATGTCAGAGGGCACGTGGCACAGGTGTTCCCCAGTGACAAATAGCAGCAGCACAAGGTGGCCCATTGCCAGTTGTCCCTGGGGAACTAAACATCCACACTTGTGGGGATGAAGCCTATATGGGTAAGGAGGTGGAAAGTCCTTTATATGCAAAGTCATATAGTGATATCCTAATCCTGATGAATATTCTTAAGAACTTTTCAAATACTGCATGCAGTTTGGACTCAACAAATGGTTCACAGTGACCATCAAGAAGGTCCAGTTGAAAGAGAAGATGATCTGAGAGTTTAACTCCATGGGAAGACATTAATGCATTGTTTAGCAAATACACGCGTCCTTTTTACTTTTAACAGAGATGCCCAAAACTGAAGATAAGTACTTCCCCTCAGACACTGTCTGGATGAGACACCAAAAAATCAACCTTCTCACCAAGAAAAAGATGTCTTTTGTATAAGACCTTTGGTCTCTATCCCTTTGCTTTAAGCAGACAGTCTTCTCCTGTATCTTGTATTTTTCAGCAGAGAAAACTCTTCACACTAAATCACTTCCCTATGGCAGCATGGAAATCCTTTTCCCAGAACTAAACATGAATTCACATGAAGGCCTGAGTGCTAGCCTCTTTATATAGAACAATTCTGCCACACATAAGATTGTAAGTGGCCTATACACAATGTCAGCAGGAACCAGTCTGTCTGCTAGCCCCGCTGGATGTAAAAATTAATCCACAGTTAGCCCACACAACTCCCATAATGATGATTCAGATGCAGTTGCTATTATGAAGCTTCTGGGGATATCTTAGGCAATATTTATAATTTATATGTGTATTTCTCCTTGAAGTTCATCTTTCTGTTAAATTACAGTACATCCATTACAATAGAGAATATTTTGGAATCTCCTGCTTAATAATACATGCACAACAAGTAGTAAAACAAAATCCTTTCATTTGTTGCCTGGCTTCCCACTATGATTACACTGCTATGATTATTATATCTAATTCACAATAACCCAGCATCAGTCAACAATGAGAATTAATTTTGTTAGAGCCTTTTGGAACCTGAGCCACATCCATCTGCCAAAATCTCCATCTGAAACAATCAAGTCTCTGCTACAAAGTTCAGAGCAAAATCATAAAAGCCTAAGGAAGAATCATATCAGTGAGATATGGTATGAGAAAGTTACTTCAATGCATAGAAGTTTGTGAAAGAAAAAGGCCAAAAACTCATCCAAGAACAAGTCTTATCCATTAAACATCTTGGGAGTGCAGATATTGAGAAGAAAGCAAAAGCAACATAATAATATTAATACAAGCTAAAATTAAAATACTTTAATTTGGGGGAGGGAGCGGTATACAGTTTTGCAGTCGATAGTATGATGACTCCTAATGATGAGCAAATACATTGCAGGGACATTTATTCTAATAATGGCATTGTTTATTCAGATGTCTTAAGTGTGTTTTTCTGCCATGTCCTTGAATGCAGTGGGTTGTTGAGTTGTGGAACTTGTTGCCACAGGAGGTTATAGATGGAGATAATACAGCCAGGTTCAAAAAGAGATTAAGCAAATTAATGGATGATAGGTCCACTAATAGTTGTCAGACAGAGCAGTCAAGGATGTATCCTAGCATCCCTAAACCACTGATGGCTGATGTCAGGGAAGGTATGACGGGGTGGATTACACTATCCACACACTGTTCATATGCTCTCCCTCTACAAAATCTATTACTGCCACTGTCAGAGACAGGGCTATTTATCACACAAGGATGATGAGCCTAGGTCCATTAGAAACTACAAGCCCCCTAAGTGGCTGAACACTAAATGCATAACAAAATTTCTTGGGACAAATTATGATAACTGTAAGAGACAAGATATTGGGCTAAATGGACTAATGATCTGACCCAATATGGCCCTTTTTATGTTCTTAAGAAAGAAGCAGTTTGTCACAAACGATGCATGCCCCTGGAGCCTAGGGGAGCACAGTGACTGCCCACAAGTGGCATGGACGGAGGATGAGGTGTGATGGTGGCAAGCAGAGAACTCCTGCAGGTGACTGCAGCAGTATCAGTGGAAGGGCAGGCCTACTAAGGAGCTCCTGCAGGTGACCACAGTAGTGTCAGAGGTGGAGGGAGGGATGGTGAGCAGCAACTGCTCGCAGGCAGCGGCATCAGCAGCACTTCTCTTAGGGGGCGCACCACCAATCTCAGGGAGTGCACATGCACCCGCATGCACCTCCTATGGATCGCTAATGGTTTGTGTTATACAACAATACTGCAGTTCACATGTTTTGGCCTTAATTTGCTCCTTAGCATAACATAAAGTGAGGAAACTATTCACATCTACGTCCAATGCAGCCCATTTTTGTTTATGAGTGTCAATTGACTGTGGCATCTGTAAGATGACCATTTCAGCAGCCTGAATCTCTGAGGTGTTTCAGCATAAAGTTTGAAACTTTGCTCATTGCCGTTTAAGGATTCAGAAGCCTTTCAAAAGAGTTCACACTAAATGCCTAAGTGCCTTTTTAATGACAGATATTTCAGAGCTTCCTGATATTCTGTGAACTCCCAACAAATGCATCTTTGGTCAGTTTTCCAGTTCCCTGATGAAATTCACAATGTTTCCTGCTTCCCTGTGGCTTTTGCATTACAACAAAGTCATCTCATCTCATGAAACCCTTTATTACTCTTTCAAATATCACTTTTCTTTTGCAGTTAAAAAATGAATGGCATTTAAAGGATTTCAGTCAACAGGCCGAATCTAAAGAGGGTGAAGCAGCATTTCAGCCTTAGATCTATCTGATGGTCTGTGGAACCTCCCATTACATCTTTCTAGTTTTTAGCTGTTTTCTTCTTTTATTCTTTTATTAAATAAGTTATTTTATACTTTATGTTCCTTTATACTCGTATTAAACTTCAGATGAGCAGAAATCTTGTAGTATAGAAGCTGCAGACACAGGCTGATTGGGATGAGGGTTACAGGGCAGGCTTTACTGTGCATAAACTCACTGTGCCCCCTCCAAAGACCAAGCTACACCAGAAAGCAGAGAGGTCCCTGTTGTATCTTAAAGGGACTGGGTGCTACATCTCTAAATTACACTAAACTCAGAGGGCTGCCTTGTGAGCAACAGCAATGCCCCAAATCTCTATGCTACATCTCCAACCTGCGACACACTTGCCTTCTGAAGTCAAACAAGTTCCCATACATCAGAGCTGTCATGAGTCTCCTGGAACTTAGAACTTTCTTCAGAGCTGTCTTCCATAGCACCTGTGCCATAAGATTTCTCTCTAGCCCAAAAGGAAAGGAGGATCAGGTCCCTTCCAGTCCTTCTACTCTATGAATCTATCATCTCCATTTGTTTTTTAAACCATTTTGATTGTTTTAATTGGTTTAAAGAAGCCAAAGTGGATGTGAGGATCTCTGTCCTTGTATCCCAAATTCTATAGCCTTTAGCACATTTTAAGACTGGAATAGACCCAGAGATTCTACAAATGGTCAACATCACTGCTACAATTATCCCCTGCTCTTGTGTCAGGCATCAGCAAGGTGGGGCTGCTGACTCCCTCGCTGCTTGCTCATGCAAAGAATGGTTCTCAGGCTCAGTTCTTTCTTTCTATTCTTTGTGCAGACTCTGAAACCCTACACCCCCAAAAATGCAACTATCTGGTTCAGTTGAGCTTTCCCTTCCGTGCACGTTTAAGGCTGCCTGCATCAGAGAAAGACAGGCACATTTCATTACACAGGTGCCTTACTACACAGAGTAAGATACATCAAGAAACAGATGGTATCGCCTTCTTCATGCTATGAAAAAAAAGATCTTTCCTCCCTCTTCTGTTCCTTTTTGTTTTGGGGGGTGTGCTTTGGTTTGCTTTATACCAAGACCTGCCATCACAGTAAGCTGCTGTACAATATTTTGAAAGCCCCCTCTTCAAGGGAGAAGGGCAACCTATCTTGCACCTGTCTTACCAGTTGATTGCATGTATTCTTTTCTTATGGATCCATATTAAAGTTCTAGTTGTGTCTTACGTATATTGATCTGTAGTGAGCGGTAAGTTACCACATATATGCTCATAAATGTTGGGAAAGATATGGCTTGCCATGAACCAATGTGGCATAGTTAGTCCTTAGATCCCCAAAGGGTAGATGTTTTTGGTACAAAAATAAATCTGAGATTTTTATTATCAATTTTTCAGTCCAAAATATTTCCTTCCAATTTTATATGAGAAATTAAAGTACTCTTGCATAGCTGATATTTTCAAAATTCTGTGATGCTCATTTAATATTTCCCCAGTACTCCAGAATGTTTAAGATTCTTAGAGTGTAAAATGCCAGCTTTGTGGGTTCCTGTTAATTAGAATTCTTCTTTATGCATGATTGAAAATCCTGATTTACCTGCTAGATCCTACAAGTCAATATGTATTCAGACGTTAATTTGTAGAGCCTTGTGTTTTGCAACAGTATTCTCATTTTCTTAAATTAGCAAATAGCTTAGAAGTTTTTATCCTCAGCTCTTTTCATGTTCCAAAGGAAGTTTGAGAATGATGTTTCTAATTGTTTGTTTAATATACATAGGACATATCTCAGGGCAACAGCTGGAACATAAAACAAAGCTACTGAGATGAACCATGTGTGTTAATCCAAAGGCTGGATTTACCCAACTCTCATTGTTTGACAACTTTCTCTATATTTTTAATAACTGAACAAAACTCTCCTTAACTGTATTTTTAACTGGAATTCAATTTCAGCCGTCATGCATATTTATATTGCTTCCTGTTCAGGCACCATTGGGCTAAGACTCAGCTAGGAAAAAAAATCATCCCACCATTCTCACAGTTCTTTTCTATGACCTTGGGCAAGACATTTAATGTCTTTAAGAGCTAGATTTAAAAAAAAACTGGATTCATGTGTGTTAGTCTCATTGTAATCAGAACTGAAGTGCTCTTTTTTCTTATGTATGATTCCTCAAGGTGGCCCATACATATTTCTGAGCACTGAAGGTCTATTCATCTGAGTGCATATATACTAATTTCAGCACTTAAGCAAAACTAGTCTTCCTATGTATTGGAATGCAAAGGTGTTGCACAGGCTCTGAACATAAGCCACTTTGTCTGGAGGTATGCCTAGCTGTGTGATAAGTAGGGATCCTGGTTTTCTCTGATTAAAAAAAAAATCCCTAATTTTCAGATTTTAAAAAGTAACCCAAAAATCCACGCTTTTCCATGATCAACATGAAACACCACTATTTATCTATATCTATATAGTTATATGTTAGTGGCGTTTCATGTTGATCATGGAAATATGTGGATTTTGGGTTACTTTTTAAATCTAAAAATCAGGGTTTGTGTTTTTTTATATATATCAGAAAAACACATCGTTAAGCCTAATGCAGGATGAAAGTCAGTAAGGAGGCAAGAGGACTCATAAAGCACCTGGCCTTATTTCTTAAACATGCTCAGAAAATGCCTAGATGGACAGCTCTTGTTCTGACTCTGTAACAAGTGGTTGTCCCATATCCAGCCACTGGTGGGTGGGCTTGATGCCTTCTGGTGATGGCTTAGCCCTTGACTAATCTGACTCTCTTTGAGCACTCTCCTCTTCACTTGTGTCGTGGAAAACACCGCTGCGACTTTCTCTTTGGTCAGGTCAGTAGAAGCTTTATTGAGTTATTACAGCTGTGGGGGGAGTTCTCAGCCAGAGCTGGAGAAGATTTCCCGCCTCCTCAAGGGGTGACAGAAGCTTACATACCTTTTAGTTTGCTGACATTACATTTTGTAATTATAGCGGTATGAGATATGATACTAAATTTATAGATAGAAAAGAACAAAAGGTGTTACTTATAATTGCATAAGAATTGCACAATAAAATGAAGCAGATTAAGACTGTGAACCAAAACGAAAGAAAAAAAACTGCAAACCTAAGCTACAAGCCTTAAGCTGCACTTTTAACCTCTCAGAAAGCCCTACACTGCAGTTTAACCTTTCAGAAAGCACCCCCAAGCTGTGATTTAATCATTTAACCTTTGAACTTTCCTCCACACTTGTCCTTGTGCACCACAGCTTGATGTTGTGATATTTTAGAAAAAAGGGAGGCTTCCCAAGCCTGATTTTACACTCCTGAACTCAGATGTCTCCACGCTCAGCTTTATGGGCTAATAATGTGGCTCTGCCCAACCACCCCTTACACTCTGTCCATGCTTCACAAGTGTTATCAATCATGTTGATCATCAGCCCTCTTGGGCCATGGCCTCAGTCTCTATGACTGGTTCTTCCTGCCCAGGCACTTCACCTACCTCAGCTGCTCTCTGGTGTGACTTCCAGGCTTGCCTGCATCTCCCAGACATGTCACCCATCATGGCTACTCCCAAATATAGCCTCTTTGCCAGTACTCCCCACCTAGGCATATTCCCTAGGAAAGCTATTCCCAGGCACTGCTTCCTACCCTGTTAGGCTCTTACTGCCACCCCACTCCTGAGCTTCAAGTCCCTGGCACCAGTCTCTGGACTCCTTTGCCCTGTCTATACCCCTCTCTGGACTCCAGCCTTGCCTCTAGACCTCTGACCTACTCTGCCCTGTTCCAACTCAGATGTTAACCAGGAGCCTGGCTGCAGCCCTGCTGCCCAAAAGCTCCTCTCTTTGCAGTACACTTGAATGCTTTATGGTATACTGTCTGACAGCCAGTTGGGGTGGCAGTTCTGAGGAAATCATAGGCTGTGTGGTAGAAGGTTACCTCTGTTTCTCCCCAAAATATCTGCTCTGTGACAATTTGGTTAGGATGGGCCCAGCAGAGGATACACATCTTACCCTATCTCTTTAAGTAACCTGAGTTGGATACATTCATGAGGGAGGGAGGAAACCTGCTCCCTCTGCCTGCGTGACTGGCATCACATACCTGGGTGAGGGGTTTGGGCTCCCTGGGGAGCTAGGAACTGCCAGTCTGCCCAGCAACTAGTGATGCATTTCAAATTGGTTGGCAGACAGCCAACAGGTGCTGGCGTCCATTGGACCAGGTAAATGAGGTCACAAGGGCTGTATAAGTTAAGGACTACCCAGGAGGAAGGGGAAGCGGCCATGAGGAAGACTCAGATAGATAGAGAGAGAGAAGCTGGACCATCTGAAACTTGCTTTCTCTCCCAAACTCATGATCAAGGAACTAATTGAACTCAATTGGAGGGAATCTTCACCTGCCTCTGGATGATACCTGTGAGTAATTTACCCGATATCTAACTAGATATATAGCTTGCAGTAACTCAGATGCGTGATCAAAGGCTACTCAGCCATGGGAGTTTGCTTTATGGGATTTCTCTAATATTGTTCTACCCTGTACCCTATTCCAACCCTACCCCTTGTAACCAAAAAAGTTCTTCTTTGTACCTAGTGTGGGAGACTTATTGGGAGTGGGTTTATATTATGCCTTGGGGTCCCCTTGGTTTGGCTGACTAAGGGAGACCACTACTTGTGCTTCTGACTGAGGGAAGCATCCCAAGTTCTTGAAGTGAATCAAGTACCTGCGAGGGCTATGAGGCCTGTTTCCCAGGGTGCACAGAGCCAGAATCAAGCCCAGCCCTGGATGGTGGCAGTGGAACCCCCAGACTAGTGGGTGTGCTCCAGGAAGGGGGTCGGCCAGACATGAGGTGCCCCCAGGGAGGCACACAGAGCCTGGAAGCCGGTTGGGCGCAGTGAAGTGGGTGGCTCAAAGCAGGAGTGCCCCCTACTGACTCACCACAGACTGTTTTCCATGAAAGGTAAGTTTGGTTGAGCTACTTATGGCAGAATGCCTTTTCCATCTCAGCATGACTCTATGTGATAAGCAGGGTTCCTCGTTTTCTCTGATAAAAAACTGCAAATTATCTGATAACTCCCCCAAATCCATGATTAAAATGAAAGGCCCCCACAATCTCCCTGGCCCTGCTGGTGTCCCTCACTCCCCACCCCACAACCCTCCAGCCCTGTTGATGTCCCCTACCCACAGCTCCTGCTCCCCCAGGGCTGATGGAGGGGGGCCCCCAACTGCCAGGACTATGGGACCATGGACCTCAGTCCACAGCCCTGCTCTCTGACAGGAAGTGGTGGCTGCTGCAGGGCAGTGGAGCCCAGCTTCCTCCCCCACTGCCTGCTGTGGGCTTGGGTGGATGGATCAGCTCCCCACCACTGTGCTTACTCCTGGAGGGCAAGAGGGACCTGTGTCCCCCAGATCTGTGCATGGGGCAGGGGCTGTGCACTGCCTGATGCAGGCTCAGGCTCTGCTGCTGTCCCCCGGCCTCCACCACCCAGCAGGTGTGACTCCATGCTGCAAAGAACTATGGGCCATGTAGGAAAGCTGCTTTCTGCTGCAAGCTCAGCACTGCCCCGGTGACATGTCCCATGAGCATGCCGCTGCAGTGGGGGCGGCAATGTGGGGGTGCACATAGGGGGCATGTCACCATGGCAGTGTGGAGCTCACAGTGGCAAGCAGCTTTCCTGCATGCTCCTGCTGCTCTTTGCAGTGTTGGTTGTGTTATGCTCCAGCCCAAGTCTGAATTCGTTGCCCGGTATGCGTGAGCCAATACGAATACCAGTTGGAAGTTTGAAAGGAAAAAAAAGCTTTTATT
>JAGPOW010003642.1:64837719-64853901 GCA_030014935.1 Caiman crocodilus | reverse complement strand
TGATGCCACAGTCCCCTAGTTTTTTAATAAGAATGGGGTGAGAGACAGTGTCAAAGGCCTTCCTGAAGTCCAGAAAGACTACATCCACTGCTACCCCTGCATCTAAGGATTTTGTGAACTGGTCATAGAAGGCCACCAGGTTGGTCTGGCAGGACCTGCCTCTAATGAACTCATGTTGGTTGCCCCTAAGCATAACCTCCCCTGCTGGCCCCTCATGGACATGTGCCAGGATAATTCTCTCAAAAAGCTTACCCAGGATCGAGGTAAGACTAATTGGCCTATTGTTCCCTGGGTCCTCCTTCCTCCCTTTTTTGAAAATGGGAACCATTTTGGCCCTTTTCCAGTCCTCTGGCACCACACCAGAGCACCACAAGTGCTCATAAAGCCGTGCCAGGGATCCCGCAATGACCTCTGCTTATTCCCTCAGCACTCTGGGGTGGAGGTCATCAGGACCAGCTGATTTAAATATGTCCAGTCCCTCCAGACATTCCATGACTAGATCCTCACTGACCCTAGGCCTGGGTACACCTTCCCTGGGGCCTGACAGGGTCCAGGCAGACGGGCTGATCTGGTCCCTGCTCAGGAAAATTGAGACAAAGAAATTGTTAAATAGATTATCTTTGTTGTCTGGCATGACAACCAGATTTCCTAGCATGTCTTGTAGAGGCCCCACGTTACCCAGTAATTCTTTTTGCCCCCTATGTATTTAAAAAAGGACTTCTTGTTGTCCTTGATCCAGGTAGCTAGTTCCAGTTCCATCTCCACCTTAGCCTTCCTGACCACCCCCCAGAGTCCTGAGCAACCGAGGTATAATCCTCCCTGGTGATGGCCCCTCCCTTCCATTGGGTGTACACCTCCCTTTTAGCTAGGAGACGTTCTCGTATGCGTTTGGTAAGCCATGGAGGCTTTTGCACCCTCTTGCCCCCTTTGATCCTTGTTGGGATTACCTCCCTTTGGGCATGGAGGATCGTCTCCTTAAGGAACAACCACTCTTCTTGGACACCTGACTCCTCTCCCCTCTGGGACCTCAGTACTTCCCCAACTATTCTTCTTACCTCATTGAAATCCACCCTCCTGAAGTCCAGGGCTGCTACCTTGCTACAGGCTTTTGCCACCTTGCATTGGATGGTGAATTCCAGCAGGCAATGATTGCTGTTGCCCAGGTGGTCAAGCACCCGCATCCTCCTCATGTGGTCATCGCCTGTGGTCAGCACCAGATCCAACAAACCATCTCCCCTGGTGGAGATGTGCACCTCCTGAGTTAGATGGAGGTCCTGTATTTTGGCTAGGAACCTACATGAGCGGTCAGACCTGGCTGACTGCTTTTCCCAGCAGATGTCTGGAAAGTTCAGGTCACACATGATGACTACGTCTTTTGACCTAACTACCTCTGTGAGCTGACTTAAGAATTCCCAGTCTAGCTCTTCCCCTTGGTTGGGTGGCCTGTAGTAGACCCCACCATTACATCCCTTTCCCCTTGACTCCCTTGTATTCTAACTCAGAGCACTTCAGTCTGCCCCTCATTTGACCTTGTGTTACTAGATGAGGATGTGTATTCCTCCTTGATGTAGAGCACCACACCCCCACCTTTCCTCCCTGTCCTACCCCTCCTGTGCAGCCTATAGCCCTTGATATTCACTGCCCAGTTGTGCATTGGGTCCCACCACATTTCTGTAAGCCTCACTATGTCTGGCTTAGTGTCAGCAAGCAGGAGGGTAAGTTCCTCCTGCTTGTTCCCATACTATGAGCATTTGTGTAGAGGCATTTGAGGCCTCCTGAAGATGTGTGCACTGGCCCCCTAATCTCAGTACTGCCTGAGCCCCAGTTGCTTACCTGGGTATTCATTCTGCTCATCGTTGGTCCAGGCTGGGTTGTTCTTGTGGGTATCTCTTGGTTTTTTCGTTCAAGGCTTCCTCTGCCCTCATCTTCTCCGTCCCCTGATGAGCCTAGTTTAAAGCCTGCTGGAAGAGATCCGCCAACCTAGAAGAGAACACACTCTTACCTTTGGGGGAAAGGTGAAGCCCATCCCACACAAGTATGCCTCTCATCATGATGTGCAGGTCATTGCCTAGGAAGCCAAAGCCTGCCTCGAGACACCATTCCCAAAGCCACCAGTTGTCTCTCTGATGCAGGTCTCATGCTGTCTTCCACATCCGCTCACTGGTAGGACAGAGGAGAATAACACCTGTGCTTCTATTTCCCTCAGCATGCCCCCCAGAGTATGGTAGTCCATCATCAGGTGATCAGGACTTCTCCTGGCCACATTATTAGTGCCCACATGGATTAGGACCATGGGGTAGTAATCAGTGGGCTGGATCACAGCCTGGATCATCCTCATTTATCCAAAATGGATAAACTGGAGAAATGGTACAGAATCAAATCATAAAATTAAACAAGGGCAGATGCAAAATCCTGCACTTGGTATGGAATAATTGCACATATAAATAAAGACTGGGGAATGATTGGCTGGGCTGTGCTACTGGAGTTAGAGTGGACCATAAGTCAAACACCAGCAGTGTGCTCTTGTTATAACCCTCCCCCCCCCAAAAAAACCCAACAGTATAGTGAGTTGTATCAGCAGGAATGTCTTTTGCCAATCAAGGCAAGTGACTCTTCTACTCTATTCAGCATTGATGAGACCTCACCAGGAGTTCTGTACCTGGTTTGGGGCCTCAAGAAAGAAGTGAATAGATTGGAAAGAATCCAGTGCAGAGCAACAAAAATGATCAGGGGCCTGGGAGGGAAGACTTATGAGGAAAGGCTGAACTAGCTAGTGGAAAAGGACTGAGGGGAGATTTGATAACAGCCTTCAAATACCTGAAGGGCAGTTACAGAAAGGGTGGAGATAGGCCTGTCCTGGGCCACACAGAAAAGCCTAGGTCAGTGGCCTCAAACTGCAACAGAGAAAATGAATGCTGAAGATTAGAAGGATCTTTTTCATGAAGCATTGGAACAGGCTACCTAGAGAAGCTGTGGAATTTCCATCCTTAGAAATTTTCAAGAGTGGGTTGGACAGATACAGGTTGGGATGGTATAGTCAGAGACAGTTCCACCTTGAGTACAAGGCCGGAGTAGATGAGCTCATGATCCTAAAATATTAACGTTTCCTCTCACCTACAACCTCCAAAAGCCAAAAGCATGTCTAACATTTGTCATCAAGAATGAAAGTAGATACCAAATGAGAAAAGTTCATTCATTTCAAATCCTAAATCTGTAAGGTTACATCAAATGTTTTATAATATCAGAAACCATTCTAACATTGAGTTACAGGATAGTAAATTTAGACAATATTGTTGTGTGACTTCCATCCAGTTTGTTTTATTTTAACCTAAAATATAGATTTAATAAAAATTAATTCTAAAATTACAAATAATTTTAAAAGCAATTTGGTGGCTAGGTGATTTAAAATCCTCTTTAGTTGCCTTAGGGAGCATAAAAACCTGACTCTTTGTCCCTTTTAAAAATGAGACCAATAGGTTTTGAATATATTAACTTTTCTGCCTTTGGCAATCCAGTCACCAGTATCAAGCAGTGCCCAAAGCTCCAGTCTTGCCATGATCTTCCAACAGATACACCCTTCCATTCCAGGTTACTGGGGCTCTGTGTATTTCTATGGGTTGACACACTGTACCTTAAGGCAGAATCAGAGCATAAGAACATAGGAGTATAAGAAGTACCATACTGGATCAGACCAATGGTCCATCAATCCCAGTATCCTATTTCTGATGATTCCTGTTGGATCAACCTGTATTCCACCCTGATCCCACAAGCCACTGGAAACTTAAGCTGGATGCTCCTCCACAGACCCATCACTACAGATGTATGTCTGGTGCATTTTATGAACACCCCCAACACCTGCCCTTTTGCCAACAGAGGGGACCCTGATGCTTACCTACCTCCAGTGCACCAGGTTGCAATCCCTTTTTTGCCTCCTTAGGAGCCTCCTCCTGATGTTCTGGCTGCACATCTCCCTGCACCTTTTCTTTTATGCACTCCCCGTCCATAGCCTCATCATGTTCTGGGACCTCCTGGTCAACCTCCTATTGGTTCTAGCCAAACTGTCTGTTTATCAAACCAAAAAAGGAGCTGTGGTTGGAGAGGGAACTCCAGTGACTGTGTGCCTGTTTTCCTGTCACTCTTCCACTCATGTCTCTGGGCAGATAGTGTGCACTGATCGGTATTTACTGGTCCCTTCAACTCATTCAGGGGACAGTGGGCAGTGGCTGATGTGTTCTGCTCAGTGTGTTATCCCCCCACTCTCCTCCCCACAAACACACACACTCCTTGGAACACTCATTATTAACCTATCCCCCTTGGAGATGTGCCCCAGCCTCTAGTGGCCTCCCTGATTAAGTGAGGCTTATAGTTGTCCTGTTGTGCCTAGGCCCAGGCTTCTCTTGACACAACAAATTGGCCTATCTCCTACAATGACAGAAGTGGAATGCTATAGAGGGGGAACACTGAACCAGCTAGATCTAGAGTGATCTATCCCCTGTTCATTACCCTCCCTGGTATCTACCATTATCCATCATTAGTGTTTTAGAGATGGCAGAGGAAATATATCTAACCATTCTGTCCAACAACTATTAATATATATAATATCCATGAATTAGTCTAATTCCTTTTTGAACCTGGCTATGCTATCTGCCTCTACCACCTCATGCAGCAATAAATTCCACAAGTTAACTATGTGTTGCTTAAAATAGTTTCTCTTGTTAGTTTTAAATCTCTCTTCTACAAATTTCAGTGGGTGCACTCTAGGTTCTAGTATTCTGGGAATGGTGAACAGCAGTTCCTTGTTCACTTGGTCCACACCCTTCATGAATTTAGAGACCTCTATCATAGCCCACCTCAGCCTTCAACTTTCCAAATTAAAGAGTCTTAGTTTTTTAAATTTCTCCTCTTATGGCAACTGCTCCATGCCCCTGATCATTCTGGTTGCCCTTCTTTGCACCTTTTCTAATTCTGCTACATCCTTTTTAAGAGGCAGAGACCAGAACTGAACACAATATTCAAAATGTGGGTGTACCATGGAGATAGAAATGGTATGGTGATGTTTTACATTTTGTTTTCTCTTCCCTTCTTAATGATGCCTGACATTTAATTGGTGGGTTCTTTTTGGTTGCTGCTGCACAATAAGCTGATGTTTTAAGAGAACTATCTGGGTGACTCAAAAGTCTGTTTCCTGAGTCATCACAGATAGTTCAGAACCCAGCATTGTGTATGTACAGTTGAGCCTATTTTTTCTCCTAAGTGCATTATCTTGCACTTCTCAATACTGAAACCTACTGTTTCAGAAGGAACAAAAACCCCAAAGAAAAAACACCTAGATACTATGATACCCTGACAACACCAAAAACTGTGATATATTGAAAGAACTGAAGGAGATTTTCACTTCCTAACCCTCAAAGATGGACTCAAAGATCTTCAAAGGTCTCTTCTAGCCCTAATGTCTATGAAAGTGAAAACTATTTATCTAGAAGCCACAGATATGATTGATTTACTTTACCTTAGCTTGTATAACTATAAATTAAACTATAAATTAAGCGTATATTAACTTACCAATATGGCACTCATCCACACAATCAGGTGACAACTGCTTCAATTGTGGCTATAGCCAATCAATCATTCAGTTACTTGTTCTTCAGAATTCATCCAGCTCATTAAATTAACTTGAAAGCCTCTGTAAAAGATTTATATTTAATTATTTTCCTCTCCAGCTCAAGTAGATTTTTTCAAGAACATCTGTGTCTTTTCTCTCCTGGCTGTTTTTTCTGAAGGCCTCTGGTGATGTTTAGCCATCTTAATTATTGTATCTTTGGCAACTGTGCTCAGAAAATAATTATTTCTGTGTTTATCTTTATTGCTTAAAAGATGCTGTGAAGAGACAAGATGCCTTTGAATCCTTTAGTAATTCAAATTAATGCATGGTTTTCTATTAATTTAGATTCCTATACTTCTTTTAAATAATTAGTCCAATATGTATTTTTATGCATCTGATGGATGAGGTTATGGATAAAACTGAATTTCTACCCCCAAAACATTGTGAATTTTGGTGATAGTGATGGTGTTAGTGATGATGAAAAATGGGAAAGATAAACTTTTCTATAGAATGAAAAATTTTTAAAAATCTGTTTCAGAAACAAAATGGAAATTTTAAAAACTCCCAGGCCAGCCCACTTGCTAGCAGCCCAAGAACTAGGCAGCCTAAGGAATGGCCAGCTGGGCAGCTCTGGGAGCTTACTAAACAAGCTATTTGATAGATGAGCAGTCTGGAGAACCCTAGGGCCAGAAAACCATACAAGGTATTAGGAAATAAGGTGTCCAGAGACAGTAGCCAACTACTTCTCACAAACAGGGAGGAATTGGTTGAGAATGTGAAGGTGGAAAGTACCTTGGGTGACAGTGACCATGAAATGATAGATTTCTAGATCCTAAGGGGAGGAAAGAAGGAGAGCAGCAGAACAAGATCATTAGGGTTCAAGAAAGCAAACTAACAAATTCAGAGACCTAGTGAGCAGGATCCCATGGAAGGCAACGTTGATGGGAAAAGAAGTCCAGGACATCTGAGTATACTTTAAGGAGGCATTATTTAGGGTACAGGAGCAAGCTACCTTGATACAATGGAAGAATGAGAAATGTAACAGGAGACCAGCCTGGCTAGACAGCAAGTGCTTCAATGAGTTGAAACTCAAAAAAGAATCCTATAATTAGTAGAAATGGTGTCAAAGTACTAGGGATGAGGATAAGAGGATCAGATGGACATGCAGAGAGAAAATTAGGAAGTCTGAGGTACAATTTGAGATGCAGTTGGCAGGGGACATAAAAGGCAATAAAAAGGGATTCTACAACAAGGGTGGAGCCAGCCTCTTCCTGGTGTGGGGGCTGAGGTGAGATAGACAGAAAATATGGGGGGGCTGTGCTATACAGAGGAATGGAGGGAACCATCTGTCACCAGATCCCATGGCATGAGAGGTTTGCTACCTACCCAGAGCCTGGATCAGAAACATCATGGCAAAGATTCCTGACCTCATCCAGCCCTCTGATTACTATCCCATCATCTTCATCCATGTGGTAACACATGATGCAGCCAGGAGTAGTCCAGACCATATTATGAGTGACTACAGGGCTCTGGGAACCACGCTTAGGAAGACGGGAACAGGTGGTCTTTTCATCTATCCTCCCGGTCAGCAGTTGCAGTAAGCATTATGTCACTTGTATCAGAGAGGTCAATCCACGGCTCTGGAGTTGGTGCCATTGTGTGGGTTTTGGCTTCCTGGACCAGTCTGCACTTCTGTGCAAGGGACTTCCTGGAACACAATGGGCTTCATCTCTCCGCAAAAGGTAAGAGTCTCTTCACTTACAGGTTGGCTGATCTCCTATGTCAGGCTTTAAACTAGGTTCAATGGGGGATGGGGAGGCAGAAGATGGAGAGAATCTAGGACCTACAATCTACAAGACATGCAACAGAACATATCATGTAAGTATTAAGGTGCCCGTTGGGCATTAGAACGGAGGGAGGGGGCACCAAAGGCACCACTGGGACGGCTCAAGTGCCTCTATACTAATGCTAGGAGCACGGGGAACAACCAGGAAGAACTCACACTCCTGCTTGCAAACAATAACTTTGATTTAGTGGGGCTAATGGAAACCTGGTGGACCTCTACCCATGACTGGGCAGTATGCATTGAGGGCTATAGGTTGTACAGACAGGACAGAATAGGGAGGAAAGGGGAAGGGTTACTCTCTATGTTAAGGAGTGTTATAGATCTACCCTATTCAAAATGGGATCAGAGAAGGACAAAGTTGAGGTATTGTGGATTAGGATACATGGAGGTCAGGTAGAAAGGGACTTGGTAGTGGGGGTCTGCTACAGACCACCATGTCAAGAGAAAGAGATTTTTGTCTCTGTTTCTGAACAAGGGTCAAGACAAGTCTCCTAATGGGTTCTTAGATGGGCATCAAAGGGACACCAGCCCACCAACTGTTGTCACTGACTTGGTGCAGAGTCACTTGGATGAACTGGATGTGTTCAAGTCATCAGGCCCAAATGAGCTGCACATGAGAGTACTGAAGGAATTGGCCAGTGTCATAGCTTAACCACTGGCACAGCTGTTTGAGTGCTTATGGCGCTTGGGTCAGGTCCCAGGGAACTGGAAGAGGGGCAGTGTGGTCCCTATTTTCAAGAAGGGGAGGAAGGAGGATCCAAGTAATTATAGGCCAGTTAGTCTCACCTTTATCCTTGGAAAAGTCTTTGAAAAAATTATTAAAGATCGTATTTGTGTGAGTCCAGCAGGAAAAATAATGCAGATGCAGCAGGGCAACCAGCATGGATTTATAGCAGGTAGATCATGCCTGACTAATCTAGTCTCTTTTTATGACCAGGACACAAAATGCTTAGATGCAGGAGTAGAGGTGGATGTCATTTACTTGGATTTTAGGAAGGCCTTCGATACGGAATCATCCCATTCTCATAAATAAATTAAGAGGCTGTGACTTAGATGATTACACAGTCCAGTGGGTGGCAAATTGGCTTGGGGGTCGCACCCAGAGAATAGTAGTGGAAGGGTCAATATTGACCTGGAGGGATGTGGGCAGTGGAGTCCCACAGGGCTCAGTCCTTGGACCTGTACTCTTCAACATCTTCATCAGTGACTTGGATGTGGTCATGAAGTGTACTCTGTCCAAGTTTGCAGATGATACTAAATTGTGGGGTGAAGTGAACACACCAGAGGGTAGAGAACAATTGCAGGCAGACCTGGACAGGTTGGAAAAATAAGCAGAACACAATAGGAAGCAGTTCAACAAGGACAAATGCAGAGTGCTGCACCTAGGGTGTAATAATATCCAGCACAGCTACTGGCTGGGAAATTACCCTCTTAGCAGCACAGAAGTGGAAAGAGATCTCAGAGTCATAGTGGACTCCAAGATGAACATGAGTCATCAGTGTTCAGAAATCATCTGCAAAACTAACTGCACTTTTTCATGCATCAGCAGATGCATGACAAATAGAACCAAGAAGGTGATACTTCCCCTCTGTGCGGCATTGGCCAGACAACAGTTGGAGTACTACATCCAGTTTTGGGTGCTGTACTTCAAGAAGGATGTTGATAGATTCGAGAAGGTTCAGAGGAGGGCCACACATATGGTTAAGGGTTTGCCGGCCAAGCCCTATGAGGAGAGACTAAGGGACCTGGATCTCTTCAGCCTTCACAAGAGAAGGCTGAGAGGTGATCTTGTGGCCACCTACAAATTCATTAGGGGGATGCAGCAAGGGATTGGAGATGCTCTGTTCATTAGGAAGCCTCTTAGGGTAACAAGGAACAATGGTCACAAACTGACAGAGAGCAGATTTAGGCTAGATATCAGGGAGAACTTCTTCATGGTAATGGTGGCTAGAATTTGAAATGGGCTCCCAAGGGAGGTGGTGTTCTCCCCTACCTTGGGGATCTTTAAGAGAAGGCTGGATAGGCCATCTAACCCCAGCACTCTTTCCTACCCAGAGCAGGAGGTTAGACTTAATGATCTATTGAGGTCCCTTCTGATCCTAACAACTATGAACAGGCATTGTTTTGGTCAACACAATGCATTGAACTGAGGAACTACCCTAGCATCTATAAATCTTCTGACCAAGCCTACTTATTCATTTTTTTAACACTATCCACTTAAACATGTGTTTTATCTATGTTATCTGCAAAAGGAAATAAAAATATATATTGTATGCAAACAGATCAAGCCAGGCCAGAAGCACTGCACCTCTACAGCCTGTGGGTGGGAGCAGGGTGGGCTCAGCTACATGGGGCAGGTGGTGGCTGCCTGGGGGGGAGTTGGGGGCTTGGACAGGGGTAGCACTGGAAGGGGTAGCTATGGTGGGGAGCAAGGCAATTTTGGGGTGGCTATAGCCCCCCCCCCCCAATTCCTAGTTCTATAGGTATATCAAAAGTAAGAGGAAGACCAGATAAACTATAGGTCTCTTACAGAATGAGGAAGGCAACAAAATTATAGATGGTGCAGAGAAGGCTGAAGTGTTTAATGCCTTTTTTACTTCAGTTTTCACAAATGGGGCAAAGGTATCAGGTAACAAGTGAAGTTGGCAGAAAATACAGGGAAGAATGTAAACAGCCAAGATTAATGGCAGAATGTGTTAGGGATTACTGAGAGAAGCTAGATGTTTTCAAGTTAGCAGTTGAGATGAACCCTAGAATAATGAAGGAATTATGATTCTGTTATAGACAGAAAAATTAACAGACAGAAAAATTGGCTGGATTGTTGGACTCAAAAGGTAGTAATCAATGGTTCAACATTTAGTTAAGTGACCTAGAGGTCAGTTCTGGGGCTGGCTTTGTTTAATATCTTCATCAATGACCTGGAAGGTAGCATAGAGTGTGCCCTCATCAAGTTTGGAGATGGCACCAAGTTGGGGAGAGTGTTAAATATGCTGGGGGTAGGACTAGGATTCAGAGATACCTCAACAAATTGGGGGATTGAACCAAAAGAAATTTCATGAGGTTCAATAAGGACAAGTGCAAAGTCCTGCACTTAGGATGGACCAGTCACATGCATGGGTACAGGCTTGGAACCAGCTGGTTAAGCAGCAGCTCTATAGAAAAGCACCTGGGGATTACAGTGAACAATAAACTGAATATGAGCCAACAGTGGGCCGTTGTTGCAAAGCAGGCTAATGGCATCCTGGGTTGCATTAGTAAAAGCATTACCAGCAGATCAAGGGAAGTGATTCTTCCCCTCTATTCGGCACTGGTTAGACCACATCTCGAGTACTGTGTCCAGTTTTGGACCCCCCCACTACAGAAAAGATGTAGACAAATTAGACAGTGTGCAGCACAGGGCAATGAAAATGGTTAGGGGTCTTGGGAACATGACTTATGAGGAAAAGCTGAGGAAACTGGTCTTGCTGCATTTGGAGAAGAGAAGACTGAGAGGAGATTGAGAGGGGGAAGACCGAGAGGGGAAAAGACTACCTGAAGGGTGCTTCATCCTCTTTCATCCAAAGAGGATGAAGCTAGAGTGTTCTTAATGGTGGCAGATGACAGAATGAGGAGCAATGGTCTCAAGTTGCAGCAAGGGAAGTTTAAGTTAGATATGAGGAAACACTTTTTCTCACTGGGGAAGGGGTAGTAAAACACTGGAACAGGTTACCCAGAGAGGTTGTGGAAATTCCATCCTTGGAGGTTTTTAAGACCTGACTAAACAAATCCTTGGCTGGGATGATCTAGTTGGGAATGGTCCTGTTTTGAGCAGGGGTTTGGACTAGATGACTCTGTGAAGTCTCTTTCAGACCTACTTTCCTATGATCCTATGTTTAGTCCTGCTCCAAAAAAGGTAACTTTGATGCTTAACTCCTAAGCCCCACTACAATTCAAAAAGAAGATGCAGCTCTGTCTCTGTCCTTTGAGAGAACCTATTTAGTAGGCACACATTGGGCAGTAAGATCAGACCCATCACAAAATGCAACAGGAGTGGCCTCTGAATGGTGGTGCTGTCCTCCTTTTATACAATAGTCTAATGGTCAGAGCACTGGCCAAATAGATTGGAAATCTGGGTTCTAGAACTCTCTCAACCTGCCAATTTTCCAGACCCTATCTCCCTCTTCCCAAGAATTGCCATATCCACCAGGCAATGTTGGGATGAAGGTACCTGTTGAAGTCACACCCCTGTTATAGAGAAGGCATTAGAAAAGCCCAGAAAGCTGGCAGGAACTGATTTTCTATGATTCTATGAAGTGGCTGGGGTAATAGCAGAGCCATTAGGTAACCTCTCTGAGAACTCATGGAGGTCAGGGGAGGTTCCTAATTACTGGAAAAGGGAAAAATATAGTGCTCATCTTTAAGGAGTGGAAGAAGGAGGATCCAGAGAACTATGGACTGGTCTGCCTGACCTCAGTACCTGGAAAGATCGTGGAACAGGTCCTCAAGGAATCAACTGTGAAGCACCTAGAAAAGATCAAGGTAATGAAGAACTGCTGTCATGAATTCACCAAGGGTAAGTCATGCCTGACCAACTTCATTTCCTTCTTTGATAAAATACTCTGTGGATGGGAGGAGAGCTGTGAATATGATATATCTTGACTTTGTGAGAGACGGTGTCAAAAGTCCTGCCAACATTCTCATTAACAAGAGGAGGAAATACAGACTAGATGAAAGTACTGTAAGGTGGATACATAACTGGTTGGATCATTGTGCTCAACGGCTCAATGTCTAGCTGGGAGCAGGAATCAAGTGGGGTTTTCCCAGGGGTCTGTCCTGGGTCCATTACTACTTACTATTTTCATAAATTATTTAAATAATGGGATCAAGTGTATAGCTAGCTAGCAAATTTAGAAGTGACACAAGGCTTTGTGGTGTTTCTAATTCTCTACAGAGTAGGGCTAGGTTCCAGAATGACCTACATATGCTGGAGAAATATTCTACAATCTATCGGGTGAGATTCAACAAGGACACATGCAAAGTACTTCACTTGGGATGGAACAATTGCATGTATAAATACAGACTGGGAGATTAGTGGCTAAACTTCAGTGCTGCAGAGAAGGCTAGAAAAAGAGACTTGAAATATTATGTAAAGGAATTGTCTCCTACTTTGTTCCTGCAGGGTTCAAAGAAAAAGGATTTTGTCTAAATTCTTCATAAATATAGGGATTACATTAAAAATGTTGGGTCTATAATCAACTTCTACTGGAAGCAACCCCAAATATTTACTAATATTGATAAAAATAGGGACCTCATCTCTTGCATCTAGTCCCAAGCCTTCTTTCTTGTGCTTAACCATAGTTCTCTTCCTTAATTCCATCCACTCAATCTCTTTTACCTTCCTTAACCCCTCAAGCATCTCTCACGTGTCATATCCTCCATGTTAGCTATAGAAAAAACAACATACAGTAAAAGCTGTGTTATCTCTTATCTGGCACTTTACCAACTGGAATTCACTATTAACTGGCATGCTGATAGCAAAAGTGAAACCACCTGCCAAATGACGTGGCAAAAGCTAAGCCAGAAGTCCCACCGTGGTACTTCCAGTTTCACTGAGTCCCACTTCTTCCTCGTTTGCCATGGCTGGGGGCAAAGCAGCCTGTCCCCCAGCACACTAACACCAGGGAGTGAAAGCCCTGGTGCACTGGACGTGGCGGGAGGGGCGGCGGTCCAAACAGGCAAAGACACCTCTCAGATAACGGGCATATTTGGTTATCTGGCACCCTTCATTCCTCATGGATGCCAGATAACAGAGCTTTTACTGTATTTGTTTTCTGAGGTTTACATACTAACTCCAGACCTGCACTCGCACCCTGACTGCATTAACACATTGCCTTCCCCTATATATGTTATTGATCCCTTGGTTTTATGACTGCATTTAGCTCTGGTCTGTGCACAAAGTTATATAATTGAAGTTATGATTTTATGCCAGTTTAGTCAAGTGGGTGGAACTTCTGTGTGGTTAATCCTAAAGTGATTTGAATCTGCCATTGGTTTAGTTTACATCAGTAAATGCAGGCCAGCCCATTTCAACTGGTTTTAATGCAATGTAAAAGAGTATACACAGAGGGCTGCAACACTTTCTGTGCATTCTTTTGTTATCAATTTATATTAAATTGGTGAAACGTGCATGTGAATATAAATCTGCTTAATTAACAAGACAGGGAATTGGCTGCATTGTAAGGTGCCGTATTTATGGTATTGTACTAATAATGCCTTCATCATAATATATTTGATTCAGATGATATATTCTATTCTAGCTTATTTCTACAGACTATATTTTTGTTTGATCTTTGCATACTTGTAATTAATCTCATTAGTAAAGGACACCACACAGAGCACATAGAAGGCAGAGCTGAAAACAGACAGCTTCATAGCTAATTATAAAGTTTATTTGCATGTTCTCTGTTACAGGAAGGTCATCATCATTTACTATAACTGGAGATAATGAATGGAAATCTTTTTTATGAGCACCAATTATTCTATGTCCAATACAATGATATTCTCTTACTAATATCGTGGCATATCATACTATTAAGAACTGTCCAATCCCTGTGTTACAACATCAAAGACATTATACTGCATTCCCTTATTAACTGGCATTTGAATGCTTCTTTTGTATGGGCTTTATCAAAGTGTCACTCTCACCTATAATGAACTCTGCCAACAACTGAATTGTATCATTAAGTCAGATGAACTTCAGCAATCAGAGCAGAAGATGAACTGATTATATTCAGGTAGTTGTTACAAAGAAAGGGAAGGACACGTGTATGTGGAATGACTATAAGAGCAATCGCCCCAGGGATATTCCACCCCTAGGGAAAGGCAAGGAGGAACAGTTGTAAAGATTGCTTTTAGAATGCTACAACACTCAGGAGGCAGCCCAGAAAGCAAAGCAGTTTCATTCATTTCCAATGTAATCAGAAAAAAATTAGGAATGAATCATTTGTGTTGTATATCTACACTAGAACTAAGAGCTGTGTTAGCTAACATATACTGACACATGAGTAGAAATGATAATCTAGATAAACCCTGAGTAGTCAGAGCTTTAACTGTATACCTTATCCTGCAGCAGTAGGATGATACCCCACTGGAACACTAATTCTGGAACCCCAACAAGAAAGCTATCACCTACTGATTCACCTACTGAGTCTTTGCAATACTTGGAACTCATGTACTTCCTCTAACCAAAGAGAAAAAGATGATGGTCATAGCCCTCCTAAATGTGTCTATTGCCTACAGAGTCAGAACCTTTGGCATACAGTACAGAGCACTGGAGGCATCTACAAATGTGCTTTACTGAAGTTTCCTAATTAGCTCTGCAGTAAAACATCACCATCTACACATGCAGCACTGTTGGGCCAAAGTAAACTAATTAAGTCCACTATAGGATAGTACTGTCCAACACAAATACTAACCTATGGTGTAGTTATTTAATGCCCCACAATGCATATGTAGATGGTGACCAAGGCTGTCGGAGGCATGAGGATACTACAGCACAGGGTCTTCCTGACAGCTAGCCCTGCACTGTAGCACCCTTAGGCATGTCCACACATGCAAGCACGTGCGCTTGCAGCAGCTCAAACAGAAGCAAATTTGACCTGGGGCTTTTTGCCTCAGCGCACATGCTCAGACATGCACTTTGTTGGGGAGCAAATTGTGCTACTTGGGGTAAAATAACCCTGCCTGGCTCCTCCTGGAACTTCAGCCAGGGGGAGCTAGAGCCCGGGGCCAAAACCTGTGCTGTCCCCAGCAGTATAAAAAGCTGTCCTGTCCTGGCCCCAGCAGTATAAAAAGCCACCTTGGCAAGTAGCTCAGGGCTACTAGCTCTCAGGAGCTTCTGGGGCCCAGCCAACTGGTATCTGGGCACACTACACCTTGTGCCAGCTGGACTGCCTGCACCCTCTACCCACTGCAGGGGTCAGGCAGTGGGGGCTAATGCCTGGCTGTGACCTGTTGTGCACCTGCCAGACTCAGATGGGGACTGCAGAGCCAGTAGAGGCATCTGCCTCTCTGAGCCAGCTGCCAGCGGACTGAGGTTGCAGAGCTGGCCTTTGTGCAGCACTATTGCCATTTGTACCCCCTGTCCAGCCATCTGGGCAGCTATCACCCAGAAGATGTTCAGGGTGTGGTGGCCTGCTTTTAACTGTCAAAGCATGTCCTCCTGGCCCTGTTTGGCCAGGAGGTCAGCCACAGCCAGATGGGTCCAAGGTAACAGCTCAGAGCAGGCAGGGTCCTACTGCTGGCCTTCCTCATGGGAATTCTGGTGTTCCCTATTGGAAAACTGAAAAATCCTTCATTAAAAAAAAAATCCCAAAATCACTCTCGAAAATACCCCCAAATCCTTGTTTCTCCACAAGTAAAACAAAAGACCGCTATAAAGAGAGAGAGAGAGAGAGTGAGAAAGAGACAGTGGTCAGTTGCACAATGTTTTATTGATATAAAAATAAGTGTTAAAGCAAGTCTTTTCATCGATTCATGGATGTTAGGGTTGGAAGGGACCTCAATAGATCATCGAGTCCAACCCCCTGCATAGGCAGGAAAGAGTGCTGGGTCTAGATAACCCCAGCTAGATGCTTATCTAACCTCCTCTTGAAGACCCAGGGTAGGGGAGAGCACCACCTCCCTTGGGAGCCCATTCCAGACCTTGGCCATTCTAACTGTGAAGAAGTTCTTCCTAATGTCCAATCTAAATCTG